>OY728147.1:790674451-791299451 GCA_963277665.1 Viscum album
TAGTATGAGAAATATGGAATATAACTCAAACTATGGGAGTTACAACCGAAATGTTAGTTTATCAAAAGGTTCATTTCCAGATAAGCCTTCATAGGGGGGAATTTTAGAATTGATTCTCTCCTCCTCCTAATTAACATTTTTATTAAAAACAAAAATTGTGGAATAAATTGAGAAACTATAAAGTACAAACAGTATCATAGGCCCTACGACATCCTTAAAGACTAACTTTAACATTTTAGAAACATCCTCCCTATATAAAATCCAGGAATATTCAGATACCTTTTTATCAGGGTCGGCTCTGATTTTATCTTCAAATTGATAGATCAATTTGGCCCACGTCTGCACAAACTCTCCTGCCATTATCTTTTTTCCATTGAATCCTCTGGTCATGATTAAGTGTTGATTGATGATCCAATCTTCCTGCACCTTGTTAGTGTCCACTTGAATTGGTTTACCATTCAACCTTTCTGCATCCTCTTTAGTTGCATTAAAATACAAGGCCTTCTCATGCATCTATTCTTCAGAGTGCATAAGAAGGACACATGGCTCCTCCATAGCCTCTACGACAGCAGACCGCACCATGACAGTTGTGATAATAACCGGTTCACCCCCATCGTCTTCTTTACCCTCTTGAGGCGCACGATGAGGGTCACCATAGACCACCAGGGCATCCTGTTTCGGAGTCTGGCCTTCCTTTTCATCATCCTTTTTATCCAGTCCTTGCTTCTCTGGCCTTGGATATTTAGCCAATCTAGATCCACACAACAGGTTAAGCTCCCTCTCATATGATTTTTTAAGAACCTCACCAATCGGTACTTTGTTCCTGCCCTTCTTAGATGATATAGTCCCTATAGGCTTTGGGAGATATGATTAATCCTTACGGACTTTGGATTTGCTCCTCTTACGTAGGATACAGCTACCCGAGTCCCTATTTTCTTTTATCCCCGTCTTCCTCCTTGGGTTTTGGAACCCTCTTCTAGATCCTCCCTGTTATATTTCCTCCGAGGGAAGGTCATCTTCCCCCTCCCCAGACTCCATCCCTGAGGGGAATTCCTCCCCACTGGACACAGGATCTAAAGATTCTAATCCCATTCCCTCAAAGAGATTACTAATGTTCACCAAGGGTAGGTTCAGGTTTTGAAAAACTCTTACCCCACCCTTCAACCACTTCCCTGGTTCACCCCGGTGCTTCTGTTTCACCTAGTACTCCCTACATCTGCATGTTCCTCTCCCATTATTATGTTTCCCCCATTCCCTTGCCTGCCATAGCCACTTCTGCATAAGAAGGAATCCTCAGAGACTCCATTGCATCGGTACCCCATGACCCCAGGACAACCTATTCAATACTTTTAATCCTTTGGTCCACCCTCTGCTCCCCCATATCTTTAGGCACATACTCTTTAAGTTTGACCATGTTCGCCTCATGCAGAGCCACTTTTTTTCCCCTCACACTACCATTGTGGATCCACTCACTGCAGGTAGATGGTTTATCCAGGTCCTGCCTCAATCTGCAAAAGAACTGAGACACCGTCGAGTTGTTCTGATGCACTGTATCCTTCTTCATAGGTCGGGCTAATCCAATATCGACCTCAGGGGCCACCGTGCCGATCCCTGGGTTGCTTTCGGAGCCCTCCCCCCCCCCCTTCACCCTTGCCTCCATTAGCATCCAAAACAATATTCCCCTGCTCCAACACCTCTTCATCAGGAACCTCATAATCCTTGACACGACCATTTTCCCTCCTCTTCGCAGCTATCCGAGACCCCCTCCGACAAATGTCCAGAGAATGTCCCAGGCATTTTCATCCAGAACAAAAATCTGTCCATGATTCACAGACCACCTGCTACTTTCATCGATACTCTTCACCCACTGTGATCCAAAAATATTCAAATAGATTTTTTTACACATCCATTTCCATGCAAACACATAGATTAACTGGGTGACATAGCACCTCATTCCAACTATCTAAGCACATATATCTACCAATTAGATTTCCTAGCATTCACATAACAGACGGGTTCTGGAACCGTAGGGGGAGATTGGGAGAGCTTACCCATGTCTCCATTGTAGGAGTATCCCACTTCATATGCAAATCAAAAGACTATTGGAATAGGTAAAAACTAAATTTGTTGAAGCTACGAGGAGCATATGCCCAGTCCTTGATGAGGTCTGACTCTGAAGAAAAATGAATCATTATGTGCCTATTATCCAAAAGACCCATCATCGCCCTATCTTGCATCTCCCAGGTGTTGAAGATGTGCCTGCTGAACGAATCAATGGATGTGCAACATTGTTTAAACCTATAAATCAAGGTGTTCTTTAATAGATTCGAGGACTCCGAGAACTCCGCAGTTGATAATGGAAGACTAGGTCACCCATTAAACAGGTATGGTACCTTCAGGCCAAGCAAAACCTGAGAGAAGGGGGGAAGTAAAGAAGGATCCAAGAAAGTATTGAAGGATAAAAGTTCCTTATTAGAGGGAGAAGAGGATCCCTCCCCCATAGGTGGGGGAGGGACCGGCACTGAGGTTGTCACCGTCATGGAGGAGAGAAGAACGCCAGGGTTTCTCCCGAGCGTTGATTTATTGTCATCTCTTTAAGGGTCATGATGTGTTGTAGTATACCACCATTGGTCTATGAGTTAGACCAAATACATCAATATGGGGTCCTAGAATGTCCGATGCAATGTTTCTTCATTGGCTCTACCAGTTTAGATGAATTTGAGTTTTTGGCCCTGTGGGAACTCCATGTAAGGATGAGAAAGTGTTCTGATGAATGATCTCAAGTAATAAATCAATTATATTATTCTAGTTTATAATAATTTGAATTTAATTTATTTATAAAGGCATTTTTAATTTTTATTAATGATAAATTTGAATATGTGAAAGTGTTATTTTTTTAATGAACATCACACCACTAAAATATCATTAAATAATTGTGTGTGAAATAGGTCAAGTTAATGTTTCATTAATTATCACTTGATATTTATTAATGTCACTGGTGAGTCGGGAAATGTTATTTCTAGGAATTAAATATTTACAAGGATATTACTATAATTTTTATATGGTTTAATTGGTTTAACATTTCAATGTGATTAAAAAAATTGAAAGTTAAAAAAAATATTTAACCTCATTTTGAGATATAGATATTGGAACAATAAATTGTATGGAATTTTTGAGTGTTTATATAAACTCCTTTATTATTAAAATCTTCTAAGATATATATATAAATAATATATTTATCTAGGTTTAGGGATCGATCAAAGGATATTTTAGAAATCATACAAGCATTGTATGGTCTTCTATCTTCAACACTAGAACTTGGAAATCTAGTCACAACATTCTTGGTGTTGTGGTATATGTATAGATGACCTATATGGAATATACATTGAGGTATTCATGATACATTGATCTATAGAATATTGTATGTCACCAGGATCATGAAATTCCTCGAAGGTGCTAGTTTTGTTTAATTTTTATAATAAAATTAATTTTCAAGAGGTCACTAGAATGAATCAGGAATTAAAATACTAAATCCTATAATTTATGAAAGAGTCAATGATATAATTACAATATTATAATAATTTTTACTTATACCACATTCTTGGTTCCTTTAATTTAATTAATAATATTATTAAATTATTTACTTTGTAATTTTGATTAATGTTTCTTGATTTTGTAATGATTGTTTCAATGTTGTCCAAATGACACTAAAAGAACGTCAATATAGTTTGTATGATCATGTTATGATAAATCAAAGATTTAAATTATTATGTAAATGAATATATATATATATGTATGTATTTATGTATATGTCAAGGATGTTTTAGGTTTCTATATTTCACATCATTATGTAGATAAGTTAAAAATAATAATATATGTATAGTATGGTGGGTGGAAGGTGTTTCACACATTGATGATTTCACCCCCATATTGATTGAGAGTGTGGGGGTCAATATAGATCCTTTTGGGAATTTCCCACTTATGAATATTATTTTTTGTTTTATATCCATGGCACCTTAAGGGGATTCCCCTCCTGACTACGCATGCCCAGTTTTTGACCCACCACTAGATACAACCTAGAATAAAGTTGAGTATCCCCAACCCAGGCTGAGATGATTCAGTTTAGATCCAACATGTTCGGCTCAACAATCTCTTCTAAAGCCTTATTTAATTATTTGGGGACTCATTGGGGTCCTAAATGGAACAATAAAACTGAGAAAAAAATATGGAATTAAATGTAAAAATAGAAAATTTAAAAAAAATGTGTTTTAGGGAAAATAGGATGTATCTTTAATTAATTAAAAATATTTTAATATGAATTTATTTATTAAAAAATTACATCAAATTTAGTTTTTAAAATTTAAATTTTATTATGGAGTATTATTTCATGTTGAATGATCCTGATCCAAGCCTGATCCATGCATGTTTGGTTATATATTTATTTAATTTAATTAATACTCTTGAGTTTTGAAACATAATAATTATTTATCATTTTCATGATATATGTATCTTCCCTCCATAAATGTATAAGGGTGTGCATGTCCATATTTCATTAAGAAAAATTAATTACACATCATGAGTTATCCTCATATAAATGTGAGTATACATTGTAAATATTTGAGGAGTGCATGATTAGTGAAGCACATGGGACTTTGATGGTTGTTACAATATGAGTCAAGTCACAACTAAAGGCATACCCCTATGGTCTTGGTTGATCCATTATCCTCTCAATGGATCAACCACTGTATGAATACTCATGATTAATTATTATTTATTTATTTGAATCTTTCAAGAATAATTATGTGAATGTGTAATTATTTTATGATCACATAGAATATATAACAAGTATAGAAATATAAAAATGAAAAAAAAAATCAATGAATGATTTTTTTTTATTCATGGTTAATGATGTGTGTGTAGTCACATAATAATTAACATGATAAATAGAGTCTCATTTAAAAATAAAATGGAACTAAAATACATCAATTATATGTTATGTATTTTTTCATGATATTATTAAATAATAATGTAATATTTATATATTATTAATAAGAATGTATAAATATAAAATAATGAATATTTATTCAATATATATACAATCCCTCAAGAAAATATAATGTTATTTTAGACATCCATTACTTGATTTAAAATTGAACCAATAGATCAAAGTTTTTGTGTGGACCTCATCAGGACACTTCCATTTAATGGGGAGTTATAAAAAATGTTCCTTCTTGAATTAACCAAATTATTATTGGTTTTAATAGTCTTCATATTTCCAATAAAAAATGGAGGTAAGTATTGAGGAAATATTAATCCCATATTTTCAGGTATTGGAGTCCAATAAATAGATCAATGAGATTTTTGTTAATGTATTTAAAAGGTTAAACATATTTAAATACCATTATGTAATTTTTATGAATTTTTTTTTCAGGTTATAAGAATGGAAATATGGATATTTTCCACTAGAATATCCATGTGACATAATTTTTTTTCAATTGTGGGATATATTCGGATGTAATAAAATAACTATAGACCGATAAATTAAATTTATTTGATCTCACATTGGTAATCATGAAAAATCACTATGCCTATTTTAACTTAATATAGAAAATGGAATATGATACCATGAGTACACTACAATCATTGATATATAAATTCTATTTCCACACTAGTACTTGATTTAATGGGTGTTTAAATTTTTTACACACTGAACAACTATCAAAAAAAATTATTATGTGCTGGTATCCCTATTATTATTTATGCACCCCATTTTTCTAGAATGGGTAAGAATGTTGCCTCTATAAATCATGGAAAATCATATCCTATAACTTGAAAAGAAGACATATAATCTTAATATAAACTTAATTTCCACTATACTACTTTAATGTACATATGATTTGTAATATACTACTAATGATAGAAAATTTATGCTTTTCTAAGGAAAAAAAGTTATCCATTAATCTCATATCTTTATCCTTACCACTAATTGATCCATATTCATATATTATTATATTATGAACAACATAGATAATATTCTCAAGAATACTTTTGATATTGTTTTACCCATTAGATAAGGATTTATGGGAACAAGGTTCTACAACCCTTATGGTGAATGAAGTGAAAGTTCATGTTTAAAATACCATGGATATTTCTGTGTCTATGTTGACTTTATAATTCCTTCAAAGGAGTAAAACTATTTAAAGGTAGTGTAGTGAACAAGTGGTTATTTTATTATCATGTGTCTATAAAGGTTATTTTTAATGGAATTTTAATGTATCGAAAATGAATAAAGTAGTAGCTTCTACTTAATGTATATTTATCATTACATGTGATATTTCTGTTTCCCTTCTTGGGTATTAAATATAAATTTTATTTAAATAAAATAATTTAGAATATATATAAACATCACCATAAGTAGGTATAATTATCCCTAAATCTAAGAAAGGGTAATTTATATTCCATTAGTTAGAATAACATTTCTTAAATTTAGAGATGTCAAAAGACATAAAGTAAAATCACTCAGTATCTGAAAAAGGTTGATTCCTTTATCAGTAGTGAGAATCACATGACATCAACTTCCAATTTCGACTGAATCTTGTAAAAATATGTTTTGTATTGAGTTCTACCAAAGAATTTATCAGTATTTCTAGTTAGGCATATCAATATATTATTTCCTTATAAATTAATATTTTTAGGATAATTTAGACTTTATAGTTTAATAAATACATTATTCAGGTATATCCTATATTGTAAATGAAAAATGAATATAGAATATAAGACTCATACTCAGTTGTGTAAAGATATGCCCAGCCAAGTAAATCTATAGATAGTTGTCAAAGGTATATTCAAAAAAAATTAGTCTCTTTAGATCTAAAACCCATAGTTACTATCAACATACTCACTTATTTAGTTTTAAATAAAGATACCTTGATGCATAATGGTTATACACAAAGATTGTAAAGTTAGTTCAACTTATCAACATAAAATAATCAAAAATTAATCAAGAGATAAATTCATATACTTTATAAGATTACTTTATAAAATTTTATAAATATAAAATGGATGTAATGAATTCTCTTGGTAAGAAGATATAAGAACGGCTAGATAGGTTTTTTCAAAGTATGCCTTAACCAAGGATTCATCAATTATATAATGGAAGAGTAAATATTTCAGTAAAGTCGCATTACCTTATTCAAATCATAGAGATGATGAAATCATATGGTAGTCTGATGTGTATTCTTATATATATATTTCTTATCATCCATGAATCCTTTCTAAACATATTTTGAAAATTTAAGTAAAATATCTAAACTCGTGTAAACTAAATTAACTAGTGGATATCATATGTGTTAAGATAATATGGGAGTAAATTATTCAACAACCTCAAGGTATTGGTAGTAATCACTTCTTCAAAGCTCGTTATTTTTAAAAATATACATTAAAGGAAACACATACTGCATCTTAATTAATTATCGTTTAGAAAATAGAGCTAATAACATCATAAAGATATATTGATATTGGTTAGTAGAAACTATTTTTCTATGTGTGATGTATATATCCTTCTAGATACTGGATGTAAACTAGATATCAGTTGAATATAGGCTCCAAATTCATAGGTTAGGATTATAACATTTAACTCGACAGAACTTAGTGAGCGTATTTTCTCTAGAGACACATACTATATATTAATGTTAAAACCATAGGGTAGTAATATTTAACTTTCTATGAATGAAAAGTTTGTATGATTTCAAATATGGATTCTATGGGCCAAAATCCAATTCAATATTTTGGATGTTTTTTAGTTAATGTAATTAAAAATTATGTCTATTAAATGTAATCTATAAATGGATGGTACAATAGTGGATCTAATAATGTCACACATTTATATTTTTGAATATATTTCTCTTTAAATAATTTTATTTCATTGATGGCTTATGTAACCCACAACACCGAGTTTAAACAAACTCTGATATACAATTAAAATATTATTATTTAATGTGATGGTCATCACCTATTCAATGGATTGAAGGGTATGAATAGAAATAACTTAATAATGAAAAATTTATAGTTTAAAAATGAATAAGATTAATTTATTTTCTATCAATCGATTATAAATGATAATAAAAATCATTTTAAAGTAAAAGAAATATTTTTTTGAAATATTTTTATGTGTGTCATTTATTTTTCATAATAAATTAAATTATTCAGTATTGATTAATGATTTTATTAAAGTTTATATAGTATATATTAAATAAAATGATTTAAAAATCCATCTAATATTTTTACTATTTATGGTATAGTAATAAATTTGGTTTTATGCTTTTAAAATTATATTTTTTGAAAATAATTTTTCCACACGTTTGGGACACTTATGTTAAAAATAATTTCTAACACTTATAGGTATTAAATTTGATAAACATGATTAAATATTTGTATCTAAGAGTTAAAATTTTGATAAATCGTTCCCCATTATTTTTGGTTAAATTGAATAATAACTATGCTAAACTTTAACGACTCAATAGTGTGTAAATTTGGTTAAACAAAAGTATAACTAAGTGATAATGCCATAATTTTTCATTATTATTATTATTGGGTGAATTTAATAGAAACATTATAACCTTAATATTGAAATTTATTTTTTAATTGACACTTATCTAAGAAAATAAACTATATAATATTGAAAGTAGGGAAAGGTATAAAATTTCACTCTCCTATTTTTAAATATCTCTTATGTGTTCAGATGAGTAAAACTAGTTATGAATGAATACTAATTTTTTACATTAAAAATTAAATTTTATTATGTTAATTTATTAGTAATCTATAGTGGTTACATAATTACGTTAAATTCTTATGCAATGCTGGCGCAATATTTATTCAATTATTAGAAGAAAAAATTATTGGTTTTCTAAACATTAAATGAAATATAATTTGATGGATTTATAGAATTAAAATAATATTTATTGTAAATTTAACATATTATTGATGTTTAAAAGTATTAAATTCAAATTACAACTTTTTCATTATGTCTTTTATGTCAAATTAAATAAATATTGTCAAAATTTACATTAATGACATTTAATCAATATAAAATTTTATTAATTTATTTAAAAGTCATAAATATATTTATAGAGGAAAATTTTGATAATATATTTTATAAACTGTTATTAAATTTCCATTTTTTTTCAAATTTTGACCTTATATTTAAAACTATAACCCATTTAGTGTGAAATGATGTTAATGTGGTTATTATTAAACAAAATTAACTAATGGGTTAAACAAAAATAGAAGGTTTAAAACATAAAATAAACCTACAAAAATATTATTGTTTGACGGTATTTCAACCCCATAATATCATATATAATAATAAATGTCCTTTTAGAGTAATTTTTCTAGAGATTAAATTTATTATATAGTAGTCTTTTATAAAATCCCAAGAGTTCCCCTTCCCTCAATTTTAAGAAGGGAACCCCTATTTTCTCTAATTAATAATATTTTAAGCCTTATATTTTAACCATACCATAACAAAATCCATTATATACTTCCTTAGACACAGACTATAGGCTTTTCTCTTCCCAAAATACCAACTCTAGTATTCTTAACTTGAGATATATAGGAGTTCCCGCATAGAATAGGTAATATCTATAGCTAATCAATTTATTTTTATATCTTCTTTACCTCATATTAATATAAGGTATTTATAATAAAATAATTACATCAATATAATCAATATACTTTAAGGTTATTATGATTATAAAATCCCAAATATACACCCTTTTCTAAACAAATGGTAAGTGAAAGTATCTCTCATGTTTATGCATAACTTACCATCTCTATATAGTATTACAATTCATTTTCAACCACCATGTATCATAGATTTATATTATTATGAGTTAAATTTCCATATATGATACTTATAAAATATGTAAATTTCTATAATTATAATATAGAATCTATATTCTTAACTTCCAATCTGTTGGAAAACAATAATGTCACTCGTCCGTGTGTGTGCACTACCACCTCCATAGAGCGATGTGATTTGTTTTTTATTTCCATTTTAATTAGATGGTAATAAGTATATATTTATTTAACTTAAAAGACTTATATGATATAATAATAAATTTTTATAGTTTAATTTTTATTCATTATTCTTTATTTCTATCTATCTAAAAGATAAAACAAAATTCATACGTATTTTCAGTATGTCGTCTCTATAAATGGTGTAATTCATTTTTCTATATAAATTTTTTTGATGACTATAAATATGTATATAATGAATATATGTGATATTTATATAATTATTAACATTATATTTAGGATTTAAAAATTATCATAGTACATGTACCAATACTTCCTAACCAAAACATTCATTAAAAATAAAGTATATATCTCCCAAAATATTTATTTTAATAAGGAATTTTTAATAAATGGGTGATAAATGGTTATAAGTAAATATTAAATGGTATGAAATATATTTTTATGGTTCATTTATATATTTATAATAAAAATATATTTATTATAATTAAGGTTTCAACATATACAAATTAATTTGAACCTGTGGTAAGGGTTTATAATATCAAATTGTCTTATTTGGGAAACATGTTATGTCATAGACCTGTCTTATTTTATGTGGTGTTTATATATTTTACTTTGTAAATTTATATCATTAATTATATCATTTTCATGATATTAAATTTTTTATTTTATGTTGTTATTTCATGGGGCTTACAATTAAAATGTTACCAATGTGGTAAATGTTTTAAGTTACAATCTCATTGTTATCAGGATTGATTATGATTAAGATTTCGATGGTGAAATATTATGATATACCTATCAATAATCACATGAATTTTATTATAATATCGATATTTTTGGGTAATTTATATTCTTTTTTAATTTTCCTCTCATTAAGTTCTTAAGATATTAAATTAATGTTTTTAAGGAAAATATACTTCATTTCCCTCTTTGGTCAAAAACCATATCTCTTAAATGTCCATGTTTTCTAAAAATGTTTTCAAAAATGTTTTTACTATTATACCATGATTATTTGAATTAATTTTTAAACATGTTTGAAATTTTTAAAAATGGTTTAAAAGGAATCTTCCAGTAATTTTTTGAATGATGTACTTTTTGATTTTTTTAATAAAATTGTGAAGGGAATTTTTTATTTTAACATATAGTGATTTAATGGAATTTCCTACCATCATGAACAACCAATAAATTTATGATTACTTAAAAATTTTCCTATTATATTATCAAATAAATTGTTTTCCTTAATATTTGGGTAATTATTATGTTTAAAAATATTATTTCACTGTGAAAAGGAAATTTTAATCATGAAACTTTCCAGTGATCCTTTAAAATAGTTCTTCATATATGATAATATCATTGGATGTTACTTATGATTCACTGGGTAAATAATCCAATGAAATAATACATATTATTCCTATAATTGGTTTATGATTTTTCTGATGATATATTTATGAAACACATTTGTTTTCAGGGGTTATGATATGTTTAATTGATGAAAGGTTGACGAAACCCATTTTATTTTCATAGGTTAGGATATAAGGATATTATAAATGTTATTATAAACTTTTGTAACAAATATGTATTGTCTTAATTATGTTATGGGTGGTATAGAAATTATATATCCCTCAAATTCATTTTGTATTATTTTATATATCATGAGATAATTATGGGAATCATTTCCAATAAATTGATCCATTATAGTAAATGAGTCAATGTGCTTGATCAATTATGGGAAATAATTCAATTTGTTTGATAAATTATAGGTAATGTGTCAATTTTATTTATCCGCTATGTGAATCAAGTTTGGAGTCTAAATCCTTTGTTATTTTCTAGTCTTTATAGTTAACCATGTAATATTAAATGGGTTCCATACCTATCATGGTTCCACACATTGTTAACATGACCTTATTGTTCATAATTTACTTGTGCTATTTTCTCACTCTTATGAATAATGTCTTTTAAAATGATAAATCCATATCCCATGATTCATGTTTTTGATATAATAAATATTAGGTATTAACTTTATATGTTATGGTCATGATGCATATATTATGATTTTATATGTCCATCAATTGATATTTATCATTTTTACCCTTACTAAGCTCATGAGATCGCACATTCTTGTGTTTTAATTCACTGGATTATGAATAATGTTTTTAAGTAAGTTCCCTCTATGAAGAGTTATAAAATTTAAGGTCTTTAGAGGAGATATTGAGGATCTTTCTCAAGATAAGAATATTTTTTATCTAGAATCCAAAGACATTAAACATTTATAGTCCTCTAGGATTTTTTTTTAAATATATTGAATATTAATATAAAAAGACATAAAATCTATGTAAATAAAGATTGGGTCACTATATTTTTTCATATAAAATGTTTAGTCAATCATTGGATAATAGAGTTAGAAAAATATGTTGAAAAACCTAGGAATATGTATATGTATGGGATAAAAATCTAATGTTTTTAATAATAATCCTGGATAAACATATCTAAGCTTAAGATTTATTAGATTTAGAAGATGGTGTCATAATTTTGACATCCGATGAATTATTTTTCATGATTTATCACTCAGATCATATATTTCATATTTTTATTCTAGCCATTATGGTTTAAATATTTTATTTAAGATATGATGATGAAGTTTAGGTGACAATACGTATGATAAAGTATTGAAGTGTCCTATTTGAGCATAGTTATATGAATTTTTTAATATCAAAAAATTTCTCTTGTAATGTGAATTCCTATTCTCAACTATTTGATATTGATTTAGTAGGGAATCTCATAATAGATTGATCATACCATCTAAATTCAATAAATATTTTCCAATTAAATATTTTGGGAATGTGCTTCCATAAAATCTACTGATTCTTCCATTATTTGAAATTCATTTGATTATTGACATGTATTAGATTTCATTACATAAATACCTCATCAATTTATATGTAAAGGAAGTTACATTTGATAATCTAAACCAACCTATGAGTGTTTATATATGTGGAGATAAATATTTTTTTTTGATGGAAATCCATCTAGTATATTGGTCCTGATTCATATTAAAAAGGGTTGTTTATCTTAATTTTTTGGTGGGGGGGGGAATCAACCTTAAAGATTTACAAATTGTATGAGAGTTTTTTGATGTCATTCTATAAAAAATTTCTAATCTTCCAATAAATTGTAATTTTGTGTTCTCAATAGAAATAATACATGGTTCTATGCCTATTTGAAAGATTCCACATAGAATGGACCTGAATAAGATTCATGAATTAAAATATAAACTCTAGTAGAATATTGAAATGAGATTTAGTTAAGAAAGTTAATCACATTGGGATGAAATTATATATTCTTTTGGATAAGAAGAAGTATGGATCAATTTGACTCTATATCGATTATCGGTAACTTAAAAATATCTCAATCAATAACCAGTATCATCTACCATGTATTGATGACTTGTTTTATTAATGGTGTAGAGCTCAATAATTTTATAAGATTGAAATTCCTTGAGGTTCATGAAAGTAGATATACCCCAGACAACATTCCATACAAGGTATTAATTATATGAATTTATGGTGATTCCATTTGGTATTATAAATTCCCCCATTATCTTTCTAGATTTAATGAATAGAGAATCTAGATATTTCCTTGATTATTTTGTGGTAGTCTTTATAGATTGTATTCTTATATATTTTAAGAGTAAGGAATGAGTGTAAATAATTTTAAAATTATGTTCAATACCATGAGGAAAGAGAATCTTTATGAAAAATTTTACAAGTATTAATTTTGGCTTTGGATGGTTTTATTTTTGGGTAATATAATCTAATGTGAGGTTATAATAGTAGATCATTCAAGGAAAAAGGTATTGAATATTGGCCCAGACTAACCATGGTTAGTGACATCTGTAGTTTTCTTAGTTTGGTTAGAAATTATCAATACTTTTTGGATAATTTAGTTCACTCCTTAATGCACTCACTGAGCTAAATCATAAGGGAGTAAAGTTCCTTTAGACTGATGAATGTGAGGAATGTTTCAAGGAGATGAAGAGAAGGCTAGTGGGTGCACTTATGCTTACACTAACCTACAATAGATAAGGGTTTGAAATATATAGTGATGAATCAATTAAGGGATTGGGGTGAGATCCAAAATTGAATGATATTGTGATAAATTATGCCCCACACCAATTAAAAACATACGAATAGAATTACCAACCCATTATTTGGAGTTAGAAGTGGTAATATTTCCATTCAAGATATTGAGGTGTTATCTTTATAGTGAAATGCATGATATATATAGAGAACATAAAATTTTAAATTATATTTTCACACATATTGAGTTGAATATGGACTAGAGAGGATTGTTGGAATAGAATAAAGATTATGACTTCTCAATACATTACCACCCTGGGAAAGTAAACAAGGTGGAAGATGCTTTGAGTTAAAAGGACCACTCTAGATTATATATGATGAGTATCATACAATATCTAATAATTCAATATTTTAAAAGGATAGATCTAGAAATCTGGAAGTAAGGGGATAAATCTTATCTTTCTTAAATGATTGTTTAACCATATATTCAAATGTGGATTAAAGAGGTGTAGATGGAAGATGTGGAGCTAAAGAAGAAAGTCGGAAATGGTAATGAGTTAAACCATGATTATGAGGTAATTATAAGGTTAAATAATAATACAAGTACCCTTTCAATAATAGACTTGAAGAAGGATATATTTTACTGAGCTCATAGTTCATCATTTTCTATTCATTATGGAAGTATAAAGATGTATAGAGACCAAAAATAGTATTTATGGTGGGACAACATGATGCAAGATATTATAGAGTATGTATCATGGTGATTGTATTATTATAAAGTTAATTATGTGTAATTATAATATATAGGTATTTTAAAAACATTACACATACCATAATGGAAATGAGAAAGCATCACCGTTAAATTTGTCATTGGACTCCCCAAAACATAAAAAGTGAACAATGTTGTTTTGGTTATAGTTGATTTCCTTACAATGTCAACACAATTCTTTTTCATTAATGAATACATATATATTGATTATATTCAAAGGATATAAATTAAATAAGGTGTAAGATAACCAATAGTATGACATTATATTGTATCTGATCAGGTTTTGAGGTATACCTCGACGTAATGACAAAATATTTAGTAGGATCTAGACCTAGTGTTATGTTTCATCACTAATCGTTATCCTCAAATAAATGGTAAATATGAGAGGACCATTAAAACCCTAAAAGATATTTTAAAATCATATACTGTAGAATTAAAAGGTTTTTGGGATCAACAACATGCTTTGGCATAGTTTTCTTATAAAAATAGATTTCACTTGATCATTATGTTAGATCCTCTTATAACCCACTGTGGAAAGAATTGAAAAACTCCAATGTGTTGGGATAAATTTAGAGAAGTAAATATTTTGAGACTAGGGATAACTGAATAGATGGATGACAGGGTTGGATCTATTCGGTAACACATAAATGAAAAATAGTGTCGATAGGAATGATATGTTGAAATCATCAGTGAGATTGGATGTTTGATATATCTCTCCCGAGGAAGTACATACCGAATGCTTCACATGTATTTAACTATGAGGTCACACCCCTAGAATAATATCTATCTTATAAAGAATAACTCATGTATATTATGTATATTAGTGATAATGTCCATTGATATAATATGAATCACTTGGTCAATGGTTTTTAGTGAAACCAAAAAATTAAATGATCTATATGGGGATATGTGGATGTGGTGAAATAGAGATATCCTCATTTTTTTATGTTTTAGTGATAAATATTGATGTAAAAATTCATTTCATGGGGTGTAGAATGTAACCCACTAATATTTTAGAATATAATTCTCTTCAAAAAAATTTACTTCTTTGATGGATTGTGTTATAAGAAACACCGAGTTTAAATGAATCGTGATATAATACTATTTTATTATAATTTAATTTCATGAATATTTCTATCCATTGGATTGGTGGGTATAAATAGTAATAAATAAGATAGTAAAAACATATGGTTAAAATATAAATAAAATAAATTAATTAGTAATCAATTTCTTTGAAATGAAAAGAAAAAGTGATTTGATTGTAAAGGAAATATTTTTTAGAAAAAAAATTATAAATCTAATGTATTTTTATCCCAATAAATTAAATTAAACACTAATTGTGAACAATTTTAATGAAATATATATATTATATATTCTATAAAATGTTTTAAAATTCATTTAATTGTTTTATAATTCTTGTTATGAGAATAAATATAATTTTATGACAAAAATATATATTGTTGGAATTTTTTTCATCATTTTTAGCACACTTTGCTTAAAATAAATTTCTACTATTTATTGGTATTTAATTTGATAAAATGGATTTTATATATTGAATCAAGAGGTTCATATTTGGTAAATAGGTAATATATTATTTTCATTGTGTGTGTAAAAATAGATTCTTATTAATTAGGTAAATTATAGTTGGTTAACCTATTGTTGATTCCATAAGAGGAGTGCACCCAAAAATGGGTTTTCTCATTTAACTATTTTTTATAAAATTGAATTTTGATTTGTTTTATTTGTGAAATTGAATATTTTTAGAAACCAAATTATATTGAAATTTTTTTAAACAATTAATGAGATTTTTTGACTGATTCAAGGTTGGGTAAACCATTATCTATTCATGAATGGTTTCAAATTTTTATCAATTATCCTTATACTAACCTATAAGAGAGAGATCACTCTATATATTAATATATCTCCCTTTTCTAGAAGGATATGGTGAAAATATTCCTATCCAAAGCCTCAATTAGCATACCCTCATTATTACTTGTTTGGTGTTGTATCATGTTCTCTTGATAAGTTACACAACCCACAATTTAGTGTTGTTGTTCCCTAATTACCAATAGTTTAAGTCACAATTTCTTATATAGGCAAGTGATCACTGAACACTCACCACCCAACATAGATATCTTCAATAGTAAAAAGGTGGAAATTTATTGGAAAGAGATATAACCATCAACCAAATAAATATAAATTAAAATAATATAACCCTAACATAGATGCATTCATAATTAAATACTAATTTATGAATAGAAACAAGTTGGCAGAAGAGTGAAAGTATTTTATTCAATTATATGAAGAAACCCAAACATATTAGTTGGTAAACCCCACCCACACTCTTTTCATATCACTCATATAATCTACCACTCCATGGACAGGAAGGTAAACTTGACCTGATAGAGGGGATACATCCTAAAAATTAAAGAAAGTAAAATAAAAGGAAAGAAAATAGGTAAGTGAAAAAGTTGGGTTTCCTCATCCACCACTTCCCCAACTACTAATAATTACATGAATCCTCCCCATGAACTTGTATATATAGATCTAGGTAAATAATGGTTTGGATTAATTACCCATAAATGTATTAATAAATCTATTATGGGTTAAACCAAGGGAACTCGAGGGTTCTGAGGTCAAAAAATGGAATCCATAGAATTTAACATCGAATTCTACAGATAATTGGGTATAGACAGACACTTTCTTAGTGTAAAAGATAATATCATGCCATGAATTTATATGTGTCCTCCTCTGGTGTTTTTTTCATGTCTTGAACTAAACCCCATGGATTCATTCCTTTTTTACTTCATGAATAGGCATTTACAACACCTCTGAGTGTTTTCCAAATGCATCAAATATTTTTTTCATTTGATTATTTAGTTTAAATATTTAGGTTTGGTCATTCCCTTGTGGGACATGATGATAAATTTTCATTATCATAGATTATTAACATTCCAATTCTATTTCCAGCAATTTATTATATCTTTACATTAAACACAAAAAAATATAATACCATGATTTTTAATCACTTAAAATGATGAAACAATATGATTTATATCAAAATAAGTATGAAAAATATTTCTCTATCAATTCCATAAAACATATAATAGTATTTTACAAAATAATTTTATCTCTGAAAAAATTAAAGAGGGAAATTATTTTACCAATATTCAAATTTCAAAGTAATTAAATCATTAAAATACTAGTAGGGTATTAACCTTTCATGTTCAAATCAAACATCAATTCAACTTCAAACTTTTAAAGGGAACTATTAAACCCATTTATTTTACTATTTTTCATTAAAAAGGTAGAGAATCTACTTTAATTCATCAATATACCAAAATTAATTGTTATATGTGTTGAGTCAATAAGGTTTTCCTTATGACTTTTCCATTCCTTCTTGTTTTGAAAATCACAAACACCATATCTTTAAGGAAAATCGCTTTTGTAAGGAAAATCGCTTTTGTAAGGAAAATCGCTTTTGTAAGGAAAATCGCTTTTGTAAGGAAAATCGCTTTTGTAAGGAAAAATGATTTCTTAAGGAAAATTGCTTTCTTAAGGAAAGTTGCTTTTATAAGGAAAATTGCTTTCTTAAGGAAAATCGCTTTCATAAGAAAAATTATCCTTATCATATTTTCATTCAAATTTTTCTTAAGTATAAGTTTCGGATTCATTTTCTCGGAATCATTAAAACTTTGATATAAAGCATTCTGTTTTAGGATTCGGTTCTGGACAAGAACTATAAGGAAGTTTCATTCCGATTTCCGGATATGAATTCTGACTAAGTTCTATTCTGGATTCAGAATACGAATTCTGAAGAAGAATTCTCATTACGAATTCCAATGAAGAATTCCCATTACGAATTCTAATGAAGAAATCTCATTCCGAATTCTCATTACGAATTCTGATGATGAATTCTCATTACGAATTTTGATGACGAATTCTCATTCCGAATTCCTACTCCGAATTCTCATTCCGAATTCACCTATTAAACAGAATCTGGTTATCATTGTTTTATACACTCTGAATTTATTCACTCCGAACTTTCACTCCGAAATTTCTATTCCGAACCTTTATGTTAGAGTTTAAAACGATGTCGTACTTTCTGTTACACTTGTTTTGTTATAAAACGATGTCGTCCATTTTGTTATAAACTAACCGTTGTCTAAGTGACACGTGTACAGGTCCCTCCGAACTTTAAGGAAAATATGACCGTTGGAGGAGGAGCCGACCTTACCTATAAATAGGAGCTCATTTGAAAGAGATCGGTGCTGATGGCTGCTGCTTATTGCCGATTGCTGAAAAAGTGCTTACATGCTGTTGAAGTGATTTCTAGAGAGAGAGTCTCTTATTAACTCTCAAAGCTTCGTGAGACTCTGAATGTTGGTGATTACATTCGAGGGCTTCCGGGGATAGGAAGACAGAGGTGCCGACTACCTTAAAGATCGAGGGCTTTCTTGCTGAGAAAGACAGAGGTTGCCAACTACCTTGAAGTTGAGGGCTTGCGGGGATAGCAAGACAGAGACACCGATCTTCGTATCGAGGGCTTACCCTGGTGTGGGTAATACAGACTTGCTTGAAAGTATAAATCAAGGGACCTTTATCCAAGGTTGTTGGATACCCTTCTCTTTGGGTTAAAAGACTATCATCCTGTTACTAGTAGTTTTACTACTTGTTTTATTCCGCTGTAATTTGTATCTTAAGGAAAGTTTAACTTTCTTATACTTCCTTACTTACTCTGATTAGTTTAGATTCTATACGCTTTAAGGTAGAATCTTATATTGTAACTTTTGTTAAGTTTCAATTTCCGGAACCATATTTCCGGAACCTACTTTTGGAATCCCTTTCCAAGTTCAGTTCGGTGTTAGAGGTGTTGTGAATTTACATAGTTTAACTTTGTTAAACTTAGTCCTTTCCTTTTCTTAAGGAAACTCTAGTTATTCATAACTTACTTTAAAGGTTCCAAAGGAATTTTTAAAGTATACAATTCACCCCCCCTCTTGTATATTGAGCATCTCATATTATATTTCGATCCTACAATTGGTATCAGAGGTTGGAAACCTCTTACTCTATACCATTCTTACATTTGGTATCAGAGCCAAGGTTACTGAAATACTTGTACTCACATACAAGTTTTTCTTGCTCACTTTTCTATTCCGAACTTTTTCATTCCAGATTATCCATTCCGAACTTTTCCCATTCCGAACTTTGTGATTTCGATTCTAAGCTACTAACAAGTTTGTATCCAAGTTATTTTTTTAGTATGGCAGGAATTAATGTTGGTTCGATTGACAATCTGAATCCTACAAGGCCACCAATCTTCGATGGTAATGATTATGAATACTGGAGAGATCGTATGAAGACATTTGTTATCAATACTAGAGTAGATAACTTTGTCAAGCTTACTGGTGATTATAAAATTCCTGACAAGGAAGTCAGAACCTTTACTAACCAGGAGAAGCAAGAATATCAACTCAACTATAAGGTACGCAATACATTATTATGTTCAATGACTAGAAATATATATAGCCAAATTTCTTCTTGTGAAGCAGCTAACTGTATATGGAAGAAGTTAGAGGTTACACATTTTGGGACATCTAAAGTGATTGAGACTAGAAGGGCTATGCTTAGAGCTGAATATCATGGCTTTAATTTTCCTTATGGAGAACCTATCTGTAAAGTTCAACAAAGATTTATGACCATTGTCAACAGTCTACAATCTATGGGAGAGAAAGGTTTAGATGATGAAGCTCTTGTGGACAAGATAATCGATATTATGCCCAATGAGTGGGAATCCAAGAGAACAGCTATAGATGAGAACAGGAAGGTTACTCGAATTACTCTTGATGAATTATTTGGAACTCTTCTACAACATGAAACAAGAATGGAGAGGGATGCTGACAACATCAAGAAGAAGAATGGAAATGGTACTGTTGCTTTTACTACAACTTCGAATCAGATGAAAGCTAAGACTCCTGAGAGAGTAACCAGATCCAAATCAAAGAAAGTCATTTTCCAATCCGAATCTAGTGAAAGTGAAGTTTCAGAAAATGAATTAGCCAATCTTGCTCGAAGGATGAACAAGATAGCTGGACAGAGAAACTTTCAATCCAAGTATAAGAAGAAGGATAGGAAAGATAAGAAAGATGGAGAAGTTACTTGTTATGAATGTAAAAGAGCTGGACATATTAGACCAGATTGCCCTATGCTCAGAAAGAAAGAAAGAAAGGAAAGGCATTCAGACAGGAACAGGAAGAAGTATTACAAAACTAAATCTAAGAAAGTTCTGAAAGCTAATGACACCTGGAGTGCCAGTGGTGGTGACTCTTCAGATGAATCTTCTGAATATGAATCTTCAGGACAGAAGAATCTTGGTCTTATAGCCAGATTACCTATTGATAATCATTGTCTTATGGCTAAGGTACGAAATGCTGAATCTTTGACCAATGTTTCTTTAAATCCTAATGATAGTAAGTATTATAACTCTTCTGATGAAGAATCATCTTCTGATGAGGAAAATACTTTACCTACTTTTGAAGAAGTCTCTAGATTTGCTGAACTTCTTGAGATTGAGAATTCCAAACTCAACAAGAAACTCGATAAGGCAAATTCTAGGAATTCTATTCTTACTAAAGAGATATCAGATCTTTCTAAAGATCTTGATAAGAAAAATGCTGATTTTGAAAGTATTTCAAAAAATCTTGAGGAAGTAAGTTCTGAGAAGAATAAACTTTCTAAAGAGTTAGAAAAAGTAGTTTCTAATAAAAATGTTTTCGAGCCTAACTCTAGTTCCAAAACTAATGATTTTGAGGATAAAAACTTGGTTGTAAAACTCAAGTCTGAAATTTTTTCCTTAAAGAAGTGTTTATCAAACTTTACCCATGGTAAGGAAAATTTTGATAAGATGTATTCTCAAATACGACCTTTAAGAAATAAATCCGGATTTGGTTATACCCATGCAAAACCAGTTTTCAGTAACAATTATTTTGTTCCTCAAAGAGCCCCATTTTGCACTAAATGTCAATGTGGTGGTCACTGGGCAAGAAGTTGTTCCTTAAACAAAACCCAATCCTTAGGTTTTCATAAAGCTTACTTTTCTAAGAAAATGTAGATACCTAAAATTTTATTGTCTGGAAATCTCGGATCCAAACAAGTTTGGATTCCGAAAGTCTAACTTTGTTCTTAATTTCAGGAAAATAAAGAAAGTTCCAGCAACAATATTTGGTACATGGATAGTGGATGTTCCCGGCATATGACTGGTAACAAAAGTTTTTTTGAAAAGATTATCAAAACTAAAGGAGATATTATTCTTCAGTTTATCAGAACGCAAGATCAACTTGCTGACATTTTCACAAAATCCTTGCCTTCTGATAGATTTGAATATATTAAACAGAAGTTAGGAATGATAACCGTAAGGTAATATTCCTTAATTAACTTTCTGTTGAAAAAAAATCTCCTTACAGTAATAAACTCCTTTTCATAGGGGGAGTACATTTGATTGTTTATTTAACAAAGTTTTTCAAAAAATTTTTTCAAATTTTTCGGAACGAAAATTTCCGGAATGGAACTTCCGGAACTACAATTTTCCAGAAAGGATATTTTCGCACAGAATATTTCTGGAATGGAAGTATTCGTATTGAAAATTTCCGGAATGGACAACTTTCGTACTGGCACTTTCATAACCAGATTTTCGTACCAAGTTTTGTTTTTCGTATTTACCTTTTTGTATTTACTTTTTCGTATTGAATTTTTCGTATTGAGTTTTTCGTATTTAGTTTTTCGTATTGAGTTTTTCGTAGTCGTCTTTACATTACCATTACGAATAACTTTCCTAAGCTAATCCGAAAGGTATGATTTTCTTACCGAAGTTTTCGTAATCATATTTTACTTACTGGCAATTTCTTATAGTTTGTTTTTGGTTTTTGGATTTCTTATTTCTTTACTTTAATAAAACCTCAAAAAGATCGGATTCAACCTTTAAACCGTTAGATCTGATCTCAGATCGTTCTAAACCGTTAGATCAACTGAGGAAGTTGAACCGTCATCCCATTGCCTATATAAAGGGGACCCTATTTTTGAGTCCCACATCGTTTTCAAGCCTTTGCGTGCTGAAGCTCTGACTCTCCGATTTAAAGCCGTTCCGAACCACAGTTTTCTTAGTTCCGAACTTCAGTCTTCTCTGTTCCGAATATCTCAGAGGACTTCTAATCCGAATGTCTGCAGAGCTAGCTTCTCAAGAAATGTCTTCAACCAAGCCTATTTCTCAGTGGTTAGTCTACAGAGAGAGGTTAGTTCATCCGAATTTCTTCAGCAACAACGATTCTATTATTTCAAAGAATATCAAGCTGAATGGCTGGGAAGGTGTTGCGGTATCAAAAACCGGCAACCAAGATGAAGTCTACTCTGACTTGCTTGTCGAGTTTTATGAGTCGGTTGCTTTCTTCGAGGAAGATAATAGAGAAAAAATTTCTTTCAAATCGTATGGCAAGACATATAAGATTTCTTACACCAAGGCTGCAAGCTTGGTAGGATTATCTTAGGAAGGTGAAGCTGAATTTATCTCGCACGTATTGCCAGACTCTTTGGGTAGCTTCAACAAGGAAAAGGCATTAGAAATTCTCGGACTGGATGATGACAAGGCTCCGAAAATAGCAAGTCTTTCTACAAACTTCCGGATTCTGGAGTTATGGGTGCAAGACCTTATTGTACCGAGAAAAGGAGATAAGGATAGTCTGAAGAAAAGTGAGATATATATCTTAGATTTTCTGATAAATCTAAGGAAGTTCAACCTGATGAAGCATATCCTTCTTAATATTGAGAACTTGAAGAAGGGGAATCTGAGAGCTCAGATTGTGATGTACCCAGCAATATTGTCAAAGCTTATAGTTCGGTGCCTAGAATCTTTCAAGGTAGCTTGTAGTTCCAAACCGAAAGTTTTCAAGATCATGTTGCTCAGTGATGCCACTCTTAAGAGAATGAATATAGCTTTTGACAAGGAGTCAGGGAAGTTTATTGATCTACCTCCTCAAGTTGAAGTGACTCCGAAAGTGGCTGATCCGGAATCGTCTAAGCCGGTAAGGAAGAGGAAGCTGAAAGAAGTGGTAGTCGAAGCTGAGGAACCCAAATCTAAGGAAGTCCATTCCCCACCTCCTAAGTCTAAGAAGAAGAAAACCTATACTGATGAGGTTGCAGCGAAGTGGAGAGCTGATAAAGAATCAAGGAAGGAAGGAGAACCGCAGTTCGGATTGGATCCTGCAGAGGCTAAAGCTCTGAAAGAGAAGGCTGCTGATGAGCTCGAGAAGCAAGCAAAGGAAAAGAAGCTGAAGAAGAAAATGACCGAGGCTGAGGTAGCTCAGGACTTGTTAAAGTTCAACGAAATGGTTTCAGCAACCATTCCCGTTCCGAGAACTTTTTCTCTGGAATCTCTTCCTGAGACTCCAGGAAGAAATCTAGATGCTCCAGAAGAGGCTGTTGCTACTGAGGAAGTAGAGCAAGTGGAAGAAGTTGAAGAAGTTGTTGAAGGAAGTGGTGAGACAGGAGATGTGCTCAAACAAGTAGATGAATACAAGAGAACTCCTTCGGAACACCTGTCGCTCCGAACATCTGAAGCTCAATCTTCAAAGCTTGTTACTCCGAATATGGAAGAAGAGAAAGGCGAAGAAGAAGTTTCTTGTCTGAGAGAAGAAGAACATCTTTTATTTGATGCTGCTCAGAAGGAAAATGTTGAAGTTGCTGATGAGGAAGATTTGGTTGTTCAAGTGTCTGACAGCGAGAAGAAATCTCCGGAACAGGTTTCTATTCCGGAAAAAGATAAGGGGAAACAAATTCTTGCTGATACCCCGAGTTCAGAAAAGAGTATGAGGAAGGAAGCTGGTAGTTCTTCGAAGAGGAAATTGGAGCTTATTGAGGAAGAAATTTCTCCTAGCAAGGTTTCAGATTCGGAGTCATCATCGTTGGGGCACGATTTTGTTGTTCAATCCATGAAGAAGTTGGTGGGAACCATTCCAACCTTCTCTAGCATTGATTCACGATGCCAGATGCTTCAACATGCGCTGAATCAGAAAACCAACTCCGTATCCATGGTAATGGATAAGTGTGTTGAGATTGAAGCTCAGTTCAAAATTTTCTTCGTTGGTTACGAAGCACATAAAAGATCGTGCAAGAGGATGACAAGCTGGTCAAAGAAAAATGTGGAGGAGATGAGGTTGATGGATGAATTTCAGGAAAATGTTAAGGATGCTTTTCAAACTGAGGACAAGAAGTTTCATGAGATGACTACATCATTCGAAGAAAAGTTGACAGAGGAAAGGAACTTCCGGATCCAAGAAGTCAGGGATCTGAATGGGAAGTTGAATTCTGTTTCTCAGAATTGGAAATCTGAAAGAGATCATCGGATCAATTTTCTAGAAAGGATAAAGGCTCAGGAAGAGAAAATGGAAGCTCAGGAAGAAAAGTTGAAGGCTCAGGAAGAAGTAATTGAAGCTCAGTCAGCAAGAATAGTTGCCTTAGAAAAGCAAGCTGAAGAAGATCATAAGGACCTCAAGAAGATCAAGACTATTCTCAAGGGGCTAATGTCAAAGGAGAAAGATCCGAAATGACCAATCCGATCTTTTTGTTGTAATCTGTTTTTGTTGCTGACATTACAAATATAATGAGAATTGTATTTGTTGTTTCGTTTGTACTAATTTTTTCAGGTACTTTGTTAAGTTTTTTCATTACCTCCAATTCTTTTTGAAAATCACAAAGGGGGAGAAGGAAAAGATCCTTAAGAAAAAGAGGAAATCTAATAAGTGCTTATCAAAGGGGGAGAAAGAAAAATACCTAAGGAAAAAGAACTCTAATAAGAGTTTGTTTAAGGGGGAGTTTTTTCTTAAAGAAACATCACTCCGGAAATATGAATACGATCCTTAGAGTGTCAAAGCCTAAGGTGGAGTTAGTCGTATTCATCTATATCCTTAAACCAAGGGAGATAAGCTTTAATGTGTTTCTTTCTTCTTAGAATAGCTTTTCCGTAAGGATGTTTGTGCTTTCCAAAAAGGGGGAGATTGTTGAGTCAATAAGGTTTTCCTTATGACTTTTCCATTCCTTCTTGTTTTGAAAATCACAAACACCTTATCTTTAAGGAAAATCGCTTTTGTAAGGAAAATCGCTTTTGTAAGGAAAATCGCTTTTGTAAGGAAAATCGCTTTTGTAAGGAAAATCGCTTTTGTAAGGAAAAATGCTTTCTTAAGGAAAATTGCTTTCTTAAGGAAAGTTGCTTTTATAAGGAAAATTGCTTTCTTAAGGAAAATCTCTTTCATAAGAAAAATTATCCTTATCATATTTTCATTCAAATTTTTCTTAAGTATAAGTTTCGGATTCATTTTCTCGGAATCATTAAAACTTTGATATAAAGCATTCTGTTTTAGGATTCAGTTCTGGACAAGAACTATAAGGAAGTTTCATTCCGATTTCCGGATATGAATTCTGACTAAGTTATATTCTGGATTCAGAATACGAATTCTGAAGAAGAATTCTCATTACGAATTCCAATGAAGAATTCCCATTACGAATTCTAATGAAGAAATCTCATTCCGAATTCTCATTACGAATTCTGATGATGAATTCTCATTACGAATTCTGATGACGAATTCTCATTCCGAATTCCTACTCCGAATTCTCATTCCGAATTCACCTATTAAACAGAATCTGGTTATCATTGTTTTATACACTCTGAATTTATTCACTCCGAACTATCACTCCGAAATCTCTATTCCGAACCTTTATGTTAGAGTTTAAAACGATGTCGTACTTTCTGTTACACTTGTTTTGTTATAAAACGATGTCGTCCATTTTGTTATAAACTAACCGTTGTCTAAGTGACACGTGTACAGGTCCCTCCGAACTTTAAGGAAAATATTACCGTTGGAGGAGGAGCCGACCTTACCTATAAATAGGAGCTCATTTGAAAGATCTCGGTGCTGATGGTTGCTGCTTATTGCCGATTGCTGAAAAAGTGCTTACATGCTGTTGAAGTGATTTCTAGAGAGAGAATCTCTTATTAACTCTCAAAGCTTCGTGCGACTCCGAATGTTGGTGATTACATTCGAGGGCTTCCGGGGATAGGAAGACAGAGGTGCCGACTACCTTAAAGATCGAGGGCTTTCTTGCTGAGAAAGACAGAGGTTTCCAACTACCTTGAAGTTGAGGGCTTGCGGGGATAGCAAGACAGAGACACCGATCTTCGTATCAAGGGCTTACCCTGGTGTGGGTAAGACAGACTTGCTTGAAAGTATAAATCAAGGGACCTTTATCCAAGGTTGTTGGATACCCTTCTCTTTGGGTTAAAAGACTATCATCCTGTTACTAGTAGTTTTACTACTTGTTTTATTCCGCTTTAATTTGTATCTTAAGGAAAGTATAACTTTCTTATACTTCCTTACTTACTCTGATTAGTTTAGATTCTATACGCTTTAAGGTAGAATCTTATATTGTAACTTTTGTTAAGTTTCAATTTCCGGAACCATATTTCCGGAACCTACTTTTGGAATCCCTTTCCAAGTTCAGTTCGGTGTTAGAGGTGTTGTGAATTTACTTAGTTTAACTTTGTTAAACTTAGTCCTTTCCTTTTCTTAAGGAAACTCTAGTTATTCATAACTTACTTTAAAGGTTCCAAAGGAATTTTTAAAGTATACAATTCACCCCCCCTCTTGTATATTGAGCATCTCATATTATATTTCGATCCTACAATATGAATGCAGAATCATGATTTACCTAACTATGGATTCTTTTCTCTCATCAATCATGATTCAAATTAATGTAAATTTATTCTATTTCCATAAGTACATGATACTTTTACAAAGGATTGAAAAGGATGTACATTCACCACTTTAAATAAAAAATATTCACATAAAATAATGAGGGCATTCAAATAAGGTTAAAATGACTCTGAGGATTAAGGTTGGTAGGGATTGATGTTAAAAACATTAAACCTAGAAATGGTGGGATATATTTAAAGCATAATATATGATATCTAAATGAAATTGAAATGAAAATAACTTCTATGAAATGAAAACAATTTCTCCCCATAACTCAAATTAAGGTCCTGATAAATGTATGTATAATTATAGAATGAAAATTTTATGAAATTTTCATGATTTTTTAGAAAGTTATTTTTGGAACAAATACCACATCCACCACTGAACTACATACAATCAAAATATCATTGGTCCATCAATGGTGAATTTTTATTTTCTAAAAACACAACCCATTTTTTTCTTTTTTACCTTTTTTCATTTCTTATAGAAGGGAAGATGTTAAGTATAATATAAGTAATATGATTATTTCTAAACAAAAAAATAACACTGACAGACATTTATCATACAACATAATTAATTATTTTAGACAAGACTTCTCGAAACCCCACACTTAAAAATTAACATGTCATGCAATATAAATAGGTTTGGGTGGGAATTGATATAAATATATTGTAATGTGCTCATTCCTAGAAAGTTCATTCATGGATTCTATGGGATAAAAAATCAATGATTTCGTACTGGGTCCATGGAAAAAAGGGATTTACAATTAATGATTTCCTCAATCATAATAAATTAGTTTGGTAGAATCATAGCTTGGAAAAGATCTAGGGAATGTTCTAGAGGGTGGAATGTGCCAAGATTACTCAATAAATATGATAATGATGATATAGTAAGTATTTATTAAAGAAATAATCTTAGGAATGAAATATATCAATTTGGGACAATCAATCATGGCTTGAAATAATAATAATAATAATAAATCAATCCACATAAATTTATGAAACTCAAAGTATGAGAATAGTAGGGAAATTTCATTTTTCAAAATAAAATAACTCCAATTTACCATGATTAATCAAAATTAATATCCTATGCTTACCTTTAATTCTTAAATTTACCATTTTATTTATTTAATATAATTAAATTAATAATAATAAACATGGAATCATAGGATTCCAAATAAATTAATATCTTATAAACCATTCATGTAAATCAATAATGATAATTATAATTATGGAGTTTTATTTTAATTCTCAAAAATATGTTTAAAAAATAGAATTTAAAACATAATGAATTTAAATAAAAAATACCCTTATCAATGATGCTTTAGTTGGGTTGCATAGGTCATGCTTCTTCAGTTCCTTTATATAGTACATTCATGATGTGAATATGTTTCACAACATGAATCTCTATATCATAGTTAAATCACATAATATTATCACCAATTAACCATTATAGGGTCCTATTATTTAATATTATGTATGTATTTTCATTCTAGAACAATCCTAAGTGATAAAACTAATTTTTGAGTCATTTTTTTATATTTCATTTAAGTGGGGGCTTTATTTTCAGAGCATAATTAAATTGATTGATGAAGGATGTTTGATTTAACATTTTGATAAATATTGGGGTTAGTTAATTATTATGGATTCAATATTATGATATCATTGGGCATTGAAATATATTTAATTAAATTAACACCCATTTTATAAGACGATTTTGATCAGGATTCCCAATTATAGAGGTTTTAATTCAACACTTATCATAAGTTAGGTTCTAATATCAATAAAAAATAGTTTATGGTAGTTTATTTATGGGTCCAATAATATATTAAATCCACTTGTTAAAAAAAACATGTCATTAATATATGAAATCTCATGTTTAATATATATAATGTTAACGTAAATAATATTTAATGGGAAAAACTCTAAATCCATTGACATCCCCAAATTGTGACTCATATAAATGGAGAAGAGAATTATGGGAATGGATTTTAACATTATTTAAAAAAATTAATAATATTAATATTAAAAAACAATGGGTTTATAAGGATAATATATTATGCAGTATAAACATCCATTAAAATTCAATTGAAATGAAAATAATCTTACATGATTACAAGTGAAAACAAGTGAAAATGAACATGAAATATAAAGTGGAGTAGAGGGTTCTCTTGTTGAAACAAGAGTATAGAATTTCCACATAGACCCTTGTAAAGGATATGGTATTTCCATTTCTCCTATATTAGTGAAGAAATTCCCATCTCTTTCAAGGAGAATATGGGAGTTTATTTATAGCCCATGCTGGTGGACTATTTTCATTACAAATCTTTCCCTCACATTGGATCACCAATTTGACCATTTAAGAGCTATTTCTTGATATAAATTATTAAATAAAGTTATATATATTTATTTGGATAGTTCAAACTCTATATTTTCCATCCATTTCACTTTTTTAGTGAATTTCAGGGATTATTTACTAAATTATGTGTAACTACCCATTTTAATCCATGTTTTTTTAAATTCTACAATGTGAATGAGTTTTAGGCCATAATGATTCCCTCAAATAAAAAAAATTTATCATAGAATGGTGGATCTGATATATTGACTTTATTACACAAAATTTCATCTCCATTGATAAATTTTATCTAGAGAAAAATCAATAATTGTGTGTGGTTTTCAAATCCCGGACAAAATTGTGGGCTGGAAATTTAATCATAAATTGGGCCCCTTATTGGCTGATTTTCCACATAAAATTTTTATTCTGTATTTTTATAAATATTCTTGAAATAACTATGGAGTTTCAAAAAAATTGGCTTTCTAGATGAATCACATAAATTCAATCTTCATGGGATGTCCAGTTTTCTCCATAGATTCAGTGGGCCTTCTTGTGTTCTTCATATAGACCATTATGGTGCTGAATTAATCAAATAACAATTTGAAATATTTTTATTAAAACTAATTAGAAACCCTAAAAAACAAAAATAACACATTTTGGAAAATTAGAGTGATATTTATTATTAAAATATTAAAATGACATTAATCTTGATTAATTCAAAAAATGCTCACAAATTATATTTAATATTAAAATATTTTTATTTCACATAATTTATTCACTTTTCTATGATAATCAGTAAGGGGGTAGATAATATAGTTATTAATAAATTAATAAAATCAACTCCCCCACAGTTAGTCTTTTTCATATACTCATGTATAAGAAACATAAAAACCCCAAATCATTTTCACTCATCAATAAAGATTAAATTTTTTGCTTCAATGAGGGGGGTCTTGACTAGTTCTTTCATCCAAAATGCGCTTGACAAAAAATTGTAACAAAACAATGTTCCAAATAAAATTCATTTTTCATGTTCAAAGTTATAAATAGAAAATGAGGTCACTCAAAACTCACTCCTCCCATGATGATGTAAATTTATTGATGGAGGTTCACTCATTCGCTAACAAAAAGTGAAATAATAATATTTGTAAGAGATATATGATTCCATTACCTATCCTAAATGGAAAAAATAACAAAGTTGTTTTTTAAGGATTTTTTATTGTATATGGTGTGATAGGAATAAAATTTCCAAAAGGTAGAAAAAGATTTTTAAAATACTAACATGGAAATATAAACATTTTTTCAATGAGACTTGGAAATAAATGGAAACAAATTTTTAAAATGGAGTGTATGAAAAATAAAATAGAAATTGAGGTAGTGAATTGGAAGGGGATGAAAATATAAAATATTCAAAATACACAAAATTTTCCAAAGATTCAAGAAAATAGGAATCAGGTGTTCCTTTTTTCATTAATTCTTAATTTTTCTTTTTCTTATAAGTTGAACCTGGAAAAAATCACACACTTGTGTCCTAAAACTTGTTCAAACTCCTCACGACATGTATTATAATATATTTAGAAAGATAAAAGGTTGAGGAATATTTATTCTTGATATTCCCAAGACACATCCCATTCTTTTAATCTTTTTTGTTCTTTTTTTTCTTCGTATATTTATTTTGAAAAAAAATCAAAAAAATTCTAAAAAATAAATATAAAAACTAATACATTCCCAAAGCTCACTGAATGAAAACCCCTCCAACACACATAAATTAATGATTGAACTCAAGCATATAATGATAAATTTAAAATCAATTAAATGGTACCCAAAATTAAATATGTTCTACACAAATAAATTACAAAAATATTACTCAATTATAATCTATGTAGATGTTTGGTGGGACACACTTTTGGGATTAAAATTTGTTTATCAAAAAAAATGGTTTACATAAGCGCATTGGTTCTTTAAAAAAAAGGATCAATGTAAGGTTAATGAGAGGATATATTTCTATTTTTATCCTCATGTGGTCCATATAATTAACCTATCATATTAATGTATGCTAAAATACAAAATTAATCCCGAAGGTCCACAAACTCAAGACTCTCAATATTGGGAGAAACATACACAATATTAAAAGATGTTCATTGGTGAATCTGGAATGAAATCTAATTTTATTACTCATATATAGGGAAGAATCATTTTACAAATCAAAATTTTGTAATTCAAAACTTATTGGTCTGGATTAAAATTGTTTCCCGTGTTTTTGAGGAAAATAAAAAAAATGTTTGAGATAAATGGATGTATTTTGACTCCAAAAAATGGATGGAAAAAAATTAAAAAATTAATATTGAGTAATTTTTAAACTTAATTTTTTTATTTTTATTTTTTATGTTATTTTTTTAAAAAAAATAAAAACCCACAAAAAAGTGAAATAGAAAAAAGGGTTTTATGAATAAAGTTTTAAAAAAATGTAAATAGTGATAATGAGAGAGGAATATGATAAAACATAGAAAGAGTGGGGGTTGAGGAAGAGGATATGAATAGGTAGTTAAAGGTAAATAGGTTCCCCCTAGTTTGGATTTGGAGGGTTTTTATCTCCATCCATTAGTAGATCTATTCCAGTAGTGGGGGATCCAACAAAAGTCTATTTAGTACATGGGATATGTGTCCTATCATGGAGATACTTTAACCAATGCCCATTACCCATGAATTTCTTTTTGTAAAAAGGGTCTTAGACTTTCACTACACCAAATAAGTAAACATTAGTAACAATAAAAGGAAATTACCAATGACCAATAGTATTTCTATGGTGAAGATGAAATCAAAAATTAATGATCATTTCCTTTTTAACATAATTAAATATCATTCCTAGGATGTGTTTTTCATGGATTACCTTATAATCTTAATTATATAGATTGAAATTTTCAGTAGACTAAATTATTATCTCCTCAAATTAATTCAACTGCATCATTATCTCTTCACCGTATTTTTCAAAATCAAAATTACATTTTTTTCACATCCCAAAATGAATTATGTGGTATTTAAACTGGTAAATGGAATGATTTACCAAAAACTAGAATAAATAGAGACATAACAATGGGTGTTTCTAGGTATTTTTATGCACCTAAACTACATCACCTTGTATTTCAAGCATGTTTTTTCCTATGGTTTTAAAAGTTATCTCAAGCACTCTTTTCACTTCTCTATCGGAATGTTGATTCAATCTATTTTCTTAGGGGTGATATAAAGTTGATGTTTTCTATAAAAATAAATTACTAATAAAAATATATTACATGGTTTGATTATAAAAATTTGTTCCTAAGTCACATACAAAGGCATTCAGAGTTGTAAATCGATGGAAGATACAGGTTTTGATGAACTCACAAGTAGTATGTGCATCATCCTTTCTAATGAGTTTTCCCCAACCCACATAGAAACATAGTGGACTATAATAAGAATGTATGAGAACCCATTTTAAGTGGGTAATGGTCTCATCTATTCCCCAAATAGTGAATACCTCACAAAATATTAAGTTATTTTGGGGGATTTAATTTATTTTGTAAATTTTTCCAAACTTTTTGAATGTGAGACATGATTGAACGAACACCTATATGTAATTGAAGAGTTAAATATAGATTATTCTAGAGTCAATGACAATTTAGTAGGTCCTTTTTGTTCCAATGTGGCCACCATCAATTATTGAGTGGTATAATTCTATGATGGAGGAATTTTCAAATTCATCAACACACTCATAATCACCATGTTAGCCCCACTTTTACAAATTTTATTATCCTCTATAAAATAGTATTTAAAATCACTTTTCAACTTAACATTTTTTTGTTTTTAAAAAATATCAATAAAAACAACAGAAACAAAGTAATTTATAATTGTTCTATACCATGGTAACTTTGGAGTGAGATATGTGGGGTGTTCAATGAGAAATCTAGGATCAAGGATTTCAGAATGAGAATAATTAGAAATTATACTCTAGTGGTTAGCCAAAAAATTCCTTTATATGTATATCTTAGATATCATAGTAAAACTCTTTGAGAATTAGGATCCATCTTATTAGCATCAGTTTAGAATCACATTCTTTAGTAATAACATTAAAGTGGAATGATCTATGAAGATTATGATTTTGGAACCAAAGATAGAGGGCCAAAATTTATAAAATGAAAAGTCCCATGGTTAAAAGTTCATTTATAGTGAAAGTGTAGTGAGATTTATTTTAATCCATTTTTTTAGAAGTAATAGATGACATAAAGAATTTTTTCTCTTCATTGTCTATGAACTTCCCTGATGGACCTAACTGAAGCATTGCACATGAATTGGAATTGTTAAGAATAATTCAGGGGTTGGATTATAAGGTTATATGTAAGAATAGATTTTATTTCAATAAAGTATCTCTTGAATACCTCATAGAAATGAAATTTAACCTCATTTTGGGTTATATAAGTGTGTGGGAGGGAAATACTACTAAATTTCATACAGAATCACTAATAAAAACGGGTATGAACAAGCAATGAATGGATATCATGAATTGATGTGGGTTTTGGAAGTGATTATATCATCTCAATTTTAGCTATATAGGCATGAATACCCTGTTGCTAAATTATGTTTCCTAGAACAATCATATTTTCAACTATGAAATTAAATTTTTCTAAATAGAACACAATGTTACATTTGAAACACTTTTTTAGGACCAAAGAGAGTAAATGAAAAAAGGATTCAAATTAGTCAACATGAAAGGTAAATTCATCCCTAAATACCTTTATGCTATGATCAATTAATTCTAAAAAGATACTCATCATACACCTTTGAAATTTTTTAGAATTATTATAAATTTTAAAAGTCATTATAATATATGCATGTGTTCTAAAGGGGAAAGTGAATTGAGTCTTTTATTAGTTTTTAGTTGTGATTGGGATTTAGAAGTAGCCTTTGAATCTATCAAGAAAGCGATAATGTGAATTCTAGATAATATTTTCAGAATCTGATCAAGGAATGGAAGTGGGTAGTGATCTTTTCATGTTTCAATATTCAATTTTTGGTAATCAATACACAAATTCCATTTTTTCACTTAAGTTCTGAACACCTCTCCCTATTAATTTTTTATGACTCTTATCCCACCATTCTTATATATAAATTTAATCAAAAAAATAAATTTAATATAAAAAAATAAGGTAGATAATACCATCATGAAGAATCTTGGTGACCTCCAACTTAAATACAACATATATGAGTTGATTTATTATTATTTGAGGTTTTTTGATTGGTTTGGATGATTATTAAAGATTTATGTGATAAATGAAAATCACGGCATTGATTCTTGGTTAATTATATAGGGTATAACCTAAGGAATTTTTTTCCACTAACACCTGAACAAGGTTGGGCTCTTTAGTTTCATTAAGTGAAAGAGAGAAAATAGTAGGATAATGGTGTTCATAAAAAATTAATGAAAATTATAGGTGCATAGGAAGACATTTCAAATAGTATTTATCCTTGTTTTATGGTCTAGATAACATTATAATAGAGGAAGGGATTCAATTTGGTTATTATTAATTTTTATCAATACATTCTAAGGTGGAGCAGTAGAGATCATAAGTGTTATGGGATTCTAGATAGTTTTCAATATCCTATAGATTTATGTAGTATATTAATGAAATTACAACATCAACTTCCCCATTAGTTACTTAGTTAATCATGGCTCCCATTTCAAAACCACCTATCTCATTAGAACATTTTGAAATTGACGGAATGGGGGTGAACCAGTCTTAGAATTTTCCTTGGAATACTAGATAAATAACGTAGATTGATCCTCTGATGTGTATCTTGTGTCTTGAAATATATTGAACTTGACTTGTTGGCCATGAAATTCTATGTATAATAAGCCCATAGGGAAATCAATTTTTTTTAGTTTTCATGATGAGTGTTATTCCAAGAATAAAGGGAGATCATAGAGAATTTTTCTCACCTTCAATGTCAAGGATGTAGAGATCAGTTGGTGTAATAAGATCATTGACCCAAAAAAAATGAAATCCTCGATTATTCTCTTAGGATTAGAATCACATGGATTGGATAACTAGATGAAAACCCTCATAGGGTAAAGGTACATAGAATAATTTTTTAGAATATGGATTTTGTCATGAAATTGATTTAGGTCTCTAGGTATATGAGTTCATCATAAATTATGGAATTCATTATTTGGAATAGAACTATAAGGGTTCATTGATATTTTCACTTCATGGGGATAAACTATCAGGTTGAAACTTTTTCAATTTTCCTAACCAGTCTCTTATGTTTGAAAAATTATTTAATAATATTTTTATATTTAGTGATTTTTTAAGGAGTAGAAGAGGTTAATTTTTAATTAAACATGTTTCAACATGTTAATCTTTTAAAATTCAGGTTTAATGGGATTTTTATGCTTAGAGATGGTTAGAGGAAATTGAATTGGGTTTCATTGAGGAATGGAAGGAGGTGAGGGAGTGGCATCAGGTTCTTTTTCTATATTATTTTTCTTTTATTTTTCCATATTAACACTAAATGTTTACTTTGAGGATTCATCGTGAGGTACCAAAAAAAATTTCCTAATCGAAGAGAAATTGCAGTTATATTACCCTTGGTCTTGGGAAATTATTGATCAAAGAGTTACAAAAAATTGAATTGTTTTTTTTACTTAGGTGGGATGTAATTTGACCAATTTAGTTTCTAATGTTTTTAAGGATAGAACGGTTTAAGGAGGAATGATCTTTGACAATACATTATCATGGATATTTATAAGTAGTTGAATATCCCACATTCATATTTCCATGAATTAGGTTCATGATAATTTTCTTATATTTGTTTGGTAATTTAAAATGATCACTGGGATACTAGAAACCAAAAGAAATAGGAGGAGGAATTTTTCTTTTGATGTTTTGCAAAAAAAAGGATAAAGAAATTGTAAGCTTCAATAACCTTGTTCATATTTGATTTTTTTTATTTTTAATAGGTAAATTAGGGGGATTAGATACATAATTACCATGCCTTAATCCCGAGATATAGGATTAAGATAGGGGATTGTATTTGTGTTTTTTTATGTTTCTAATGATCTTACAAGATATTTTAGGTTTTGTTTTCATATAAGAATATGTTGCATTGAACTCCATTGGTCTTGATGAATCTAGTGCATCATCTTATAGTTATGGGAATGTGTCAATTGTATTAGTCAGTGAGCAATATATTCCATAATTTTTTATAGGTACAGGGAACCAAGATTTTGGAGAAGATGATTTTGGGGATTTAGCAGCCACTGCAACTTGCAAGACCATACATTTATGTTAACTCATCCACTTTTCAATGTTTTTATTCTCTATGGATTTATTATATTATACTTTGTTAACATGATCATGTGGTCTAGTATGGAATATTTATATGATTTCATCCATGATTCATATAATATCTCGTGTAGTTGTATGTGTTTTTCCAACAAGAGCATTTCTACTTCCATTATCAATAATTGTTCTCCCAAAATCCAATAAACCCTCATAGAAGTATGGGATAATGATTTGGTCAGGAATTTGGAGTTGTGGGAAATTTTTCAAAATATTTTTTAACCTCTCCATATATTAAAGGAGTGATTCATTGGGGAATTTACAGAGACCACTAATTTTATTTGGAATAGAAGTGGTTTAAGAAACAGGGATTAATCTCTATAAGAATATTCTCATCAAGTAATTCCAAGTTTTTTTGGAACAAGGAGAGAGGTAATTCATCCATATCATGTTGGAGTCAACTAAGGAGAAATAGAATGCTTGAATATTGGTTTTTTCTTCAGAAACCCCTTGAGTCTTCATGGTAGATCACACCACTTGAAACACTTTTAGTTGAAAATGTGGATCCTCGCCAGATAGCAAATTCATATGTGAAAAACATGAAACAAAAAAGAATTTTGTTAAAAACAAGCTTTAATGTTTGGATTATGAATACCAAGTTTTTGGAAATTCATATCAAGGGTAGTGAGTTCTTCAAGTGTTTGTTCCAAATTATAGGACATGTCTAGATCAATTGGATGAGAAATGATTTTATTATCCCAATTTTTTTCCTATGTTGGTGAATACTTCACTCGATTTTAGGGTCAAAAAATATAATGGATCGTTTGGGATGATATATAGAATTCAAAGAAATTTTGAATGGATGGGAAAGGTGGGTTGTTCTTTTAATATTTTTAATATTTTTTAGTTTTTTTTATTTTTCATGGTTTTTCAAAAAAAATATACTACAAGATTAACCATAAATTGATATAAAACCATTTTAATCATAGAAAAGTTCCACCTATAAAAAATTCAAAAGTATGGTACTCTTTTGTAATGTGTATAGTGACACCTGTGTTGAATCCTCGATGATGATACTAATTTTTGAGTTGATTGATTTTTTTTGAATGGGGTGTTTTTTTGAAGAGATTAATTAAATTTAATATTTTTTTCATAACATGATTTTGTGATATATAGAATTAAATTAACACATACATCACAGGAATATTTTGATCATAATACCCAAGTATAGAAGATTTAATCCAAGCCTTAACATAATTAGGGTTATAATCACAATCAAAAAATGATTATTGTAGTTTATTTATGGTTCCAATAATACATTGAATTCAAATTTTAAACAAAATTTTTAATCAATCTATGACACTTTAATTTAAATATAGATAATGTTAACCTAAATAATATTTAATGAACAAAATTTTTCAATCATTTGACATCGCTAAATTATTACCCAACTCAATGGACTAATTAATCATACATTGAAATGGTTATAAATTTAGATTATTATTTTTAGATTGATGAGTTAAAAAGATAACAAAAATGACATGACAAGATAATATTAGTATTCCAAACACACACCCAAACGTTGAATGGAGATAAACAAAAAAATTAATTGAATAAGAAACTAAAATAAGGTATTTATTTTCAACTTGATTTAAAAAAATTAAGAATATTAATATTAAAAAATATAGTTTGGATGATTATTCGAGATGATGAAGATGAAACATTCATTAAAAGTCAATTGAAAAGAAAAATACGTACAAGATAAAAATTGACAACAAGAGAAAAAGAACATGAAATTTAAAGTGAAGGAGAGGGATCTCTTGTTGAAACAAGGGTATGGGATATTCTTTTAGTACCCTTTTAAGTACATGGTTATTTCAATTTTCCACATTATGTGGTGAAATGAAAAACTCATGCATGGGGGAAGATGGGAGTGTATTTATATCTCAAGGTGGTTAAATGTTTTCATTCCAAATCCTACCCTCATGTTAGATATAAAATTTGACCATTTATAAGCATAATATAGAGATATATTCTTCATTAATGTTTTATATATCTATTTTTAACACTATACCTCTTAATTTGGTTGCCATTGGACATTTATAGCAAAATTTATGGTTATTTTTATAAACCATGTACTATTGTATATCTTGAATTATTTAAAGGCCACAATGTGAATGGTTTTTTGGCTAGGATGATTCCCTCAAATAAAAACCATTTCTTCTAAATACAATATCCTAATTTATTCTCAAAAAATTTAAGCTCAATAGGGCTATTGTATTGGGAGAAAATCCACCAATTGTTGGATATTATCAAATCCCAAACAGAATTGTGGGTTGGATAGTCAGGCACCAATTTGGCCCCTTTTTTATCTAAGACATAATATTTTTATCCGATATGTTTCCACATATTTGTTAAAACATTCTATAGTTTTATCAATTTTGTATTTTGGATGGATCTGAAAAATCCTATCTCTTGTATAATCCAATTTTCCACTTAAATTTCTTGGGCCTTCTTGTGTGGTCCATGTGGCCCTGTATATTTATTAATTTTCAAAATCCTTTGTTGAAGGATTTGTAATACATTGAATTAGGAACCATAAAAATAGAATTTTTATAATTAATATGAGATTTATGATTAAAATTGTGAAATAAATTTAATCTAGATTAATTCATGGAATTATCACATGTAGTATTTAATGTTTAAGCATTAGAATTCCACGTAAATATTAACTTTTCCTTTAAAATAAGTATTAGTGTAAATATAAATTTATGGATAATTTAATAAAATCAATAACCCTATTTTGTATCATCTTATTTCATATATTATCCTTTATATTGCATGAGTTCTTGTTTCACAATTTGAATTCATGTCTCATGACTTGAACAATGTAAAGTCTCTCCAATTTCATTTCCTTCCATGCATAATCATAATTAGAGGACTTCAAAATAAGAATAAAAAAATAAATTTAAGGCCTATAAAATTATAGTTAAATAGGACTCAATGATAGAGTGGAATAAAGAAAAAAATGTGGCTTTACTCTAGAAAGAGTTTCTAATTAATGTTGTTAGCTCAACTAAAAAAATAATTTATTTTTATGAAATCCTACACTACAAGATTCCCTATCCCATGATTAAATTATAAAATATACCAAATTATTTTAATTTTTAATTTAATATAAGTAGATTTAAAAAGTAAATATTAAATTTAATCTAATTTAATGGAAATGTACATCATGTAGGGTCTTAATTGGTAAAACATGTGAAAGAGTGTATTTTCTTTCACTTTTTATTTATTTATAGTCCCATGGTAATTCTTTTTCAACTTCCCAATTTATTGTGAATAGGTTTCATACACCTTATTTTTTAATTTTTATTACACTAAAATGGTACAAATGTGTAATAATAAATGGTCCATCCCATCAATAACAAAATTTACCTAGCATACATTTGAGTTTGGAGTTGTATAACTGCACTTGATCTCTGGGGTATGGGTTCTCTATTGAATTATATTTTCATGGGATATCCATGTTCTTTATTTTTAAATACCTAAATTTTAAAATGCTTTACTCATTATTTTCTTTAGCTCATATAGTTATTGTCTCCTATCATTCCATATTTTGTCATGTTCTAGATTCAAATGTCTCATAGCCTATTAGGATTTGTGTTCAAATTATATAGAGAGGTGGAAAATAGTACCATAAAAAATTGACCAGGTAAAATTCATATGGGTGTCTTATAGGCCTTTATATAATTCCATAGGGTATATTTTAACTTTTTCTCTAGTCATTCATTTTTGGTTTAATCAATTTCCCAGAATGCTATTGATTTTATTATTAGAAGTTTCTTCTAAGATAATTTGTTGAGTATTGTATATAGTTGATGTTTTATGTTTCACCCCATAATTTTTTCATAAATACTCTATTATCCTATTATAGGTGTTGATCCCTTGATCACTAATTATTTCTCATGGTACTTCAATCCTATAGAAAATGTTAGGCCTGATAAAATCATAGACAAATTTAGTAATTCCTGTCCTGGTGGATTTGTCTTCCAATTGTTGTGAAAAATAAAATATAGCTAAAAATTATAATAACTACCAAATAAAATTGATAATTTTCCCATTAATACTATGAACAATACTTGAAAATTTTCATAGAAGTTAATTGGTTTTTTGGGAATCCAATGTATTTTTTAAATATTTCTGGAAAACTCGAATTTCCTCCTTTTTTACAAAATTCATGTTAATATTTAAATAATATTGGATAATAATTTATAGATTATAAGATTTTCATGGCTATCCTTTGGGATCAAAAATTTACTCCACAAACTATTTTATGACAAAAATCAAAAATTGATTCAATTTTCCATTCAGGTAAACATCCTATAATTACATGATCGATGAATTTCTTTTTGTGGAATGGGAATTCCCAAATATAAAATCTAAATTTAGATTTCTATTTTTGAATCTAATGAGATTTTAGATGATATGGAACCTGATATGTGACAAAATAATTTACAATTTTAGCATAAAATAGTACATCTTCTTCCAAGATGTAAATTTGTTCACCCTGAAGTAGATCATTGAGTGGATTCATATATAGAATCACTACTATAATATAGGGCATTAATACCACTAAAATTAGCCATTACTAGTGAAAAAAATTACTGACTACTAGAGGGTGATTTAAATCCTTAAGATTTTATCATTTCTTCCAAAATAACTGATAAAGAGGCATATTGTAATGTACTGTTAAATTTATGTCACACAGAAACACTAGAAACTGTAGTAAAAATAGATACAAATACATATTTTAAATGAAATATAATTTACAACACAAATACAAGAAAAAAAATATATACTATAGACATTTCAAACATTTTTTTATAAAATTACCCAAGTAAGTATAAATATTCACATACATCCAAAAAATCCATTTTTCATTGTCTTTGAACCCTAACCATAACTCATGCCATTTCCAAACAAACTACCCTTCCTCGAGAAAAATAATTCACATTAATTTGAAAAAAATAATTATGATAATAAAATTATAAATAAATAAATTAAACATAGTGTTAATTTTAAACTAAACATTGACCCATAATGGGAAAACTATATATCCTATTGAGTTGTGATTAATTAATTCAAATTGAATCATTTTACTGAGGTATCAATACAAATTGAATGTGTTTTCTTGGTTTTGATTATGTCAGTTATCTTTATTATAATAATTAATATATAATTTAAATAAAAAGATATATTTGGAGTCATACTGCTAAAACTATGCGTAAGATTGAGGTGAGGATGATTCCAAAACATCTCTAATGAATTTTAGACCATTTTACTAAATTACCAAAATAATCCTAATTCATTTTATTGAGTTTTAGTATATGAATTTTTTTTGTTATAAAAATTCCATTTTAAAATAGAAACACCCACTTTTCTTTCTACTGGTCACATCATGTGTTGTATTGACATGAGGCTAATTTCTATACATAAAAAAATTACTTATGAGTCATTTTAATAATTTATAAAGACAATCCAAGTTAATTTTATTATTTTTTAGTGAGTGGCACTTTTTGAACTAAATTGTAAATTTTAAACTGAAAACAAACACTTTGAGTCATATTAGGTACATCATGTAATGGATTGAGGTGATGTTGATTCCTATATGTCACAAATGTCTTGTGTCTCATTGTAATAATCTTTGAAGAAAATCGGAATGATTTGGGTTGTTTTGAGTATTCCACGTGTAATTTTACTAAAATTAATGTCACTTTAAAATAAAAAGACAGATTTGGAATCATAATGTTCACACAATGAATAAGATTTAAGTGTTGTTGATTCCTAAACATACAAAATAACTTATGAATCATTTTTATATGATATAAAAAAATTAAATATGTTTTCTCATATTTAAGTATGTCACGTTTGTTTTTTTACTAAAATGTAAATTTGAATAGGAAACACACACTTTGAGTCATGTTGTTCACATCAAGTGTTTGCTTCACATAATACTGATTCATACACATCAAAAATGACTTATGAATATTTGTCTTAGATTATCCAGAAAACCCAAGTGGATTTTCTTGGTTTTCAATGAGTGACACTTTTTGAACTAAAATATCAATTTTAAATTGACATCATATACTTTGAGCCATATTGTGAACATTGTGTGTCAGATTAAGATTTGGGTAATCCCAAAACATCAAAAATTACTTATGAATCATTTTATTGAGGTATCAATACAAATTGAATGTGTTTTCTTGGTTTTGAGTATGTCAGTTATCTTTATTATAATAATTAATATATAATTTAAATAAAAAGATATATTTGGAGTCATACTGGTAAAACTATGTTTAAGATTGAGGTGAGGATGATTCCAAAACATCATTAATGTCATATGTATCATTTTCGTAAATTATCAAAATAATACAAAATTGTTTCTTGATTTTGAGTATTTCACCTTTCTTTTTTACTAAAATTAAAGTCAACTTTAAATAAAAAGACTCACTTTGAGTCATACTAGTCGAAATATGCATCATATTTAGATGAATCTAATTCATACATGTCAAAAATGACATATGGATAATTTTCATGATGTATTTAAACAATCCCCATGCAGTTTCTCAGTTTTGAGTAATCAACTTGTATTTTTTACTAAAAATTTATTTTCAACTGAAAACATGTGCATTGAGTCATACTATCACATTTTGTGTCATATTAATGTGATAATAATTCTTAAAAATAAAAAATAACATGATAACCATTTTTTTTATATAATCAATACAACCTAAGTCAGTTTTCTTGATTTCTAGTGAGTGAAACTTTTTGAACTAAAATGATAATTTTAAATAGATAATAGACAAATTTAGTCATAATAGGAACATCATGTATCAAATTTAGGTTTGGATAATTCATAAAAAATAAAAAATACTTATGTATCATTTTCATAAAGTATAAAAATAATATGAATGTTTTTTCTCATGTTTTCAGTATGCCACTTGTCTTTTTTTTAAATTAATGTCAATTTTAAACAAAAAGACTTAATTAGTTTCATACTAGTCACACCATGCATTACATTGAGGTTTGGATAATTCTTACACATAAAAAATGACTTATTTATCATTTTTCCTAAAGTATCAAAACAATCCAATTATTATTGATCAGTTTTGAGTATGTCACTTTTTGTTTTTTATTAAACTTTTATTTTATACTTTATGCACAAAATTTGAATTATATATGTCAAATAATATGTTGGTTTGACATGATCTAGAGTCATAAACATCAAAATTGACTTATAAATAATTTTCATAAATTATCAAGACAATACAAGCGTGTTTTCATTACATTTAATGACTGAAACTTTTTGAACTAAAATGTATATCTTGAAATGATAATGGACACATTGACTCATAACATGAAAATTTTGTATAATATTGGGGTTTTTCTAACTCTTACACATAAAAAATGATTTATGGATCATTTACCTATTGTATCAAAACAATATGAATGTTTTTTCAGGTTTTGAGTATTTCACTTATCTTTTTTTCTAAAATTAATGTCAATTTTAAATAAAAAGACACACATTGATTCATACTAGTCACATAGTGTGTCAGATTGAGGTGAATATTATTAATACATATCACACATGAATTGTGGAAAGTTTCCATAAAGTTTCAATAAAATAAAAATGTGTTTTCTTGGTTTTGAGTGTGTCACTTCTCTTTTTTTACTGAAATGTCATTTTAAAGATGAATCATGAACATTGAGTCATACCATTCACATCATGTGATAGTTTAATGTGGAAATGATTCATGAAAATCAAAATTAATATATGAATCTTTTTCATAAATTATCAATACAGTCCAGGATAATTTTTTAGGTTTTCTTTGAGTGATACTTTTTCAACAAAATTTTAATTTTAAAATGATAATGTACACTTTGAGTCATACCGGGAACATCATGTTTTTGAATATGGTGAGGATAATTATTCACATTTCAAATGAAATAAGGATCATTTTCATAATGTATCAAAAAAGTGATTTTTTTGGGTTTTGAGTATGACAGTTGTGTTTTTTACTAAAATTAATGTCAATTTTAGATAAAAACACACACATGGAATCATACCAGTCACAGTATGCACCATCTTGAGGTGGGGGTAATTCCTAAATGTCTCAAATAATATATGAATAATTTTAATAATGTATAAAATAAATATTAATTTTTACCTTTCTTTTGAGTATGTCTCTTATTTTTTCTATAATGTTATTTTAAACTGGAAAAAATAACTTTTAGTCATACTAGTCACATCATGTATCGGTTTGAAGGGAGACTGATTCCTTTAAATTAAAACGGACTTATGAATAATTTTCCTCAAATATCAAGAAAATCCATGTTTTCTTCTCTATTTTTGGTGAGTGACACCTATTTTGAACAATAACGTCAATTTTATACTGATAGCGGAAACTTTGAGACATACCGGGCACACCATGTATTATATTGACATGTGACTAATTCTTACAATACATAAATGACTCATGAATAATTTTTATAAGATATCAATACAATCAAAATATGTTTGTTTGGTTTTGAGTATATGTAACATGTTTTTTTCACTATAATGTCAATTATAAATAAAAAAGACACACTTGGAGTCATAATAGCCACATCGTGTGTCAGATTGGGGTGTGGCTAATTCCTACATGTCACAAATGAATTATGGACCATTTTAGAAAGGTATCAGAACAATATTAATTTATTCTCTAATTTTTGAGTATGTGATGTAATCTCTTAACTAAAATTCAAATTGTAAACTAAAAACATACAGTCCGAGTAATACTGAGCACATTGTGTATCATATTGAGCTGAAGTTGATTGAGTATGTGATATAGGTTTTTCTTTCAACTATATGAAAAATTATAGAAAAGAGATAACATGTTCTATTTTGATGGAAGTGAAAACCTCATGTTTCCTCTAACAATTCATGTTTCGATAATCATAAGGTTTCTTCTTCTATTAAAACGAAATATTCTCTTTCTTTTCAGGCTTTTTGTAAATAGTTGAAATAAAAAATGACACCTTAAAGGATATTTGAAAAAACTATGTAATTATTATATAAAAATTATATGTTAATTAACTTAAAAATATAAAATGATAACGAAATTAATTAAATAAGTAGTAGGAATTAAACTTTAATTGATATTTTTATACATTCTTGAGCCACTTACTTTTTGTTAATATTTTAGTTGCAACCTCGAAGTCCAATCTCTCACAAGCATGAGAAACTTTGAAAAAACCACCCCAACTCGAGTAACAGAATTCACCTATATAATAAAACAATTATTATTTTAGTAATGATAGAATAAAATAAATTAAACATAAATATGTAATAATACATTATTAAAATTTCAATTTTAAACTGAAAAAACACAATTTGAGTGATATTGGGTATATTGTGTATCTCTTTGAGGTATGGTTGACTCTACCATGTATTTTTATCCTACAGTGCATAATCATAGTACATGAGTAAATTATACTAGTTTATGATGTCATTTATTTATGATATCTTGTAAAATTAACATAATAATTATAAGATAAAAATTTAATGAAATTAAATAAAAAAATAGATAAAATAATGATAAAATAAAATAGAAGGAAATGTATTATAGTTATATACCATTAAACAATGATATATTTAGTTATCATCATATTAAACAAAAACACAAGGAATTTAGTCACTTTTACATGACCCTAAAGTAAAATACACTAGACTATCTAATATGAACTTAAATATCCATCAGTGGTCCTTACCACATGACCTTAAACTATATGAAATACAGTACTACATAGATGATGATGGATTATATGATATTTTATTATTTGATTCTATAAAATATAAATATCATCATAATGGGTTTTTTATCACACTATGTATTCTACATTAAAATATTTTTTCTCTTCATCACGAAATAATATTATAACACTCATTTTTTAAATAAAATTGGCATTTATAGTCCAATTGTTTGAAACTATGATTCAATACTAAATTTTTTTATTCACTCACTATGGATATATATGAGATATTTCAGAATCTCAATCCTAAAAAACAATATATTTATCAACATTACAATAATATAACATTCACATATTACAAAAAATTACCATAAAAATATTCATCTTTTAGGGTGGTTTAAAACTCATATATAAAAAAATTTCTTCTTATATGCTACAAAAATACTAGCATAACACATTATTTGACATTGAATTACACTAAACATTAGTTTATCCCATTATTTATTCCTATAAAACCTTAACTATTTCTGTAATCTTATTAGAATTCCTTTGTTGAAAAAAAATGAAATTTATATTTGAGTTATTATGGAACATAAAAAAATATGTCACTCCCATTCACCATCATAGAGAGTAAAAACTACAAAAAAACCCATTTACCTTATTTGATGGAAAAACTTTAGTGTGAACCATTATGAATTTCTAGAAGACAGTAAACTCCATTATAAATTGTTTACCCCTTTTTATAGTATCAAACATCTATATAGCCCTTTATAGTATCAAAATGACACTAAAATATAGTACATATATTAATTATTCCCATATTGTGCTATAGAATATTATATCTTTCTCAATATTCTTGGTGATGATAAACTCTAACATAATATCATAAATATTTTTTCATCAAAATGGGAACATCCCTATTGCCATGTATTTTTATTGGGAATAATGATGAGTTTTTTTATTAATGAGCTTGTTAACATGGATAATTTTATATAATTAATGTGCACATGCATATTAGTAATGAACTAGTGAACACATTTTTTTCATGGAGAGCCCTTGAAGAACTATCTATATGTATAATAAGGATAGGTTAAACACCTATACTCATGTAATTATTGTGATATTAAATGTGATATAATGGTGGGATGATTCAATTTCACATCATGTGCATTCAAAATAATATGTTTTATTTAATACATTTTAATAAAGTAAACCTAATATGTTACTTGTATAGATTTAACAAGAATTCTTTATATTATATCCTACGTCTATTTGATGACCAAATCGACATAATTTCACCACCCACCAAAGTGAAAAAAAACTGTGTTTTTCTTTTCATATATCATTTAGCACCACCCATGATGGAACCCTAGAGAGTGAATTAGACTAATTTTTTCCAAAAAATGATAATAAAATTAACTAAAAATGTAGATAAAATGATTAGAAATTTAAGTTAATAATTATTCAGAACTCACCTCTTCAGGGTGCCTATATACATTATGACACCATGTTTTCTTCTCGTTCCTTAACAAATTTATTTCCTCTATTATTATTTTATATGAAAAACAAATCAAAAATAATAAATAATCATTATAATAGAAATTATTCACAAAAAATATATTTCTACAGTCATAGATGATAATACATCACAAACACTGCAGGTGATCACATGAACTTGTTTTTGGAAAAAATTCAAACACTATGTATGCTTCCCACTCATCTATAAAAATTTAATTCTTCATTTGAGTAAAAAGGTTGTCATAAATCCTAGTAGTACCATGATAATATAGAAAAAACAAATTATTGATAAATATTTTTATTGAATTTATAAATACCTTTTGAAAATAACTGTTTGGGGATGTGATATTTTTCAGGGTTTATGATCTCTCTAATAAATTTTCAAACATAATATCCACAATGATTTACATTATGTTGGTTTAGACACTATAGAAACATTATGAAAAATAATTAAGTTGTATTAAAGTATTTTTTATATATAAATATCTCTATATATACTTAATATATTTCCATTTGAAGTAATCAAAAGGATTTTTATGTTCAGACACTGACTTCAATCCATGATTTTTCATATATTTAGGGTGCATCCTATCATAACAATATTCTTATTAAAACATAGACTGAATCATATAATTCAATTTTTATCTAGAAAATATTGATTCCAATGTATTAAAAATTTAAAATACACATCAGTTGTTATTGGTTTGTTGGATATCCATGCATTGGATCTAAAAAATATTTGGGGTGTCTAGATTGATTGTTATCAACATCCAGTACTTATTAAAAAAAATAAAAAAAAATAAGTAATTAAAAAAATAAAATTTATTGTACCTGATTAGATTGTATATTTTTACCCATACATTGTAGACATCAAAAAGACTATGTCTTCTATTATTTTTTTCTCAAATGCATTCTATATCTCAAATTTCTTCTTATCAATTTTTTCCTTCTCCAATGAAGTTTCTTACCTAGAAATCATATAGGTATTAATGAATCCAAATAATGGTTTTCATAGTTTTCACTTTATACAGTATTTATATAAAATCTTGTGGAAAATATGAAGAGTTAGAAACTTTAATGAGAATATTTGATCACAATTTGGATAGACTTATTATGAAAATGTTCCATATGTATGTATTCACAGGTGAGACTCCTAGCCATTCAAACTAGAGAATCTCATTTATAATATTGTGACCAAATATTCCTATAATGAAAGATCCAAATATTTCCTATTCATAAAAAATGTAAGATATATTTTCATCTATAAATGTGGTCTCTGAATGAAGTTGTAAGGATAATAAATTTTTATATGGAACTAGTGGGGAGAACGTACTCTAGGAAGGTCCTTCTGATTTCTTAGTCAATTCGCTAGATTGTATTGATCTGACCTTGTGTTTCACCATTTTTTTAACCATCTGTAATACCATTCCACTCATAAGCCCTATTTCATAAAATGTTTCAGGTTTTTTTGTATGATTTTTTTTCAAATATATACCTCATATATCTTTATAATACTAGAAAACCATACAAAAAATGTCCAAATAAAATCATTGACAATTGTAATATCCAAATCATCAAGTGGAATAGAAAAATATTTGGTAGTATATTGAGCTACCTCAATCACTACTCTCATGTGAAATTTTGGTATTTTTTATTATGTATCTTGACTCTCAATATATTATACATGGTACCCCTTGAAAAAGGGCAGTACACTAGTGTTGAAAGAAAGAAATCACATAAAACATTACCCTGCATAGTTTTTGTAATATAAAGTTATCAAAAAAAAATTAATTCACATTAGGATAGTTATCAATGAAATAATGTATTAACATGGGTATGTTATTTAGTTAAGTGTAATGACTACCCTCAAATCTAGTGGGTTTATTTGAAACTTTATGTGGAAATATTTGTTCCATCATCGATTCACAGTGGTCATTTCTCATATATTGTTCAGAAAAAATAGATTGTAAAATAATATCATGAAAATAATTTATTTGTTCATTAAATCCATTTTTCATCTTATATATATCTTATTATGGTTTTATATTCTCAAAATGTTGTCAAGGATTCACTTAAAAACATACTTTTCTAACACAAACATATTGTTCTGGATACTTCAAAGATACAGAAATTATTTTTTCTTCTGGTATAGAAATTATTTATTTTCGTGTCTAAACCATATAAAAAATATATGGACATAAATATATATATTTATGTTATAAGGCCCCAGCCATAAATATTAAATAATTTTGAGTTATGTCAATAATATTACTTTATTTTTCATTGGGGATATTTTAAGGTTTAGAGTTTTAGAGAATTAGTCCATAACTATTAAATAACATCACAAAATTTAAAATGTAGAAAATTATACACACTATCCATTTTTCTCATTATATAAAACATTTTAAAATAAACCCTAAATTTTTTTTATAAAAAACTTACTAACTTCTTCCTTTCTTTTACCCATACTTATACCCTGCAGAAAACATTTCCAAAACATTAGATGATCAAAAAAATATCATAAATGGATACACAAAGAAGTAAAAACTTTTATTCTTTCAAAATCAAGTAATCCATGAATAATTTATCATAAAGTAATACTTTTCACCTTTAATAATTTATAAATACACTTCAATGAATATGAGCTCATTGCTTACCATTTTTGTAATCAAATTATTACCTTAAAACCCATAGATTTAATCATATAACATATAAAGATAAATTGTTAAATAATCATAATTAAATGGAATAACCATATGGTTGAATTCCAAACATATCACAATGAAGAATAGCTATAAGGCTAACTTCTGTACCCAATGAATTGGAGGTTATAACTTAACCAGTCATCCTTAGTTTATCACGAAACCTCCTGACTTTGGTTTATCATATAACAAGCCCTCATTAGTTTATCACATAACCACTCATAAAATTTTCATGTACCATTATATATTCATAACACATAAAATATTTCCATTTTAAAAATTTCACCTATAAAATTTCATTTGGAATAATAAGAAATCATTTCACGTTATTGAAATATTCAATCCATTTCCAAAACCATTTAAAACATTTAGTAAATAGAATTTTTAAATAAATTACCATTTTAAAACATTAATTTCTATATAAATAAATTTATAAATACCAATTTGAAAACATAGACACGAAATATAAGGTTTTAGAATAATAAATCTTTAAAATATTAAAAATAATGTTTTCAGTAAAGAGTCCCTTTCCACTTGAGAAACACTTGAATAAAGATAATTAAGGAATAATATAAAAAGAAAATTAAATATCATGATAAGGTATTATTTCATGATATAAAATTTTGAAAGGTTTATATATAAAACTTATAGGACAATAAAGTTTCAAAACATCTAAATATGCCTCAAAGAAATAAGATTGACACAAAGTCACTAACCTTGAGTCTGAATCGTCAGGTACAATATTTATATTCCTAAATAATAAACTTAGTTTTATTTATACTTTCTATAAAACATTTTTTATGTTTTTTATTCCTTTTATATCACTTATTATCATGTTATAACAATTACATAATTATTTACATTCATATCAGACGTTTTGTCGAATCGATAATTGAGTCGAAAATGAACTTGGTATGAAGTCAATAGTCCATGTGTTCATAATTCAATCATCTCCAAAATAATATTCATGGAATTATTATTAGTTTTATACATAAATTATACTTTTAAATCAAACCATTAATTATGGTTATGAAAAATTAACAACATTATAATCATGGAGATGGTAAGTTGTACGTACGCGTGAGTGTCGTTTTCTATTTTTATTTGATCATTTTAAAAAGAAGTTAATTCTTATTTTATCTTTAAAAATGATCCTTAAATAATTAATATCATATTAATACTTTAAATATACTTATATATATTATCCAAGTGATGTGGTGATTAAAAATGAATCACATTGCTTTGTGGAGGTGATAGTTCACACATACACACGAATAACGTTATCATTTTTATGTGCATGAAAAGTAGGAACTTAATTAAATATTATACTATTATAATTATAAATATGTCATGAATATCACATATTAACAATAATTCCATCATTATAACTATTCATTGGAGACGGTTATGGAAAAAGAATTATATCGGTTCATGGAGGTGATAGTTCACATGCACACATAAATGATTAATTCAATTCCCATATAATGGATGTGGAGATGGATTAAGGTGATGATATTATCATAATAAAATCTTAGTATAATAAGGATAATGGTGTTATTATATCATAATAGTTGGAGGATATTTGAAGGAAGTATAAGAATAAATATAATAGGAATACTAAAATAAAATGATACATCTTCATTGGTTGATCACCTTGAAGAACACATTAAAACCTCTAAGGAGGGTGTTCTGCCTAAAATAAGGCCTAAATAATATAGAGAGGGATTTTAGGAAAGGTTTTGGTAATATATTTTTTTATAACCAAATGATTTTTGAAATTTTAGTATTAGAGAAGAGTGGGTACCTTTTTATAGGAGAGGGGAGGGGAAACCTTGGAAACACTTAAAATATTAAATTAATATAAATTAATATTTAAATTCAAATAACATCAACTTGAGTTATTTCTAATATAAAAAGAGTATGGTTCTAAATCCTATCATAAAAAAAATTTATACATGTATTTATTTTATTTTAACCCTTATCATTTCAGTTTACCCTTAATTGATCTATTTTTATTTTAATTGTGGTAGCAACATTTTCAATATTAAGAGGCTATAAAGTTTTACTTTTATGGGGTAAATTTTCCATAAATGGAAAATTTATGATCCTTATGGCCTTATAATATCCACAAGATATTTTTAAATATTTCTATGGTTTTTAAATAATTTAATAATGTATTATTTTTATATAATATCAATATAATCAATTTTGACACTATTCATTTCATTGAATTTAAAGAAAATCCTAAAAGAGAGATAAATTCAAACCAAACCATTTAATAGAAATATAATATGCCATATTCACCTAGAAAATTTAGTTCCCTAATTTTAACAACCTGAGATTTTATAATAATTATTCTTTTTAATTTCTTTGATGTCTTTTGTTGTATGTTACACCAAGATTATCTTGCACTATACGCAACACCGTATTAGCAACACTATTCTTGGATCGTGTTACTCACAATTTCAAGTTTGTTTGATAGTAGTTATTCAACGCAAAATTGAGTGTATATATATATTCAATGTATAAATGAAATATGGTTGGATTTTTTTATACGCAACAACAAAGGATCCTTTCACTACACGCAACCTTTACTTGGCTTTCATTACACGCAATCGCGACCTTCCACGATAGCGTGTGTTGTACGCAATATCGGGTTTCACTAAACAATGATATATGGTTATAATATTATTCTAAACTATCCATTATAAATATTATTGACTAATTTTTTAATTTAATAAAATTATTATTCATCTTACACATTTTATAGAACATGGTATGAGAACAAAATAAATTTTTCAGGTAAATTAAGTATTTTTCAAAAAAAATGCAGTTTTTCCACCTTTTAATGGTGCAACCACATTAAATATAGTTTTTGACATGTTTATAAGTTTAATTTTACAAAATAAAATTCTTATATGGAATCAAGATATAAAAATTTACTTTGGATAAATTTTTCATATTATTCTGATAACTTTCATATTTTAATAAATAGTAAAAACATGTTATATTTTAATTAAAAACAACTTTTTCCATCGCAATAATTTATATGGGTAAATTAAATTATTTAATGGTTTTAAAGTATAAATAGAATATATTTTTACCATTTAATATAATTTATGTCATTACCATTAATTTTACATTGAATTCATAGGTAAAAATATTACAATTTTTGGCAATGTTTTAACTTTTAAAACCTGTTTTCTTAACAATGGGATTAATTTTAAATTAATTATTGCAACTTATGTGTTTTAAATTTTAAAAAATGGATTCCATATTTGGATTCAGTGGGTCCAAATTATATTAATAGGTTACTTTTGTTTTTTTGACATTATGAATAGTAACTACGGTAATTTTTATTTACTATAGTTAAAGGTAAATTGGGTAATTAATGGTAAAAATAAGATTATAAAATTAATCTAACACCTGTAAAAATTATATTGGATGAATAAAAGTCGACTCATATCACCTAATTTTCGTAATAGATTCATTTGATAGACTTTTGACCATGTAAATAATTTAATTATTATTAAAACCAAAGAAAGCGACAACATGTCACTCTCTTAAATCTTATAAGTATAATAATTTTAATTTAGTGATAAACGTCATGAATCTTAAAACATGAATAGTCTCTAGAAATATAATAAACTTATCTACATCATTTAAATTTATTTATAATTTTTAAGGATTAAATAATTATCATTAAAGGTGACACAATAGTGATGTTGAAATTATTTTGTTGATTGAAATATCAAATAAATTGTTTTAAAAATATTAAAATAAATATTATATGAAATATTTAATGTGATCCAAGAATTTTATAGATAAATATGAAATTTTATGAATCTATTAAAGCTTTTATTTTAAACATATCGTCTGTGTGGATTTTATTTAAATTCAAATAAATGAATAGTGTCAAAATTGACACTATTGTTATTTTATAAAAATAACATAATATAAAATTGTTTAAAAATCACAAAAAATATTTAAAAATTATAAATTAATATTTATATGGTCTAAAATTTTATAAATTATCCAATAATGGAAAATTCACAACACATAAGTAATTATTTATAACAATTTAAAATTTAAAACATTATTACCACAAATAAAATTAAATAGATTAAATAAAGATAAATCAAGTTGATAAGGTTTAAAATAAATTTAAAACATGTATATATTTTATTGTTTGATGATATTATAACCCTATCCCATATAATCTTTGAATATGAGTCATTTCTGGAGGTTTTTAAGTGGGGTTTGATTTGTTATAAATTAATATTTTTGAGGTTTCCAAATGTGCCCCTTTCCTCCCTTATAAAAGGCACCTCCTCCCTCTCCTCTTCACAACACATTGAGCCTTCAAGCTCGGACAAACCCTGCCCATTTATCTTCTACACATCCCTAGAAACATTCTCGAGGTTTTTTCTTCTCAAAAGACAAACTCTAGTCCCTTAAGAGGAATCTTAAAGAAGGTGCGTCAAAGAAGAGGTAATCTCTTCTACTGATTCTTTCAAGTTTCTTTCTTCTTCAACTTCCTCTTCTTTAGTTGTTTCATTGTAAAGTAATACAATAGGTATCACTAATATACTTATATGATATTATAAATATGAAATAACCCCATTTCACCTTCTATCCATCCTACGTAAAATGAAATCACCACGTGTGCGTACGTACGGAATACCGTCTCCACGCCGTGGTGTAATATATTTTTCCACCACCACCTTACTTGGATGGGTAAAATGGTATAAATAAAAACTATATATGGTTATTATAACATCATAATGATTCTGATATATTATATCATTCACTCCAATTCTATTCAATAATTATGGGAATGATATCATCGCTCATGCGCACGTACGGACTACTGTCTCCACGAACGCGATGAGATTGATTTTCCATGATTAACCATTCAAGTATGATTATAAAGTATGTATATAATAAATAATCATGAAGGATATTACATAATAATGATGCTGGATATGTTTCATTTACTTAATTCCATTCAATTCAATAAGGAAACGAAAACAGCGTTCATGCATACGTACGGCCTACCGTCTCCATGAACGGTGTACTTCATTACATTTATCGATATATCATATATATTTATATACTGAATATATATTATATAAAAATCATGTTTTACATTCTAGAATTAATTAAATCAGGATATTATTAATAATATCAAGAACAACAAATTGAAACACGTATGATAAATGAAACGATTTTACCCAAAACGTTGTTTTAACATGGAATTTACAAAAGAACAGGTAATATAAAGTCATAAGTGAACCATATATGATATCATAACAATGAATATGATTCTTTAATAATTCAATGACATTATTTAAATTATTATACACGAGGTTCAGATACATATTAAGCATATTGTACATAAGGTAAGGGATAACTATTCCAATCTCGTTCTTATCCGAGATTGTTATTCATAAGTATTTACTGGGGTTATTGTTATCATCCATGTCCATGTTTTCTAAAAATGTTTTCATGTATGTTTAATGTCCTTTTTACCAATTTTTTTTAATTTTACCACATGTTATGGAAGTAATCTTTCTTATGTTTACCATATGAGGAACTTTTTGACTTTTTCGACAAAAGTATGAGGAGAATGTTTTTTTAACTTATACGACAAGAACAGATTTTTACGGTTTCATAACACCTTATTTTCATGAAGTTTACTCTACAATATTTCATGTTTATTTTCAATAAAATCCTTTTCTTTTAAAATTGTGTGGCATTTTGTGAAAAGAAAATTATTTTTAAGAAGAAAGGATATTTTCCTCAAGAATTCTTTTCAAGTGTTTTATCAAAACCATTTTCCATCTAAGATGACATTATTTAATATGTGTATGTTTCAAGTATAATATCTCTATGATTTACATGGTTTAAGTTTTCTTATGATGAAATGGTATCCATTTGTTTTATATGGATTATGTTATGATGGGATGATGTTTATGAAACCCATTTTTATTCTTTGGGTTATGATGAATGATTTATGTTTATGTTGTGGAACAAGTAAGAATGGTTTCATTATGAGATGGGTGGGACCTATATTTACCTTCAATTCATTGGGTAAATATTTATATCTCATGAGATAGACATGTATGGAATGGTAAGTTAATTCGGTTTAGTGATATAGGACTAGAACGAGGAGTGAACTCGATTCAGAAAGGGACTTTGTCCACTAAGATGGTCTTAGCAGCAATGCCTTGGCTACTATGGAAATAATATCATGTACTTAATGGTTTTCCACAATTAAATGTTTTATTCCCATGATGATTTATCATTATTGATGTTCCTTTATGACATATGCCTTACATACTACCAAGATTTATTTCACAACTCAAGATTTTGATGTGTAAACATTATGTTCATGTTTTGAAGTTCAAATGTATATGGTTTGTTTTATTTTCTCCATGGTTACCCTTACTGAGAATTTGAGTTCACCCTTTATATGTTTTCTTTTCCCTAAGATATAAACAAAGGTTTTAGGCAAGAAAAAAAGGGAAGATCTTTATGGGAGATGTTGATGATCTTTCACCAAGATTAGAAGATTATGTTCCAAGTTTCCAAAGACACTAAACTATTATGGTCCTTTGGTGTCAGTTCTTATTATGTATTAAGTATTACTAAAAAGTAATTTAATGTCCATGTATGTCAAGATTTGGGTCTCTACATTAATTAAATCAATTTATATTTATTTTAATATTTTTTAAATCATTTATTTGATATTTATATTAGTAAAATAATTATTGTATCATTGTTTTGTCAGTATTTATGGTAATTAATTAATCTCTAAAAAATATAAATAAATTCACATGATGTATATATTTTCATTAAATTTATGAAGACAATTTATGATCAATGATTTATCATTATTATCTCTATATTAAAATTTTTATACTTATAAAAAATAAGAGGGTGACATATTGTCACTTTTTTTGTTTTAATAATATTTATATCACTTTAATGGAAAAAGACTATTAAATGAGTCATTACCAATCCTTAGGTGTTAAGGTTAGACTTTTATTTATAAAATAATATTAACTTATGTGTTAGAGTAATTTTCCTATGCTTATCATGTTGTTTGATTCCTAAATTTACCCAAGTTACCTTTAGCCGGGTTAAATAAAAATTAGCGTAGTTGTTATACATAATATACAAAAATAATTTTAACCTATTAATGTAAGTCTTACCCACTAATTGAAAATATGGAATAAATTTTTTAAAATTTAAAACATATAATTTGCATTAATTAATTTTTAATTACTCCCCATTGACAAAACGAGAAAACATGTTTTTAAACATAAAAAACATCAAAAGATTGAGAAGTGTTATTATGAAATTTAAATGTGAAATTACTTAAAATGACCAAATTGGATTAAATGATAAAAAATATTAATCTAGTTATACTTTAAAAACATTTAAAATTATATTCTAATAATATAAATAAATTAGATGAAAATCAGTTTTGACTTAAAATGTAGTGTTTTTCACTATTTATAAAAATGTGAAAGTTATCAGGAAAATACCCAAAATTTATCCAAACTAAATTTTTATGTCCCAATTTAAAATTATAAGTTTATTTTTTCCAATAAAATATATAAAAGTGTCAAAAACTATATTGAAAATGGGTTCTCCATCAAAAGGTGGTAAAACTGTATTTCTAGAAAAACGCTCATTTTATCCATAAAATTGTATTTGTTTTTATAACATGACTAGAAAATACATAGTATGAATTTTAAAATATTATATTTAATTTATATTTCATTAATATAGTCCAAAAATAGCGATTTTTTTATTTTATAAACACAATTATTCATATTTAACTAGCTTTTCATAAAAATACATCCTTTATATTCAATTGGTTTTTAGTTTAATTTCAAGTTAATTTGGTAACCAATGAATCATTATATAAAAATGTGTAAGTCATATTTTAATAATTCAGTTAATAATGTTCATTCCCTCCATTCTAATGGTTTGGTGATAACTACTATATTAAATAATAATAATTGTTTTTTCATTTATTCTCGATATGGAATATCATGTATGTTATCAAACATTATGTTTCCTTTTAAAAACATAGGATGTTACATCCCCCCCATCCCATTTTTAAATTTTATCCTCTTAATTTTAATTTGGGTTATTTAACTATGGTATGAACTTTCAAAATACCTTTATTACAACCCCACATCAGGAAAAGGATTAATAAAACTTCCACTTTAAAAGAAAGAAAAAACTATATAAGGGTCACCTGATATAACAAATATTAGGATTACATAGAGTAAAACATGTATATATATGATAAAAAATTCTCTCAAGTAATAATATAGAGTTATATAGAACATAATCATTTGAAATTTATCCATCACAAAACCATAAACATGTGATGGGTCAAAATTCCATTGAGAAATGTAAACAAATTTTTTTTTTGTTTTAGGATAGTTTTAATAGAGTTGCGGAATTAGATTTATTCCTAGCCTAAGAAAATAAGGAAACATACTTACTTGATAAGTATAGTTTCATCCTTTAGTCAATTTCCACCATAAACTCATCTTTTCCTCCGATCGATGAGTATTTAAGAAGAAATTTTCACACCTAAAGTGCAATAATCAACTTCTACAAAATCACATCATCAAAAAAAGGATAACTATATATTTCTTCTACCTTTAAAAATTATCCAAAACCAAAATGGTTAGTACAATATTAGATAATTCCCCAAAAAAGAATAATTCTTTATAAGGATAAGTACTACATTTAATCTCTAATATTCAACAGTAATACTAAAATTTCAACATAGATCATTCAATAAATAATTGTCCTTAAAAACCACAAAATAATCCAAACTAATATTGAAACCCAAAATATATAAGGATTTGATAACACATTCTTATCCTAAAAATGAAATTTTCAAAATCACATATTCTTTAAGATAGATTAATCATTTATATAAATAACCCAAATCCCCATAAGTGCATAATTAAATCATATATTTATATAAATTTAATTTCTCAAATAAAATTATATATTATTCTATTTAACTTGATCATATAGGGTTCCAAAAATAGTGAACATATTCTGAAATAATATTATTCATGTAATCATCAAATCGATTTCAAATGCCATGGTTTTCTATTAGATAAAATATATGTCTCCAAAATCAACTTATTCTTCATACCTAAAATCATTGAACTAAAAAGAATAATTCATAATCTCCAGGGACTTCACATAGGCCAGTCTTAGGTGATAAAGCCTTGTCACACTTCGATTGTGGGTTTGATTCTCTCAGCCTTGTCTGAAGCGATTCTTTGTTACCCTTCTTGAGGTTTGTCCCTTTTTTTAGTATTTTATATATGACAACCCTACTTTTATTACAATCTTAAACATTATTTATTACATAAAATATTCACTTGATATAACATGGAAGATTGAGAGTTCTAGTGTCTTTGGGGCTTAGGATCCTTACATAACAACTTAAAACATGAAATACAACATCTTTATTGAAAACTTCCTTTACATGACCACTACATTCCCTCGTACTTAGCATTGCATAGGATAACCTGAGGACATGCATAAGAAAAGGGGTGAGATATAAATCCTAGTAAGGGAATAAAAATGGAATAAATGAGAAGTACAATACATGTTATACAATAGGAATATCAAAAGAGAATAAGAGAAACATGAACATAAAGGCTTGATAAAGCATGATAATCATAACATGGAAATGTGGCAACAACACTTAACATGGAATTAGCATGATCCAAGGCTCATTACACATGGAGCATGAGTAAATTATCATTGTACATGAAGCACGAGTAAACCCTCGTTGCACTTAAATTATCATGAGTCAATACTCATTGCACATGACATATCATGATACTATACTTTACCCAATGCATTGGAGCGCTATAAGGTCGCACCCTTCTTAAACATTTCATTTCATGCATAAGTGTGCCACATGGATCATAAAACATGGATTCATTAAACATAATCGTTTATTCCAAGATAAAGGAATTTGGAATTCATACATGAAACTTTATAATCAATAAGTAAATGTGCATAAAGGTGAATACCCTTGATGGATAAATGGGCATGGTATTCACTACACAAAGGCATTGGCTTAGAAAATCGGTGCAATTTCGGCAGCGTAATGGCGTGACATAAGAATTCATAAAAAATGGTTGATGAGAGATAAAAGGGGTGTCTCATCATATTTACATGAAATGGACAGTAAGGGGGTCTTATAGATACATGTCCAAACAATTGTAATGGAATTTAGATTCATGATACAAAATTATTGCTTAAATGTAAATGAAGAGAGATAAGTTCCTTTCGGAATTTCGGCATAGTAACGGGTGTACATGGGAGGCATTTAATGAGAGAGAAATGGGTATCCCATCATTCAAACAATAATAGGGAAGTATGGGGTAGGTTCTAAACTATACTCCAGCATTTATAATTTAAATTAAAAGGGCATAACAATATTAAGAAAATTGGACAAAAAATGTGAAAGGAAGAAAAACCCTTACTTGGAAGTGTGCTTCCAGTGCTTGAGAGAGGCTTGAGAGAGGCTTCTTGGGAGCTTTGGGCACCTTGAGAGGATTCTAGAGAGAGTAGGTCATAGGTTGGATGAACTCCAAAGGCTTTGAGTGATGAGTAAGTGGGATCTTGGGTGGGTTTATATAGGAAAGGTGAGTGAATTCTTTATTATTTAGGTTTGGGAACCCTTATATTAAACTAATCTAAAACACAAATCATCTCATGGTTTTTGGAAAATGGAAGAGGAAAAAAATATTTTATAAGGCCAAAGTCTGAACTTCTTAAAATAATGGGGTTGCTTATGTGGAGGTGAGTCACACTCCCATGGAAAATAATTTAAAAAGACAAGATGTTTAATAAGTATTGAGGGGTACATTAATGCTTTGAAAAGTAAGTCAAACAAACCCAAAATTACATTATTTTAATGGTAAAACAGATATTGGCCGAACATAAAGCTTATAGTATTTTATTACATCACTATTGGGTCATTGTGATGTCATAAAACACATTATATATTTAAACGGTATTTAATTTTTACCCAAAAATTTGATTGTCTCAGAAAATTATGAAAAATTCACCGTTGGATAATTTCGACATCCTGATTCTAGAAATATCATTCATTTTATTTAAATAATTTTCTAAATATGTTAATTTTCACTTTTAAAAAAAGCCGACATTTATCAAAAATTCACGGGTTTTGACAGAAATGGCTTTCAAACCTTAATAAAAATTATAATTGCATTCATAAAATTATATGATCATTTATATATAATAAAATTAATTTAATAATAATAATAATATTTTATTAAAATATTATTAAATTAAAAAATACCTTAATTTAATAAAATAGATTTCTTAATTAAATAATAACTAAAAACACTACTTGTACTTTAAAAACTATTTACAATGTATCAATAATGACAAGAAAGTACATTCATTATTATATACAAAAATAATGTACATGAACATAGTACTAGCGATTTGTTAAATAACCCCTTAAAACAGCTGCCTAAGACCTATGGGTAAGGTGTGCGATGGTGACAGACTCTTGGGGTGGCTCAGATAACATTGCTCGAGTGGTAATCTCTATCAACTTCCACTTTTCCTGTAGATGGTCTCGTTCGAGCTTGGAATGATAAATCTCATCTTGAGATTGGTCAAGAGCAAATCCCAAAGACACCACCCCTTCTCTGAGCTCTGACAAATGCACTTCGTATGGAGCAATTATACTGGATGAGGCCATTGATTCCTTTATCTGAGTAAATTGGATTTGTTAAAGCCTTATATTTATACTAATCATGTCATCATTGTTCAATGGCTATAAAAGCAATGGTCATAATTCTTAACATAAAACCAAAGAAGTTGACATTTTATATAAACATTTTACATAAAGAGACATTTAATTAGATCAAGAGGGATTTTCATTAATGAAACTTTGGGTCGTTACAATATTCCCCGCTTAAGAAATTTCACCCTTGAAATTTCCTTTTCCCACACTAAAATAGATGTGGGTAACTGAGCTTCATCATTTCCTCTAATTCCCAAGTTGCTTCTTCAAACTTGTGGTTTCGCCATAACACCTTGACGAGGGGCGTCATCTTATTTTGTAGAACTTTTTCTCTACGATCTAAGATCTTCACGGGTTTCTCCTCATAAGAAAGATCATCCTCCAACTATACCACCTCAGAAGAGAGTACATGTGATGGGTCTGGTATATACTTCCTTAAGAGGGATACATGAAAGACATCATGTACTTTGGCCATGGTAGGTGGAAGTGCTAGTCGATAGGCCACATCCCCGACATGATCAATAATCTCGAAGGGTCCGATGTACCTTGGACTTAACATACCTTTCTTTCCAAACCTCATGCCCTTCTTCCATGGAGATATGCGTAGAAAAACCATGTCTCCAACTTTAAACTCAATGTCTCATCGACGATTATCTGCATAACTCTTCTGTCAACTCCGGGCTGCCTTGATATGTTGCTGAATGGTTTTCACCTTCTCCACCATTTCCTTAACCATTTCCAGTCCAATCAGCTTACGTTCACCGACCTCATCCCAACACGCCGGTGTTCTACACCTTTTCCCATAAAGGGCTTCATATGGTGCCATTTGGATGCTCGAGTGGAAACTGTTATTATAAGAGAACTCAACCAGAGGAATATGTTGATCCCATCTTCCTTTAAAGTCCATTGAGCATGCTCTCAACATGTCCTCAGGTGTTTGGATAGTCCGCTCGGATTGTCCATCAGTTTGAGGATGATAGGTCGTACTGAAGTTCAGTTCAATATTCAGAGCATGTTGAAGACTCTTCCAAAACTTAGAGGTGAATCTTGGATCTCGGTCAGACACAATAGATAGTGGCACTCCATGAAGCCTTACCACTTCCATGATATATATTCATTCCAGTTGATCCAATAATAAATCATCTTGAATAGCAATGAAGTGTGCAATATTTGTAAGACAATCCACAACAACCCAGATTTCATTGTTGCCTTTGGATGTCCTTGGAAGTCCGGTGACAAAGTCCATGGTGATGTTCTCCCATTTCCATTCTTGTATGAACAATGGTTGCATCATCCCCTTAGACTTTTGCCTCTCTTCCTTCACTTGCTGGCACACCAGGCACTTTGATTTATATTCAGTGATCTCCTTTTTCATATTATCCCACCAAAAGTTTTCTCGGAGATCTCGATACATCTTTGTGCTCCCTAGGTGAATAGAGAAATTTGAACTATGTGCATCATCCAAAAGTTCTTTCTTCATCTCTAGACGTAATGGAACACATATACTTTTCCCAAATCACACAATTCCTTCTTCATTAACATTAAACTTTGAGGATTTCCCTTTTTTGATAGCTTCCACTTTTTCCTGAATTCCCACATCATCCTTTTGAGCATACTTTAACCTTTCCAAAAGAGACGGTTGAGAAATCATTTGTCAAAGGATTGATGATGTTCCCTTTTTTATGATTCCCATGTCCATCTTAATCATGTCTAAGAAGATTGTATCCTTCTCAATTATCATCATTGATAGAATCATTGGGTCCTTTCTACTTAGGTCATCTGCCACCTTGTTTGCTTTCCCAGGGTGGTAATGTATTGAACAGTCATAATCCTTTATGATCTCTATCCATATTCTTTGGTGCATATTAATCTCTTTCTATGTGAATATATATTTAAGACTCTTGTGGTCATTATATATCTCACATTTCTCCCCATAGAGATAATGCCGCCAGATTTTCAAGGCAAAGATCACTGCCGCCAACTCCAGATCATGCATTGGATAGTTTTGCTCATGGATTTTCAACTGCCTTGAGGCATAAGATATCACTTTATCATTCTGTATCAGAACACAACCTAATCCCTTCTTCTAATCATCACTGAATACCACAAAAATTTCCCCACATATGAGTAAAGTGAGCACAGGAGCAGTGATAAGCCTCCTTTTCAACTCCTTGAATCTTTCTTCACATTCATAAATCCAAGCAATATTTAATACCTTTCGAGTTATCTTGGTAAGAGGTTTGTACAATCATGATAAATTTCTCACAAATCGTCTATAATATCCAGCTAACCCCAAGAAGCTACGGATATCCATTACCGATGTTGGCCTCGGACATCCCTCAATTGCATCTGTTTTGAAGGGATCCACAGATATCTCATTGCTTGTGATGATATGGCCCAAGAATGAGACCACCTTCAACCAGAACTCACACTTGTTGTACTTTTCATAGAGCTTCTCCTTACACCAAGTCACTAGTACAATTCTTAAATGCTCCTTATGATCCTCCTTGGTTTTGGAGTATATTAGAATATCATCTATAAAGACTACCACAAATTTTTCTAGGGAATCTCTAAAGACTCTATTCATTAATTCCATGAAGATTTCTAGAGCATTGGTGAGTCTAAAAGGCATTACTATGAATTCATAGTGTCTGTATCTTGTACGAAAAGTAGTCTTGGGGACATCTTCCTTCTTCGCCCTTACTTGATAATATCTCGACCGCAAATCTACCTTGGAGAAGTATTGTGCTCCACGTAGCTAATCGAACAAGTCATCGATCCGTGGAAGAGGATACTTGTTCTTTATCATGATTTTTTTAAGTTCACGATAATCAATGCAAAGTCGCATTGACCCATCATTCTTCTTGACGAAGAGGACTGGTGCACCCCATGGTGAATCACTTGGTCGTATAAACCATTTATCCAGATTCTCCTATAGTTGTTTCTTCAGCACTTCAAGCTCCATGACAGCCATTCTATATGGAGTCTTGGATATTGGTAGCACCCCTAGTATAAGTTCAATTGAGAATTCAACATCTCTTTTAGGAGGAAGACCAAGCAGTTCCTCAGGAAACACTTCAGCAAATTCCCTCACAATAAGCATTTCTTCCAGGATGGTTTCTTCCCTGGACTCAATCATCTGAGCTAGATACACGTGCTCATAGGGCAGTAATATCCATGTTTGAGATGATGGATCTAAAGGATATTCATCTTCCTCATTACACTTGTAAAGAATCGGGGGTCGATTCTCCATATGGAGTGTTATTTCCCTCTCCCGAAAATTTATGTTGGCTCTATATAAGGAAATCCAGTCCATGACAAGAATTGCATCAAATTCCACTAGAGGGAGTATGATGAGGTTTTCTAGGAAATTCAATCCATGGATTATGACAGGGGAGGAGTTATATTCATGGGATGCAGTGATTGTCCCATTTTTCGTACTCACCGACATCTTCAATTCCATGATTTGTGGTGGTGCTGGGATTGTTCAACTAAACATTCGAGATATAAAATAATGAGTAGAACTTGAATCAATAAGTACTTTCTCTATTCTTGAATGAATAACTAGAGTACCTATCACCACTTCATTGTTAGGGTTCACTTCGGTAGAAGTGATGGCAAAAGCTCTTCCTTGTTGCCTTGGAGGTTGTTGGTTGCCTCCGAAAACCCTTGGTTTAGGGCACTGATTTGAAAAGTGCCTCGGTTCTTTGAAGTTGTAGAAATGAACAACGCGTTGAGGTTTTAATGGAGCGTTCCTCTTCTCTGTCACAGCTGCGGGTCTTTCTTTCCGAAAGTTAACAGCTAGGTGCCCTTCTCTCCCACACCTAAAGCAATTCCTCGTCCCCTTGAGGCAATTTCCAGGGTGTTTCTTTCCACACTTTTGGAAAGTGGGGTGCTGGACTTCTTAGAACCGTTGGATTTATCCATTGGACCGCCAGAATTGAATTCCAACTTACGCTTCTTGTCCCCATGATACCCCTGTGATTCCCCGATCTCCATTTCGACCTTGAGGGCACATCGGACAATTTCCTCATAGCTGTCGAAGTCATGGATCGCTAATGCTTTCCGCAGGCTAGGCTTTAGCCCACCAAAGAAGTGGTCAACCTTTTATTCGGGGGTAAAGATAAAGCTAGAAGCGTATTGTGCAAGCCTTGTGAATTTTGCCTTGTACGCTCCAACAGATTCTTCTTCTTTTTGTTTGAGGGAAAGGAAGTCCCTTTCCATCTTAAGCCGGAGGGTGTGCAAAAAATATTTATCAAAAAACATCTTCCGAAAATCCTTCCATTCCAATGCCTCGATCTCCTCCTCAGGCTTCTTATTTTTGATCAACGTCCACCATTGATCAGCTTCACCCTCCATACGACAAGAAGTCAGGAGAACCTTCTCTTGTTCAGAACATTGAAGGATGGAGAAGATCTTTTCAATGGAGTTGATCCATTTTTCAGCGATCGTGGGATCGGATGATCCACTAAAAGTAGGAGGACTCTGTCTCATGAAGCTCTCGATGGTGACTTTTTCTTTCTTAGGGGGGGTTGAACATTCCTCTTGACCCGTGTTTCTATTCAAAGCTTGAGTTAGCTGAGAGAGAAGCGTGACAAAGTTCACGATTCCCGCTCCCATTAGATTGGGCATCTCATTAGTACATTCATCACACTGATCTTCACATCGATTGTTAGCCCGAGTCCTCCTATTACCGGCCATGGGATGGAATAAAAGGAAAGATAGGGGTAACACATAAAGGTTAATCCAAAGACAAAATTTGATGACTTATAAATAAACCTTAATTTCTTTAACTCATGAGTCTATAGGCTTCAATCTAGGCTTTTCATGATCTACTTTCTAACATATATTCTTAGGGGAATTTTTTTAATTCCCTTAATAAGGGTTCATAATAAGCTAGTGAATTTATCAAAACATATCCCCCAGGAGTGTCATAACCAAGAGTGCAGCAAGGCCTGTTGTCGTTTATCAGTTCCCATTCGAGTCTAGCTCAAAGCGGCGTTTTTGGGTTTTACCCCTAGGATACATCTGTGCCAGAGCCGCCTCTACCTGCTCGTATCCAGACAGGGATGTATTTTCTTGATAAACCACGTACTCAGTACTTACCAACACTTGGGGATGTTTTTATTATACTTAGTCTCATCTCTAAGGCTTTACTAGGGTTTTCTAATCCTAATCCCAAAAATAACTAAACCTATCCTCTAATACCAACTATGACAACCCTGCTTTTATTACAAACTTAAACATTATTTATTACATAATCTATTCACTTGATAAAACATGGGATATCAATAGGTCTAGTGTCTTTGGGGATTAGGATCATTAAATAACAACTTAAAACATGAAATACAACATCTTTATTGAAAACTTCCTTTACATGACCACTACATTCCCTCGTACTTATCATTGCATGGGATAACCTGAGGAAATGCATAAGAAAAGGGGTGAGCTATAAATCCCAGTAAAGGAATAAACATGGAATACATGAGGAGTAAAATACATGTTATACAATAGGAATATAAATATAGAACAAGAGAAACATGAACATAAAGGCCTGATAAATCATGATAATCATAACATGGAAATGTGGCAACAACACTTAACATGGAATTAGCATGAGCCAAGGCTCATTGCATATGGAGCATGAGTACATTCTCATTGCACATAAAGCACGAGTAAACCCTCGTTTCACTTGAATTATCATGAGTCAACACTCATTCCACATGATATATCAGGATACTGTACTTTACCCAATTCATTGGAGCGCTATATGGTTGCACCCTTCTTAAACATTTCATTTCATGCATAAGTGTGCCACATGGATCATAAAACATGGATTCATTAAACATAATCATTTATTCAATGATAAAGGAATGTGGAATTCATACATGAAACTTTATAATAAATAATTAAATGTGCATTAAGGTGAATACCCTTGATGGAGAAATGGGCATGGTATTCACTACACAAAGGCATTGGCTTAGAAAATCGGTGCAATTTCGGCAGCGTAACGGCATGACATAAGAATTCATAAAAAATGGTTGATTAGAGAGAAAAGGGGTGTCTTGTCATATTTACATGAAATGGACAGTAAGGGGGTCTTATAGATACATGTCCAAACAATTGTAATGGAATTTAGATTCATGATACAAAAGTATTGCTTGAATGTAAATGAAGAGAGAGAAGTTCTTTTCAGAATTTCGGTATAGTAACGGTGTACATGGGAGGCATTTAATGAGAGAGAAAGGGGTCTCCCATCATTAAAAAAATAAGAGGTCAGTATGGAGGAGGTGAAAAACTATACCCTAGAATTTATAATTGAAATTAAAAGGGCATAACAATATTAAGAAAAATGGACAAAAAAAGGTGAAAGGAAGAAAAACCCTTACTTGGAAGTGTGCTTTCAAGGATTGAGAGAGGCTTGAGAGAGGATTCTTGGGAGCTTGGGGCACCTTGGGAGGATTATAGAGAGATTAGGGCAGAGGTTGGATGAACTCCAAAGGCTTTGAGTGAGGAGGAAGTGGGATCTTGGGTGGGTTTATATAGGAAAGTTGAGTGAATTCTTTATTATTTAGGTTTGGGGCCCCTTACATTAAACTAATCCAAACCACAAATCAGCTCATGGTTTTTTCCCATGGTTTTTGGAAAAGGGAAGAGAAAAAAAAATATTTTATAAGTCCAAATTCTGAACTTATTAAAATTATGGGGTTGCTTATGTGGAGGTGAGTCACACTCCCATGGAAAATAATTTAAAAAGACAAGATGTTTAATAAGTCTTGAGGGGCCGATTAATGATTTAAAAAGTAAGTAAAACAAACCCAAAATTACATTATTTTAATGTTAAAACATATATTGGCCGAACATAAATCTTATTGTATTTTATTACATCACTATTGGGTCATTATGATGTCATAAAACACATTATATATTTAAACGGTATTTAATTTTTACCCAAAAATTTGACTGTCTCAGAAAATTATGAAAAATTCACCGTTGGATAATTTTGATGTCCTGATTCTCGAAATATAATTTATTTTATTTAAATAATTTTTTAAATATGTTAATTTTCACTTTTAAAAAAACCCGACATTTATCGAAAATTCACGGGTTTTAACAGAAATGGATTTCAAACCTTAATAAAAATTATAATTGTATTCGTAAAATTATATGATCATTTATATATAATAAAATTAATTTAATAATAATAATAATATTTTATTAAAATATTATTTAATTCAAAAATCCCTTAATTTAATAAAATAGATTTCTTAATTAAATAATAACTAAAAACACTACTTGTACTTTAAAAACTATTTACAATGTATCAATAATGACAAGAAAGTATATTTATTATTATATAAAAAAATAATGTACATGAACATTGTACTAGAGATTTGTTACATAACCCCTTAAAACATCTACATAAGACCTAAGGGTAAGGTGTGCAATGGTGACAGACTCTTTGGGTGGCTCAGATAACATTTCTCAAGTGGTAATCTCAATCAACTTCCACTTTTCCCATAGACGGTCTCATTCGAGCTTGGCATGATGAAGCTCAGCTTGGGATTGGTCAAGAGTGAAGCCCAAAGACATCACCTCTTTTCTAAGCTCCGACAAATGGGCTTCGTATGGAGTAATTCTACTAGATGAGGTCATCGCTTCCTTTGTCTGAGTAAATTGGATTTGTTAAAGCCCTATATTTATACTAATCATGTGATCATTGTTCAACGACTATATAAGAAACGTTCACAATTATTTACATAAAACCAAAGTAGTTGAAATTTTATATAAACTTTTTACATAAATAGACATTTAATTAGATCAAGAAGGATTTCCGTTAATGAAACTTTGGGTCGTTACATTATAATTCTTATAACATTCCTGAAATATGGTAAAGTCCTCAAAAAATAATCATAACATGTTTTATATGCAAATTTTATTTCATACCTTTTATTTTAAAACCCATAATATAATAATATATAATTACCAAAATATCATATGAACCCTAATGGTTATCCTTAACTTTATAATCAGGTCCACAAAAGATAATTATTCCTCAAATAATTTTTTTTATAAAATCATATGAATAAATAAAAGTCAATTATAGTCTCTAAAATGTACTCACGCTACCAAAAGAGTACTAGTAAATTTAAGCATTTAATCATCTTTAAGTCTACAATAACTCTTGAATCCTTTATATATAGACATATTAATCATTAAACATTATTCATAATCCATTAAATATGAATTTATATACTATTTATTAATACATCATTCATGAAGATAAGATATCCAAATGATTTATAAATATCAATCCAATAATGTTTCATTATTTATGGAAAACAAAATAAACCATACCTTGAATGCATATATCAAGATCTTCTTGATGATCCATTTCTCTTTCGGCAAGTTATCCTACATTAAAAAAGTAAACTTCCACTCCACTTATACAATTTCACTTTTTGATAGATTTGGAAATGTTGGAATATTGAAATCATATAAAAAAGATATCATGACCCATACAATTGTTTTAGAAATGAGTAGGTGTTGGATAATTTAAACAATTTCTTGGAGGTGATTTGAATACTCAAGAATATGCCAATTCATTCAAACAAGATTTTCTGATAATAGTGATGATCAAATAATTAGAGAGGTATAAGAAGGTTGTGAATAATAACATTCCCATCATCTTTTTAAATGATCCTTAATCTTCTGAAAAGAATCATCTCTTAAACATGAAATTAATTATTAAAAGAATAATATTATATAGGGTGAACACAATATTAAAAAAAATTATAATACTATAATCCATAAACCTCCTTATATATTAGTTGTTTAGGTTTTCTTCCAATCCACCTAATTTACCATAATAATCTAAAATTTTCCATATTTTAATAACCCTCCGGGTTATATGGGTTCTTTAACCTATACTTAGATAACATACTAACCTAAAATGTTATCTTAACCTTACCTATTATACTGATTATAAGGACCCAGTAATAAACATTACATAATCTCGAGTTATGTCAATAATTTGACTTTATTTTACATTGAGAATCATTTTAGGTTTAGAGTTTTAGAGGATTAGGTTATAAATATAACATATCATCTCTAAATATACAATGTAAAAAAGTATACATGTTATCCATTTTTTCATATTCTAAAACATTTTAAAGTAAAACATGAATTCTTTTTTTTATAAAAATCTTTATAACCAATTCTTTTCTGTTACCCATCCTTATACCATGTGGAAAAAATTTCAAAATCATGGGATGAGCAGAAAAAGATTAGTAATGGATACACAAATAAGGAAAAACAATTAGTGTTGAAAAAACATGAAAACCATTAATACTTTATCATAAAGTAATAATTTTCACCTTTAAGAAGTAGTAAACATATTTCACTGAATAAAATCTCATTTCTTACAGTTTTTATGATCAAAATATTACCTCAAAACCCATAGAATGAAACATATAACATATAAAGTTAACTTGGGATGTAATCATGCATAATGGAATAACCATATGGTCTAATTCTACACATTTAACTAAATGAAATAGCAATATGACAGACTTCCATACCCTATGAATTAGAGGTTATAATGTAACCACTTGTCCTTGCTTTATCACAGAACCACCCATCTCTGGTTTATCACATAACCACTCGTATTTGGTTGATCATGTAACCACCCATCAAATGTCCAAGTACTATTATATAATCATGACACATAAATTATTAAAATTATCAACATTTCAATTATGAAATTTAAATTTCAATCATAATAAATCATTTCATGATATTGAAATATTCATCCATTTCCAAAACCATTTATAACATTTAATAAAGATACTTTTCAATAAAACTATCCCATACTACAATGAAAATTTTGATTGAAATTAACATTTTAAAACATTAATTTCCATATAAATTAATTCATAAAAAATCATTTTGAAAACATGGACATTAAATATATGGTTTTAGAAGAATAAATATTAAAAATATTAAAAAAAATTTATTTGTTAAAGAGTCCCTTTCCACTTGAGAAACAATTGAATAAAAATAATTAATGATTAGAAATAAAAAAACTTTAAATATCATGATAATATACTATTTCATGATATAATGTGTCATAATGGTTGTATATACATCTTATAGGATAATAAAGGTGCATAACATCAAGATATGCCTCAAAGAAAGGAGAAAGACATAAAGTCCCTTACCTTAAGTCTGACACGTTAGGTACAATCTTTATATTACTGAATAATAAACTTAAGTGAATTTATACTTTATTTAGAACCGTTTTCATTTTTATTATTCTTTTTATATCACTTATTATTGTGTTATAACAATTACATAATTATTTAAGTTCATATCACATGTTTTTTTGATAATCGATAATTAAGTCGAAAATGAACTTGGTTTGATGTCAATTTTCCATGTGGTCATAATTCAATAATCTTGAGAATAATATTCATGAATATTTATCATTTTTATACATAAATTATACTTTTAAATCAACACATGAAGTACGGTTATGAAAAATTAACAACATTATAATCATGGAGACAGTAAGCTGTACGTAGGCATGAGTAACATTTTCTATTTTTCTTTGATCATTATGGAAAGAAGGTAAGTTTTATTTTATCTTTTAATAGTGATCATAACATAATTAATAATATATTAATCATTTAAATATACTTATATATATTATCCAATTGATGTGGTGATTAAAAATGAATCACATCGCTTCATGGAGGTGATAGTTTACACGTATGCATGAATGACGTTATCATTTTTTTGTATGAAAGGTAATAATTTAATTGTATATAATTCTCATTTAATGATAAATATGTCATGAATATCACATATTAACATTAGTTTCATAATTATATTCAATAATGGGAGATAGTTATGGAAAATTAATTATATCGATTTGTGGAGGTGATAGTTCACATATATGAATGAACGATTAATTAATTTTCCATTTAATGGGTGTGGAGATGGATTTAGGTGATTATATTAATATAATAATATACCAATATATTGATGATACTATAGTTATTATCTCATAATATTTGGAGGATATTTTAAGTATTTTCAAGAATAAATAATATAGAAATAGTTACAAAAAATAATACCTCTTCTTTAGTTGATCGCCTTTGAAGAGAACCTTAACACCTAAAAGGAAGGTGTTTTCCCAAAAATAAGGCCTCAATAATTTAGGATGGGATTTTAGGAAATGGTTTGGGCATATAATTTTTGAACCAAATGGTTTTTTAAGTATGAGTATTCAATAAGAGTGGGTACCTATTTATAGAAGAAGGGAGGGGCACCCTTGGAAACACTTAAAATATTAAATTAATATAAATTAATTTTTAAATAAAAATGACACCAAAATGAGTTATGTAGAAGATAAGAATATGATGGTTTGAAATCCTCTCATACATTTATTTTTAGACAAGTATTTATTTTATTTTAAACCTTTTCTTTTAGGTTTACCCTAAATTAATCTATTTTAATTTTAATTGTGGTAACAAAATTTTAAATATTAAGAGGCTATAAATTTTTACATATATTGGGTAAGTTATTAATAAACGGAAAATTTATTAACCATTATAACTTATAATAGCATATTATAATTGTAAAATTTTTTAATCTTTTTAAATAATTTAATAAAATATTATTTTCTATAAAATATCAATAGTGTCAAATTTGACACTATTCATTTCATTGAATTTAAAGAAAATCCAAAAAGAGAGATAATTTTCAACCAAATAATTTAATATACTTTTAATATTTTATAGTAACCTATAATATTCATGGATATCACTAATTAATTCTAAATATGTTTATTTTATTATTTTTTATATCATTTATTTGATATTTCTATTAATAAAATAATTACAGTATCACTATTGAGTCAATATTTATGGAAACTATTTAATCTCTAAAATTTCTAAATAAATTCCCATGATTTAAATAATTTAATTTCTTTTCTAGTGAAAATTTATGATTGGTTTTTTATTATTTTTATCTCTATATTAAAATTATTATACTTATATGAAATGAGAGGGTGACATGTTGTCACTTTCTTTTGTTTTAATAATATTTATATCACTTTCATGGACAAAATACCATTAAATGAGTCATTACCAATACTTAGGTGTTAAGGGTTGACTTTTATTCATCCAATACGATTTCAGAAGGTGTTAGTGTAATTTTTTTATCCTTATCATATTGTTTGTTTCCCTAATTTACCTGATTTACCTTTTACCACATTAAATAAATTTTACTACAGTTACTATTTATAACATCCAAAAATAAATGTAGTATATTTATATAATTCAGAATAAATGATTCCAAATATGGAATCCATTTTTAAAAATTTAAAAAATATAAGTTTCAATAATTAATTTAAAATTAATCCTCATTGATAAAATGAAAAAATGGGTTTTTTAAAAGTAAATCCATCAAAAAATTGACATGTGGTTATATCAAATTTCAATATGAAATTAAATGAAATGAAGAAAATTGGATTAAATGATAAAAAATATAATTATTATTTAAAACTAGTTAAAATGATAATCTAATAATTTAGATAAATTAGATGAAAAATAGTTTTGTATTAAAATATAGTATTTTTAACTATTCATTAAAATATAAAAGTTGTCATAAAAACACCAAATAATTTTCCAAAAAAAAATTATGCCCCTATTATAAATAAGAAGTTTATTTTTTTAAAATAGAACACAAAAAAGTGTCAAAACAATATTTAAAATGGGTTCTCCATCAAATGGTGGTAAAACTGTATTTTTAGAAAAACACTCATTTTATCTATAAAATTGTATTTGTTTTTATATACTATCTAGAAAATATATATCATAAATTTCAAACATTATATCGAATTTATATTTCATTAATTTAATCCAAAAATAGTGATTTTACTATTTTATAAACCCAATTATTCACATTTAAATAGTTTTAGATAAAAATACATCCTTTATATTCAATTGGTTTTTAGTTTCATTTCAAGTTAATTTTGTAACTAATAAATGATTATATAAACATGTTTAAATCATATTTTCATAATTCAGTTAACAATATTCATTCCCTCCATTTTAACGGCTAGGAGATAACTATTATATTAAATAATAATATTCAGTTATTCATTTAATCTTGATGTGGAATATCATGTATGTTATCAAACATTGTGTTTCATTTTAAAAACTATAGATGTTATATTCTCCCCCCTTTTTGGAAATTTCATCCTCGCAATTTTAATTTAGGTTCGGTAACTAAGGTATGACTTTTCAAAATACCTTTATTGCAACCCAACATTGGAAAAATGATTAATAAAACTTCCACTTTAAAAGAAATAAAGGATTGTATGAAGGTCCCCTAAGATAGCACATACTAGGATTCCATGAAAAAAAACATGGAAATTTATGACAAAACATACTATAAAGGAATAATAGAGTGTGATAGACAAAATAATCATTGGAAAGTTTTCCATCAGAAAACCATAAATATGTGATGGTTCAAAGGACCATTTAGAAATGTAAAAAAACATTTTTATTTTAGGATCGTTTTAATAGAGTTGAGGAATTAATTTTCTTACTAGAATAATAACATAAGTAAACATACATACTTGATAAGTATAGTTTCATCCTTTAGACAATCTCTACCATAAACTCATCTTTTCCACCAATCGATGAGTATTTAAGATGAATTTTTCATGCTTGAAGTACTATAATCAACTTCTAAAAACTCAAATCATCCACAAAATGCTAACTATCTATTTCTTATACCTCTAAACATTTACCAAATCCAAAATGGTTAGTATAGTAATAGATAATTCCCCCAAAAATAATAATTCATTATATAGAGAAGGACTGCTTTTAATCTTCCAAATTAAACAGTAATACCCAAAGTTCAACATAGACCATTAGGCAAATAATTTTACTTAAAATTACAAAAAAATAATCCAAACTAAGATTGAAACCAAAAATATATAAGGATTTGATAACATATTCTTTTAATAAAAATTGTAACATTTATCACCAAATAACATCAACCACTCTTGATGTCTTATACCAAAAATGTAATTTCTAAAATCACATATTCTCTATGATAGGTTATTAACTTCCATAAATAACTCAAATCACCATAAGTTAACAATTAAATCATATATTTCTCCAAAAATAATTCATCAAATAAAATTACATAGTATTCTATTTACCTTGATCATATAGGGTTCCAAAAATAGTAAACATCTTCTGAAATAATATTATTCACTTAATCATCAAATCATTTTCCAATACCATGGTTATCTATTTGATAAAATATATGTATCCAAAATCAATATATTCTTAATCCATAAAATCATTTAACTAAAATGAATATGTCTTACTAAACAGGGACTTCATGTAGGCTAGTGTAGGTGATAAATCCTTATCTCACTTCGGTTGTGGATTTGATTCTCGCATCCTTTTTTATGTGACGGTTTGTCACCCTTCCTATGGTTTGTCTCTTTTTATAATATTTTATAATTTTTATAACATTCATAAAATATGGTAATGTCCTCAAAAATAATCATAACATGTTTTATCGTCAAAATTTATTTCATAACATTCATTTTGAAACCCATAATATAATAACTAATGATTACCTCAAAATCATATGAACCCTAAAGGTTATCCATAACTTTATAACTATGTCCACAAAAGAGAATTCTTTCTCAAATAACATTTTTTTATGAAAAAATATGGATAAATAAAACTCATGTATAGTCTCCAAAAAGTACTCACACTACCAAAATAGTACAAGTAAATTTACACATTTCCTCATCCTTCAGTCTACCATAACTCTTAAATCCTTTATAAGTTTACATATTAATCATTCAACATTATTCATAGTATATTAACTATGAATTGACACTTTTTTTATAATACATCATTTATACATATTAGATATCCTATGAAGTTACAAATATCAATCCAATAATGCATCATTATTTATGGATAAGAAAATAAACCATACCTTGAATATAGATATCAAGATCTTATTAATGTTCCCTTTCTCTTTCGGCATATTGTCCTACTTTTAAAATTAAATGTTCACTTCAATTCTGTAATTTAACTTTTTGATAGTTTTAGACAAGTTGAGATATTTAAATCATATAAATAAGACATTATTACCTGTAAATTAATTTTAGAAATGAGTAGGTGTTGGATAACTCAAACAATTTTTTACAGGTGATTTGAATACTCAAGAAGCTGTGAAAATCATTTGAACATGATTTTTTAATAATAGTGATGATAAAATATTCAGGGAAGGATAATAAGGTTGTGTAAGATCTCTTTCCTTTCATCTTGACAAATTATCCTTACTCATCTTAAAATATTCATCACTAAAACATGAAATTAATTATTAAAATAAGAATCCTATATAGGGTAAAGATAACATTAAAAAAATTATAATACTTTAGTCCATCAACCTCCTCATATCTTAGTTATTTAGGTTTTTATCCAACCAACGTAATTTACAATAATCCTCTGAAATTTCTATATTATAATAAACCTCTTTGTTATATGGTATCTTTAACATACACTCAGATAATATCCTATGCTCTCAATTTATATAAATAATTCCTCTTATAACAACTATAAGGACCTGGCCTTAAACATTACATAATCTTGAGCTAAGTTAGTAATTTGAATTTATTTAGAATTGAGAATATTTTCAAGTTTAGAGTTTTATATGATTAGACCATAACTATTACATAACATCTCAAAATTTAAAAAATCGAAAATTCTACATACTGTCTATTTTTTCATAATCTAAAACATTTTAAAATAAAACATAAATTATTTTTTTGATAAAAATATTATTGACTTCTTCCTTTATCATACCCATCCTTAAACACTATGGAAAACATTTAAAAAAATTGGGTGACCACAGAAACATCGGTAAGGGATACACAAAGAAGGAAAATAGTTAGTCTGGAAAAAACATGTAAACCATGAATACTTTATCATAATTAATACATTTCACCTTTATAAAGTAATAAATACACTTCACTAAATATAAGCTCATTTATTACCATTTTTGTAATCAAAATATTACCTTAAAACTAATATAAAGTAACTTATAACATATAATGGTAATTTAAGACATAATCATACATAAATAAAATAACCATATGGTCGAATTCCACACATATCACTAAATGGAATAGCCATACAGCTGAGTTCCATACCCAATGCATTGGAGGTTATAACACAACCACTCATCCTTGGTTTATTATGGAACCACTCGTCTTTGTTTTATCATGTAACCACCCATATTTGGTTTATCACGTAACAACCCACCAGATGTCTAATCACCCTTATATAATCATAACACAACAAAGATTGAAATTATCAATAGTTCACTTATAAAATTTCATTTCCAATCACAATAAATCCATTCAAAATATTGAAATATTCAATCCATTTCTAAAACCATTTAAAACATTTAATAAAGAGGATTTTAAATCAAAGTTTCCAATACCAAATTGAATCTTTTGAAAGAAATTAAAATTCTAAAAATTTAAGTTCCATATAAATAAAATGATAAAAACTATTTTTAAAACATGGAAATAAAATATAAGTTTTTAGAAGAATAAATCTTTAAAACATTAAAATCAATGTTTTAGTTAAAGAGTCCATTTCCACTTGAAAGAAACATGAATAAAAATGATTAAAGAATAATATTAAACAAAATGTTAAATATCATGAGAATATACTATTTCATGATATAACTTTTCAAAAGGTTTTTATATACACCTTATTGGATAATAATGGTTCATAACATTAATATATGCCTCAATGAAAGGATATTGACACGAAGTCCCTTACCTTGAGTCCAACTCGTCACGTAAAATCTTTATATTCTTGAATAATAAACTTATAAAAATTTATAATTTATTGAGAACTTTTTTAATTTTTATTATTATTTTTATATCACTTATTATCATGTTATAAAAATTTCATTATTATTTTAGTTCATATCAGACATTTTGTCAATAATCGATACTTGAGTAAAAAATGACCTTATTATGAAGTCAATAGTACATGTTTTCATAATTCAATAAACTATAGAATAATATTCATGAAATTATTATCATTTTTATACATAAAATATACTTTTAAATCAAACCATGATGTATGATTATTAAAAATGAACAATGTTATAATCATAGAGATGGTAAGTCGTACGTACGTATGAGTAAAATTTTCAATCTTTCTTTGATCATTATGGAAATAAGGTAAGTATTATTTTATCTTTCTATAATTATAATAAAATAATTATTATAATATTCATAATTTAAATATACTTATATATATATATTACCCAAGTGATGTGGTGATTAAAAACGAATCACATCGTTTTGTGGAGGTGATAGTTCACACGTACGCACGAACAACGTAATCATTTTTATGTGCATGAAAAGTAATAATTTAATTATATATTATTATCTATAATGATAAATATTTAATTGGTATCACATATGAATATTAATTCCATCATTATAACCAGTCGTGGGAGATGGTTATGGGAAAAAAATTATATCGGTTCAAGGAGGTGATAGTTATCACGTACTGATGAACAATTAATTCCTTTGGCATTTAATAGATAAAGAGATGGATATAGGTGATAATATTAAAATAATAAAATCTAAGTATATTTAGGATAATTTATTTTTTATCTCATCATGTTTGGAGGATATTTGAAGAAAGTGGAAGAAGAAATAAAATAGAAATACTTAAAGAGAATGATACCTCTTCTTTGGTCGATCACCTTTGAAGAAAACCATAAAACCTCTAAAAAGGGTATTCTTCCTAAAATAAATCCTCAATAATGTAGGTAGGTACATTAATAAAGTCTTTGGGCAGATATTTTTTGAACTAAATGGATTTTGAAGTGTTAGTATTAGATAAGAGTGGGTACCTTTTATAAGAGAGGGGAGGGGCACCCTTAGAAATGCTTAAAATATTAAAATAATAAAAAATGAATTGTGTCTAATATAAAATGATTTTTTTCAAAATAATCCCATCCTATAATTTTTAGAAATTTATTTATTTTATTTTAAACCTTGTCTTTTTATTTTTCCCTTACATATTCTATTTTAATTTTAACTGTGGTAGAAAAATTTTAAATATTAAGAGTCTATAAATTATTACTTATATGAGGTAAATTTCCCATAAATAGAAAATTAATGAACCTTATACCATATCATATCCACTTGTAATTTCTAAATATTTTTTGTTTTTTAAATAATTTAATAAAATATTGTTTTTATAAAATATCAATAGTGTCAATTTTGACACTATTCATTTAATTGAATTTAAAGAAGATCCAAGCAAAGATATAACTTCAAAACAAACAATTTAATAGACTTATAATATGTCATATTCACTTAAAAATTCAGTTATTTCCCTAATTAATTTGAATTATATTTATTTTTATATTTTTTATATCATTTATTTCATATTTCTATTAATAAAATAATATCTCTATCACTGTTGTGTCAGAATTTATGGTAATTATTTAATCTATAAAAATTATATGTAAAATCCCATAATGTAGATAATTTCATTATATTTCTGGTTAAAATTTATGATCTATGTTTTATCATGTTATCCCTACATTAAAATTATAATACTTATAAGAAATAAGAGGGTGACATGTCATCACTTTCGGTTGTTTTAATAATATTTATATCACTTTCAAATAGAAAAGTCCATTAAATTATTCATTCCCAATATTAGATGTTAAGGGTATACTTTTTTAAATCCAATAATATTTTGGAAGGTGTTAGAGTAATTTTTCCCCTTATCATATTTTTTGTTTCCCTAATTTACCTCATTTACCTTAAACCGTGTTAAATAAAAATTATTGTAGTTACTATTCATAATATCCCAAAATAAAAGTAACCTATAAACATAATTTTGTCCCACTGAATCTAAATATAGAATCTATTTTTCAAAATTTAAATTACCAAAGTTTCAATAATTAATTTAAAATTAATCCCCTTTGAAAAATTGAGAAAAAGAGTTTTTTTAAGTAAAAACCATCGAAAGATTGTGTTGTTTATACCAAATTTCATTGTGAAATTACTTAAAATGGCCAAAATTAGATTAAATGATAAAAAATTAATCTAATTATACTTTAAAACCAATTAAAATGATAATATAACCATATAAATAAATTTGAAAAAAATAATCTTTGAATTCAAATGCAGTATTTCTCACTATTTATGAAAATATGAAAGGTATCATAAAAATACCAAACATTTATACAAAATAAATTTTGATGTCATAGTTACAAATAAGAAGTTTATTTTTTCAAATATAATATTTAAAAGTGTCAAAAATATATTTAAAATGGGTTTTCTATCAAAAGGCGGTAAAAAGGAATTTTTAGAAAAATACTCAATTTATCCATAAAATTGAATTTGTTTTTATATAATGTATAAAAAACACATAGGTTTAATTTTAAACAATATATTGAATTTATATTTCATTATTATAATTCAAAAATAACTATTTGATTATTTTATAAATACAATTTTCTCATTTAAATGATTTTTCATAAAAATACATCCTTTATATTCAATTGGTTTTTATATTCATTTCAAGTTAATTTGATAACCAATGAATCTTTATATAAACATGTGTAAACCATATTTTCATAATTTAGTTAACAATTTTTATTCCCTCTATTCTAATGTTTAGGTTATAAATACTATATTAAATAATAATATTCTGTTGTTTGTTTATGCTCGATGTGGCATATCATGTATGTTATTGAACATTGTGTTTAATTTTAAAAACATGGGATGTTACATATGTAATAGTATTATAATTTATAAAGAATTTTTATTATTTCATACTTACACATGATTTTCATACTGATTTTTTGTTTTCATCAACTACTTTATCCTTCCAATTTAAGCGATCCTTCTGCCATAGCACATGATGTGGGATGGAAGTGGCTTAATATTTGGACTCATTAATCTATATATAAAAATGTAAAGTATCTTGTTTCATATTACATAAAAAATTTATTGAAGATTTAAAATACATACAAATTTCTAGTGAATTGTACCCCATACTTACTTTTTGATAGGGGCACATTGATTTTTGATGCACATTCTTTATTTTCAACACACATATCTTGTTTCATAAATAAACATTTTTGTTCAAATTGGATAAGATAAATATTTTAAAAAATATAGTATGAACTATAATGAACCTAAAATGAATTATCATCTTGATGAATGATAAAATAATTCCTTATTTCATATATTATAAGGTATTCATAACTAACTGGTGTGTGGGGATTTACTTCACCATAACATCCCTAAGATTTAACTTTGTATAAAGAGTATGGAGGCCTCTACGGGATTTTCTAGTGGCCATTAAGACATATTTCTTAAACAAATATTCAAAAATAATCAATCAATACCAGAAAAAATTAAAAATACATCAATGTTTCATTATATAATTTTTTGGGAAAATAGAGAAAGTATATCGTAACATGACCTTTATATCTTCCCAAAAGTTTTCCTTTGTTATAGGTTGACCATGGAACCCTAATCTATATCAATCAACACATTCATCTTCATTGTGACCCCAATATAACTAATGAACATTGAGTTGTTGGGGTTAATAGGTTATCCATGTTGATTCTATCGAACCTCAAATTTTATACCCTTACCTCTTTCCTTGATAATTTTATTCAATACTATGATGTTTCCTTGTTCTTGTTTTTTAATCAATATGTTTTTGATCCTCTAACAACTCTATGGTTTCAACATTAACAGTTTGGTCTTACCTGGGATTGGAAACATCATCATGTGTAGAAGTCATTTTCTACATGATTAATCAGACATTTAATTTAGATTAGGTTAATGAAGTAGATAACATATAATATCAAACATAAAAGAATATTATTTTAAAAAACAATTTAGAATTTTCATTTAACTCTCTCTCTTTTCATTAAAGGTTGAAGGGATTCTGTATATATATTGAGAATCCAAATCCCCTCTTTGTGGTTTAACCTAATATAAAAGTAATTTTCTACATTGAGACTTCCATAAACTGATCGTGATCTCCCAATAAAAGGATTATCCTTGATTGAATTTTCCTATAAACTTGAATATGTTTTAGTTACTGGAGGATAATTGAATAATTCATTTTTTTTATTAATCTGAGACATAAAATACTTTCACTTCCTATGGTTCCATTATGAATGGATCATCATATTCCCCTTCTTCACTTAAATTCACATTCATAAAGCCCAATTCATCAACGTTAACTACACTCCTATTGTCATCCCATTTTTTGAAAGGAAAATAAACAATTAAAATATTTTACAATCAAACTCATATATCTATTTTATAATGTTTAAATATGATGTAATCGCATAATATTGGATTTCCATCCTTGGAAAACAATATTTGCCTCACTTTATCCATAAGCATAACTCTGTTTTTTTGCATCATACTGAATTCATTTTTTTATTTTGTATATAAATCATAACCATTGATTAAAAAACTTGTGTAATATACAACATTTTCACTTATTCCTTTAGAAATCCATCTAAGACATTCATAAATTGAATTCAAATTTATAGATAAATACTTATAAATTTTATCTTATAACCATCATATAAACTATTTATTATGTATATTTTATATCCATCCTTTATCCCCTGATGGATTCAAATATCTAATAATTTATTTGTGAGCTTCAATGTATGGATGAAAATATTCACTACAATGTAAAATGTAATGGTGATATTTCTCTCACTATGTGATGGTAATTGTAACAACATCTCTTCTAGAAATCCCTTCTCCCATAAGGCATCTACTTTCAAAATACTTTGGGAGACTAATGTTATAAACATATGATGGGTAATTGGTATATAATTCTATATCTTCTATTAAAATATATCATTCTTATTTATAACTTTTTGGAGGACATTGATTATTAAAATACAATAAAAAACTTCATATACCATTCAATGGGGGTACGTCCATCTATAATGGACATTTCCATATATTTGAACTTCTATAACAAAGTGAACTATCAGGTGGACCACTATATTAAAGAATGATGGGGGAATAACATCTCTAATTCACATAATATGAATGTGTCCTTCTTATTCATGATTGGAATCTTCATCAGGTCTATAACATTTCTTCATATATAATTTAAAAAGAAGTAGAATCATGTTATTGTATGTCATACATTTTTAGGTATAATGTAATCTAAAACAATGTGCATCAAATATTTCATTAAAACATGAAATACATGTGATTTTAGTCCCAATAACATCAAATTATTCAATTACATTAAATTCTTGATATTTGATAAATACCCTTATTGATCCTTTACACCATTATAGAAAATGAAAAATTACAATTTTTCAGGTCTAGATAGATTATAAGATGATCGAGGAAGAACATTTCATCATTTACCCTTCACCAGTTCCAAATATTCTCTTATCCCCATGCTGATCATGTCCAACCAATATTTTATTCCATATTTCATTTTTTGGGAACATTTTGTAGTGTTTCAATAACACTATCAAATAAATTCTTTTCTTCATGTATGATATCATTAAAATTTCTGACATACAAACAATTCCAATATTGTAATTTCAATGAAAATTAATCTATTTTTTCAAATATATTTCGTATGGTTTTTTGAAAATGGTTTATTGAAAATAGTGTCAAAATATTTTATTTTTTCAAACATCTCCTTACCCATTAGTAGAGATGGTGTTGTACCTTGTTCGGTATTCCCATTGAATGTTGTATTCTAGGATTAGTATTTATGTTGTTAAGGTAAAAATTTCCAATGTAAAAAAAACAAAGTATTCATCTAAACTAAGTGTCTGAATTCATTACAAATTGGAATCCCCAAAATTTCTTTAATTCTATAGCCTGGGAAATTCCCACGAGAAGGAATGCCATTTATCACCCCATACAATGTGTCCCTTTGTTTAAATACTTTACTTTTATGAGTATCATACATTTAAACACCTATATCCCACATAAATTTCAATTCTTCGATCAATAGATCCAAATTTACATCAATATCATTATTGGGTTTCTTTTCTCCATATATAAGTAGAGACAACCTAATATATTTGTGCATAATATATAACCATGGTGGAAATTTAAAATTTATAAACATGACTGGCCTTGTACTATGAGAAAAAATCTTCACCCCAAAATTATTTATTCAATCTTAAAATAATATATGATGAATTTTTCCTAGATCATTTCTAATTTCAGGATAATTTTAATAAATTTTATTTAATTTAGAAGAATCTACTAGATAAAGTAGGTTCCCATCTTTAATTATTATATCTGTAAGGCATGTTAATTGTCTTGAAGTTTCTTAACATCCGTATAGTCTTCTAAAAAGTGTAATGATAGCAAAGTTCTATACAACATTTTAAGGACTTGATTCATTTTTCTTGCATTGATCTAAACCACACTGAGGGAATTTTAAAATTGATTCATTGTCATTGGGAAAAAATATGCAATCATTTGGACAATCTTGTATTTTTTAGAGATCAGACCCATTAAACATAGAATTTTTTTATCATTATATGTTTTAAAAGGGAGTATTTTCCTTTTAGTATCATAACATTCAAGAGAACAAGTAGTTCTATAGAGATGGTGTCCCTCTATCTATTTCTCATTTTCAAATTATATAACTTCAATATGGATGATAATGTTGTGAATTTAGTATAAAAGATATAAAATGGTCTATTGGCACATCAATTTAACTTATCAAACAACTTTGGACAATAATTAAGGTCATATTAAATTATCATTATCATTTCTTCTACACAATTTTCATCATCATTTACACTGGTATTCATAAGAAATGATCTATAAACCACAATATTATCCCAAATGGTGTTCACATTCAATTTTTCCCTTATTTAGTCCAATATTTATAGCTCTAATCTATTACATGATAAATCAAATGATCCTCTAACTATTTTGTACTAATGTTTCTTGCATAAAATAAAATAAAAAATACAACATATTTGAGAAGTTTTATTTTCATGCTCTATTGAAAATATGATAAACTCATTAAATCCATAATCATAATATTTTTTCATATGATTAGTGTGCATCAATTTATGATTCATATCCATCCCATTAGTTTTATAAAATATTCATTTTTTAATTTGATTCATATCCAAAGAGTGTTCCTGATTTCCTAGTGCTCAAGAAAGAACCATTGTATCAATATATAAGTAATTTGGATTTGTTTCACCCATTAATAATGTCAAAATTATTTTAAACGTTTTTAATTATCCATAATATTGTGTTTATTCATTCTACATCCTTGTATATACACTAAATAGTAAAAAATTATAAAACAGAATAAAGGATTCATCATAAAAATAACAAAAAATTCAATTACTATGTAAAACATCTGAGAAAGGTTCATTCTACACAAATATTTATGTAATGAGATCTTATATAGATTCACATACGCCTAATAATTATTTTATTCAAACAATAAGTTTTTATTCATAAAAAATTATTTTCTTATATAGGTTTATTCTTTTTCTCAGGTAGGGTTGGTTTTCTATGCAATAGCTTGAGTCGGGGATAGGTTCAAAAGACAATGAAACATTTTTTTTTAATGTATATAATAATTTGTACTTATGAAATTTAATAAACAAGTGTTTGAGAAAGTTATCTAAGGAAAGGAATTTATTACTTCATATTTTGACTGATCTACATCAATAAAATTCTCTAAAATTATGTTCCCTAACACAATTAATTTTTAAATCATGAAATTAAACTTTTAAAATATTTAAACAATATTTTTCTCAATGTAATTTTTCAAAAAAAATATAAATTCCATAAAAAAAATTATAATAATTACAAAAAATAGTGAAGTCATTAAGAAATATTAATATCTTTTTATTGTATCTATATGTTTATTATTATTATATCTATTTTATTTTTATTTTTATTGATGGAATATGATATGTTTTCATGATTTTATTATTTTATAAGTTCTTTTTAAGATTCTGAAATTTTAAAAAAAAACAGGAAATCAAGGCATTTTGGGTGGATGATGATGACAAATGATGATAATAATCGGATATAAGATTGATTCCAAAAGGTTAAATATATCTATTTAAAATGGGTTCCCATAATTTAGGATGTCCACATGATGTTCCAGAGGCTTCAAACCAAATAAATGAAGAAAAATAGAGGTTTTCACACTGTAAATATATGATTCACATCATAAATACTATTTATAATATGTCAAATATAAAAGTTATGGAAATATGTGATTCTATAAAAAGTGGTACTTATACTTTTCATAGTGTGAACCCATGTTCCACATCATGAAACATTTCTATATGGCTTTATATATCTTGCGATGGGAGATATCTTGTTTTACCCATACAACCATATAACACCATTTTTGACCCAAGTGAAACCTTGGATGACTTCCAGAAATATAAATATGGGTTCCATCCAAATAAAAAATATTTCTTTCTAGGTGTAGGGATTATACCACTATGATACTTCCATTGGGGTTCTGACCCAGATTCCATTCTTCGTAGACTATTTTTTTTTCATTCATTTTTTTTATTCACTATCTTGCTGAATGATTTCTATTTAAATTAAATTCCTTCTAGTTATTAATTTTCATTATGATTATTTCTCGATTATTCTCATATTAGTGAAATTATATTTATTCATCATTGGAATCCACCTAATGATAACTGGATAAACCCTTAGGGGAGAGGATAATTTTTGAAAGGGGGTGTGTACCATAAAAGGTTTATTTTACTTCACTTATAATATGATTTTATTTTATTATGTCATGTTTTGTAAGATAATTTATTTTATTCATCATTGATCAATGGAACACAATCCATCAATAATTAATGAACACTGAAATAATTGAGATAATTTATTCATGACTATTTAACTATATTCTTCTTCTTCTTTTGGGAATATGATCTTAGTTCACATTACCTATATTGGTCCATCTGACCACAATGAATTAAGATTTTAGAGAAAAATTATTAGGATTGATCATTTCATATATCAATAAACTTTAATTATTTTGAAACTATTTAATATTAATGTGTTTCAATCGAATTTGAATTAATTTATTCAGTAATACTGCCCTTGAAAACTGGTTCCCCTTCTTATTTTTACATTGTATTTCATTTATTTTATTTTAATCATTTATTTATTTTATTAAAACCCATATAAATTAGGATCAAATGACCTTTGATCATGAGTTTTTTTTCACTGTGTCCCCCCACTCTCTATGTGTTCAACCCCATACTTTCTAAATGTTACACCTTTGTAGCTAGTGTAGTTTGGAAAATTATAAATTTCTTATTTAATCAGCACTAGATTATTTAATGATGTCTTCTAGATACATCAAGTACCTTTTGGAAATCTTCTCTATGATCCAAGAAAATACGGACCATACACCATTGAAATCTACATAGGGTGTTGTATAAACCAAACAACATCCACATCTAGGTTAATGTTCTCAAAGGATAGGTTAAGGTCATATTCTCCTGGACATTTTATGAAATTGGTAACTATAATTTTCATAAAAAATATAAAAATACTTAATTACTCTTCCCTTAATAACTTTTTATAATTTGATTGATGAATGGGATGGGAAATGGTATTTTCTGGTAACTCGATTTAGCTTCCTATAATCTATACACACTCTCCAACTATTATTCACTCACTTGGTGATTAACTAATTATTCTCATTCTTGAAAATGGATAGGCCAATTTTCTTTTGGGAAACATGGATTGGTATGAACCAATGTGAATTAAATATTGGGCAAATGATCTTTTCTACTAGTAATTTTTTTATCTCTTTCTTAACAACTTCCTAATGGTTGGGTTATGTCTCCTTTGTGGCTATCTAAATGGATATGAGTTACCTTCTAAAAATTTTCTATGAGATAAGACCTTAGGGTTTATTAATTTTTAATTTCCTAGACTCTATCCTTCTGCTTAAAAATTCCATTTTATAAGGTTATTCCAAGTTTTGTATTGGGTATCAGATAGATTTATATCAATAACAACTGGTAATATATCTCCTTCCATGTGGTAGGAATACATCAAATCAATTTATAATGGGTGTATATCAATACTTGGGGTTGTTAGAGGGATGATATTGAGTTGAGGTTTCTAAATTCTAATACATTGATCTATTGTATCACATCAGTTTCTTTTAGTAAATCATTGAAAAATATAATAACCTCTTCTTTTCACTTGAAATTTTGATTTTTAGGTTTTTAGGTGTTGGTTACTTCAAATGAAAAATTCTATCTTAATGCTAATAATTCATGAATCATATATGAATCTTCAATCAGTTAGGTACCATATTTATGAATTATCACATTGATTGAATTGATAACTGATAGATGCTTTGTTGTTTCGAGTACTTTTATGTGTACAGTATAATTATCATGATATATTATGAGTGTTCCTTCGAGGTAATTAATGATGGTCTTAAATATTTTTTATAATGGTATCCCTAGAATTGTGGGATAGTGGACGAGTGTTATGTCTTATTTCATATTTAGAATATAAAATTTTACTAGAAAATTCAATCATCGTAATTCTATGAGAACATATTATACAACTCTGGTTGGGAATATTTTGGATTTATTTCCTAAATGTATCACCACTCCTCTTAGATTAAATTATATAATCTCATAATGAATCGGTATGTTTTATAGACTCAATATATCATGGAAGAGATAATTTCCCTAGATCATTACATTTTTTGTGGTCTTGGTGGTGTGATTACTGCTGATACACTTCTCCCTAAGATAATTCGATTATTTCAATCAAGTCGTATTATAATTGTACAAAACCCATTGAGAAATTTTGTATATATATTGATTTTAAATATTTATTACAATATTGGGATATTTTTCTCAACATTAAGGAAGGTTTCTTGATTCTTTTTATGAAGTTTCACTCCTTACACCTTCTTTAACTCAATAAATCTAGAATAAAATAGTGCATTACTATGGTTCTTTTCTCTTTTTTACTATGTTGTTTCTATTCATTCCTTTCATAAATTAGTTCTTTCTAAATAATTATTATGGTCTACCTCATTTGGATGGATGTTTTGTGATACAAAATTTTGCTTTGATTCCTCAATCATACTTTGTTTTGGTGTCTATATCTCTTTTTTACTTTATAATGTAATTTCACTAACATTCTCTTTAGGATTTAAAACTATTTCTCATTTTAGTGTTCTAGTTTTATTATTGAGAAAGTTAATAAAATTTATGAATTGGTCTATTATAATATATATCTTATTTTATTGTCTTGAATGTATATACCTCAGTTGATACTCTTCAGTTTCTAGTTCAATGGTTGAAGTATGATCATAGGTTTTTTTGGAAAGGTGGTGGTTGAAAGAATTGTTATTAGTAGGGTGTCTTTTAGTGTTATTGAGATAGAGGTGGGTAATGATATTTTTTATTCTCTAATAGAGGTATATTGGGATATTAGTTTTAATAGAATTATCTCTCTAGGATTTTTTGATTTTGATATCCTGCTTATTCTTGGGGTTGATGCAGAAGATTCTCCTGGAATTTCCTTCTCTATAAGGTTATTACAAAACATTCTATCCCATGTACCATAGGAAATTGATCAGTAAAATTAATAAGATAAGAACATAAACAACATACCTAAGATGAATGTAGTTAATTACTTACTTGTGTTACATCCATTTTTCACACTACCCTTGTAAGTTCATAAACCATGGTTTCAATTAATTAAGAATAATTAAATGTCGATACTTCATGATTTCCTATTTTTCTTGTATATTTCATCCCAAATTGATGTGTGTTTAGAGAAATCATTTTCAATAAGACCTTTGGATTATGTTTTTGAATATTCCATTAGGACTACTCCCAATGGGTTGTTAAGAATCCTCCATTCCTAATCATTAAGTCTTTAGTAGAAAAAAATGATGATGGGGTTCTCTTCAATTGTTTTATGTGGGAATCCAGTGAAAGGATTCTAAAATCCTTCACAATACTCATAAGGAGTATCTCTAGTTGATTGGTGTATTGATTAGATAACTTTTATTATTTTTATTCTCTAAGTTTTAAGAAAAAATCTATACATGAAGGCCTATTTAGATATTCCTTGTCATTAATTTGTCCTATTTGTAGATTTCACATACACTATTTATCAGCACCTTCTATTGAAAAAAATAATAATAACCTACACTAGAGTTTATCTTCTGCAACTCTTCAAGTTTTGATAATAGATAAAACATAAGTCAATTATTGGATATATTGGTATCGGTCCTCACCTATAAGATCTTGTAATTTAGTCATAAGTTGGATAAAGTTAAAAAATAATTCAAAATAGTTTTCCAATTTAGGTACAACTATTTGGTTTCTTTTTAGAAACTTATGGTGATAATATATCTCTAAGGGTTTGGATGGAATTTACATACACACATTCATGTTTGGAGTGAACACTACTAGTTTCACTAAAAGATGGAATTTTTATTCCTTTAATGCCTCTTTTTAAGATAATGTTTCATAAATTAGTTATAGTTCTTTTTATTTTAGGTTATATTCAAATAGATGGTTAGGTGAACATCAAATTTTTTAGGGTTTTTTAAAAAACATTATGTGTTTTGAGGATCTACCTCCCCAGAAATTGCTAAATGTTTGATACATGATTTTCATGGGTTATGGAAAAATAGATCTTTTACTATTAGTTGTATATTTTTGTAATATAGGGATGTCTCAATAAGAGGGTTGGGCACAAAAATGGGTTTTCACCTTCAGTTTTCTTTTAAATAATTGAATTCTAGTTTGTTTAATTTTTGAAATTAAGGATTTATAGAAATTATACTCAATTAAAATGGTTTAAATAAATTGATGAGATATGGTTAGTGAGTTAGGGTTGGATTGACCTAGTGTTAGGCAATGATTGTTTCTAATTTTTATCAATTCTTCTTCCTCTAACTGGTAAGATAGAAGTTTGTCTCTATCCCTTGGTTATATGGTGATGGTGAGGACATTCTTAATCATAGTCTCAATTGTTCTACCCACCTTTCAACATGTGTGGAATTATAGTGCATCAACATGATAAATTAGGGAAACCATCAATTAGGTATTATTTTTCATTAATTAACAATATCTCTGGTCAAAAATCCTAATGCATGCTAAAGATCATTGAGAACTCACTACCAAACCCAGATCTATTCCATAGTAGACAGGTGGGAATTTTGTGTCGGGAGATATGAATCATCGACTAAGGAAATTTAAATTAAAATATTCTAACCATAACATAGATGAATTAATTATTAAATACTAAATTAATAATTAAAACCAGTTAAAAAAAGACAAAGAGTATTTTATTAATTTAAATATAGATACTTTAAATTTTCTATTGGTAAAGACACCCTCCTAATCACTCATAAAAACTAACCCTCCATGGATGGGGAATTTGATATAATTTGATTGAGGAGAGGTATAATGGTGATGAAAGAAAATGAAAAGAAGATATGAAAGAAGGTAATTAGTGAAGAAATTTGGTTTCCTCATCTATTGTGTCACCCTATACTAATGATTCCCTAAATCATCCTCATGACCTTGTATTCAAAAAATATATTCAGAAATGGGTAGGATTAATTACTGATAAATTCCATTATAAAACAATTTTGTCTCAAAAAGATGGAACATGAGGGTTCTTAGGTCATAAATGGGCATTCGTGGAATTTAATTTTGAATTATGAATGAAGTTAGGTTTGGAAATATACTTTCACAGTGTAAAAGTGATGTTCATTCCATAAATTCATCGAAGTCCTACTTCAGTGGTTTTTTTCCCATCATTAACTACACCCTATGAATTTTTTCTATTTTCACATCATGAATTATGTATTCATGTGGTGAATGGGTTTTTCCCTAAAACTCTAACTCTATTTTATTTTGATTCATAAATTTAAAGCATTGGGGTTGTTCCTTCCCCTATAGGACGTCACATGAAATATTTTTTATCATGGATTCTTCACTGTTTAATCCAAATTCCACCCATTTATTATATCTATCTGTAAAACAATAAAACAAACAAATATTTGAATGTTTAATCACTCAATGTTAGTTAAAGATATGTTTTATATCAATAAAAGAATGAATATTTTTTCTCTATCAATTGGACACTTGTTTTTTTCAAAATGAATAGTAACCATGGTAAAATTTCTTACCTAATTACAGGGTAAATTAGGTTAATATAGGTTAAAAATAAGTGAAAAGACCATACTTCTTCATCCTTATTCTTATAAGATGAATTTAATTTTCCATTTATAATCTAGATTTGTAAATTTAATTTATTAATGGACAATTGTCTATGGAGATTAAATATATAATATTTATAGTAATGACATATACAAAATGTCACTCTCTTAGTTTTAAATATATCTTATGCATTCACATGGTGAAAACAGCTAGTTATGAATAAATATTCATATCCATTTGGGGTATAATGAAATTATCATCATGATAGTAATTTATTTGTAATTTTTAGTGAATAAATAATTACCTTAAATTCTAATGTAACATAGAGACAATATTTATTCAATTATTAGAAAAATAAAATAAATAATTTTAAAAATATTAAATGTAATATAATTTAAAGTATTTATAGTGTCTGATGAATTTCTTAGATAAATTTAACATATTATATATGTGTAAAAGGATTATATTAGCATTAAAACTTTTTGTTTATCTATTTTAATACAAATTAAATGAATGGTTTAAAATTTGACAGTAATGATATTTTATCAAAATAATATTTTATTAAATAATTTAAAATTCATAAAAAAAAATTAAAGAAGACAAGATGGATAATATATGGACTGTAATATTTTCTATTGGCCATTTATTTTCTAATTTTCTACTTTTATTTAATAGTACAACTATTTAAGTGTGAAACAGATGTTGTCGTGGTTAATGTTAAAATAGATTAACTAAAAGGATAAACCAAAAGGTAAGGTTTAAAAATCCAAATAAAAAAGTAAAAATTTTATTGGTTAATGGGATTTCAAACCCATTATATCTTATCTTCATATACCTAGAAATTTTATGGAATTTTAAATTATAATGGATTTATTAAAATATTATCTTTTTATAAATCCCAAGGGTGCCCCTCCCCTAAATTATAAAAGGGTACCCCACCTTTGTCTCATTCACAGAACATCGAGTCTTCTAGATCATCCATCCTCATAAAAATATCCCTTTTAAAATTCTTTTTAAACATTTTATATGTGATGGTCTTAGAAACATACCAACCTCTAGATCATTAAGAGGAGATATAAAGGAGTTCCTTCAATGAAGAGGTAATCGTCTTAACCTGTCACTTTATTTTTAATTATTCATTACACATCTAAATCCATGGTATTAATAATAAAATAAAAAATTTACTATAAAAAATATAATGAAAAGTTATTATTATTATTTAATCACCAATATCCACCCTCTTTCCCATAAAATGAGAAGTGAAAGTATTGTTTCTGCATACATACTTCTAACCATCTCCACATAGGTATACAATTATTTTTCTAACACCATGTTTGATGGATGGTATCATGATTGGTTTAGTGTTTATATATTATAATTATAAAAGAATTATAATTATATAAATATAATATCACATATACCTTCATACCTTTTAATAAGTTGGAAAATAATAATGTCGCTTGTGCGTACGTGTGGACTACCATTCCCAAAAAGTGATGTGATTTTTTTTATTTCCATTTTTATGGAATTTATTTAAGGATAGATTGAATTATTATAAATTATTTATGTGAAATAATAATAATTCTATAATGGTGAATTATTATTTCCTTTCTCTCATTTCATATTTCAAAAAGTGAAGAAGACATTTATGCTCACGTATGGCCTTCCATCTACATGAATGGTGTGACTCATTTTTATATGTATAAAATTTATAAATGACTCTAAATATATTTATAATGAATTTATAATAAATTTATATAATGATTAAAATTATGTATGTGATGTTACCATCATCAAATTAAATGGACTAAAACTACCGAGCCAAAACATACTTGAAAAAAGAAGAAGATATCACATGAAACAATGATTCTAAAAAACAATTGTTAATAAATAGTTTATAAAAGTATATAAGTCAATAATAAATAATTTTATATATATGATTGTGGGTTTTGAATAGATTTATAATAATCATATATTTACTAAAAATTAGGTTTGAACATATATGAAAGATGTAGGACATAGGTTAAGTTTTTACCGTCTAAAATTTTATTCATTGGGACATATGTTATGTTGTACACATATCTTATTTTATGAAGTATATATATAACACCATTTGATATTTTATATCCTGATTAAAATAATTTTAATGATATTTAATATTTGATTTTATGTTATAATTTCATTTTTTTATGACTCAAATGTTACCAAACTAGTAAGGTTTTTATGTCAAAATCTCAATGTTTGTTGGGATTATTTATAATTAAGTATTTTATAATGAAATCATATGATATGCCATTAAAGAAACATGTGAATTTTATTCTCTGATTTTTATTTCTAGAGAATATATATTTTCTTTTCATTTTACCCTCTCTAATTACTCAAGAGGAAAAAAGAATATTTTTAAAGAAAAATGAATTCATTTCTCTCTTCAGTTGAAAATACCTTCTCTTACATGTCCATGATTTATAAAAATATTTTTGAAAATATTTTAACTATTATCCAATTACTATTTAAAAGAATTTTTATCCATGATTGACTTTTTAAAAAATAGTTAAAATAAGTATTCTTATTGTTTTTATTAAAAATATACTTTTTGATTTTCTCTACAAATGTGTGAATGATATGTTTTATTTAAACATATAAAAAATGAATGGAATTTAAAAATATAATGATTTGATGATTTATTGAAGAATCCATTACATGTTTCCTTGGATATTTTCAAATAAAAAAAATTCTATAGTATTTGAGAAATTTTTATGTTTTAATAAGGGTATTTCAATGTGCAAAAGGATATTTACTCATAAAATATTCCAGTGATCCTTTAAAGGGGTTATTAATATTTTACAACATCCTTTGATGTTGTTTATGATTTACTTGGGATATGATACAATGTTACAATCCATATTATTTCTTTGGGTGGATTATGTATATGAATATGAAATTTTTATGAAACCCATTTATTTTCATGGGTTATGATATTGTGAATTGATAAAATGTTTGTGAAACCAATTTAATTTTTATGGGTTATGATGTGATGATATAATGAATGTTATTATGATATTTTGGAACACATATGTATATATTTCATTATGTGATGGTTGGTACTATAATTATATATCTCTACAATACATTGGGTAATGTTTTATATCTTATGAGATAACAATGGGAACCAATTCAATTTGCTTGATCTATCATCGAACACAAATAGATTTTTTTGATCCACTATGGAAACAAGTTGATGTCCTTGATCAACTATGTTAAAAAGGAGTTGAGGTCTAATCTATTGTCATTTTATGGTTTTTTTTTGACATTTGAAATGGTTCCTATACCTATGAGGGTTCCTTACATTTATGAAATTAACTTATGTTTCTTGATGGGTTTATTAAGTTTTATCACTATTATGAATCAAGTATTTTATAATGATAAATAGTTATGTATTAACACATTTTTATAAACTTTGAAGGATTTGATATGAACATTGTATATTATGGTCAGTATTATTATCTTATTATTTTATATTATAATCAATTAATATCTCCCATGTTTAACCTTAGAGGGCATCTAATCTCACCCTTTCTTATTTTTCCTTTACCCAAGTTACGATGGATGGTTTTAAGTAGGGGATGATTATGAATAGTACTAAATGGGATGTACATTGCAGGAGACATTGAATGTATTTCAAGAGATAAGATGATAATGTATCTAGTTTCTAATGACACTAATCTTTTATATTCCCCAGGTGTGTGTTTGTGAAAGTTATTGAATATTCATAAACAAGATGTGATATCTATGTATGAAAATCATGGGTCGCTATAAATATGGACTGATTGGCTATACTAAATAATCATGATGAAATCTATTTGAATTATACTTATCATAGAAACTATATATGATAACTATATTGGGTTTTATATGCCATGAAATAATTCCTTAGGGGAAACCTTATAGAATGTGTCTATATGTCATGAACCTAAATGAATGGTGGACCCAAAGTGATCCAACAAGATATGAATGTTTCATAGATCATTGTACGGATTAAAGAAAGCATAATGGTCATAAAATATTCATTTGGAATGAATTTTTTATAATTGTTTATAAGGGGTTAGTGGGAAAAATATCATTTTTCCTATCTGATATGTTTGAAAAAAAATTGAAATTATATGATTAATATTACAGTTACATAAAAATAAAAAAAATCCCTAATAATGACTTAATGTGGAAACCCAATTTTATGGAACATGATCTACATAAACGGGTCTATGCGGTATCATAGTTCAAGTCATAGTACTTAAATTTACCAAATACTAAATATATTCAACATTAAATAATCAAAAATGGGTTTGGGTCTAGTCTCACATGGTATATGCCTCTCTATAAAAATTATGTCTTAATATTTGACAGGAGAGAAATGTGATAAATATGAACACTAGTAAAAAATACATATAAAATGTTTCATTTTTCATGTTAGTTATTTTTAACTAACATTATAAATAAATTTCTTTGTTAGTTATAAAATAATTGACGTGAAAAATATAATAGGTATATTTTCAATGTCTCTAATTAAATAAATAACATTGAAAAGAGGATTATAAATAATGGTTATTAAATAACCGATGTGAAAAAAATATTTTTTTAATATAACAAGATGAGTACTTTGTATTCATTCATTCTCATGGAAGTAGTAGGTTTTCTCTCCCATGGTAAACCTTAACCTTTCATTCTTCAATCCAGTGGCCTATAATTTTTTTTAGTTAGAACTAGCCACTATCTTCTTCCCTCAACCTTAAACAGATGCCACTTTCACTCTCTATTCTCTATCTTTTCACTTTCATTTCCTTATCATTCACCCCCTTTCAAATAATTATTTATGGTTTTAGTTGTTTGTTTTAATTTTCTATTCATACATGGGATATTTTTAATTGATGAATGTTGTTTTGGGTTTGTTTTCTCAATTAATAATTTTCTCCACTTTTATTTAACATATCTTTAGAATTTTTATTTTCATTTCTGATTATTCATGTATCTATGGTTATTTTTAAATTATAAACTATTTTTTATATTAATGTTTAAATAAAATATTGTTTTTTGATTTTGTGTCATATATAATTTTAATTTTTTGATTAATTTGTGATTAAGATTAGTTTTTATAATTCATTATGGAGTTTTTATATGGTGTATTGATAATATATATTTAGATAATCATACTTATTGTAAGATAATTTTATACTATTTTATGAAATATTGATAATTAAATATGTCTAAAGTGATACTTTTCCTTATCAACTATATTTTATTTTCTTTATTTTTGAAATATTTTGTAGTATATTTTATAGTTATTTATCAAATAAAATTTTATATTTTATTTAAAAATTCAATAACTTACTTTAAATTTGTTATATTTGTTATAAATAATAATGAGTCAAATCTATATTACTACACTTAAAAAGGTGATGAATATGGGGAACATGTTGATGGTTTTTTTTGCAATTTTATAAATTAAATTTACTAAAAAATGCATATTTGTCTATCCATACTTAAAATTTTAAAAATTGAAAATTTTGGAAAAAAATAGAAATAAAATGTCATTAAATTTGTCAAAATTTTATTTTGAGTTATAGACCTTGGATTTAGCATGGTGAAAATATCCAAAATTCTAAATAATATGATCATGATGATTTTAAAGATGATATCTCTGACCAAAGTTAAGAAATAATTCATGATATTAATGTAGAAGAATTTGGGAAATAACATACAATTCAGTGTCTATATGGTGATTCTAAAAAAATATTACATCCATATTTTATGGAATTAATGATTTTTTCAATTGTGTTTAGATTGAATAACTTTAAGGAATAGAAATTTTTGGGTGATAAGAGTTTTAAAGAGTTTCTATAGATTTTTAAATACATAATTCTTAATGAAAATTATCATATATAATGACATTATATTAAGAATAAGATATAATGCTCGATGGGTTTCAGGTATAATAAGATACATTCCTACCTAAATGGCTTTGTGAAATATGACAATGAATATGAAGTTCTATTAAAGTTTCCTAAATATTGGATATCATGGTATAAGTTGAAATTAAAATCACAAACTGATTTAGTAGTTAAAAATACTACTAGTAAAAAAATTTGGTGTCTTAATATAAATCCTCTTTTGAATCATTTATTTTCAAATTCAAATGATAGAAAAAATTTAAGATAGTTTACATAATAGATAATGTTAGGTGGAAAATTATATCATCCAGCTGATTGTCCATAGTGTAAGAAAATTGATCAATAATTTCCAATATTTAGAAATGAAGATAGAAATCTCAAACATTCACCATGAATAGATAGAATTAATCCACAGAAAATACTTAATAGAAAAAAGAGTTCATGGCCTATTTTATTTTTAATTTATAAAAAATATCTTGAATTTTGTATAACAGGAAAATAATTCATGTTGATTTTATTGATTTTTACATGAAAACAGCCTATAAATGATACATATACTTTATTATCACCATTAATTGTTGATTTAATATTTTAATGGGAGGAAGCTATTAGAGTGTATTATTCTCATAAAATTGAAAATTTTACTCTCTATAAAATGATTATATTTACTATAAATGACTTCCTATCATATGGAAATGTTTTTTGATATATTGTTAAGTGGAATAAAGATTTTATAATTTATGAAAATTGAACTTAATATTATTAACTTCAGTATGGGAGAAAAGTATTATACATGGTTCATTAGAGATTTTTTTCTATGGACCACTTTTATCAATGATTATGAAATGAATTCAACTTCTTATAAAAATTTGATATTTCTAAAAAATCTTTTTTTAACTAATCCTTATTTCTAGAGGGTGAAAAATGTTGATATCAATTTTGGGATGTCATAAAAATACTACAACAATAGGAATATTTAGATGAAATGATAAATATTTTTTGAGCTTCCATATTGGGGAAATTATGAGGTCAAATATAACATTGATTTCATTCATGTCGAGAAGAATATATATGATAGTTCAATTGGAACATTGTTTGACATTCAAGGAAATAATAAAGATGGGTTGAATATAATATTGGAATTACACTAAATGGGAATATATTTTTATTTATCTCCCACCCCAAATAGAATCTAAACATACCTACATCTATCTTTTCATAAATTATTAATGAGAGTGAAAATTATATTTTTAATTTATTCATGGTAACAGAGTTCCATTGATTTGTTAAATAAATGTAAAAAAACATGTTTCACTAAAATATTTGATGTTGATATGCATGAAAACCCATGATTTTCACATTATGATGAAATAAATCCTTTCAATGGAATTAGAAGGAATATTTACTATCTATGTCATAATGACTATCACGACGGTGTGTTTTTTTAATTTGATTTGTATAAAAGTGACTGATTTGAATTCATTAGACAATTTAGAGAATGATGCAGTTTCTATACTCTACCAATTGGAATCATATTTTCTTTTACATATTATTGATATAATCTTTCATTTAATGGTTAATTTCATGTAATAAATAAACCATTATGGAAATGTAAATATTATATTGGATGTAACCTTTTGAAAGGATTATGATGATATTGAAAAATTATGCTTGTAATCTATATTGAATTGAATCGTCAATTGTCTATTAGTATATTTCTGAGGATATAATTAATTTTTTAGAACCTTTTATTCTGCATTGGAGCACATTGGATTTCTTACAACTCTCCATGAATGAGTCAATTATGGGGGAAATGATATATGTGTCTTGAAAGTAAAATCAGTTATATGTGAATAGATAAAGAAGACATATTTATACATCTTGAATAATATAGATGATATTGAGAGATATATAACTTTTATGATTACTGTGTTAAATTAATGTTATCAAAAGAGAAAAGATATTTGGATTTTGAATGAGAATAAACTTTATTGAAATATTATAAATAGTATGTGCATGGTAGATCAAATATATAGTAAAAATTGAGCTTGTTAGTTGGAAGCCATATTTTAAATTTGATAACATGGTCTAGATATGAAATTAAAGGATGTACTTTCCATACCAAAGATCATGAAAAAAAACTTTTTTAGAATAATAGTTCTATAGTGTTTACAAAAGAAATTCATTTTTATTTTTCAAAATAAGAAAAATCCAATATATGTGTTAATTTTATATTATGAGTCATTAAATAAATATGAGAGTTCGGTTATATTTAATTTTTAGTTCATGTGTTTGAAAAAAAATGGGATTTGTCTTATAAAAATTTCATACATAATGATTTTTTTATGGCAGTAGTTAAAATAAATAAATTAGAATACATGACTAACATTTTGATCATGTAAAGAAATGAAAAAAAAATTATATGTTCTTGATCCATCAAATTTATAGTGATCCAAAATTTTTCTAGAGAAAAACAGTATTTTAGTGATGAAAAACCTGATAAGTATGTTAATTTATGTAATATCCCTACTTCTATGGATATGTTAATAGACAATATTAATGACTACATTGTATCCATTTTTTTAATAGAATGATCATGAGGAAGGAAAGTGGGAAAATAACCCACTATTAATTTCCCAAAATTAAAAGTAACATATATTTCATTCTATTTTAAAATTTTAAATTTCCTAGTTTGTAAGATATGTTAGTTTAATTTTTTAATTAAACCTCGTGTTATAACTAATATTGAAAATTATTTTTTTATATTCTTTTAGTTTTTGGTTGTTTCATTTTTCATTTATTAATCATTGTTTGTAATTATTCTATTTTGATTAATTTTTACTTTATGTTTTGTATTATTTTTTCTATTTCATTTTATGTTTTTTAAATATTGTATATATTCATTTAACAATTTTTACTAGTAATAAATAAGATAAAGAATATTTTTAGTATTCCTACAAAATTATTGTTAAATAATTAAATGAATATGATAAACGAGTGGTTTATTTCGTATTATATTGTTTGGATTATATCATTTTAAATAATTTATTCAAATTTTTATATAATGGTTGTATTTGAATAATCTTTTAAATTTTGTTTTAGGTTATTTAATCTCTCATTAATGTTTTTATCCTTTCATAAAACCAAGTTAGAAAATATGAATAAAAATTTGTTTATATTAGTTTAGTTTTTTTATTATATTTTATTGTTATTTATTTTAAATGTAATTGTTGGATTTATATATTTTTGTTTAAATTGATTATTAATATGATTTAATGATAATACTAGATCAAAAATATAAGTCACCTCAGTCTTCTATGGAGTATCGTATAGATACTTTTGCAGAGGACCCTCCTCATCCTTCGGTATAGGAGCCATATATTTCCATAGAGTAAAAAAGAATTCCATTGTTGGTAAATGTGGCAGGAAACATTTACCAAAATTAGCTATTTCCCATAGCTAGGACTAGATGATATCATCTATGTTTAACAATAACTATACTCCTAAGGGGTCCAAATTATGAACAATTTAAGAATTTTTTTAAATACAATCTCCATGAAAAATTATTTTGATTTATGATTGGAAAAGTGTTGAAAAGGCGACAATATCTCAATCATGGGGAAAAAATTGGTAAGCTCATTTATTATTATATTATTATTCAGGAATTTTTTTTACTAATATATATATTTTTTCCTATTGTTAGATGAAATATGATCAACCTAACACTAGAGAAGTCAGGAAGAAATGTTTAGCTTTGGATTCTATGAGCTGGTATGATTTTAAATTAATCCTCATATCAAATTTAATTTTTATGGAAACAAAAAATAAAATCCATATGATATATATCCTTTTCAATATGAATATAAATGTATTTTTTTATTGAATATAGGTGATAAGAATCATTTTTGGTAAGTGAAATATTTTATTTTGTAAGTTTGTTGATATTAATGACCATATTAATGATTTTTCTTCATAATTTATAGAAAATAAGAATATATTATCATGAGATCCATTAAAAAATGTATACCCTTATACTTTATCTTATGGAGTGTAACAACTTAATTTTTTATGGTATTTATCTTTTTAAATTTAATCTTTTCGAAAGCTTATGCTACACACAATGGATAGTTTAAACAAATAATGAAATATTATTATAACCTAAATTTTAAATTGGAGGGAATGAATATTAATATCCAAATTATTAAATTTATATATTATATATTTAATAAAAAAATTTACAATCATCCAAATTATTCTATATACATAAGATAAGAATAAATAAAATTTTACGCATTAAAAGAACATATTTTTTTAAAGGTAATTTTACCACCTTTTTATAGTGCACATGTTTTAAATATAGTTTTGGACTATTTTATGAATTATATTTGACAAAATAAACTTCTTATTTGAAATTTTAATATAAAAAAATTACTTTGGTTGAATTTTTGGATTTTTCTGATAAGTTTCTTATTTTGATGAATAATGATAAAATATTACATTTTAATTAAAAATATATTTTTCATCTAAATAATGTATAGTGATAGATTATATTTATAATTGGTTTTAATATATAATAACATTCATTTTTTATAATATAATGTAGTATAGTTATTTGGAATTAGCTTCACATTTAATTTTGATATAAAAATATATAAATCTTTTGAATGATTTCACTAGAAAAATTTGTCTTCTTGTTCTGTCTAAGAGAGTAATTTTCAATAAATTTTAAAAAATTATGTGTTTTTTATTTTTAAAATGCATTAAATATTTTGAATTATTATATACAAATTTAGTATATATGTTCCTTTTATTTTTTGGACAATATGAATAGTAAGTTTTTTATTTTTAATTACGACATTTGAGGGTAAATTAGATAATTAAGGGTAAAAAAATAATATAAAATTACCCAAACACTCTTATTAGTCTTATTATATGAGTTTTGTTTGACCAAAATAATCCTTGGCTGAATTTAGGTCCTCTTGGAGACACTTGAATGAATTTAAGGCTTTTATAGTATTTCATTATATGGAAAGTCAAATTTGAGATACTCAAGTTTTTAATAATTATTATGTATTTTATATATAGTTATTTGAGAGATATCATATCCTATAAAAAATAATTTGAAAGAAAAAAATGTTTATTTTCTTCATGATTTTTTGTTTTTAATTCTTATGCAAATAATAATTAAATTGAAGGGTTGAATAATGATGATGCAATAATTGTTTAATTAATGGACATATCAAACAAATGTTATTAAAAATATTAAAATAAATATAATTTGATATAATTAATGTAATGCAAGAATTTTTTAAAGTAATTAGATGTATTAGGGATATATTGAAGGTTTTTTTGAAGTTATTTTCCGTATTGATATTTTTAAAATCCAAGAAATAAATAGTTTTAATATTGATATTAATGATATTTTTAAAAAATAATATTTTTTTAAATGATATTAAATTTATAAAAATAATAAAGTTGGATAACTAATTGGGATATGGTTGAAAATTTAATCCATAACTCAGTTATGGTTTATTTGGAATCTTATAGTAACTATATTAAAGTTCAAAGATTAAAAACATAAGTTTTCACTGTAAGAGTTAAAGAGTTTACATAAGTGTTAAAAAAATATAAAGTTATAACCATGACCTAAAATTGTTTAAAAATTATTGAATGAATTGGATTCAACCCTTATCACCTTAATATATAATTGTAATTGTTAAATGGACACCTTTCAGATAATGTAACTTATATATTATTTAAATCAATGATGGTTGTAAAATGTTGCTCTCTTTGTATTTAATATATTTTATGTGTCCACATAAGAAAAAAAATATAAATATAAATGAAATTAATTCTATATATTGATCCTATTGAAATTAAATTCATTATCTAATTTTTTTTAAAAAAAAATTAGAAATTATATAATTAACTTAAATGATTCTTCAATGCTAAAACATTATTTATTTATTTAAAATAAAGGTATAATAATTGATTTTAATAATATTAATTTTGTTATATTATGGATTATTTAATGTTTCTAATTAATTTTATAGATCTATAGGATATATTAGAGATGTTTTTAAATATTATATTTTAATTCAAACATTTTTTTTATGTATTTGAAGTCAAATTAAATGAATTGTATCAATTTGAAAATAAAGATATTTCATTGAATTAATTTATTATTAAATAGTTTAAAAATAATAAAAAAAATTAAATTATAATAGAAATAATAATATAAGGTTGGAAATTTCTTCACCTTTTCATTTATAGGACATTTTGAAGTCCTTGGTTCTAGAATATCCTTATTATTTTTTAATATTTTGAGGATTTCCAGAAGTATCTTCACCTCAATTATAAAATGTCACCTTATAATTTAACTCCTAACACCACATTGAGCCTTTTATCTCTTCAAAAAATACCAATTTATCTTTCCAAAATCATTATCTAGGCTTTGGATATCTTGTTCCTCCAAAAATATCATCCCTAGATCCCTTAAGAAGAGATCTAAATAAAGTTTTCTGAATAAGAGGTAATTGTTTTTAACAACTCATCAAAGTTAATTTCTTCTTATACTTCATTATAATGTGTTTATATTAATATAAAGTAAAAAAATATGGTATCATATATATGATGATATGTTATTGTGATTATTTTAAAAACATATTCCATCGTTTATCCATCATATTAAAAACAAAAACATTGTGTTTGTGTACGTACGACTTACCGTCTCCACGTTGTGGTGTAATTTGTTTTTCATCAACACATTATTAGGATTGGTATAATGATGGAAATAATTTATATATATAGTAATTATGAAAATATATTGATTACTTATAGTAAATATTCCATCCAATTCCTTATCCTTTTTCCATTGAGGGAATGATATCATTGATTGTGCGTACGTATAGTCTACCATCTCCATGATGTGATGTGATTAATTTTCCATCTTAACCATTATATAATGATTATAAAATTGTTTATAATGAATACAAATAATATATATGAACTTAATATCATTTTTTATATGAATTAATAATATCCAATTCATAATAAATAGGAGTTACACAACAAAACATGCATAAAAAATGAAGAAACAAGGGCTATAACAAAATATTATTAAAAAATGATATAAGAGGATCATATATGGTATCATGAATATTTATATGTATATTTAATATGTTAAAAACATGATTAAATCCATTCTATAGGAGGTTAAATAATGATTGAGTAAAGGAAGTGTATGGTAAGAGACTTCATCTCAAAATTATTTTATTCAGGAATAGCTTGATGTTATACACCCACCTTCTTTTATGAGGTGTATATACAGCCCTTGTGACTTATCATGTCATTAATTTATATATTATCATTTTTTTAAAATTTTATAATCTCATGAATCATATGAATTAAATGTTAAATATGGCATGGGACACCTTGAATGTTTAAATGTTAAATTACCAAATATTTTTCTCATTTTTAATATTCTTGATATTATTTTAGATATTTATTTATATTGATATAAAAGTATTATAAAAGAAATTTTATGTATATTTTAAATTTCATTAAAGGTTTTAAAAAAGGAACCTTTTACATGTTTTATATGAAACATTTTGACAAATTAAAAAAGGATTGTTTTATTCTTAACATATACAAAAACAATGACATTTCGATCGCCATGGCCAGTAATTTATTTTCATCTTCCTAATAAATAATTCATGTTTCCTTAAATGAAAATCCATCATTATATTTTTGGTATTTTGGTATTGAAAATGGTATTTCAAATTAAATGGTGTTTTGGTATTGAACATGGGTTCTTAATAGAAAATGGTATTTTTATACGAAAGTGTTTTTCATATGGGTTTAATAAAAAAATTACTCAATAATTTTTAAATGATCTTATTTTAATAATTTATCATATATTGAAACATCCATTAATTAATTAGGTACTTAATTGAGGTTTATATCATACAATACCATCTTTTATACTTCAAAAAATGGTTTATGGTTAGTTTTACTCGGGAATTATTGATATACCATATGACTAGTTATTGTTTTTATTAAGAAATGTTGATTCAGTTGTATTATTTATTCATGTGAGTGATAAATTGGATATAAAATGATGGGTGATGACTGTATATAGAAATTCCAATCGGTACATAGTTATCTCTTGTGATATTAAATCAGTTTCCTAAAACCCATCATGTTTGTTTCCAATAAGTTTTAAATTATTATGACGATAGATCTTGACACAAATGAGATGGGTTTCTACCCGCAGACATAAACTATAAAGAGGAATGATCTTGATTGTAACTATCTTAAAGATATATTTTGATAAGTAAGACATCCAAAATTATGAATTAAGCTGTTATTATTATTCCATGTTGTTATTTTATTATTTATAATATAAATGGTTATGTTTCCTAGCTCATGTGATCATGTGTTTCAGTTATTTACCCTTCCATACTATTTATTCGGTATGTACACATAGATTTCATTGTAATCTTTCCCTTACAGAGAATTTGAGCTCACCCCTTTAATATGTTTCATTTTTTTCCTATTATTTTGAGAAGCATGTTATGAATAATATCCAAGGATACACAAAGGGGGGATAATGGAAGACTCAATGAAATTATTTGTGTATTTTATTTTTCAACATGTAATGTGGATTACAAGTATGTATATAGTTTAAAAAGATAGCTAAAGTATTTTGTACCTTGGGATGTGATTCCTTTTATCTTATGAAAATATAATAATGTATTTCATTTGGTCTATCTACTAGGGTTAGGCTCATTAGAGTTGGTATCATAGAATTTCTAGTAGAAACCTTCAGAAGTATATTTATAAAAACATATATTAGGGTATATAACCCTATTACCGGCTTTGAGGATAATCCTATGTATAGGATATGATCCTATATATTTTTAATACCATTGATATCCTATAAATGAACTATGGAATCATATATTTATAATCCATCATGATTTAGACATCCTATAAATGATTCTTCATGAATCTATCACTATGATTATTGTTGCTCACTTTTATCTTTGGGATTTGGTTCATTATTAGAAATACAATGATTGTAAATGTAATAGTTATATTGTTGATGATAAAGAGAACCCAAAAGAAAAATTAATGGAATGATATATTAAGTAATAAGATGATGAAGTGTACAAATGGTTTAATAATGAATAAAATGATTAATGTTCTTATATATTTGGATAAAATAGTTATTTCATCAATGGTATTATGGTTATAAGAATTATTAGGTATATAAGGATTTTACTATAGAACTTATTTTATAAGGATTTTGAAGCATGAAAATTTTAATTATTGTTTTTAAGGAGATAAAATATTTTTTATGTATAATAAGAGATACATTATGTTGTTTATGGAATCTATTTTTATGTTTATTTTAGAAATTTAGTTACCTTTCTTCTAAATTTTTGGATATTTGAATTTAGACCGAAGAATTTTAGATGAGTGTTAAGGTTCACTACTGGAAATGTAGTTTTTACCCACGGTTCTTTACCAACGGTTTGCTTAAACCGTTGGTAAAGTGGGTTTAGAAAAGCCTTTCCAAACGGTTTTATGAAACCATTGGGAAAGGGTACCCAGAACACCCCTTTTACAATGGTTTTTAAAAACCGTTGGCAAACATTTCCCCAAAATACAATCGGGCTGCTGCTCTCCCCCATTCGCGACAGAACCCTAAAATCAATTTGGCGCTCTACTGCTCTCGCGAACTCCCCCATCCGAACAAGTGAAAAACCATCTGAATCATCTAAAATCAGGTATTTTATTCTTTATACACATATGATACCTTGTTTTTATTGTTATTGATCTAATATTTTTGTTTTTAAGTTTGGATTTTGATGTGATTTCACTGTGAAAATATGGAAATGAACCAATATTTTGTTAATTAATTAGTTCCCCATGGAATATCATTTGTGTTATAATGTCCATGCTAAATAAAGGGGTAATGTAATAAAAGACCTTGAATAAATTATGGAAGTTGGGGTATGTTGCTTCTATGAGAGGTTTTTTTTGTGTTTCATTGTATGTTGTAGGCTGTTGTATGGTGATTGAGGTGACCAGTTGGGCTTTGTGATATGTGGGGTTGTAATATGATGGTTAGTGGGAATGGATGTGACATGTGAAGTTGTGTAATAGTGATGATGTGTGGTGGTGTTGTGTCGTGTGGAGGTGTTGTGTGATGAGGTTGTGGTGTATGATGTGGTGAGGTGGTTTTGTTTGTGCGGTGGTTTGTGATGTGCAATAGTTTTGTTGTGATATGTGGTTGTTTTGGTGAGATGGTTGGCCGATGTAACATGGCAACGATGGTTATTGTGAGATGGTGAGTTGTTGTTTGGTGGTTTTATTAGTTTCATGGTTATCTATGGAATAAATTATGCTGTTAAAACAAGAAAAAAAGATAGTAAATAAATGAGATGGAATATAAATGGATGTGTGGTAAATGGATTTAATTAATTTAACATTAAATGAATGGACAATGTAAGTGTTAATGAAGTGGATTATAAATGAAAGTGGGAAATGCTATGTGTCTTGTATGGTGGTGGTGTGGTGTAGTGTTGCATATAGTGGTGAAAGTGGTTGTGATGGTTTATGTGTTGTATGGTAGTAGTGAAGTGTGTGATTATATAGTTAATGTGAACCCATAGGTTGGGTATTTGGTGTTATCTATATATCATGTATTTTATGTTATTTCTACACATTCCCAACTAGAGTTGGATAAACTTACCAATGATCAGAGGTTTTGAGTTATGGGTATTTTTTCTAATATCTAGGATGGTGGTTATATGGTTGGATAGCTACCATGTCTTCCCTACTCTTCCTTCATAAGTGATTGACCATGTGTTTTTAGGCAATATGCGATGTGATTGTCCATGTGTTTTCAGGTGATATGTACAATGATTTCCCTAGTGTTTTCAGGTGAGGTGCGATGTGATAAGGCTATAATAAGATGTGGATTTTTATGGCATAGATTTGATGCTCGACATCTTAATTTTGCAGCTGACGTGCGTAATGTGAGGCTGGGTCTTTCATGTGATGGTTTTAATCCATATTGGAAGATGCTTACTTCACACAGCACATGGCTAGTTTTTATACAAATTTATAATCTTCCCCCATGGTTGTGTATGAAAAAACCTTTCACTTTCATGAGTATACTCATATCTGGTCCTTCTGATCCCAGCATTGATATTGATGTATACATGAAACCTTTAATAAAAGAGTTGAAACTTCTTTGGGATGTGGGTGTGCGCACATACGATGCATGTTCGAAAGACATATTTCATATACGTGTTGTGCTTATTTAGACGATCAATGATTTTCTGGCTTATGCAATGATGTCTGGTTGGAGCACTAAGGGAAAACTGGCATGTCCAGTTTGTATGAAGAATACACGATCTAGAAGACTGAAACATCACTGTAGTTTCAATTTTATGGGACATCAACGATTCTTTCCAAAGAATCATCCATATAGAATGAATCGTCGAAGATTTGATAATACCATAGAGACCGATGATCCACCTCAATGTATGTCTGGAACTGATGTGCTTAATGAATTGAAAGATTTCAGTTTTTCGTTTAGGAAGGGTCAAATGAAATCTGGAAAGAGAAAGAATGTTTCCACTGAAACCTATTACAATTGGAGGAAGAGGAGTATGTTTTTTGATTTGCCTTATTGGTCAACCAATTTTTTACATAATTGCTTAGACGTAATTCATATTGAAAAGAATATATGTGAAATGTTTCTTTCGGTTCTTCTAAATTTAAAGGGGAAGACAAAAGATGATTTACGATCCCGGCGTGACTTGGTGGATTGGGGCATCAGAGCAGAATTGCATCCTGTGTGTATCAGTGAAAATAAATGGCAACTTCCATGTGCTTCTTATGTGATGACACCTATGGAAAAAAAACAATTTCTGGAAATATTAGAAACTATTAGAGTTCCTGATGGTTATTCAAGCAATATATCTAAACGGGTCAATAGAAGAGAGTTAAAGCTAAAATCTTGGAAGACTCGTGATTATCACGTTCTACTGCATGAGTTGCTTCCAATAGCAATCCATCATATTTTGTAAAATAATGTAAGGGTGTCTGCTATTCGGTTGTGCCATTTGTTTAGAGATCTTTGTGCTAAGAATTTGTCCAAGTCTTTCTTGCAAAAAATGTTGACAGATGTCCCATTAATTTTGTGTGAGTTAGAGAAAATATTTCCTCCATCATTTTTCACATGCATGCTGCATCTGACTGTCCATATTCCCACTGAAATACTTCTCGGAGGACCTATTTCTTTTCGTTGGATGTATCCAACTGAAATAAATATGTTCACATTAAAGTCTTATGTCCGAAATAGAAATCATCCTAAAGGTTTTATCGTGAACGGTTACCTGGCTCAAGAATGTATGGATTTCTGCTCAATGTATTTGTCTGATATTACTACAAGATTGGACAGACCAATGAGAAATGAAGAAGAATAGTATGAGAAAATTGAACCCAGTTTTCCATCACTTCCTCAAACAGGAGGAATTCCTAGATTATATAAATTGAAGACATTAAGCCATGAAGAGCGGGAGATTGCACATCGCACAGTTTTGTTCAATTGTGATTTGTTCGATGACTATATCAGGTAACTAAATTGATTATGTATATCTTACATATATATCTGTTAAACTATTCATATTTTTTATCTATAGGGAACATAAAACAATGATAAATAGGAAGCATCGTTCTTTATCTTTGATAAGGAGAGAGACTTTGCATAGCAAAGAGTTTTCTGCTTGGTTAAAATTGAAGGTAAAAATATTATTGTTTAAATTAATTATTTCAATATTTAATTAAGTTTAACAGTCATTTATATTGCAGGTATTGAGTTTGTCTGCTGAATCTATCTCTGAGGAAATAAGAGCTTTGGATTTTGGTCTTAATACCGTGTTTTGTGACTGTAAATCAATTGTTATCAATGGGTACAAATTTATTGTCACTGAACGAGCAAAGAACATGAGAACACAACATGATGGTGTTATGGTTACTGTCACAACAGATTGTTATGCCAGTGCATCAGATAGTAGACCACGATTTGAAAATGTGGGTTATTATGGAGTCATTGAGAAAATAATAATATTGGATTATTACTCTCATGGATGAGTCTCAATGATGAAATGTCATTTTTTTGATTCGATGAAGAGACATGGCACATTTATTGATGATTGTGGATTTCGAGTAATTAATATGACTCGCACTCTTTCTACCGAAGAACTATATGTGTTGGAATTAATGGCTAAACAAGTTTATTATGTCAAAGACCAACTTCGACCTGAATTTGGTGTCATAGTTGAAGTAATTCCAAGACATATTTTTGATGATGGTGATGATGGAATTGAAATTTTCCCTATTGCCATTGGAACCAATCCATTTATTTATTTTGATGACTCCAATAGCTCAATTGTCAAAGTTGATTGTGAACCTGAAGTTGTGGTTGAAAATATATAGAATCATTCATCCATGTTCTCAATTCTTTTGGTTTACCTCGAGTTGTTTTGTTAAGGTTGGTAATATTCAAATTGATTTAGTATTGATCACAAATATGTTTTAGCTGACTTGACCGTTATGTGAATTTTCAATGTTTATTGGTTGCTGTTTTATTTGAATTTCATTTTCTAATTTGGAATTGAACTATATTCAAACCTAGTCAAACAATATTTCTAACTTGGTGAACATTACAACTTTTATGATTTATTAAATTCATTCAAGATCTTCTAAAACAATTGATAGATAAATTACAAATGAATCCCCTATTCCCTCATATATTTAGTTTTTTGGTTTACATATTAGTTACCTTTTTCTAATTAATTACATATTTGTTTTCAAAAGCAGGAAATGCAGCCAATTGAAGAGAGACGAAGGAAAAAATGATGGAGAACAATCATCGGATGGAGGAGATGGGTGTTCCACCATTAGTTCCTACAGTGAGTACTTTATTTCAAATATATATATATTTAAAGAATATATAATGTAATGTGATTAATTTTTTTGTAACAATTTTTTTAGGATCCACCTATACGCCGAAAGTTATTCGACAAGGAGCCTAGTACTAGTCCTAGTACTCAGGCCGGTGGTATGAGGAGGGTTCGTACCAGAGGTGGATGATCAGCTGTGCGTGCCCGACTAGACCCTGCCCCTCCCACTGACATGTCATCCTTCCCACATTCTGATCCCGGTGTGTCGTTAGAGACACACGGGATATTTTGGCCTCCCATGTTTTCTCTACCTTCTGCATCTTCTGCCCCATCATTTTCACATCCCATGATGATTCCCACTCCCCAGTCAGAATCCGGTCATACTGCTGTCCCATCTTCTTTTTCTTCTACTTCTGTCTCTCTGAGCTTCTATATTCTATCGTCTTCGACTCCTGTTCCACCACCGGGTGTTCCATCAGTTTCTGTGGATCCGGTGGTGCTCAGCGATCAGACTGGCACAAGTATATTTATAAAACCCTAACAAATTTTTATAGAAATATTTATTTTCATTATAACATGTTTTGATAAAATATTTGTTTTTCTTTCATGGTAGATACATCTACTGATAGGAGGCGGGGGCGGGGGCATACACACATCGGTTGGGTGTGGAACTGCCGCACACAGGTTATGGTGGATTACAATGAAGAAAACCAAATGGTTGAGAAATCAGGGCAGCAATGTCGGAGTTTTTTGGTAATGCTTGCCAAATACTCCGACATCATTCCTGTCAGCCCGCTGTCATGGAGACATTTGCCACATGAGGTCAAGGATAGAGCTTGGGTAGATATATGGGTAAAAAAATCTGTTTTATTTAATGCCATGAATTATTTTTGTATTTATATGAAATAATATTTTGATGTCATCTTCGATTTAATTTTCCCGATGGTGAGGGTGATCGAGCAGAATGTCTAAAGGATTTAGGTGAGATTTGGAGATCCTACAAACATGAGTTGTATATTGGATGGTGTGCTAGAGTTGGCACTAAGTTAGAGGCGGTACCAGTCATGGATGATTGTCCTATAGAGCAGTATCGTCAGATGATTACTCATTGGATGAGTACCCAGTTTAAGGTATGAATTACATTTGAGGTATTTAAATAATAACTTTCATGTTTTTCATTAATATTATCCTTTGCATTATGGAATTTTATTTAGGAATCATCTGGAAAAAATAAAAAAACATTGATGCAAAAAAATACCTCCACACACTAGGATGTACGACGATGTCGGATCATGAGAGGAAGCAGGTATGACAATTTTTCATAAGTTTTCTTTACGACTTTCATTTTCTTTTGTTTTCTCGATTATTTAATCGTTTTCTAAAGTTTTCATATAACTTTAGTTTTCAATGTCATTGTAAAAGAAAATACAGAATATTGAAGGACATGTACCTCAAGAAAAACTGTTTTGCTCGAGTAGACGGAAAAAGGATGGAATTGCCGTCAACGAAGCGACTCAGCAGCAGATTGTAAGTTTTAATCTGTTGAATTTATATTTTAATATCTATTTTGTAACTTAATAATATATTTATATTTGTAACAGGTTGCTTTAGAGGCCCTCAATTCCCAAGAACCAGACAATTTTGGGCCAACATATCACTTACATCAGGTGTTGGGAGAGGAGCATCCTAGCAGAGTACGTTGCCGACCTAGGATAACCCCGACGAGGTATTGGCCCTCTGCAGGTATGAGCTGTAGTACCAAAAAGCTACAGCAAGTTAGGTCACAGGCAGAACAGGCTTAGAAAATGTCCATAGAGATGGAAGAATAGTCTACTAGGGCAAACAGTGCGTTTATGAAATTTATTGAAGTTCTACGTCCAACACTTCCAGCAGAGGTCAGTCCAGCTTTTGATGAGTATATTTCATCGATAAGTTCTATATATGGTGCACCAGGTGGCAGTTATAGTGGTGGTTAGGATGATGTCCATCTTGACGATGATGATGGTGAGGAGTCTGATGCAGAAGAGGAGGGAGAGGAGGAGGGCGAGGCGGGGTGGCGAGGGCGAGGAGGAGGGAGAGGGCGAGGAGGAGCGCACTGAGGAGGGAAAGGACGATGATGGGGATGAGGACGAGGGTGATGATGATGGTGATGACGGTGATTTTGATGTGGTACAAATTGATCCATTACATTTTTGAATGATATTACTGAGATTTTGATATTTAATCTATTCTAGTTGTTGGTTTTATCTAGACTCATAGTATAGTATTGGAGTTGATTTATTTTTATATATTATCTTTTTTTATGGATGTTGTTGTCTTTTATTGGTTGTGTGTTTGGGAACCACCCCTCCTTCCTGGACCCTGGACAACCCCCCACCATCCTCCTTGGACCCCGGACACCCCCCCGGACAGCCCCCGGACAGCCCCCCGAATAGCCCCCCGGACAGCCCCCCCACCCTCCTCCCTGGACCCCAGACAGCCCCACAGACATCCCCCCACCCTCCTCTTTGGATCCCGGACAACCCCCCGAACACCCCCCAGACAACCCCCCCCCCCCCCCCACCCTCCTCCTTGGTCCCCGGACAGCCCCCCAGACAGCCCCACCAGACATCCCCCCACCCTCCTTGATTTCATTTACTACTAGAAAATCTATAATATTTATTTTATTTATTTTCATCATGATAATCAATGTAAATCACATTTACACATCTAATCAATATCATAGATTTTTGGTGTGTTATAAAAGAGATGTATTCATTGGGCATAACATTGTTAGCTCCGAAATATTTCATAGCATGATAAAATAAAATCTAATCCATACTAAGAATGGTATAAAAACATTATATATGAATGTCCATAAGATTTTAAGTAAATACCATTCCACTAATAGACACATGAGGATTCTCATAAAATGGACAACATTTTAAGTACATACGGAAAACCAACCAAACGCATTCAGTTTCCATTGAAACTTTAGGAGAACGATCCATGGGTCATATGTGACATGTATGAATCAAGATCGCCACAATCCGAGACGCGGTGTGGCTGGAACCACTCAAAGTTTCTATCTTTTGTTTCAAAAGGACGTCATTTTAAGTGAAAAACATCAACTGCCATACGGAAAACCGACCAAACGCATTCAGATTGTGTCGATACTTTAGCACAATGATCCACGGGTCATATGTGTTGTGTACAAGTCAACCCCACCTCAATCTGAGGCATGGTGTGGCCGACACCATTCACAGTTTCTCTCTTTTGTTTAAAATGAACAGGATTATAAGTGAAAAGAAAAACTGACATATGAAAAACCAACCAAACGCATTCTAAATGTGTTGATGCCTTAGGAAAATGATCCATGGGTCATATGTGACGTGTATGAGTCAACCCGGGCTCAATCCGAGGCACGGTGTGGCCGAGATAACTTAAAGTGTCTCCATTTTGTTTAAAATGGACAACATTTTAAGTACATACGGAAAACCGACCAAACGCATTCGGTTTCCGTTGAAACTTTAGGATAACGATCCATGGGTCATATGTAATGTGTAAAAATCAAGTCTGCCTCAATCCGAGATGTGTTGTGGCTGGTACCACTCAAAGTGCCTGTCTTTTGTTTCAAAAGGATGTCATTTTAAGTGAAAAACATCAACTGACATACATAAAACTGATCAAACGCATTCGGATTGTGTCGATACTTTAGCAAAACGATCCACGGGTCATATGTGTCGTGTACGAGTCAACCCTTCCTCAATCCGAGGCGTGGTGTGGCCGACACCATTCATAGGGTCTCTCTTTTGTTTAAAATGGACAGGATTATAAGTGAAAAGAACAGCTGACATATGAAAAACTGACCAAACGCATTTGAAATGTGTTGATGCTTTAGGACAACGATCTATGGGTCATATGTGATGTGTACGAATCAACCCGATCTCAATCTGAGGCATGGTGTGGCCGGGATCACTCAAAGTGGCTCCCTTTTGTTTAAAATGGACAACATTTTAAGTACATTGGGAAAACCGACCAAACGCATTTGGTTTCTGTTGAAACATTAGGAGAACGATCCATGAGTCATATGTGATGTGTCAGAATCAATCCCGCCTCAATCCGAGATGCGGTGTGGCCGGCACCACTCAAAGTGTCTGTCTTTTGTTTCAAAAGGATGTCATTTTAAGTGAAAAACATCAACTGTCATATGGAAAACCAACCAAATGCATTCGGATTGTGTCGATACTTTAGAACAATGATCCATGGGTTATATGTGTCGTGTACGAGTCAACCCCGCCTCAATCCGAGGCGCGGTGTGGCCGACACCATTCACAGTGTCTCTCTTTTGTTTAAAATGGATAGGATTATAAGTGAAAAGAACAACTGACATATGAAAAACTGACCAAACGCATTTGAAATGTGTTGATTCTTTAGAAAAATGATCCATGGGTCATATGTGATGTGTATGAGTCAACCCAGGCTCAATTCAAGGCACGGTGTGGCCGGGATCACTCAAAGTGGCTCCCTTTTGTTTAAAATGGACAACATTTTAAGTACATACGGAAAACCGACCAAACGCATTCGATTTCCATTGAAACTTTAGGAGAACAATCCATGGGTCATATGTGATGCGTACGAATCAAGCACGCCTCAATCCAAGATGCAGTGTGGCCGACACCACTCAAAGTGTCTGTCTTTTGTTTCAAAATGACGTCATTTTAAGTGAAAAACATCAACTGTCATATGGAAAACTGACTAAACGCATTCGGATTGTGTTGATAATTTAGCACAACGATCCACGGGTCATATATGTCGTATACGATTCAACCCTGGCTCAATCTGAGGCACGGTGTGGCCGACACCATTCATAGTGTCTCTCTTTTGTTTAAAATGGACAGGATTATAAGTGAAAAGTACAACTGACATACGAAAAGCAACCAAACGCATTCGAAATGTATTGATGCTTTAGGATAATGATCCATGGGTCATATGTGACGTGTACAAGCCAACCCGGGCTCAATCTGAGGCATGGTGCGGCCGAGATCACTCAAAGTAACTCCCTTTTGTTTAAAATGGACAACATTTTAAGTACATACGGAAAACCGAACAACGCATTCAGTTTCCATTGAAACTTTAGGAGAAAGATCCATGGGTCATATGTAATGTGTAAGAATCAAGCCTGCCTCAATCCGAGATGCGGTGTGGCCGGCACCACTCAAATTTTCTATCTTTTGTTTCAAAAGGACGTCATTTTAAGTGAAAAACATCAACTGCCAAACGAAAAACCGATCAAACGCATTCGGATTGTGTCGATGCTTTATAAAAATGATCCACATGTCATATGTGTATTGTATGAGTCAACCCCGCCTCAATCCAAGGCGCGGTGTGGCCGACACCATTCACAGTGTCTCTCTTTTGTTTAAAATGGACAGGATTATAAGTGAAAACAACAACTGACATACGAAAAACCAACCAAACGCATTCGAAATGTGTTGATGCTTTATGAAAATGATCCATGGGTCATATGTGATGTGTACGAGTCAACCCGGGCTCAATCAGAGGTACGGTGTGGCTGGGATCACTCTAAGTGTCTCCCTTTTGTTTTAAATGGACAACATTTTAAGTACATACGGAAAATTGACCAAACGCATTCGGTTTCTATTGAAACTTTAGGAGAATGATCCATGGGTCATATGTGATGTGTATGAATCAAGACCACCTCAATCTGAGATGTAGTGTGGCCAACACCACTCAAAGTGTCTGTCTTTTGTTTTAAAAGGACGCCATTTTAAGTGAAAACATCAATTGTCATACGGAAAACTGACCAAACGCATTCGGATTGTGTCGATACTTTAGCACAATGATCCACGGGTCATATGTGGTGTGTACGAGTCAACCCTACCTCAATCTGAGGCACGGTGTGGCCGAAACCATTCACAGTGTCTCTCTTTTGTTTAAAATGGACAGGATTATAAGTGAAAAGAACAACTGACATACAAAAAACTGACCAAACGCATTCGAAATGTGTTTATGCTTTAGGAAAACGATTCATGGGTTATATGTGATGTGTACAAGACAAACTGGGCTCAATATGAGGCACGTTGTGGCCGAGATCACTCTAAGTGGATCCCTTTGGTTTAAAATGGACAACATTTTAAGTACATATGGAAAACCAACCAAACGCATTCAATTTCCATTGAAACTTTAGGAGAACGATCCATGGGTCATATGTGATGTGTACGAATCAATCCCGTCTCAATCCGAGATGCGGTGTGGCTGGCACCACTCAAAGTGTCTATCTTTTGTTTCAGAAGGACGTCATTTTAAGTGAAAAACATCAACTGCCATACGGAAAACCGGACAAACACATTAGGATTGTGTCGATACTTTATCACAATGATCTATAGGTCATATGTATTGTGTATGAGTCAACCCCGCCTCAATCCGAGGCGCGGTGTGGCCGACACCATTCATAGTGTCTCTATTTTGTTTAAAATGGACATGATTATAAGTGAAAAGAAAAATTGACATACGAAAAACCGACCAAACACATTCAAAATGTTTTGATGCATTAGAACAACGATCCATGGGTCATATGTGACGTGTATGAGTCAACCCGAGCTCAATGCGAGGCACGGTGTGGCCAGGATCACTCTAAGTGGCTCCCTTTTGTTTAAAATGGACAACATTTTAAGTACATATGTAAAACCGGCCAAATGCATTCAGTTTCCGTTGAAACATTAGGAGAACAATCCATGGGTCATATGTGACGTGTACAAATCAACCCCGTCTAAATCTGAGACGCGGTGTGGCCAGCACCACTCAAAGTGTCTATCTTTTGTTTCAAAAGGACGTCATTTTAATTGAAAAACATTAATTGGCATACGGAAAACCGACCAAATGCATTCGGATTGTGTCGATACTTTATAAAAACGATTCAATGGTCATATATGACGTGTACGAGTCAACCCCGCCTCAATCTGAGGTGTGGTGTGGCCGACACCATTCAGGGTGTCTCTCTTTTGTTTAAAATGGACACAATTATAAGTGAAAAGAACAACTGACATACGAAAAACCGACCAAACGCATTTTAAATGTGTTGAAGCTTTCGTAAAATGATCCATGGGTTATATGTGATGTGTAAGAGTCAACCTAGGCTCAATCCGAGGCACGGTGTGGCTAGGATCACTCTAAGTGGCTCCCTTTTGTTTAAAATGGACAACATTTTAAGTACATACGGAAAACTGACCAAACGCATTCGGTTTCTGTTGAAAATTTAGGATAACGATACATGGGTCATATGTGACGTGTACGAATCAACCCCGCCTAAATATGAGATGCGGTGTGGCTGGCACCACTCAAAGTGTTTGTCTTTTGTTTCAAAAGGACGTCATTTTAAGTGAAAAACATCAACTAACATACGGAAAACCGACCAAACGCATTCATATTGTGTCGATACTTTAGCACAACGATCCATGGGTCATATGTGACATGTACGAGTCAACCCCTCCTCAATCTGAGGCACGGTGTGGCCGACACCATTCAGAGTGTCTCTCTTTTGTTTAAAATGGACAGGATTATAAGTGAAAAGAACAACTGACATAAGGAAAATCGACGAAATGCATTCGAAATGTGTTGATGCTTTAGGAAAATGATCCATGGGTCATATGTGACGTGTTAGAGTCAACCCCGCCTTAATCTGAGGCACGGTGTGGCCGGGATCACTATAAGTGGCTCTCTTTTGTTTAAAATGTACATCATTTTAAGTACATACAAAAAACTGACCAAACGCATTCGGTTTCCATTAAAACTTTAGGAGAACGATCCAAGGGTCATATGTGACATGTACGACTCAACCCCGCCTCAATCTGAGATGCGGTGTGTCTGGAACCACTCAAAGTGTCTGTCTTTCGTTTCAAAAGGACGTCATTTTAAATGAAAAACATTAACTAGCATACGGAAAACCAAGCAAACACTTTTGGAATATGTTGATACTTTAGGAAAATGATCGATGGGTTATTTTTGACGTGTATGAGTTAACCTCGCCTCAATATGAGGCACGGTGTGGCCGGTATCACTCCAGGTGTATGTATTTTGTTTAAAATGGACATCATTTCAGGTAAAAATATATGGTATACGAAAAACCGATCAAATTATGAATTGAATTCCAGATTCCACATATAATTTTCATCTAAATTTTAAATTGAATTTTATATAAATTATGTATGTTTATAATTACGTTATGAATTCTAATTTAATTATGGATGTGTATAGTTCTAGGATGCATTATATGTTAAATGTGTATTAATTTTTTCTCTATATGTATGTGTTAGTTGGTTATTGCAGGTACAATAATTGTATATGTATGTGTTAGTTTATTTCAGGTACAATAATTGGATTGAAAATGAGAGGGAACCCACAAAATGAGACCTGGTGGGAAAATTGTAGAGTTGCTAGGCAAATTGCAGAGCTGCTGTGCAATTTTCCCAGCATAGGCTATGCCAACGTTTTGAAACTATTGGAATAGAATCTCTGGGTTTTGTTTTACCAATAGTTCCACAAACCGTTGGTAAAACACATTTTCCAACTGTTTAGAAACCGTTGGGAAAGATGAGACCTTTGGTTTTTTTCAATGGTTTGGCAGAACCGTTGGGATAGGGTAATTTTTCTCCACCCTATCCAAACGGTTCACTATAAACTGTTGGGAAAATCTTTCACAACAGCTTACTTCCCTACGGTTTCCAGAACCGTTGGTATAACATATACCAACGGTTCTGCAGCCTTTCCCAATGGTTTAGAACCGTTGGGAAATACTATATTTCCAGTAGTGTTTGTAATGGATTAAGTTGAACATTTGATATTATGTGATATCCTTTTTGGATTTAGTAAACATTTAGAGGATAAAGGAATTACCAGTGGAACTTATGTGATTTAGGCATAAAATTATGTATTGAATAACCCTTTTTAGATATAAGAAATGAAGTGTAAATAGATCTAAGTAAAACAAAACGATGAGATTATTCTTATGACATAGAAATAAACCAAGTAAGTTTATTTTATCATGTGATCATCTCAATAGTAAATAATTAATTAAATCTAGTAAAGGATTTTGAAATGTAAAATGTTATTCATATAAATTTATTACTGAGAAATCAATGGCCACTTTAACACATAAAAAAAATTGGTTTTGTGATGGTAGACATTCTAATGACCATGTTCTCTACTATTATCTATTAGTACTTGATAGTTTGATTTCTATTAAATGTCCTGATTATCACTATCTTCTAATGTTTTCCTATTCTATAGCCTAGTTTTATACTAAACTTTTCTTTTCCATTTCCATCTTATTAAAATGATGTTTTATTAATCCAATTTCCAATGTGGGTTTCCCAAAAACGAATTTTAAAGTATCAAACTTTTATTTTTGAAGATCAATATCAAATTATGAGGATGAAATTTATTGAAGGAGAGGAGAATGTAAGTCTCCAATATTTTATAGTCTTTCTCTTCTTAATTTTAATCTTTTTGAAAGCTTACGTTGCACACAATGCATGGCTTAAATAAACAATGAAATATTATTATAACTTAGCTATTAAATTGGTGGGAATGAATATTATTAACCAAATTATGAAATTTATAATATATATATATAATACTATTTTTAAATTCATCCAAATTATTTTATAACGATACGATAAGAATACATCCAATTTTACACATTAAAAAGCTATATTTTTCTAAAGGCTGCTTTACTGCCTTTAATGGCACACTTATTATGAATCTAGTTTTTTAAAATGTTATTAATTTTATTTGAAAAAATTAACTTCATATTCTAATTCCGAATATTATTATTTAATTTGGTTTAATTTTTGGTATTTTTCTGATAAGTTCAATGTTTTGATGAATAGTGATAAAATATTTCATTTTAATTGAAAATTGGCTTTTCATCTATATAATTTATAGTGTAAAATTATATTACTAATTTGAATTAAATAACAATAATAAAAATTTCTTATTAGTTAATCAAATAAAGGTCTTTGGAATCAATTTCACATTAAATTTAAATATAAAAACATTTTGATCTTTTGAACGTTTTCACTTTAAAAAGTATTCTTCTCGTTCCATCTATATAATTAAATTTAAATTAAATATAAAAAATTATATGTTTTGAATTTTAAAAAATTGATTGCATATTTGGAACAAGAAATTAAAAATTGATTAAATTGGGCCCTTTTATTTTTAGTCAATATGAATAGTAAGTTTAGTTTTTTTTAATTACCACGGTTAAGGGTAATTCGAGTAATTAAGTGTTAAAATAATATTATAAATTTTCTAAAATTACCTTAAATATTGTCCTAATTTATTTGTTTGAGTTATTACCGACCAAAATCATCATTAGGTCGATGTTATGGCCTCTTAGAGCCACATCAATGATTTTATGGATTTTATAGTATTTTATTTTAAGGAATGTCAAATATGGCATAATCATGTTTTTAATAAATATTACATTTTATATATGGTTTTACTAGATATATATTTGACTTGAAATAGTCATTTTAAATCTAAAATTTTTATATCCATCATGATAATTTAGTTTTAACATTCAGTGAAAAAATAATTAAACTAAAGGCCTACACAATGATGATGCAGTAATTGTTTAATTAATGAATATATAAAATAAATGATTTTAAAAATATTAAAATATATTTTTTTTAAAATAAGTAATGTCATAAACATATTATATAGATTACCTAGATAAATTTTGGATGTATTAATGGTTTTGGGTCGAACTTATATTGTGTATTGATATTTTTTAAAAACAGTGTAAAAATTTACATTAATGACATTTTAAAATTTGTAATATTTTATTAAGTGATATTAAAATAAAAAAATTTAAATTCAGCCAAATTATTATAATAATGTTAAAACCTTCATCCATAACTTATTTAAAGTTCGTTTGGAATCTTATTGTCACTATATCAAACTTGAAACTACAAAAAACACATGTTATCATGGTAAGAGTTAAAGGGTTTGAATAATGGTTAAAACCAAAATATAAGGGTATAACCATGACCTAAACTTTTCTAAAAATTATTTAATGAATAGGGTTCGAATATAATCACGGTGATATTTAATTTTAATTATTTAATGGTCACTTTTCTATGAAAATAATTATATATTATTTAAATCAATGAAAATTATAAAATGTCACTATCTTTGTATTTAATAACCTTTAGGTGTCCACATATGCAAAAAAATCAAGATAGCAATGAACCAAAATGTCTATTTTAATCCTAATGAAATTATATTCATTAGAGAAATTTATTTTTCATTTTTATAAGTTATATAATTATTATAAATACTTATTCAATTCTAAAACAATATGTATTTAATTAACAAGAAAATAAAGTAATTGATTTTAATAGTATAAATTTTTATATATATTGTATGAGTTAATGTGTATAATTGATTTTATATATCTATAGTATTTATTGGATATGTTTTAAATTGTTATATTCAAATTACCAATTTTTTTTGATGTATTTGAAGTCATATTAATGAATGGTATCATATTTGACAAAATTGATATTTTATTTAATTAATATATTATTAAATTATTTATAGATCAAAAAACATTAAAAAATAAAAAATAGGACATGATATGGTCTATAATTTCTTCCCATATTCATTTATAGTCCATTTGGATGTATTTGGTTCCATAATAATGTTAATATGTTTCTATATTTTGAGGATTTCTAAAAGTACCTTTCACCTCAATTATAAAAAGGAACATCCTCCCTCACTTCCTCACACCACCTTGAACCTTATAACTTAACCAAAACCTGAAAATTTATCTTCCCAAAATCCTTATAAAAGTTTTTTATATCATGTTCTTCCAAAAATTCCTTCCCTATATATCTTAAGAATATATATAAATAAAGTTCTCTGAAGAAGTTGTAATTGTTTTTATCAACTCATCACAGTTCATTTATTTTTCAACCTCATATTATTATGTTGTTTCCATTATAAAGTAATAAATATGGTGTCATATATATTATTATATCTTAACATGATTATGGTACAACCATATTCCGCATTTTCTCTAACCTATGAAAAATAAGAAACACCATGCATGTATATGTACAACATACTGTCTCCACACCATGGTGTAGTTTTTTTCATCACCGCGTTATTTTGATGGGTATAATGATAAGAACAATATATATATATAGTAAATATGGCATGAATTTGATTACTTATAATTAATATATCAACCAATTACTTACCCTTTCACCGTAAATGGAATGATATCATCAATTGTGCATATGTACGGCACACCATCTAAACAAAGTGATTTGATTCATTTACAATGATAACCATTAAAGAATGATTATAAAAATGTATATAATGAATAAATATGATATATATGAACTTAATATCATTCTTTATATAAAATAAGTATATCCACTACTTCAATTTAGTCTTTTCCCAACGGCAGTATACCAACGGTTTGCTTAAACCGTTGGTATAGTGAGCCTTTGCCAACGGTTTAAGAAAACCGTTGGCAAAGAGAATTTCGGTGACCCTTTCCCAACGGTTCACTGGAACTGTTGGGAAAGGGTGCTAAAATCACACATTTCCCAACGGTTCAGTGGAACCGTTGGGAAAAACTCACACCTTTCCCAACGGTTCACTGAAACCGTTGGGAAAGGGTTACTAAACTCACACATTTCCCAATGGTTCCAGTGAACCGTTGGGAAATGTGTGCCTTTGCCAACGGTTTTTATAAACCGTTGGCAAAGGTTTCCCCCAAATTACAGATCGCGATCTCCTCTCCCCATTCAGACAGAGCCCTAATCTATTCACTCCAGTGCTCTCGCGAACCCCATCCGACTCCACTGCTCTTGCGAATCCGAACACCAGCACCCCCCATCCCAACAGGTACACCCCCATACGAATAGGTAAAATTTGATCTCAACCATATTGTTGTAGTTGTTTTAATGAATAGATTTTTTCCAGGTGTTGGTGGTTTAATTGATTATTGAAATTAATATCTAAATAGGATATTGTTTGTGTTTGTGAACACTTCTTTAATGTTTTTGTATTCTATGTTTGGAAGGAGAGTGTTCAAAACATGTAAATCAGAGTTGGGACGTTTACATGTTTTGGATAATGGATTGTGGGAATTATGGATTGTGTTCAAACCAATTTGATATGTTTTGGATAATGGATTGTGGGGGTAGGGGGTGTCCACAGGGGTGGGTGGGTTGTCCACGGGGGTGGGAGGGGGTGTCCACGGGGGTGGGAAAGGCTGTCCACGGGGTGGGCGATGCTGTCTAGGGGGTGTGGGCTGTCCTGGGGGTCTGGGTGGGGTGTCCTGGTGGGGGAGGGGTGTGTGGGGTGTCCAGGGGGGTGGTATGTCTAGGTGGTGGTGGTGGGGTTACAGGGGAGGGGGTGTGGGCTGTTTGGGAGGGTGGGCGGGGCTATCCAGGGGGGGTACGGGGTGTCCAGGGGGGTACGGGAGTGGGCGGGTTGTCCACAAGGGTGGACGGGCTATCCACGGGGGTGGTCGGGCTATCAAGGAGGGGTGGGCGGGCTGTCCAGGGGGGGTGGGTGGGCTGGCCACGGGGGGTAGGGGTGTTTAGGGGGGTGGGTGGGCTATCCAAGGGGGTGGGGGGCTGTCCATAGGGAGAAGGGTGTCGAGGGGGGTGGGTGGGCTGTCCACGGGGGTGGTTGGGCTGTCTAGGGGGTAGGGGGTGTCCACGGGGGTGGGAGGGGCTGTCCTGGGGGTGTGGGCTGTCCTGGGGGTCTGGGTGGGGTGTCCTGGTGGGGGAGGGGTGTGTGGGGTGTCCAGGTGGGGTGGTATGTCTATGTGGTGGTGGTGGGGTTGCAGGGAAGGGGGTGTGGGCTGTTTGGGAGGGTGGGCGGGGCTATCCAGGGGGGTACAGGGGTGGGCGGGCTGTCCACAAGGGTGGACGGGCTGTCCACGGGGGTGGTCGGGCTGTCAAGGAGGGGTGGGCGGGCTGTCCAGGGGGGTGGGTGGGCTGGCCACAGGGGGTAGGGGTGTCCAGGGGGGTGGGTGGGCTATCCAAGGGGGTGGGGGGCTGTCCATAGGGAGAAGGGGTGTCGAGGGGGGTGGGTGGGCTGTCCACGGGGGTGGTTGGGATGTCTAGGGGGTAGGGGGCATCCACAGGGGTGGGTGGGTTGTCCACGGGGGTGGGCGGGGCTATCCACGGGGGTGGGAAAGGCTATCCACGGGGGTGGGCGGGGCTGTCCAGGGGGTGTGGGCTGTCTTGGGGGTCTGGGTGGGGTGTCCTGGTGGGGGAGGGGTGTGTGGGGTGTCTAGGGGGGTTGGTATGTCTAGGTGGTGGTGGTGGGGTTGCAGGGGAGGGGGTGTGGGCTGTTTGGGAGGGTGGGCGGGGCTATCCCGGGGGGGTACAGGGTGTCCAGGGGGTACGGGGGTGGGCGGGCTGTCCACAAGGGTGGACGGGCTGTCCACGGGGGTGGTCGGGCTGTCAAGGAGGGGTGGGCGGGCTGTCCAGGGGGGGTGGGTGGGCTGGCCACAGGGGGTGGTCGTGCTCTCGCAAACCCCCCATCCGAACATCATCGACCCCCGTGGACAACCCACCTTTTATCCCAAATTCCATAGATTTATACATTATTTTATTATATTATGTCTCAAATTATCTAAAATATGTGTTTGATGTTCTTCACGTGACCTATCATAATTCCTTCTCATAATCTATAGTGATCATGGGAAGATCCCATGCATGATTCATGATCACTCAAATTATTCTGCAGATCATACATAATGGAAGCCTTACAGGATGTGAGATGATTATATCTATGAAATCTACTCAGGTACCTGGTGAGGAAGTGCATATTAATTCAAAAAGGTAAATCGCATATGAGGATACCCTACTAATATGGTTATGGGATGAGTCATGGTCTGATGTGATAACACATTAAGTTCTTGTTGGTTTTACATTTTTTCAATGACACATTAGTATGTTTTTTTCACATGTGTAGTTGATACCATGATTATTTTCTTCCTTTATCATTTACTTAAATGTATTTTCTATTAAAGTTCAATCCTATTGAATTGTTTATGACAAAATGACTTATATGAATTCTTTTTACAGAATGGACAGAAGTTGGATGTATGAAACCGATCATATCTCAAGCAATTTTCAAAACAATTTGGAGAGCTTTATAGATTTTTCATTTCACAGTGCTTCAGATAGTGGTCGCATACACTGCCCATGTTCCAATTGTGTTGGTAGGCCTTGGTTGAGTCGTGAAGAAGTCAGCTACCACATAACCAAAAATGGTTTTCAAGCAAACTACTTTGTGTGGTATCACAATGGGAAGAAAATGAAATCTCAAATTGGTGATGATCGAAATGAAAGGACTGGAATGGAGAATTTGTTAGATGATCGGTTTCCGTTTATTCGTCATCATGAAAAAGAAAGTATTTCGACTCAAGAAGACGTCGATATGAGGACAACTGATACATCTAGTGAAAATGATGATATTGATAGGGTGAAAAAATTGAATGATGCTGCCACGACTCCAGTATATCGACAATGCGATAAAATGAAAAGGATGGAATTTTTAATCCGATTGTTTCATGGAAAAACTATGTATGGGATTTCTAATACAGCAATCGATTACATTCTTACCCTCTTGAAAGATTTACTTCCAGATGATGCAGATATTCCCTCAAACCACTATATGGCATAGAAGTTAGTTGAAGAACTTGGATTTTCCAGAAACAAAATTCATGCTTGCCCGAAAGATTGCAGTTTATTCTGGGAAGAAACCGTTGAACGAAATGAATGTATAAAATGTGGCACATCCCGCTGGAAGTCAAAATCTAATGGAACACCATCCCGCGTTCCACAGAAAGTAATGTGGCACTTTCCATTGATCCCCAGACTTTAGAATCTTTTTATGTCTGATGACATATCAATAAAAATGAGATGGCATGATGCCGAGAGAAAGAAGACTAATGATGAGTTGGTTCATCCTACATATGGATTTGCATGGCAGAGATTTGATGCTCGACATCCTGATTTTGCAGCTGACGTGCGTAATGTGAGGTTGGGTCTTTCATGCAACGGTTTTAATCTGTTTGGGCATATGCTTACTTCGCACAGCACATGGCCAGTTTTTATACACATTTATAATCTTCCCCCATGGTTGTGTATGAAAAAATCTTTCACTTCCATGAGTATACTCATATCTGGTCCTTCTGATCCCGGCATTGATATTGATGTATACATGCAACCTTTAATAAAAGAGTTGAAACTTATTTGGGATTTGGGTGTGCGCACATACGATGCATGTTCGAAAGACATATTTCAGATGCGTGTTGCGCTTATGTGGACGATAAATGATTTTCCGGCTTATGCAATGATGTCTGGATGGAGCACGAAGGGAAAACTGTCACGTCCAGTTTGTATGAAGAATACACGATCCAGAAGACTAAAACATCGTTGTAGTTTCAGTTTTATGGGACATCGACGATTTTTGCCAAAAGATCATCCATATAGAATGAATCGTCGAAGATTTGATAATACTATAGAGACCGATGATCCACCTCAGCGTATGTCTAGAACTGATGTGCTTAATGAATTGAAAGATTTCAGTTTTTTGTTCGGGAAGGGTCAAATGAAATCTGGAAAGAGAAAGAATGTTTCCACAGAAACCTGTTACAATTGGAGGAAGAGGAGTATCTTTTTTGATTTGCCTTATTGGTCAACCAATTTGCTACGTCATTGCTTAGACGTAATGCATATTGAAAAGAATATATGTGAAATGTTGCTTTCAGTTCTTCTAAATGTCAAGGGGAAGACAAAAGATGATTTACGATCTCGACGTGACTTGGTGGATTGGGGCATCAGACCAGAATTGCATCCTGTGCGTATCAGTGAAAATAAATGGCAACTTCCATGTGCTTCTTATGTGATGACACCTATTGAAAAAAAACAATTTTTTGGAAGTATTAGAGACTATTAGAGTTCCTGATGGATATTCAAGCAACATATCTAAACGGGTCAACAGAAGAGAGTTGAAGCTAAAATCTTTGAAGACTCATGATTATCACGTTCTACTGCATGAGTTGCTTCCAATAGCAATCCGTCATCTTTTTTCCAATAATGTAAGGGTGGGTGTTATTCGGTTGTGCCATTTGTTTAGAGATCTTTGTGCTAAGAAGTTTTCCAAGTCTTTCTTGCAAAAAATGTTGACAGATGCCCCATTAATTTTGTGTGAGTTGGAGAAAATATTTCCCCCATCATTTTTCACATGCATGCTGCATCGGACTGTCCATATTCCAACTGAAATACTTCTCGGAAGACCTGTTTCTTTTCGTTGGATGTATCCAACTGAAAGAAATATGTTCACATTAAAGTCTTCTGTTCGAAACAAGAATCATCCCGAAGGTTCTATCGTGAACGGTTACTTAGCTCAAGAATGTATGGATTTCTGTTCAATGTATTTGTCTGATCTTACTACAAGAATGAACAGACCAATGAGAAATGAAGAAGAACAATATGAGCAAATTGAACCCAGTTTTCCATCACTTCCTCAAACAAGAGGAATTCCTGGATCATATACATTGAAGACATTAATCCATAAAGAGCGGAAGATGGCACATCACACAGTTTTGTTCAACTGTGATTTGTTCGATGACTATATCAGGTAACAAAATTGAATATGTATATCTAACATATATATCTGTTAAACTATTCATATTTTTTTATCTACAGGGAACATAAAACAATGATAAATAGGAAGAATTGTTCTTTATCTTTGAGAAGGAGAGAGACTTTGCATAGCAAAGAGTTTTCTGCTTGGTTAAAATTGAAGGTAAAAATATTACTGTTTAAATTAATTATTTCAATATTTACTTAAGTTTAACTGTCATTTATATTGCAGGTATTGAGTTTGTCTGCTGACTCTATCTCTGAGGAAATAAGAGCTTTGGATTTCGGTCCTAATACCGTGGTTCGTGACTGTAAATCAATTGTTATCAATGGGTACAGATTTATTGTCACTGAACGAGCCAAAAACATGAGAACACAACATGATGGTATTATGGTTACTGCCACAACAGATTGTTATTCCAGTGCATCAGATAGTAGACCGCGGCTTGAAAATGTGGGTTATTATGGAGTCGTTGAGAAAATAATAATATTGGATTATTACTCTCATGGACGAGTCACAATGATGAAATGCCATTGGTTTGATTCGATGACGAGACATGGCACATTTATTGATGATTTTGGATTTCGAGTAATTAATATGACCCGCACTCTTGCTGCCGAAGAACCATATGTGTTGGCATCAATGGCTAAACAAGTTTTTTATGTCAAAGATCAACTTCAACCTGAATTTGGTGTCATAGTTGTAGTAATTCCAAGACATATTTTTGATAATGCTGATGATGGAATTGACACTGTCCCTATTGCCATTGGAACCAATCCATTTATTTCTTTTGATGACTCCAATAGCTCAATTGTCAGAGTTGATTGTGAACCTGAAGTTGTGGTTGGAAATATATAGAATCATTCATCCATGTTCTCAATTCTTTTGGTTTACCTCGAGTTGGGTTGTTAAGGTTGGTAATATTCATACTTATTTAGTATTGATCACAAATATGTTTTAGCTGACTTGACCGTTATGTGAATTTTCAATGTTTATTGGTTGCTGTTTTATTTGAATTGTATTTTCTAATTTGGAATTGAACTGTATTCAAACCAAATCAAACAATATTTCTAACTTGGTGAACATTACAACTTGTATGTTTTATTAAATTCATTCAAGCTCTTCTAAAACAATTGATAGCTAAATTACCAATGAATCCCCTCATTCCCTCATATATTTAGTTTTTTGGTTTACACATTAATTTTCTTTTTCTAATTAATTACATATTTGTTTTCAAATTCAGGAAATGCAGCCAATTGAAGAGAGACGAAGAAAAAAAATGGCGGAGAACAATCGTCGGATGGAGGAGATGGGTATTCCACCATTAGTGCCTACAGTGAGTACTTTATTTCAAATATATATATATATATATATATATATATATATATATATATTTACAGAATATATAATGTCATGTGATTAAGTTTTTTTGTAAACTTTTTTGTAGGATCCACCATTACGTCGACAGTTATTCGACGAGAAGCCTAGTACTGGTCCTAGTACTCAGGCCGATGGTACGAGGAGGGTTCGTACCAGAGGTGGACGTAGAGCTGCACATGCCCGACTAGACCATGCCCCTCCCACTGACATTTCAGCCTTCCCACATTCTGATCCCGGTGTGTCGTTAGGGACACACGGGGTATTTAGGCCTCCCATGTTTTCTCTACCTTCTGCATCTTCTGCCCCATCATTTTCACATCCCATGATGATTCCCACTCCCCAGTCAGCATCAGGTCATACAGCTGTTCCATCTTCTTTTCCTTCTACTTCTGTCTCTCCGAGCTTTTATATTCCATCGTCTTCGACTCCTGTTCCACCAGAGGGTGTTCCATCAGGTTCTGTGGATCCGGCGCCACTCATTGATCAGACTAGCGCAGGTATATTTATAAAACCCTAACAAATTTTTATAGTAATATTTATTTTCATTATAACATGTTTTGATAAAATATTTGTTTTTCTTTCATGACAGATACATCTACTAACAGGAGGCGGGGTGGGGCCGTACACGCATGCATTCGGTGTGGAACCGTCACACACAGGTTATGGTGGAATATAATGAAGACAATCAGATGGTTGAGAAAACAGGGCAGCAATGTCGGAGTTTTCTGGCGACGCTTGCCAAATACTCCGACATCATTCCCATCAGCCCGCTTTCATGGAGACATTTGCCACATGAGGTCAAAGATAGATCTTGGGCAGAGATATGGGTAAAAAAATCTGTTGTATTTAATTCCATGAATTATTTTTGTATGTATATGAATTAATATTTTGATTTCAGCTTCGATTTAATTTTCCTGATGGTGAGGGTGCACGACTGGAACGTCTAAAGGATTTAGGCGAGATTTGGAGAGCCTACAAGCATGAGTTGTATATTGGCTGGCGTTCTAGAGTTGGCACTAAGTTAGAGGCGGTACCATTCGTGGATGATTGTCCTATAGAGCAGTATCGTCAGATGATTACTCATTGGACGAGTACCCAGTTTAAGGTATGAATTACATTTGAGGTATTTAAATAATAACTTTCAAGTTTTGCATTAATATTATCCTTTGAATTATCTAATTTTATTTAGGAATCATCTGGAAAAAATAAAAAAAACATTGATGCAAAAAAATACCTTCATACACTAGGACGCACGACGATGCCGGATCATGAGAGGCAGAAGGTATAACATTTGTGTATAAGTTTTCTTTACGACATCCATTTTCTTTTGTTTCCTCAATTATTTAATCATTTGCTAAAGTTTTTATATAACTTTTGTTTTCAATGTCATTGTAGAGGCAGGTACAAAATATTGAAGGACGTGTGCCTCGAGCAAAACTGTTTTGCTCGAGTAGACGAAAAAAGGATGGAAGTGCTGTCAACGAAGCGACTCAGCAGCAGATTGTAAGTTTTAATCTGTTGATTTTATATTTTAATATCTATTTCTTAACTTAATAATATATTTATATTTGTAACAGGATGCTTTAGAGGCCCTTGATGCCCAAGAAGCAGACAATTTTGGGCCATCTGATCACTTACATCAGGTGTTGGGAGAGGATCATTCTGGCAGAGTACGTTGCCGACCTAGGATAGCCCCGAAGAGGTATTGGCCTGCCTCAGGTACGAGTTGTAGTGCCACCGAGCTGCAGCAAGTTAGGGAACAGGCAGAACAGGCTGAGAAAAGGGCCACAGAGACGGCAGAACAGTCTGCTAGGGCAAATAGTGCATTTATGAAATTTATTGAAGTTCTACGTCCAACACTTCCAGCAGAGGCCAGCCCAGCGATTGATGAATACATGTCGTCGATACATTCTATATATGGTGAACCAGGTGGCAGTTCCAGTGGTGGTCAGGCCGATGTCCAGCTTGAAGATGATGATGGCTAGGAGTCTGATACAGAAGAGGAGGGAGATGAGGAGGGAGAGGAGGAGGGCGAAGGCGAGGAGGAAGGCGCTGTGGAGGGTGAGGACGATGAGGAGGACGATGATGAGGGTGATGATGATGATGATGATGGTGATGCTGATGCTGATGTGGGACATATTTATCCGTTACATTTTTGACTTATATTACTGAGATTTGATGTTTAATCTATTCTAGTTGTTGGTTTTATCTAGACTCGTAGTATAGTTTTGGAGTTGAGTTATTTTTATATAATGTCTGTTTTTATGGATGTTGTTGTCTTTTAGTGGTTGTGTGTTTGAGAACTCCCTGGACAACCCCCCTCATTCTTGGACCCTGGAAAACCCCCCCTCCCCCTTGGACCCCGAACACCCCAGAAACACCCCCCGGACAGCCCCGCGGACAGCCCCCCGTACAGCCCCCAACCCTCCACCCTGGACCCCGGATAGCCCCCCGGACAGCCCCCCGGACAACCCCCCCCCCCCCACCCTCCCCCTTGGACCCCGGACAACCCCCCAAACACCCCCCGGACAGCCCCCTGAACAACCCCGGACAACCCCCTGAACAACCCCTGAACAACCCCTGAACAACCCCTGAACAACCCCCTGAACAACCCCCGGACAGCCCCCTGAACAACCCCGGACAACCCCCTGAACAACCCCCAAACACCCCCCGGACAGACCCCGCACAACCCCCCCACCCTCCTCCTTGGTCCCCGGACAGCCCCCGCGGACAGCCCCCTGGACAGCCCCCCGTACAGCCCCCAACCCTCCACCCTGGACCCCGGATAGCCCCCCGGACAGCCCCCCGGACAACCCCCCCACCCTCCCCCTTGGACCCCGGACAACCCCCCCAAACACCCCCCGGACATCCCCCTGAACAATCCCGAACAACCCCCTGAACAACCCCTGAACAACCCCCTGAACAACCCCCGGATAGCCCCCTGAACAACCCCGGACAACCCCCTGAACAACCCCCAAACACCCCCCGGACAGACCCCGCACAGCCCCCCCCCCCCCCCCCCCCCACCCTCCTCCTTGGTCCCCGGACAGCCCCCCGGACACCCACCGGACAGCCCCCCCCGGACAGCCCCTCCACCTTCCTTAATTTCATTAGCTCTGAAATGTTTTATAGCATGATCAACTAAAATCTAATCCATACTAAATATGATATAAAAATATTCTATATGAATTTCCATAAGATTTTAAGTGAAAACAAAAAGTGAAATACGAAAAACTGACCAAATGCATTCGAAATGTGTTGATGCTTTAGGAAAACGATCCAAGGGTCATATGTGACGTGTACGAATCAACCCCGCCTCAATCCGAGGCGCGGTGTGGTCGGAACAACTCAAAGTGTATGTCTTTTGTTTCAAAAGGACATCATTTTAAGTGAAAAACATCAACTGGCATACGGAAAACCGGCCAAACGCATTAGGATTGTGTTGATACTTTAAGACAATGATACATGGGTCATTTGAGACGTGTACGAGTCAACCCCGCCTAAATCCGAGATGCGGTGTGGTCGGGACCACTCTAAGTGACTTTCTTTTGTTTAAAATGGACAGTATTTTAAGTACATACGGAAAACCGACCAAACGCATTCGATTTCTGTTGAAACTTTAGGAGAACGATCCATGGGTCATATGTGACGTGTACGAGTCAACGCCACCTCAATACGAGGTGTGGTGTGGCCGACACCACTCAAAGTGTCTCTATTTTGTTTAAAATGGACTTCATTTTTAGTGAAAACAAAAAATGACATACGGAAAACCGACCAAACGCATTCGGTTTCTGTTGAAACTTTAGGAGAACGATCCATGGGTCATATGTGACGTGTACGAGTCAACGCCACCTCAATCCGAGGCGCGGTGTGGCCAACACCACTCAAAGTGTCTCTATTTTGTTTAAAATGGACAGTATTTTGGCCGTTAATGAGACCAGAACTGCGTTGTCGGTCACCGCTGGCACATGGCACATCCGATTGACGTTCCATCTGCGCGTACACGTCACGAATAATAATTAGAATGTTGCACGGTGGTTTCAGGTCAATCCGAGGTCGTCCGCTATGAATTTGACCGTTGAACGCCCGTTTTGGCCGTTTATGACACCAGAACTGCGTTGTCGGTCACCGCAGGCACACGGCACGTCTGATTGACGTACCATCTACTCGACCACTTCATAAATCACTCTCCCGTATTTTTTGTCTGATTTCAGGCCATTCCGATTTCTTTCGGCCCGTTTGGACCCCCCTCACGCGCATTTACGAAGCACGCGCATCACTTAAAACACGAATATTGAGTCGTACCGCGCAAACCGCACGTCCGATTGACGTTCCGTCTACGCGTACAAGTCATGAATAATAATTAGAATGTTGCACAGTGGTTTCAGGTCAATCCGAGGTCGCCCGCTATGAATTTGACCCTTGGACGCCCGTTTTGGCCGTTTATGACACCAGAACTGCGTTGTCGGTCACCGCGGGCACACGGCACGTCCAATTGACGTTATGTCTGCTCAACCACTTCAGAAATCACTCACCCGTATTTGTCGTCTGATTTCAGGCTATTCTGAAATTGTTCGGCCCGTTTGGACCACCCTCGCGCGCGTTTACGAAGCGCGCGCATCACTTAAAACACGAATATTGAGCCGTAACGCGCAAACCGCACGTCTGATTGGCGTGACGTCTGCGCGTACACGTCACGAATAATAATTAGAATGTTTCACTGTAGTTTCAGCTCAATCCGAGGTCGTCCTCTATGAATTTGACCGTTTGACGCCCGTTTTGGTAGTTTATGACACCAGAACTGCGTTGTCGGTCACCGTGGGCACACGGCACGTCCGATTGACGTTCCATCTGCTCGACCACTTCAAAAATCACTCTCCCGTATTTTTCGTCTGATTTCAGGCCATTCCGATATCGTTCGGCCCGTTTGGACCCCCCTCACACGCGTTTACGAAGCGCGCGCATCACTTAAAACACGAATATTGAGCCGTACCGCGCAAACCGCACGTCCGATTGACGTGCCGTCTGCGCGTACAGGTCACGAATAATAATTAGAATGTTTCACGGTGGTTTTAGGTCAATCTGAGGTCGTCCGCTATGAATTTGACCGTTAGACGCCCGTTTTGGCCGTTTATGACACCAGAACTGCGTTGTCGGTCACCGCGGGCACACGGCACGTCCGATTGACGTGTCGTCTGTTCGAACACTTCATAAATCACTCTCCCATATTTTTCATCTGATTTCAGGCCATTCTGATTTCGTTCGGCCCGTTTGGACCCCCCTCACGCGCGTTTACGAAGCGCGCGCATCACTTAAAACACGAATATTGAGCCGTACAGCGCAAACCGCACGTCCGATTGACGTACCGTCTGCGCGTACACATCAAGAATAATAATTAGAATGTTTCACGGTGGTTTCAGGTCAATCCAAGGTCGTCCGCTATGAATTTGACCGTTGGACGCCCGTTTTGGCCGTTTGTGACACCAGAACTACGCTGTCGGTCACCGCGGGCACACGGGACGTCCGATTGACGTGTCGTCTGCTCGACCACTTCATAAATCACTCACCCGTATTTGTCGTCTGATTTCAGGCCATTCTGAAATCGTTCGGCCCATTTGGACCACCCTCACGCGCGTTTACGAAGCGCGCGCATCACTTAAAACACGAATATTGAGTCGTACCGCGCAAACCGCACGTCCGATTGACGTGCCGTCTGCGCTTACACGTCATGAATAATAATTAGAATGTTTCACGGTGGTTTCAGCTCATTCTGAGGTCGTCCGCTATGAATTTGACCATTTGACGCCCGTTTTGGCCGTTTATGACACCAGAACTGCGTTGTCGGTCACCGCGGGCACACGGCACGTCCGATTGATGTGTCGTCTGCTCAACCACTTCATAAATCACTCTCCCGAATTTGTCGTCTGATTTCAGGCCATTCTGACTTCGTTCGGCTCGTTTGGACCCCCCTCACGCGCGTTTACGAAGCGCACACATCACTTAAAACACGAATATTGAGCCGTACCGCGCAAACCGCACATCCGATTGGCGTTCCGTCTGTGCGTACAAGTCACGAATAATAATTAGAATGTTGCATGGTGGTTTCAGGTCAATCCGAGGTCGTCTGCTATGAATTTGACCGTTGGACGCCCATTTTGGCCGTTTATGACACCAGAACTGCGTTGTCGGTCACCGCGGGCACACGGCACGTCCGATTGACATGCCGTCTGCTCGACCACTTCATAAATCACTCACCCGTATTTGTCGTCTGATTTCAGGCCATTCCGAAATCGTTTGTCCCGTTTGGACCACCCTCACGCGCGTTTACGAAGCGCGCACATCACTTAAAACACGAATATTGAGCCGTACCGCGCAAACCGCACGTCCGATTGATGTTCTGTCTGCGCGTACACGTCTCGAATAATAATTAGAATGTTTCACGGTGGTTTCAGCTCAATCTGAGGTCGTCCGCTATGAATTTGACCGTTTCACGCCCGTTTTGGCCGTTTATGACACCAGAACTGCGTTGTCGGTCACCACGGGCACACGGCACGTCCGATTGACGTGCCGTCTGCTCGACCACTTCATAAATCACTCACCCATATTTTTCGTCTGATTTCAGGCCATTCCGAAATCGTTCGGCCCGTTTGGACCACCCTCACGCGCGTTTACGAAGCGCGCGCATCACTTAAAACATGAATATTGAGCCGTACCGTGCAAACCGCACGTCCGATTGATGTGCCGTCTGCGCATACACGTCACGAATAATAATTATAATGTTTCACAGTGGTTTCAGCTCAATACGAGGTCGTCCGCTATGAATTTGACCGTTTAATGCCCGTTTTGGCCGTTTATGACACCATAACTGCATTGTCGGTCACCGCGGGCACACGGCACGTCCGATTGACGTGACGTCTGCTCGACCACTTCAGAAATCACTCACCCATATTTTTCGTCTGATTTCAGGCCATTCTGACTTCGTTCGGCCCGTTTGGACCCCCCTCACGCGCGTTTACGAAGCGCGCGCATCACTTAAAAGACGAATATTGAGGCGTACCGTGCAAACCGCACGTCCGATTGACGTGATGTCTGCGCGTACACTTCACGAATAATAATTAGAATATTGCACGGTGGTTTCAGCTCAATATGAGGTCGTCCTCTATGAATTAGACCATTGGACGCCCGTTTTGGCCGTTTATGACACCAGAACTGCGTTGTCGGTCACCGCGGGCACACGGCACGTCCGATTGACGTGTCGTCTACTCGACCACTTCATAAATCACTTTCCTGTATTTTTCTTCTGATTTCAGGCCATTCCGACTTCGTTCGGCCCGTTTGGACCCCCCTCACGCGCGTTTACAAAGCGCGCGCATCACTTAAAACACAAATATTGAGTCGTACCGCGCAAACCGCACGTCCGATTGACGTGCCGTCTATGCGTACACATCACAAATAATAATTAGAATGTTGCACGGTGGTTTCAGCTCAATCCGGAGACATGGTGTGGCCGTCGCCACTCAAAGTGTCCGTCTTTTGTTTCAAAATGACGTCATTTTAAGTGAAAAGCATCAACTGACATACGGAAAACCAACCAAACGCATTCCGAATCTATTGATAATTTATCCCAACAATCCATGGGTCATATGTGACGTGTATGAGCCAACCTGGGATGAATCTGAGTCGTGGTGTGGCCAGGATAAGTCTAAGTGACTCTCTTTTGTTTAAAATGGACACCATTTTAAGTACATACGGAAAAATGACCAAACGGATTCGGTTTCCGTTGAAACATTAGGAGAACGATCCATGGGTCATATGTGACGTGTACGAATCATCCCCGCCTAAATCCGACATGCGGTGCGGCTGACACCACTCAAAGTGTCTGTCTTTTGTTTCAAAAGGACGTCATTTTAAGTGAAAGGCATCAACTGACATATGGAAGAACGACCAAACGCATTCGGATTCTATCGATACTTGAGAACAACGATCCATGAGTCATATGTGACGTGTACAAGTCAACCTCGTCTTAATCCGAGACGCGGTGTGGCCGACACCGCTCTAACTCTGTCTCTTTTGTTTAAAATGGACATGATTATAAATGAAAAGAACAACTGGCATACGCAAAACCGACCAAACGCATTCGTAATCTTTTGATAATTTATCACAACGATCCATGGGTCATATGTGACATGTACGAGCCAACCCGGGATGAATCTGAGTCGCGGTGTGGTCAGGATTAGTCTAAGTGTCACTCTTTTGTTTAAAATAGACAACATTTTAAGTACATACGGAAAACCGACCAAACGCATTCGGTTTCCATTTAAACTTTAGGAGAACAATCCATGGGTCATATGTGACGTGTAAGAATCAACCCCTCCTCAATTGGAGACGCGGTGTGGTCGGCACCACTCATAGTGTCCGTCTTTTGTTTCAAAAGGACGTCATTTTAAGTGAAAAACATCAACTGGCATACGGAAAACCGACCAAACGCATTCGGATTGTGTCGATACTTTAGCACAACGATCCATGGGTAAAATGTGACGTGTACGAGTCAACCCCGCCTCAATCTGAGGTGCGGTGTGGCCGGTATCACTTCAGGTGTATGTATTTTGTTTAAAATGGACATCATTTGAGGTAAAAATATATGGTATAGAAAAAACCGATCAAATTATGAATTGAATTTCGGATTCCACATATAATTGTCATCTAAATTTTAAATTGAATTCTATATGAATTATTTACGTTTATAATTACGTTATGAATTCTAATTTAATTGTCATCTAAGTGTGGTCGGGACCACTCTAAGTGACTTTTTGTTGTTTAAAATGGACAACATTTTAAGTACATACGGAAAACTGACCAAACGCATTCGGTTTCCATTGAAACTTTAGGAGAATGATCCATAGGTTATATGTGATGTGTACGAGTCAACGCCACCTCAATCCGAGGCATGGTGTGGCCGGTACAACTCAAAGTGTATGTCTTTTGTTTCAAAAGGACATCATTTTAAGTGAAAAACATCAACTCACATACGGAAAACCAGACAAACGCATTCGGATTGTGTTGATACTTTAGGAAAATGATCCATGGGTCATTTGAGACGTGTAAGAGTCAGCCCCGTCTAAATCCAAGACGCGGTGTGGCCGGTACCACTCTGACTGTGTCTCTTTTGTTTAAAATGGACAAGATTATAAGTGAAATAAACAACTGACATATGAAAAACTGACCAAATGCATTCAGAATCTGTTGAAAATTTAGGACAATGATTCATGGGTCTTATGTTACGTGTACGAGTCAACCATGCCTAAATCTGAGTAGCGGTTTGGCCGAGACCACTCTAAGTATATCTCTTTTCTTTAAAATGGACTACATTTTAAATTCATACGGAAAACCAACCAAACGCATTCTGATTGTGTTTATATTTTAGCACAACAATCCATGGGTCATTTGAGATGTGTACGAGTTAACCCCGCCTCAATACGAGGCGCGGTGTGGCCGACACCATTCAAAGTGTCTCTCTTTTATTTAAAAAACACTTCATTTTAAGTGAAAACAACAACTGACATACGGAAAACCGACCAAACGATTTCGGAATATGTTGATACTTTAGGACAACGATCAATGAGTCATTTGTGACGTGTACGAGTTAACCTCGCCTCAATCCGAGGCACGGTGTGACCGGTATCAATCCAGATGTATGTATTTTGTTTAAAATGGATATCATTTCTATTAAAAATATATGGTATATGAAAAACCAATCAAATTATGAATTGAATTCCGGATTCCACATATGATTGTCATCTAAATTTTAAAATGAATTCTAAATGAATTATGTATGTTTATAATTATGTTATGAATTCTACTTTAATTATGGATGTGTATATTTTCAGGATGCATTATATGTGTTGGTTGGTTGGTTTGCATTATTTGTATGTGTTGGTTTGTTCTCTATATGTATGCATTATATGTGTTACAGGTACAATAATTGGATTGAAAAATGAATTGAAAACGAGGGCATAATTGGATTGAAAATTGAATTGAAACCGAGACCTGCTGTGCAAATTGCAGGCTGCTGTGCAATTTGCACAGCAAAGCCTATGCCAACGGTTTGAAAACCGTTGGCATAGGCTCTATGTAGCTATTTTTACCAACGGTTCAAGGAACCGTTGGTAAAAACAACCTATCCCAATGGTTTGAAACCGTTGGGATATCCTGTTGAATGATTATTTTTACCAACGGTTTGTAAACCGTTGGGAAAGAATTTCTCTGTTGATTTCCCAACAGTTTGGCAGAACTGTTGGGATAGGTTGATTTTTTCTAACCTATCCCAACGGTTCTCTATAAACCGTTGGGAAAAGCTTTTCCCAACGGCTTACTTCCCCACGGTTTGCAGAACCGTTGGTATAACATATACCAACGGTTCTGCAGCCTTTCCCAACGGTTCTAAACCGTTGGGAAATGCTGGATTTCCAGTAGTGATCCTATTCATAATAAATGAGGCTTATATGACAAAACATGTATAAAAAATGATGAAACAAAGGCAATAACAAAATATTATTAACAAAACAATATCAGAGGATAATATATGATATAATAAATATAGATATGGTTCTTTCATAAGTTAATAACATACATGAAACCAATATACAAGATGTTAGATCATGGTCGGCTAATGAAAGTGTAAGGTAAGGGACTTCACCTTAATATTCTTTCATTGAGGAATAGTTTTATGTTTTACTCCCACCATCTTCTATGAAGTGTATATATAGACCTTTGACCTATAATATCATTAATTAATTTATTATCATGTATATTTTAGATTTTATCATTTCATGGGGTTTATTATTTAAATGTTCATTGTGTCATGGGACACCTTTAATATTTAAAGTTTTAATTAACAAATATTTTTCTCCATTTTAATATTCTAGATATTATTTTACACATTTATTTATATTGTTATAAAATAATTTTAAAGGAAATTTTATGTTTGTTTTTAATTTCATTCAATGGTTTTCAAAATGGAATCTTTTTATATGTTTTATATGGACAATTTTGATAAATTAAAAAAATGAATTTTCTATTATTAACATATATGGAGACAATAAATTTTACACCATTGTGTCCATTATATTATTATAATCTTCCTTGTCAAGATTATATGTGGCCTTAAATGAAAAAACATAATTGTGTTTTTGGTATTTTGGTATTGGAAATGGTTTTTTAAAGAAAAAGTTGTTTTGGTGTTGAAAATGGGTTCTTAAAAGAAAGGGATATTTTTATATGAAAGTGTTTTTCATATGGGTTTAATAATAGTTTTCTCTCAATAATTTTTCAATGATATCATTTAAATATTTTCATCTATGTAAACATAAATTTTTGAATATTATACATCCTTGAGTTTTATTTCTAACGGTACCATCTTACATACTTTAGTAAATAGTATATGGTAATTTTATACTGGGGAACTGTTGATATACCATATGACTAGTAATTAATTTTATTAAGACATGTTGATTTGGTTGTATTATTTATTCATGTGAGAAATGTGTTGGACATGAAATAAAGGTCAGGGACCATAAATAGAAAATACCCTCTATGAATTCGTATATCACATGAGAGGTAATTAGTTGATAAAAATCCCTTCACATTTGTTTCCAAGTAGTTTTAAATTATTATGAGGATAGATATTGACACAAATTAGACAAGTTTCTAACTGTTATGAAGATCGATCTTGAAAGTAAATATCTTGGGGATATATCTTGATAGTAAAGATGTCCAAAATTATGAATTATTTCATTATTATTAGTCCTTGTGATTATTTGATTAGTTATAATATCTATGGTTATGTTTCCTAGCTCACAATATAATGTTTTTAAGTTATTAACCGTGCCATATTGTTTATTCCATATGTAATTATAACTTTCACTATACAATTACTCTTACTGAGCATTTAATCTTACTCAATTCATATGTTTAATAATTACCTAGTATTTCAAGAATTATGTCTTGACTGATATGAAGTGTTACAAAAAGGAAGAATAATGATAGACTCAATGATATTATTTATGTATACATTTTATATTTCAAAATGTGATATGGATTAAAAGTATGTATCTAGTTTACCATGAATAATAAACTATTTGGTCCCTTGGGATGTGATTCTTTGTATCATATTCTAATGAGATAATGCAAGGCACCATCTTCATCTAATGGGATTAGGTTTGTTACATTTAGGGTATGTATTTTGAAAGAAAAAATGATTCCTGAAAATTTTTGGAAAATGAGAGATAATTCTTTAGGCTTCATAGAGGCTACCCCTCACAAGACTCCAAATATATATGAAAAATAGAAGATGGACCTAATAGGAAAAATGGCCAGTATCTTAAGAAAGAGTCGAAGGATGTAGATAAGATGATTGTATAAATTTGTTTTATTTATTTATACTATTTAAATATTTATATATTTTGATCCATTAATGATGGTTTCAAATATTCTATAAAAAACTACCTTGAGAAGAATAGCACATAGGCGACCTTCATACCTAATGGTATGAAAGATATTCTATCGACTATATTGAGAAATCCTGATCACCCAGGTCACGTAATAGGATACACAACATGTGTACTGGTAAAAAAAGTGTTTGTTCATTCTTAAAAATCTGATCATGAGGATGTATATAAAATAAATATAGATTATTTTAAAGCTAACGTTTGGGAGGTGGGTGAGAGAATGGAGAAAAAGATTAGATATTCGGTACAATTTATTTTAATAGACATTAAAATAAAATTTTAGGATGAAAATCCCACTCCTTCACCTCTATCTACATATCTCGCTCCTCCATCTTCTCTTACTTATCCAACTCCTACATCTCCTCCTCCACAGCTCCCCATCCATTGTGAGTTATATTTTTAGGATCCCCAGTATCATATTTCATTGTATGGGATTATATATTTTATCAAGGATAAAATTAATCATTAACAGATAAATATGGATAAACATAGGGTCACCGTGCATGATATTATATATAGATCACTAATATTGTCATTTATTATATAATAGGACACCACATTTGTTAGATTATTAACTAATTTTTTGTTTTTCCATTTATAATATTCTAAAAAGTTTCCATTGAGGTATGTATAGATTAATCATATATTTAATATTGTTGTTATATTTGTTATAAAATTTTAAAATTTATATATAAATATCTATTTTTTATAGTAATACATTAATGGTAAAGAAACACTATATAAACAAAAATAATTACAGGCTTCTATGGATTATCATTCTACTTCTTATGGACTTAATAGATTATCAATATATTCATCCTTATTGTTAGATGTTCATGAGATTACAATGGAAGCTATAATTTGTGGAAATAAAATAACTGTGATGATTTTAAAGGGCGATATAATGGAGCTTTTAATTGGAAATTTTTTGTGCATTAATATGAAGAAAGTATTTTCTATGTAATTAAATTATCATATATATTGTAGTTATTTTAATTTATTTAAACTTAATACTAATTTTTTGTAGTGGTTATCTTTATGAACATTGTTTTCTATATGATATGACATAATTATATTGATTTATAGACACAAAATTTAATTCACCAGTAGTGATGAGGATGAAAGATACAAAAAAGAATATTATATAATGTTGAAATATTTCAAAATAATACAATGAATTATTGGATGTTTCCTGAGTATGGAAAATATATTTCATAAATGGTTATATCTATTAATTAGATGACTAATGACATTATTATTTTTTTGTATATCAGTGGCAATTGGATGTTGTGTGTTTTTTTATCAAAAAGAGAATAAAAATTACTTGTTATGCTATATGAGTAGTGAATTTTGAGAAAATGTTATCCAAGTATTGAACACATATGATTGATTATTTGAATACTTTTATATTATAAAAAAATAATTTTATTTCACATATATCATTTTTAAATTGGGAATGGGAATACATGATAAATAAAATAGTAAATAGGAGTGAAAAGACCATATATGTGAAAGAAAAGGTACATGAAGGCTTGGTCCCTATGCTTGAGGAGAAAAAAACTCTGAGTGATGTAGAGATGATTACAAATACCAAAATGAAAATTCATAAGTTAAAGGAAACATATGGCACTCTAGGAAGGTGGGACGATGTAGAGTATGACTCCCCAAAAACCCAAATTATAGTAAGATCTTGTCCAAAGGGAAAAATGTTGTTGTGGATATTGAAGGTTTTCAACCTACTCCTACTAGGAAAGTGATACTAAGGAAGGACTACTTAGACATAAAGAAAACCATGGTTACCATGTCTCATGGCCCTCTTTATTATGATTATTAATGGGATGGAGAATATGCCACTTCCTACCAATGTGGATTTGATTTTTGAGTTCTTCTTTTCTTTGGTTCACCTCGGGTATGATGGAATGTGTGCTTGTATGATTCCATATTTCTCCCTATTGTCCTCTTTTCTCTTTATTAATAAAAATTTATATTCCCTAATCATTCCATAAATAATTACAATATTCTGGATTCAAGTATTTAAAATGATATTTGGAATTAAAAAATTTATTTGAAACAGAATTTTAATTTCAAGGAGTAAAGGAATGTGGATATTATGTTCTAATATTTTGTTTGAAATAATTTCAATCGGAATAGTTACAAAATTATAGATGTTCATAATTTATTATAAACATTTCTTTAATTTATTTTATAATTAAATTGAGAAAAATGGTTAAAGGATTTATTTTTTATTTTTAACTTTTTGATGACCCAATCCATTATACTGAACAATATATAAATCTATTTCAAATATAATGGTAAGATAATTTCATTAGATTTAATATAATGATAATAATATACTAAATATCATATTATGTTTTAAAAATATATTTATATACATTATCCATGTGATGTGGTGATGAAAAACTTATCACATTGCTCTATGAAGGTAGAAATCCACACATACACATGAACAACGTTATCATTTTTCTCATTTAATGTTGTGAATATAAATGACATATTATTTCTTAAGAATGATAATATTTTCATTAATATCATATATAAACCTTAATTTTATCATTATAAATAGTATTTATATATGAATATGGAAGACTAATGACACTAGTTTAAGAGGTGGTAGTCTTCCATGCACAAAAATGATGATTTCGTTTCCATTTTGATAGAATATGAGATGGATATAGGTTGTTAAATTAAAATAAAAACAACTTATTAATTTTAATATGTTGGTTTCATTATATTAACATGGTTTAAAATGGTTTTAGGTAATTTGAATAAAAAACATAACTAAACAGGCTGATAAAAACTATATTTATTCTTTAGAAAACTACATTTTAGTAATACCTTAAGACCACTAAGATTAGTATTCTTCCTAAACCAAGACCTATATCATGAAATTAGGGATAATTGGAATGTTTTTGGGTAGGTATTAGACAAGAAAAATGGGTTTCAAGTTTCAATAAAATAGATGAAGAGGATCCATTTTATAATAGATGGGAGGGTCACTCTTAGAATTCCAAAAAATATTAAATTTATATTATTTTATATTAAATTAAAAATAGATAAAAAGTTATTAATTTGGAATATAAGATTATTATGGGTCTAAATTCCATATAAAAATAAATATTATATATATTTTTTACTATATTTCTACCATTAACTTTGGTTTTAACCCCTAGTTAACCTCTTTAACTCTTAAAATGACAACATGGTTTTTTACTATTTGAAGTTCAATATAGTTGTTATAAAATGAAAAGGACCCATAAATAGACCATTATTGATATTTTAAACCATATAATAATCACTTTATATAATTTTAGATTTTCATAAATTTTATATCAATTTAGAAAATATTATTTGCTATAAAATATCCATAACATCAATTTTTAGAACGATTCATTACAATGACATTAATATTGTCAAAAAAATATAAAATTAGAACTACTAATTTTATTATATCCCCAAAAAATCATGGTCATCTATAAAATTCATTTATTTCATTATTTATCAAGAATTACATTTATTTTAATGTTTTTAATATCAGTTATTTGATTTTTCAATTTTTTATATAATTAATGCATCATCGTTGTGAAAGAATCAAAGGTAAAAATTTATTCACTAAAAATTAAAAATAAATTTCCAGGATGAATATAAATATTTTATATTTTAACAGTGTAACATATCATTCCAATAACAACATATTAAAAATAAAATGACACTTATTAAAAAGAAGAGTTTGATATGTTTGACATTTCAATAAATAAAATACTATAAAGGTCATGATCTCATCTAAGTGGCACCAAAAGGTAAAAAATCAGACCATTGGAATATTATAGTCGATATTAACTTATCCAATAATATTTATTTATATTTTTGGTCATTTAATGGTTCTTATAATTTTATTTTTAATATAAATTACCTGATTTACTCATTACTATGGTAATAAAAATTATTTAGGTCACTATTAATATCTTGAAAAATTAAAAGGGAAATATTTACTAAAAAATGGACCTACTAATTCCAAATATAGAGTCAATTTTTCAAAATTCAATAAAAATAAGTTCCACAATTTAATTTAAAAATAAACTGGAAAAAAAGTAATGAAAAGAAATTATTTTTTGAAAGGTTCCATTTTTAAATATTATATGTTTTTATACTAAATTGATGTATAAAAATCCATTTCAAGAACCATAATTGGATTATTTTAAATAAAAATTTTCTAATTAAAAAATAAAAATAATCTAAAACAAAAGTTTACCTTGTATATACATTAAAATGATATAATTTTATCTATAGAATCGTTATTTTTCACTATTCCTTAAAAATCAATATTTTCATAAAATTAAAAAAATCCTTAATAAATTTGACATGATTAATTAAAAAATTATATTTATTTTCTAAATTATATTTTCTAAAATTTCAATAATTTAATTATGATAATCACTGATAAATAGTAATAAAACATTTTTTAAGAAAACATATTTTTTGAAGATTAAAATTAATTTACTAAAAATATATTAGTTACTTAAAAAGTATTAATTAATAAATTATAAATGAGTAAGAACATTATATATTTCATTATATGGTTAATATTATTAATTACCCCTAATTTAAATGCTAGGTTATAATAGTCACATTTAAATAATAAGATTTTGTTGTTCATTTAAGCTCGATGTTGTGCATCTTGTACGCTATTAAACAATGACATTCCATTTAAAATTCTAGGATGTTACATTCTCTGACCTTTAAAAAATTTAATCCACTTAATTTGAACACATAATTCTTAATTGGGGTAATAATATTCAAAATAACTTTTATTAAATTCCACATTCTGAAAAGAATTATTAAAACTCCCAGTTGATAAGAGAGAAAATGAATTATGAAGTTTATCTGGAATGAAAAAAGAATAGATTTAAAAATAGGAGAAAATAAGTGGGAAATTAAAAATGGATATGTAAAAGGGAAATAATTACTGATAGAGAATGATAAAGAACACATCCATAATAAAGTTAACCATCATGCAATCTTAAATCTGTGATGGGTTTAAAGGCCATTTATTCATCCATTAGAAAATTAAATGCTTAAATTTTTTTATCAAAACAAATTTCCTATTTATGTTGAATTATTTTTCTATATATAATAATAACATAAGTTAATATACATACATGACTAATATAATTTCATCCTTGAATCAATTTCCACCACAAACTATTCATTTTCTCTGAACACTACAAAAAAAACTGGGTTTAGCGGCGGTTTTGTGGCGGCGGTTCACAAAACCGCCGCTAAACATTTTCGGTGAAGGTTTCGCGGCGGTTTTTAATAAACCGCCGCGAAACCCAAATTTTTTCAGAAACACCGCGACCCTTTCCCCCTCCCCGATCGTGTTCCCCAAACCCTCCCCAATCCCCCCCGGCCTCGGCGACCACTGCGCCCCGCGCACCCTCCAGCGACCCCCGCACTCCCCGCGCCCTCCGGCGAAGCCCTCCGGCGAAACCCACACTCCCCACGCCCTCCGGTGAAGGCCTCCGGTGAAACCCGCACCCCCCTGTGCCCCCCCCCCCTCGACCACCGGTGACCCCTCGAATATATATTATTGTTTTTAGTTTAATTCTTAACCATTGATCTAGTTTCCCTATATATTCATCATGCTTAATTAGGTACTGCATATTTGTTTTTTTTTGTCTCATTCCACGGAAACATGGACCTCTGATTTATTGAGTGGTTATTTTATATTTTTGTGTGGAAGTCTTAAGTCTTAATTTTATTTATTTTGAAAACCAATTCCCATGAGTTCCTATATGATTCCTTAGAATTAGTATCTAGACTAATGATATTAAGATTGTGCCTTGGGTATGTCATGGGCCAACTCTAGAAGCCCAGGTCATTGGTGACCCAAAGTTGGTTCAAGAAAAAAATAGTATTACAGCCTAGGTAATTAAGAGATATTATGTACCAAGATCCCATTTGATATTTGTATAGTAATTATAGATTATATATATAGATGTAATAAAATGATAGGAAGGTTTGGGGGGATCCCCATGAGATATTTCTCATTCACTTGGGATATACTTCTTTATACCCCCCTGATTTTTCCATTATATGTTTTTATTATTTTATTTTCAAAAAAAGTTGAATTTATAGATTTCTATGAAGTTTTATATGGTTGATAATATTGATGTGATGATTTTGGGTGAGGTCTTAGACATTATTTAAGATTCAAACTTTAGTGTGGGATCCTTATTTGGTTAGACTAGGATGACATAAATCTAGATTAACCATTGGTGTGTCATCTCATTTGGTAGGGTTTATAGAAATGGTTGGGTAGTTGGTCTACTCAAGGGTAAGAAGTACTCATGGTTGAAATCATTTTATAAGGGATTCCTTAGTCTTTTTTAAAAATAGAAGGGTTTTTATGGTGTTTTTTTATAAAAATGGAAATTTTTATATATTTGGAAACAGTTAATGGAAAATATTGATTATTTATTTAATTTTTAATATCTATATTTTGTTTTAGGAAAATGCCATGGGTTTAGGTAATGTTTTATAAAATGAATTTAATGTTTTTGGTTTATCATTTATATGGGGTACATGATATTTTTGAGGGATATCCTACTTTTTTCCTTTAATATCCCCTATATTCCCATATTGGTCAACATTTAGATTATATACAACACAAAAATGTAAATAAAATACCTCCTTCTTTACATGTTGTGAATCATAGTCTCATATGTGGAGCTATAAAGGAGGTGTAGCTATCCGGTGGTTGGTTGGATCTTGGATTTTTTAGGGGAAACATGGAGGTTCTATTTGGGTGATTTATTAGATAGATAAATATTTAGTTGGGAGATCTTTAATCCAATGGATTTATTAATCTGAGTGTGTCTACATAGGGTTATCCATTTCTTTTTACCAATATTGTAAGAGTGAGTTATTGATTTTATATTATCTATTATAAATTAAATCATGTTACTCTTAATAATTGGTATCCTTTTCTATGAATTTATGATTTATTCAATCAGTTTAGAGATTCTTTATGGATTTTGAAGATTGTTCATCGATTAGGTTATCAGCGGTTAAAGGTTTGAGCTAAAGGTGTGTCCAAGATAGAATTTCAAACACTATATAGTAATTTTGTGTTTTTGGTAATTCTATTTAGGGTAATGGAGAAACCATATGTATTTATAACTTTGATAAACCATTTTTTATCCTTTTTTTCATTCGGGACTATATTTATCAATGATATATCGGTATGATCATGATCCTATGAGGAGCATGAAGAATAGTTGGTTATGTTCTTAGACACATTGAGATATCATCATTTATATGACAATATATTGAAATGTTATTTCTATAACAAAGTTCGGCTTAATTCCCAAGCCTACGTCTCCGCTCCCAACAAGAACCGTTGAGAGATTAATACGTCAGCTTGCTTTTTAATGGTTGTAGCAAGAAACCCACTAGCCGTTTTAAGGTAGGCTAGAACACCTTCGTACAGCTTTCTTTTTTATTATGGTTGTAGCAAGAAACCCAATTGAAAGAAAGAATGGAAATGAGAGGTTTGTTTTAATCCAAACCCAATGAAGAACTAAAAAAATAAAATAATACAAACACACGGAATCCTTGAGCGCCAAAAGTGTGAGAGCAGCTGATGGAGAGGGAGCTCAAGCTTCAAGGATGGCAATGGATCACAAGAGGTCTTGGAGATTTGTCGTTAGAGCGTCAAGACATCAAAATATATTTCGGTTATGTTCCCGGCATCCATGGTTTCTTATTTATAGGAGAAATACCCATAAACACTTCAATATGGCCGTTGGAGGGCTTCCGGAGCCGTTGGGGGTCAAAAGTACAAGTCTGGTCAAAGCCCAACGGCTAGTTTGACTGGGCACACCGGCTGGCCGGTGGTGTCTCACCAGCTGGCTGGTGGTCCACCGGCTGGCCGGTGTTGAGCTCCCGGCTGGCCGGTGGTCCAGATAGAGCAGGCTTTCTGTCTGGGTTCCACCGGCTGGCCGGTGGTCATCCACCGGTTGGTCGGTGCCACCAGGCAGTGGGCAAGCCTACTGCCTGGGTCCTCCGGCTGGCCGGTGGGCAAGAACCGGTTGGCCGGTGCCCATACCGACTGGCCGGTGCGCTAACACCGGCTGACCGGTGGCTCTGGCAGAAAGCAATGCTTCTACCAGAGACCACCGGCTGGCCGGTGGACTCAGAGAGTCCACTATCAGCCTTCTTGGCCAACTCCTGGGCAACCTTTTTCCTAGCATCAAAACACTTGAAAACAAGTTAGAACACGATGAGAGTGATTGTGATCATTAAAATCCAAGAGAGAGGGGTACAACAAAGTCATGCATAGTAATTGTGGATTATTTATTTTTGTGGTTTATATATTTCTCCTACATTTATTCATGTATTCATTACTAAAAGTGAGAATATCCATCCACAATTTGAGTAATTTCTTGGAATTTATATTGAGAAGTTGGTTCCTTTGGGATATCACTTAATATTATTTACACCTCAACTCTTTCCAAGAATATAGATATGTTCAATAGATTAAATCCCATCCTATAGACCAATTTCAATTCCAATGGTTTATTTTACAAAAATCCATGTGACTTATCTCCTGTGTAAATTTGGTCCATAACGACATGTCTTATCATGGATAATGAATTAATTAGGTTCTTCATGTTCTGTAAACATATCCCATTGGAAATCATAAAAAATAGTTGGGTAGATAGTGTTATGATAAGTGTGTAACCCGATATTCTTATTTCTCCTCAATGAGGTGTTGACGCTGTCTCTTATGGACCAGACTTGTTTGGTTGGTCTGAAGTGGTAAATGTGATCAATGAACCATCTTTATTATATTATGCATACTTTATGATCAATGGTTCATCTTTATTATATTATGTTTCTGTAATCTTACACTATCATATATTTTGTGTAGGCACATTGTGATATACATGGATAAAAGCTGGATCACATTACCGAGGAACACACCTCAATATGTTAAGGGTTTGAATGAGTTTTTAGATTTTGCAATTTCTAATCGATCCATTGAAAGGAGAATAAGATGTCCATGTCCTAAATGTAAATTTAGAACATGGTTGAAGAGAGATGAAGTTTATGAACATTTAATTCTGAAGCAATTCCCTGATCAATATTTGTGTTGGATTTGGCATGGAGAATCAAACAATACAGAAAGATTGAGGACTGATGTTAATCCACAGAATGAGGTCCCATGTTTGTCGCCAATGGAAAATGAAATGCAAAACCTCATAAATGATGCATTCGGCACTGCAAGACACCACTATGAGCATCAAACCATATCAGAACAACCAGAAGAGGGTGGTACAAATTGCAACGTGACAAGTGATGTTTTTGAGACTGTAACACAAGCAAATCAAGATTGTAACATATCATTGGATCCTCCTCTTGATTCTTTGGAGCCAAATGTAAGTGAAAACTTCAGTGAGGAAAATGTGTTTCATGATTTATTTGACGATGGAAATCAAGAGTTGTATAGTGGGTGTTTGAAATATTCAAAGCTTTCATTTCTGCTGAAGTTGTACCATATCAAATGTCTATGTGGAATTACAAATATGGCAATGTCCATGTTATTGGAATTGATTCGTGATGCATTTCCTGAAGCAAAAATCCCAGAATCGTTTTATGAGATGAAAAAAGTTGTAAACAAGCTTGGTCTGAATTATACAAAAATACATGTGTGTCCCAATGATTGTATGCTTTACTGGGGAGAGGATTCAAGTAGACAGAATTGTAAGAAATGTTCTTCTTCTAGATGGAAGTCAAAAGGTGATGTTGGAAGTATGACTGAACATAATTTCATGGAGAAGAAGAAAAGGAACACACCTGCAAAAGTTTTGCGTTACTTTCCTTTGAAGCCTCGATTGCAAAGATTATTCAGGTCATCAAAAACTGTCAAACACATGAAGTGGCATTCTGTAGATAATAACAATGATGGGTTAATGAGACATCCATGAGATTCCCAATCGTGGAAGACATTTGATTCATTACATCCAGATTTCTCAGCTGATCCTAGGAATGTTCGATTGGGATTGGCTGCCGATGGATTCAACCCATTTGGGACTTTGAGTACGAGTTATAGCATTTGGCCAGTTGTTTTGATCCCTTATAATCTACCTCCGTGGATGTGTATGCAACAAACATCTTTGATCATTTCGATGATTATTCCTGGAAAACAAATGCCTGGAAATGATATTGATTTATACCTACAACCTTTGATTGAAGAATTGCAGGAGTTATGGAGCAACGGTGTTGAGACATTTCATGTTTCTTCTAAAACAATGTTCAAAATGCATGCTGCTTTAATGTGGACCATTAGTGACTTCCCTGGGCTTAGGAATTTATCTGGTTGGAACACTTATACGGGTTTGGCTTGTCCTATTTGTAACTTTGATTTCGAGCCCAAACGGCTACCTCACAGTAGAAAATGGTGCTTCTTGTGTCATCGAAGATTTCTTGATGCATCTCATAGATTTCGGTTGAACAAATCAAAATTTAATGGTTACATTGATCATAGACCACCTCCAAAGTTGTTAACTGGTTCTGAAATATTGACACAGCTTGAAAATGTTAAAACAGAATTTGGGAAGGTTCATCATTTGACTGATAGCGGAAAACGAGTGCGAAGTGCATCATCAAGTGAAATAAGAACGCAACAATGGAAGAAAAAAAGTATATTCTTCAAACTTCCGTATTGGGAATTTAATTCTTTGCGCCACAATCTTGATGTGATGCATATTGAGAAGAATGTATGTGATAATTTGATTTTCACATTACTTAATGAGTATGGAAAGTTGAAGGATCATCTCAATGCTCGCAAAGACTTACAAGTAATGAACATAAAACGTGATCTCTGGCCAGATGAGAATGAAAAGTATGCTCCTGCCATTTTTTCAATGAAAAATAGGGATAAAGATGCATTCCGTCGAATTTTAAAGAATGTGAAAGTATCTGATTGGTATTCGAGTAACATCTCGAGGTTTGTTGATTTGAAGAATCGTAAGTTATATGGATTGAAAAGTCACGATTCACATGTTTTCTTACAACAGTTACTACCATTGGCATTGCGTACATTATTACCTGAAAAAGTTACTGCTGTTGTACTGCAATTCTGCACATTTTTCAGGCAATTATGTGAGAAAACTCTACATCCTTTACAGCTTGACAACCTACAAGAGAGGTTTGTATTGACCCTTTGTGCAATGGAGATGATCTTTCCTCCATCGTTTTTTACTGTCATGATGCATTTAACTGTGCATTTAGTTGACAAAGCTAAATTAGGAGGCCCCGTTCATTATCGATGGATGTATCCAATTGAGAGGTATTTTATTTATATGTTTCCAGTTAAGTAAACAATATTTGGAATTTAAATAAATTCATAATATTATTATTATTTTTCACAGATATTTTGGGCATTTGAAAGCATATGTGAGAAATAAAGCTCAACCAGAAGGCTCTATTGCTGAAGGCTATTTGGCCGAGGAGTGTCTCACCTTTTGTTCCAGATATTTGGATGATATTGAGACAAGATTTAATCGAGTTGGATGTGTTGACGACAGATCAACTCAATCTCAAATGCATCAGAAATCAAAAATATTTCCTGCTATTGGCCGATCAGTTGGGAGGACCTCATACGCGACACTGACAGAATGGGAGTTATTACAGACACATAGATATGTGATACTGAATAGTGAAATTGCAGATCCATTTATTGAAGAGTTGAGGATACAAACAAAGAGACGAATGAGAGGCCGAACACGAAATGAAAAAGATATAACGAAAGCTGTGAATAAAGAGCTGGTAGAATGGTTTGCATGACGTGTAAGTTTATAAATATTACAATAAATACGAATATTAGTTTGACACATACAATTTGAAAATCTATTAAATTATATTTTTATTTTTCAGATCATGAATACTGATACTCGAGCAGACTTGTCAGAAGATTTGAAGTTTCTTGCTAGAGGTCCTATAAAACAAGTTAGAAAGTTCGACGCTTATAATGTGAATGGTTTTAGATTTCGTACAGTCGATCGAGAAATGGGTTTGAAAACACAGAATAGTGGTATATTTACATTTGCTGAAGTGGAATACTATGGAAAGTTGCATGATATTATTGAATTAAACTACCACGGGCATTTTTCTGTTGTTTTATTCAAATGCAAATGGGTCGATATTATCAGAGGTGTTAAAAGAGATTCCTTGCAATTTACTTCTGTAAACTTCTCTCGCTTGATGGATGTTGGTGATCGTGAACTGCATGATCCATATATCTTAGCATCGCAGGCAAAAATGGTATATTATGTGAATGATGTTGTGGATGAAGGGTGGAGTGTATTTACTCACGTAATACAAAGAGATTTGTATGATATGGGTGATGAAGTGGAAGATTTGACCTCTGCAATTGAATTTCATCAACAACAAGAAGCAGAATTATTTGTCCATCATGATATTGAAAATATTAGTCTAGTAAGGATGAATGAAGTGGATGAAGCAATGGAGCAGGAAACCGACATGATTGAAGGGGAAAATGATTGTATGTACAATTATGTATTCATTCAGCAACCACTTGTTTCATTTCTGTAGTCATTCATTATCATTGTTATATATATTTTGTTTGTTAGTACTGGGCATCTATTATCATTTTTAATTTTTTTTCTGTATAAATTTTTTGAAATAGATATTCTGAACTTAATTTTATTTGATTAAATGACAGGAATGCCAAGGAAGAAGCGGTACACCATTTCATCTACTTCTGCGACAGATGACGATCCGTCTGTCCCCACGGCATCTGAGGCAGCAGCTGCCTACATCCCTGCATCATCTCCCCCTGCACCATCTCTGACACCATCGGTGGATGTCTCATTAGAGGATGAGTCATCACCTCCCCCTACAGGAGCCTCAGCAGCGGGGCAGCGACACGCCCCTTCCAGTTCATCACGGACATTCTGAAGGGTCACAGTCATAGGTACAAATTTTAATTAAATTACTTTATTTCATTTTGTTTATAGTAATTGTTTGCTAATTGCAGATGAAAAAAATGCAACCGTAGAAAAACGCTTAAAAATTTCTGATGTTTGGAACATGAATGGCGAGAAGATAGTGGTGCCATTTGATTCTTATGGGGTCCCGACGGATGATGCCGCAGGTTTACTTGGTCAGATTATAGGTCAGCTGGCAGCGGAGCCCATTTCCCTACCTATTTCATATGATGATTGGAGGCATATACCTCCAAACTAGAAAAATGAAGTTTTTGATTCTCAGATAAAGGTAATTTTATTACTTTATGGTTTAATTGAATGTCATGTTACTAATATATTCAAAATGAATTTCTGTATACAGATGTTCTTCCACTTTACCGTTGCTGATGTGATAGCACGGAAGTGGACATTGAAAAATCTTGGAAAAAAATGGAATGATTTCAAATGGAGGTTGTGGTGTGATGCCAATGATACTTCGTTGACCGTGCAGCAGATGTATGAGAAGCTACCCAGTGGGGTACCGAAAGAACAGTGGAAAGTTTTTGTCGATAGCCATCGTGATGAGAAGCGGATGGTATTGAAATATATATTATTATATTATCCTCATTTTACATTTATACATGTACATGAAGAGGATATAGACATTGAATACATTACTGTTAAATTGAATTTTATTTATTTCAGGATCTCTCAAGACAGAATGCATCAAACCGGGCAAAACAAGTCATCCCGCACACTACAGGCTCAAAAATCTTTTCTAGAAGTCGAATGTCATTGGTAATATTTTAATTAGTTTAAATATTTATAAGACAATATTATCTATTTAACATATTTAATTGTTGATTTATCTTTGTTTAATGCATTAACAGAGTTTAGGGCATGAAGCATCCCGAACAGAACTGTGGCTGAATGTTCATAAAAAAACAGATGGAAGTTTTGTTAATGAACCTGCCAGAGAAGTTGGGGTATGAAGTCAATTATTTATTATAATAACTTATTATCAGTTTTTACTGTGTTAATATATATTGATATTTGATTTATAGGTAAAAATTAAAGAAATATGGGATGTCAATCCTGAGCAATCCTACTCAGTCTCCCAGGATGACCCGATTGGTAAAGTCCTTGGGAAGGAGCATCCTGGTAGAGTGCACGGGATGGGTTTTGGACCCGTACCATCTGAGGTATTTGGCAGGCCATCAGGGATTTCAGCTACATCTACTCCTGGTTCTGGTCATTTCATACCTGAAGATACTCAGAGGGATATGTCTTCTCTACGAAACACAATTCACCAGCAGGGGGATCAGATATCTGCTTTGCAGAAAGAGTTGCTTGAAATACGTCAGTATATGAGCAGATATGCCCCCGGTGGTAGTGCATCGGCTAGTGGTGAGCAGGTAAATCACAAAAAAAATCAAAATCATTTAGTTTTCACACTTTTATTGGTTTTAAGTTTAATTATAAATATGAAACAATATTTAATTTTCAATATAATGTTCTTATAGGTGGCAGCAGGTAGTGGAGATGAAGGTGGAGAGGGTGACGATGCAACATCAGATGATGAGTAGTAGTGTTGTTGATGTGTTGAACAAGTATGAGAACGGTTGGTTTGTATATGTAACATGTATATGGCACATAGTTTCCACCAAACATTTCCATGTCTTAACATTTTTTTGATTTCTCATGTTTACTTCTATGCATTTTATTTATTTATGATGTTTCATTTTATGTCTTGATTTCTCGAGTGTGGTATACATCATTCCATTTAGGCCTGTGTTTGAATTGGTACCACATCCAATGAGAATACCATATATGTAACCCATATTCATACCATTTCTACTATAAAGCAGCATTCGGGTAGCCCCATTGTGTAAGCTCGATTCATACCATAACTGATTCATAGAAGTACCTAGGCAGTCCAACTGTGTAAGTCCCATTCATATCATTGTTGCTCCATAGCAGCACCTGGGTATCCTAGCTGTGTAAGCCCAATTCATACCATCACTATCAAGGCCCAATGAGCCACAACACATTACACAGGCATGAAGAAATTCCCACATGACAGGCTAATCTTAGACTATACAACCAACATACCAATTATGCTGATAAAGAACTCACGCTCTTACTGACATGGAAAGAGTGTATCTTGGAAGCCTCCCACAATACCTAACTTTAACCGTTATCAGTATAACATGAATCTAAGCATGTATACACTCTATTAGAACACCTAATATGCATCATTACAATAACATCCAAATAATCATAGTTTAACTTAACTTATCCCCCAAATAACCATGTCAATTATTCATGTTAGACTTAACAAAACACAAGCACTACCCATGCTTTTACATTCACAATACCAAATACAATGATATTACTAACTGAATACCAAACCACAATCCACCTATATACCATCACTATAGAAAAAAGTTTCTAAACTTACTTTCATTTTTTTAATGAACTCATAGACCTAGGATAAGTCCTCTCTTGGATTACATACATAGAAGAAAACCCTCATCAGGTGGAAATGAGAATCGCTATTTCACTTGATTAGAACACTCCAATCACCAATATCCCAAGATACATCTCAATATTACTAGTCTCTCTCAACCCTAGTTCATATGTCACATCCTATATATGATACAACTCATGGAGAAGCATCTATGAACCCATCTCAAATATCACAAGGAAAATCATAGGCCAATATACCCACTCGAGGGTTCTCATGCATATCACAAATCCCATACCCAATCCAACTATGAAATCTAGGTTACTAATCCTAACTAGAAATCGACACACCATACTTCCCCTAAAGGATAAAGATCACATACATGCACATATATATTAATGACATTATCTTATGATAATAACTATTGTGAAAAATCAATATCATTTGGTTTGGTTAAGTATAATTCCACCAATAAGGTATTTAGGAAAACATTAGATAAGTTGTTGAAATTTTAAAAAACTCAAACCTATTTTCTTTAACGAAGTCAATAACAACTATATCATGATGCATCCCATCCAACCTGCAACATGATGACCATCTTGGGATGTATACATGAAACTCTTATCTCATATCCAATGACATAACTCAAATCCTCAATAGGAATCATGTATAACCTACAAGATCATAAACCATACTCTCTCAAGCACCATGCACGGTTAGCATGTTGTCCAACCTAAAACACACGCCAATTCACAAGTTACCCATTTTCTATAGTAGGCATTAACAACCAACCCAAAACACACAACAAACCATACCATAACATACATTTTATAACTACTCAAACATCCATCTTTGGAACAAATACTATACCCATATAAACATAATTTGTTCTATCCCATAACACAAATCCATTGTTAAAAAAACTCAACCCATATCACAATCCACCCATGAATGTTATATCGGTCAACTTAGAGCATAACCAATTACATATCATTACACATCACCATGGTTAGCATGATCACATAAATTGTATCAAAATTCATAACCATTTATTATATAGAGTATTAGTATCCATATAATATAAATCAACCCTTCTTAAAACACATAAGAAATTAAAGAAGCTAAAAACACATATACATCTTGGGGGTCACATGGATTTGTTACTCACCAAATTGTGATACATACCTTTCCTTAGGTTGGACTCCATAACATGAAACATTTGCTCATATCCTATTTTTCAATGAATACTTCCATGTTATTTGTTTGTATGGTGTCTCCTGTTCAATATTCTGGTTTGATTTGTTTTTTAGGGCAGTGGTGTGGTAGGAGCAGAATTATTTTTTTTTCCAGGTCAGCATTTAGCGGCGGTTTTAACCGCCGCTAATGCCTTATTGGTCAGCATTTAGCGGCGTTTATAACCGCCGCTAAATGTATTATGTTTAAATTTAGCGGCAATTTTCACCGCCGCGACATAGGCGCATCAAAGGCCAGAATATAGCGGCGGTTTTAACCGCCGCGAAAAAAAAAGTGTCATCTACGCATAAAACCGCCGCTAAATGGTCAAAAACCGTCGTGAAAAGTGGCATCTACGACGCTTTTCTTAAACCGCCACGAAATAGTAAAAACCGCTGCTAATAGATTGCCGAAGCCCAATTTTGCGGCGGTTTTTATAAACCGTCGCCACACCCTATAGCAGCGGTTTAAACCGCCGCCAAATGAAAAAAAAACCACCGCTAGGGGCCGGTTTTGTTGTAGTGTGAATGATGAGACTTTATGAAGAATTTTCCATGCCTGGAGCAATAGAATCAAATTCTATGGATCACAAAACCAATAAACGAAAAAAAAAATCCTCCAGTCTTAGGAGAATTAAGAATAACCAAGATTGTTATAACATGATAAGATAACTCCCAAAATTAATAAATCTTAAAACAAATAAAACCAAATTTAATCTTAAAAATTCAATAGTAAAACCCAAAGTTAAACATATATTATTTGATAAAAAATAACCTTAAAATTACTCAAAAATATTCTTGACTAAGATTGAAACCCAAAAATCCAATGTATTTTATCATGTAGTTTTCCTAAAAAAATTAATATTTATCTCCAAATAATATTAATCACTATTTATGTATCATACCAAAAATGTAATTTCCTTAATCACATAATATCCAAGATATTCTAATCATTTCCCTAAATAACTTGAATAATTATAGACACAATAATATAATATATGATTTGAGTATATAATTTAGCCTTTATTCATCAAATAAAATCCATTAGTATTCTATTTATCTTAATTTTATATTTCTCCCAAAATAGTGAACATCTTCAAAAATAACATTTATCACTTAACACCAAATCAATTTCCAATCCCATTCTTATCTATATGATAAATCATATGTTCCTAAAATGAAATTAACTGATATCTATCATATATTTTAAATAATTACAATCCATTCATACTAATAAGGACTTCACATTGGCTCCAGGTAGGTAATGAAGCCTTGTCGCCTTTCGGTTGTAGGTTCAAACCTCGTTCCCTTACTGGTTGTCACCCAACCAAATGGTTGTCCTTTTAATAATATATATCAATATTATTATTATAGAATTCCCAAAATATTATAAAGATCCTAAAAAATGTAATAACCCATAATTATCTCAAAATCATAGATCATATAAACCATAAAGGCTACCAATACATTTAAACATATGTCCACCAAAATTAAAGGAATTATTCCTCAAATAACATTTTCCATAAAACATATATTGAACATGAGGATTATATTAACATATATTTCTATCAAAATACTCATAATAATTTTATTCATACACCACTTAAAACTAAAAAATTGGTGTATATGGTTTTGACCTTAAGATCGACCTTAAATATGTAAAACCATGATGGTGTCTATGACTCCTAGGATAACCTCACCTAAAAATATCCTTATCTCAAATTTTTTATAAATCATGATGTGATTCCAACTATAAGGGATTAGACTTATACATTATATATTATAGTGACTTTATAATATATTTATATTTCCTTAATTCCTAAATATATTTTAGATTTATAGTTTTAGATAATTAGTAAAAACTCTTATATAGTAAACTTATACATTATAAGAGGACCCTTATACTCAATATCCATTTTCCCCACAAAAAATACACATTTAAAATAAAATATTATTTATTTTCATTAAAAATCATCACAATTATCATCTTGACCTCCTCCTTGTCCCTACACTTATTTAAAACCCTATATAAAACATTTTAAAACATGGGATGAGTACAAAAATCTCAGTAAGGGGCATAAAAAGATAGAAAACCATTAGACTAGTAAAAAACATGAAACCCCATAATATATATACCATTATCGCATTATTTATTAATATTATCAAATAAATCACTTCTATAATAAATAACACACTTTTTTTATCAATTAAATATTTTAAAACCCATACACTGCATAGGTAAGACATTTTGGAAAATTGAGGTATCATTAGAGTAACCACCACAACTACTCATGGAAGACCTACATGGTTATATTCTAAACATTACCTTAGAGTAACAATAATATATATTCATGGATTAACCATTATAGTTATTATTTTAATAATCATCATTAAATATTCCCAATATATCATTTATAAAACTTAGTCAGCTATCTTTGTGTCATATATTGAATAACTATATGGTCGACTTCCATACCCAATACATTAGAGGTTATAATGTAACCAACCATAATTGATTAATCCTAGAACCACCAATATTTTTTTAATAACATAACCATTGATCCTTGGTTTATAATGGATCCACCATTAATAATAAGTATTCCCAATTACCGTAACATAATTATAAATTAAGAAATTTTGCATCATAAAAACATTATTAAGGAAAACAACCTTTTTATTTTGAAATAAATTATATTTAGTAAAACTCTACACATACAATGGAAAAAAATTCTTTAGAAATAACCATATAAAATTTTAAAGTAAGCTTTAATAAAAATATTTTCTAGGTTAGTTAGAAAATATTTTTATTCTGTATAAGTTAAAAAAACTTTTCTTTGGTATTTTTGTCGAAAACGTCACAATGTACCTCATTTGGAAAACAAAAAAAAATATTCCTTTCAAACCATTTTTTATAAATTAAATCATGGGTAAAATGAAATTAAAAAATAGGGTAATAGTAAAAACATTTTTTTAAACATTTTTAGAAAATACTGATTGGAAATAAAAAGATAATTTTATGGGAAATATTAAAAATATTATTTCTAAAAGAAAGTGCCTCACCTTATGTAAGACTTATCACGTGCATTCTTTCATACATTCCTTATATTCTTGAATGATAAATTTAGTTCGATTATTTACTTTATTAAGAAAATTTATCAAGTTTATTATTCCTTTTATATCACTTATTACCATTTTACATACAATTACTTAGTCTTTTAAGTTCACATCAGGTGTTATGGTGATATCTGGTACTTAAATCAAAAATAACATCAGTATGCTAATTGAGTTTAAAGTGGTAATTATTCCACCATATCCATAATAATAATAATTAAATAATTATAATTTTTATACATTATCTATACTTTATAATCTGACCATTAAATATGGTTATGAAGAATGAAATCTGTTACAATCGGGAAGATGGTAGGTCATGCGTACACATGATCAATGTTTTGATTTTTTTAATGATCGTGGTGGAAAGAAGGAAAGTATTATTTAATATTTAAAAAATTATCATATTATTTTAAAAATAGTATTAATTATTCAAATATAATTCTATATATCATCAATGGGATGTGGTGATGAATAATGAATTGCATCGCATCATGAATGTAATAGTCCACATGTACGCTTAAACGATGATATCATTTTTTTCCATGAAATTGTAAGATAATAAATGATATATTATAATTTTTAAATGATAAATATGAAATTAATATCATATATAAACTTTAATTCCATCATTATATCTGGTATTTATATATGGTGATAGAAGATGAATTAAATATGTTCATGAGACGGTAGTCCTCTGTACACATGAATGATGATTATGTTCCCCATTTAACAGATGAGGAGATGGATATAGGTTATAATATTAAAATAACATTACCTTAGCATATTTAAGATACTATTTTTATTATATAATCATGTTTGAATAAGTTTTGAGAGATGTGTAAGAATAAAAAAACTAAAATGTACAGAAAAAAACTATACCTCTTCTTTGGAAAACCTCTTTTTCTTAATACCTTATGTCCTTTAATATTGGTATTCTACCTATAAATACCACCAAAATTATGGTCTAGATAATAGAAAATTATATGGGAAGGTATTTTCTAAAATATATGGGATTTTATGTGTTAATAAAAGAGAATAAGAGGTTCACTTTTATAAGAGATGGGAGGGGTACTCTTGTAATTTCTTAAAATATTAAATTAGTATATATTAATTATCAAGTAGAAAATCGATACAAATTGAGGTATAAATAATTTAATATTATTATGGGTTCTTATATCATTATAAAATTAAAATTATACGTGGTTTTTCTATTTTTCTACCCTTTAATTTTGGTTATAGTCCCTATTTAACTCCTTTAACTCTTACTATGACAACATGGTCTTTTACAACTTAAAAACATCTGTATTTTTCACTATTTATTGAAAAATAAATATTTTCATAAAATTATCAGAAATTATTCCTAGGATAATTTCAAAATGATTAATTTAAAAATGAAATTTATTTTTTAAAATAAATTTTTCTCTAATTTCCACAAAATAATCATAGTAATCATCCATAAAAATAATTAAAAATCAGTTTTGAAGAATTTTTTTTTGAATAATAAAAAAACTTTACTAAAAATATAGTATTTATTTTAAAATTATTACTTAATACACACTAAATTAGTAGGACCATTAAATATTTATTAAATTGGATAATACTACTCATTCAAATAAATTTAATAGGTAGGTTATAATGGTCCCATTTAAATAATATGATTTTGTTTTTCATTTATGATTGGTGTTTTGTATATTATAATATATCGAACATAGTTTTTCCTTTTATAATATCATGATGTCAAAACATTGATCATAATACAATGAGATCATGATATTATCCACTAGTAATATCTAATAGATGATGTTATGAGAACTGTATCAAATTCACATGTTTTATGTGTGATTGAATTTTCCAATCAACAGATAATTATAATGATCCTTATAATTTAATATTATTATCAAAAAATATCATGAGTCACATTATAATGTCTCAGATTTTCTGTGTGGTATCTTTAAATACTATATGGAATTATTTTGAGACCAGTCTTTGCAACAGCTTTCGATTTTGAGGCCCGGAGTTCCCGAAATAAATGTTTGAAATAAATTAAACTTTTAAATAGCGCATGTGATAATTTTTCCTGAAAAATTGGAATAACTTTTAAATGGGTTCCCAAATTAGAAATCTGAGGGCACCATTTCATTCAGAGTAGTGACTTTACCTTAGGCAAGACCTAACATCAACCGGTGTGGGTCAGCTACAATAGTTAATTTTTGGACGTTTAAAAGGAAATAAAATAAATTTAATAGTTTATTTTATTTTAATGTTTCTATAATGCAGTGATGCATTATTTGGTTTTAAATAATTAGGATCTAGGGTTAGGCTCATAAACTTGGAAACTTTCCCAAGAATACTCTAGAACTTTGGAGAGGAGCCGCCCCGGAGAATTCCCGATGAACGACGATGAACGATGACCCATGGATCGTTGCCTGGCGAGATCAAATTTCAACCGATGACTGCTCTCCCTCTTCATTTATGATCTAGGTAGGGGTTTTTATTTCACTTATTTTCCCCATTATTGTATTTAAATGATGAACACAGATCAACCTATGAATAGGTTGACCCGCATATCGTTTGTTTTGGAAAGAGGGTTTTTTATCAAGTTTATTTTGGGGAATTAATTCATAAATGATTTGATTTATATTTGATTTTCTCTATTTGATCCTTCTAACTTGATCAGATCAATGCCACAAAAAATTATGGTATAGGTTTGTTCCTCAATTATTTATTCGGTTTTCTTCTTCCTTTTGACCCCACATTCTTCACGCTCTTCGCAGGGTTATGAACGATGAATCATTACACATCCATTTTATAACAAAACAATCCAAAATTAGAGATATGACATTTTGATGAACCAGAGGAGGGGTGACAATGATGGCAGAGGATGAATCAACTTAGTTCGATATAAATCTTTCTTTAATGGTTCTTCATGCGGGTGGATCGAAACAAGTTTTCGGGGACGATCAAAGGCCCAAAACCAACGAAATTGACTTTACAGTGTTGGGAAAACCTCGAACCTTGAGTTTCATGGTGATAGGATGGCTGAATTGATGAATCATACATCAACCGAGGCACGGGAGGAAGAATAGTGATTTCTAGAAAATCCTGAGAAACGCGGTGTGTATCCCGAAGAACACAGTGTGTGGGACCAGTCTAGTGCCGACTAGGGTTCCGAATGATAGGAAGCGATGACACAGAATGTGAAAACTATCACACTGCATGTTGGTCCTTACACAATACAAGACACATATCTTGGATGATACACAAACACGGGGTGGAGTACATGGCAGGTACTCCACCACACGGCCAGACTAGGCCGGTCATGCGGGTTACCCCGTGTACTAGTACACAGGTTAGAAGACATAGTTTGAAGCCTTGTACAAGCACATGGCCAACATACACAGAGAGACCCCTGGATAGTAGGACATGATGAGTCAGGTTCTTACACGTCGGTCATGTCTATTTCCACATGACATGTTATTCGAAACAGGCCATTGTATAAGAGTGGTACTCGGGGTTATAGGACACAGTAGGTGACCTTTCTACACACCATGTACTTTTCTGTACATGGCTTGATCTTCTTGTCCACCGTTCCTTGGAAAAAAATTGGGTTAGTGTTCTCTTTTCTTGTCCCCCTGAAGGTCAAGTATCGTTTCCACCCACAAGAGTATAATCTCTTCAGCATAAATTTATGGATAGAGTCATAATACCTCCAAGAGTCCTAGAGCAAGATCCTATACCCAATCTTGGCCCAAGGTATAGTCAGGTATCGATGAGACCAATCCTACAAGACATCAATACTCTACTTAGAAGGTGAATCTGGATGAGTCTTGGTATACTCCAAGGCCTTGGCAGTGATGCTCACCTGTGTATCATGATATTTCCCCACTCAGAAGTGATTTCTCTCAGAATGATTGTATTTTTTATCTATTCAGATCTATAAATGTGTTTATCTATCTCTTTACACTTCCCGACAAACATACTCTTCGTATGGACATCATCGGAGCTATCATACTCATAGACTGAGTTCTCCTGGATGAGTTCTTAGTGGAATCTTTAAACTAAATCCCTAGCATAGGTATGTGTTCATTGTGACTTACCTCTATACTAGGGGTCTGGGTTTCGAGTATATCTAGATATGTTTCTCTTGTTATATGTTTTGTAGACATATACTATGTAGAGTTGAAAATACCTTTACTTTGTGTATTTCTTTGTGATTTTTGGGGTCCTCTACTAAGTATTGTTATACTCACCCCTGCATGGGATTTTCTTACATGTGTCATGTCTTGTGTAGATGAGTGGACTTTTGAAAAATTCTAGGGTGGACCAGGACTATACCAAGCTTTGTGAGATTCCTTACAGGTTGAGGTGTTCTTACGACTACAAACACTAGTCCCAGTACCTATTTTTTTCTTACAAGTTGGACTTTTTAGTTTGCAGAATCTTCCTTTTAGTGGGTTGTATTCTTTCCCAGTTTACTTTTCGCACTTTACTTTCCATTGTACTCTATTGGTTGGGTTTAGTTTTATGCATGAATTTTTTTCCTTAGTGGTTTTTACATTTCATCATTTGTGGGCATGGATGTGTGTACGTGTGTACAGGTACTTAGGAAATTCCTCCCATGTTAGTGATAAGCCTACTCAAAGCGAATCACCATCCCATGGCCTATTAGAGGTGGGCTTGGGGAGTCATAGCATGGGACCCACTAGGACGGGTCATGATAGAGTAGTATCAGAGTTGGTCGGTTCTAATTTAGGAATAAGTGTCTATGAGATTGGTTTTGGGAAATAATTTTAAGTGTTTCGAGCTTGGATTTCAGGCCAGGGACTCTAGTGTCGGTGCGGGCAGTCAACGTATCCATACACAAAGACTCTGATAACCTTTTTTTTAACTCAGTACATGAGAAAACTAGTTAAAGGGAAAAAAATAATGGTACATACATCATATAGCAATGGTTTTTGTTTTCCATGTCCTTTTGTGTCAGCTATCCAGATATACTCTTTGATTTTCGTACATCTTTTTTCTTTACAGGATGCCTCTATGACTCATACCCACTAGGATTCAGTAGCTCAATCATGAGGATGACCCCCTAAGATATGAGGCCTTAATTTAGGGACCAATTCCCCAAGAGTTACCTTCAGGTGGTGCACCTGATATACCGCCACTAGTGGAGCATCATGTGGCACCTACAATACTAGAAAACGACGGGTGCAGGGTGAGCGCACTCCACGAGTTTTATAGAAAAAGACCCATCAGGTTCTGAGGTGAGCCTAAACCTCAGGTGGTTAATGACTGGCTTGAGGTGGTGACTAGAGTTTTCTGTCTAGTGAGGACACTAGTGGATCATATGATGATCATGGGAGAAATCCTTCTTCAGGTTTCGGCAGGAATATGGTGGAGTTTGACCATGTGGACTCATGACAAGGAGACTCTTTCATGGATGGAGTTCAGGTGACTCTTTAAATATAAGTTTTCTCTGGTTACGCTGAGATCATTGCGTATCCGGGATCTTCCTCAACTCCAACTGTGTAGTTTAATAGTTGATGACTATTCATCGAGGTTCACCAACCTTGTTAGGTACTCAATGGATATGGTCAAGGATCATTACATCTGATCTTGGACCTTTGTGTGAGGTCTACGATGGTAAATCTGAGCTTGTGTCATGCCTCTATGAATTTTGACTTATGTAGGAGTGCTCGAGTAAGATTTGGTGGTTAAGAGTTTCTTGGCTGAGCGGAGACATCTAGTTGAAGTTATCATCAGAAAGATATGTTCAGAGACCTTGTCAATAGGGAGATGACATCAGGCATAGGGATCAGGATGTGGGAGATGTCACAATAGGACCCAAGACAGAAGATATGTGGTCCAGGGCTCTCAGGATGGATTCAGTTAGCCTAAGGAGAGACGATGCAACTCATGCAATGGAATGGGACATCTTGCTAGAGATTTCCCAACTCGTTGAACTAATGACATGGAGGTGATGGTTGGACCACCGAAGAAGAGGCATAGAGTAGAGCAGGTAGACCTTCCAGGTGGCGGCCGTGGCAGAGGAGTAGGGAGAGTTGTAGCAAGTGGAAGATGGTTTGATCTAATTCCACCACCACCCCCAGGAGGTTTGCACCGGGCTTAGGGAGTCGGGGTATAGGGGTGGGGGAAGCTACATGAGGTCGAGGCGTACAACCTAGGGACTCTAGGTACAATCTGAGGTACAATTTTTGTCTTTTATACCATAGCTTCTATACTTATAAACACATATTCCAATCATTCTTTCCTCACCACATGTCTTGTGTGAAACCTTGAGATTCTAGTGGATTTGTTAACTTGACCATTACGCTTAGAGACACCTATGGGGGGAGACTCAATGATCATGCATCTTTACCGATAGTGTGATATTTCTTATCTAGGTGGGAGTTTCGGTTGGAACATCTTGGTGGAAGCGTTGAGGCCTTATGATGTCATTCTCAGTGTGGATTGGTTATCTTCGGTCTCTTCCCAGATTGAATGCTTTTGGCGAAGAATATGGTGTGTCCACAGTGATGGAATGAGGTTTTCCTTCATTGGTGAAAAGGAAACCCAGGTAGCACATATTGGGATCATTATTAGGTTGTTTCAGTCAATCACCCATGAGTTGGCTAGCCTTACCCTTGGATTAGTAGTTGTTATGAGATTTTAGTTCTTAGTGGTAGTGGAAGATTATGAGGACGTATTTCTAAAAGATGTCTTAGGATTACCTCCCCACTGGGAGATCGACTTATTCATTAACTTACACCCCATTTGTAGAGGAAGGGCTTCGTAAGACCCAGTGTTTAACCCTAGGTGGTCCTAGTTTTTTTCCAAGAAGTAAGATAAGAGTTTGAGGTTGTGTATGGATTACCATCTCCTAAACAAGGTAACAGTGAAGAACAAGTATCCACTACCAAGGATCAACAACCTCTTCGATTAGATAAGAGGTCTACAGTGGTTCTCAAAGGTTGACCTTCAATCGGGTTACCACCAATAATGAGTACGATATGAGGATATACTGAAGATGCCTTTCAGATGCTGTTACGGTCACTATGAGTACATGGTGATGACTTTCGGCATAACGAACTCCCCTATAGTGTTCATGGGACTTATGAACCAGATCTTTCATTCATAACTTTATTGGTTCATGGTGTTCCTCATCGACGACATCCTTATATACTATGCCTTAGAATAGGAGAAAGAGAGACACCTAAGGATGGTTCTAGACATACTCCGAGAGAACCAAATTTATGGGAATCTCTCGAAGTGCCAGTTTTGGATACAGGAGGTCCACTTTCTAGGATATGTTATCTCAGTAGATGGAGTAGCAGTGGACCCAGCCAAGGTTGAGGTCATTCTAGAATGGCAGCCACCCCAGAGTGTGACAAAAGTGTAGAGCTTCCTTGGGTTGGAAGGATAGTACTAGATATTTATCCCTGATTTCTCCCAGATATCATCAACGATGATATCCAAGACCTGGAAGGGGAAGACTTTCATATGGAAGGAAAAGTGCTAGCAGGATTTCCAGTATTGGAGGCAGAGTTTGACGAGCACACTGATCTTGATATTTCTAGAAGTGGGTGTCGAGTATATATTTTTCTATGATGCATCATAGAATAATATTGGATGTGTCTTGAGGTAGAGACAGGTTGTGATTGCTTATAGTTCATGCCAACTAAGGCAGCATGAGAATAAATACAAAACCCATGATCTTGAGTAGGTAGTGGTAGTCTTCGCATGGAATATGTGGTGACACTACCTAATGGTAGAACGGTTTATTGTCTACTCTGGCCACAATATCCTCAAGTACATATTCTTGTAGAAGGATCTGAATCTGAGGAAGAGGAAATGGTTGGAGTTACTTTAGTATTAGGACATTGAGATTGTCTATACTCCTGGGAAGGGGAACGTAGTGGATGATTCTCTCAGTCGGAGATCTAGTTCTCAGTTTCTGAGTGAGTCATTAGAGTAGTTGGCCTCGCTCTAGTTATCCTTCATAGATGGAGATGTTCAAGCTTATCTCCAGTTGATGGTTTTCACCCCTCCACTCTTAAAGATATTCAAGGAGGAACAGCTAGGGTATGTTGACTACAAGACTTTACGTGCTCAGTTATCCACTGGACAAGCTACTGATGGATATTATCAAGTTGGGTAGCACGTCGTCCTTTTAGAGGATTCACAGTTGCGTCAGTATTATTTACAGGAGGAGATTCTAAGGGATATTCATATATCCCCCTTGCTGGTATATCTTGGAGTTGAAAAGATGTACCAGAACTTATGGAATCAGTTCTAGTGGAAAGGTATGAAGAAGGAAGTAGTATAGTTCATTTCTTGATTCCTTAAATTCCTACAGATGAAGGCTAAGCACCAAGTGCCAATAGGGTTATCTCACCCCTATAAGTGTTGGAGTGGATGTGGGATGGAATATCAATATACTTTGTGATGGGATTACCACAAATATCTAGGGGAAATGATTCCATATGGGTGATCATTGACTGACTCACCAAGTTGAACCACTTACTATCTATCAGGGAGTAGAGTTCCATAGATATCTTGAGACACCTCTACGTGTAAGATATAGTTCAGATTCATGGAATCCCTTCGATGATAGTCTCAGATCAAGATGATTGTTTCATATCCTAGTTTTGGAAGGGATTTCAGGAGGCATTTGGGACTCAGCTACATTTGATCGCAGCGTTCTATCCTCATATAGATGGTCAGACAGAGAGAACCATTCAAGTTCTAGGGGATGTGTTCCAGGCCTATATCTTGGACTTTGGTCAAAGTTGGTAGGACTACCTACCACTGGTGGAGTATTCTTAAAACAATATCTACCACTCCACCATTAGTATAGCACCATTTTCGGCTTTATATGGGTGACCCTACCGGTCATTAATTTTCTGTACCGAACCTAGAGATTCAGCACTCATGGGTTCAGAGTTGGTTTGAGCTACCACCAAGAAGGTACAGATCATCCAGAATCAGATGGAGACTGCACAGAGCCGATATAAGTCTTATGATGATAGACAGCGGGGACCTCTGGAGTTCAAAGAGAAAGACCATTTATTCCTTTGAGTCTGACCTAAACGAGGGTTGTGGAGATTTGGTCTAGGATAAATGTTCTCTTTGAGGTTCATTGGCCCTTTCAGATTACTATGTAGACTTGGATATGTGGAGTAACGACTAGATCTACCACCGTTGTTGCACCGGGTACATGATGTCTTACATGTGTCGCAGCTAATGAGGTATGTGCATTACCAATCGCACGTCATCGGCTGGGGAAAGTTGTACATCGAGGATGGAGCATCCCTCATAAAGTACCTAGTGAAGATTGATGATCGATATGAGAGTATCATCTTTGGGTGAGTGATTCCCTCGGTGTGTGTCTGATGCCACTACATGGAACTTCAGGATAGCATGTGGAAGCAGGAGGCTCAGATTTTTGCACAGTACCCACATCTGTTTGAGTATCCTTTTGTTTTGTATTTTTGAGGATGTAAAGCCCTGAGGTGGGGAGAATGTAATGTCTTGTATTTTATATGTGTTATTTTTAAATATTATATGGAATTATTTTGAGACCATTATTTATGACGGCATGCAATTCTAAGGCCCAGAGTGCCTGGAATAAATGTTTGAAATAAATTTAACTTTTAAGCAGTGTGTGAAAGCGGTTTTTCTAAAAAAGTGGAATAACTTTTAAATAGGTTCCTAGATCATAAATATGAGGTCACTATTGTGTTCAGAGTAGTAACTTTATATTAGGTGGGGCCTAACATCTACTAGCGTGGGTCATCTACAAGAGTTAATTTTTAGACATTGTAAAGGAAATAAAATAAATTTAATATTTTATTTTATTTTAACGTTTCCATAACGCAGTGAAGCATTATGTGGTTCTAAATAACTGAGATCTACGGTTAGGATCATAACCCTATAAAATTTCCCTGGAATCTTATGGAACAATAGAGATGATCTACCCCAAGGAATTCCTGATAAACGACGATGCATGGATCGTTGTATAGAGATATCAAATATCGACTGATGACCGCTCTCCCTCTTCATCAACAATCTAGGTAGGGGTTTTAATTTCAATTCTTTTCCCCATTATTGGATTTAAATGAAAAATGTGTATCAATCCAAGAACAGGTTGACAAGCAGATAATTTGTTATGATGGGTGGGTTTTTTATCAGGTTTATTTTGGGGAATAAATCAGTGCATGATTCGATTTATATTTTATTTGCTCTATTTGATCCTTATAATGAGATAAAAACAACATCAAAACAAATAAAGATGGAGTTTCGTTCCTCAATTCATTATTTGTTTTTCTTATCCCTTTTGACCTCAAGTTCTTCACATTCTTTGTGGGGTTATGAACGGCAGATTGTTGCACATCTGTTTCGCAATGAAATGATCTAAAATTATAGATTCAGCATCATAATGACCTAGTGAATGTGATACGGTGATGGAATCAGACGAATCAACTCGGTTCAAGAGAAACTTCTCTTCAATGGTTCTTTATGCAGGTGTATCGAAACATGTTTTCAGGGCTGATTGGAGGCCTGAAACCAACAGAATCATCTTTTTAGGGTTAGGGAAACCTCAAACATTGAGTTTCATGGTGATCAGATGGATGGATCAATGAATCAAAGATAAACCAAGGCACGGAAGGAAAAACAACAATTTCTGGAAAATCCTGAAGAACACGGCGTGTATCCCAAAGAACACGACATGTGGGACTAGTCCAGTAATGGCTAGGGTTCTGCATGATAGGAAGCGATGACACGGTGTGTGAAAACCTTCACATTGTGTGTTGGTCCTTACACGGGACTTGGCGTGTATATCAGATGATACACGAACATAGGGTGGAGTACAAAACATATACTCCACTATATAGCCAGACCAGGCTGGTCATGCGGGTTACCCCATGTACCAATACATGGGTTGGAAGACACGGGTTGAAGCTATGTACAAGCATATGAACAGTGTACATGGAGCAGCCCCCAGATAGTAGGACACGGCGTGTCATGTTCTTACACTCTGTGTATATCTCTTTCTACATGACATGCTCTTTGGAATGGGTTGTTGTACACAGGCAGTACTCAGGGTCATAAGACATGGTGTGTGACCTTTTGACACATAATGTACTTTTCTATAAATGGCTTGATCTTCTTGTACACCAATCCTTAGAAAAGTTTCATTTGGGTTAGTTCCCCATTTTATCATCCACTTGAAGTTCAGGTATCATTTCTACCCACTAGAGTATGATCCCTTCAATGGGACTTTTTGGATATAGTCAGAATCCCTCTGAAAGGCCCTAAGATAGATCCTCTACCAATTCATGGCCCTACGTAGATTTAGGTACTGACATGACCAATCCTACAGGACGCCAATCCTATACTTAGTAGGTGATTCCGCATGAGTATTGGTATACGCCAAGGCCCTGGAAGTGATCCTCATTTGTGTATCGTGATCTTTCCCCCACTCTGAAGCGAGTTCTCCCGAAATGAGTGTATTCATTCTCTCTTCAGATCTATAAGTGTGTTTATCTATCTTGTGACACTTCCTAAAGAACTTACTCCTTGGATAGATGTCATCAGATCTATCAAACGCATGTATCGAGTTCTCCTGGATGAGTGCTTTGTTTAATCTCCGAAATGAATCCATAGTGTGGGTATTCGGTCGTTGTGACTTACATCTAGACTACAGATTTGGGTTTTGAGTATATTTGGATATGTTTCTCTTGTTATATGTTCTGTAGAAATATATAGTGTAGAGATAACTATACCTTTACTTTGTGTATTTATTTTAGGTTTTTGGGGTCCACTACTGAATATTGTTATACTCAACCATGCACGGGCTTTTCCCAGACATGTCATGTTTTTTGTAAACGAGTTTCTTTTAATGGAGTCCAGGGCGGACCATGACCAGACCTGGATTAGTGAGCTTCCTTATAGGTCGATGTGTTCCTATAGCAATGAGCAGCAGTCCCAGTACCTATTTCTTACTTACATGTTGAACTTTGTAGATTGTAGACTCTTTCTTTTGGTGGGCTTATATTCTAGTCTAGTTTAATTTCTGAACTTTACTTTCCTTTGTACTCTGTTGGTTGAGTTTATTTGTATGCATTTATTTTTTTCCTTAGTGTTTTTTACATTTCAAAATTTGTGGGCATGATGATTTGTATGTGTGTATAGGTAATTATAAAATGCCTCACATGTTAGTGATATGTCTACTCAGTGCTAGTCACGAGCCCCCAGCCTATTAGAGGTTGGCTTGGGGAGTCATGGCACAGGCCCCACCGGGATGGGTCATGACATACATAATTTGATGTATTTAGTTAAAAATGGTGATATTTGTTCATGATAAAGTTGGATACGTTGGGTGTTCATGAATAACGTTTCATTAATGAAAAAGTCAAGAAAGTATTTTTCCACTGTTGTTCTTTAATTGAGGATGATATCATTGTTCCTTTAGTGGAAATGGAACTATCTTATGTGTCTATTTCCAAGGAAATTTTTTCATGAGTTCATTTATAGAAATACAAGCAATGTGATTCAGTTATATAATTTTATGAAACATGTTACATAGTAGGATTTTTGATATATCAGGACAAAGGGATTATATTACATAATAAGAGTTCTTAGGTGGTGGTCATAGCATTGACTAATCCTTATCCATTTAAAGGGAATGATGTGTTTATATATACCACTCTTAGTTTTTGTGTTGGACTCACCATTATCAAAATGGGGGCATATAGTCTCGCACACAAAGTGTATTTATAAGCACAATCAATTCATATGAATTGAAGTTTAGGATCAAGTGGGCCCCATGTGCAGGAATCAACGAGTGTTAGTGTGAACAATCTCTACTATATTGATCAATTATATTATTACAGTTTAAAATAATTAGAATTGAATATATTTCTAAAATAATTCATAATTTTATTCAATTATAAATGTTAATATGAGATATTAATATAATTGAATTGAACATCACACCAGTCAAGTTTTGTTTAATAATTATGGCTGAAATAATCCATGTTAATTTATTGCAGTACATCACATGATATTAATTAATGTCACTACTAATTGGTGAATTTTTAATGCCAAGTATGGAACATTTATAAAGTTATTTATTTTTTTATTGAATTTATTTAAGGGGTTAAAAATATCCATGTTCTTAAGGTAAATTTTATAATGTCAACCCTAAATATTTTAGAACATTGTTGATCCATGAATAGAATTAAATAAATTTTAATGAATTTGAGAGATTCTTTCTACCATCTTACCTTATCCAAAGCCTTTAGAAAAATAAATATCATGTATGTATTGATACATGTTTGGGTATTCATCATGTGATCTTTCAATTATTATAAAAGAATTTTATAGTATTTAATCATACATAGTAGCACCTTGGTTTTTAATAACTTTTTTCATGGAGATTTGGTACATGCATAGAAAATATGAAGGGAATCTATATTATTCTATTCAAGCTAAATAGATCCAAATAATGGGAGATATAATAAGTATTGTTACATTCAAAAAATGAGACTTTTTTGTTTCATTTTTATACTTAAATTAATTTTCAAAAGATACTTATCATGAATTGGGAAACAAAATACTGAATAATTTAATTTAGGTTATATCCAGCATAAAAAATTAAAATCACACTGGTTTTCACAATTCTAGTGTGTACTTGGTTCCATTAGATTACTATTTTTCATTACGCTAAACCAAGTTTATCAACATGTCCTTTATGGAAGGATATTTAATTTGTATTTATTGTTTGTAGATTTTAAAAGGATAAGAGTTCTTCCCTGGGATGGTGGTCATGGGTATGTTTATTGAAAATTTTAGTGTAATGGTGGCTTCGGTAGAATTTTTATTCTAAATTACTTATAGACTATTTATTATTCTTTGAAGACTTCTTTGTTCCTCAATGGTTGAAACTACCTTTAATACATAGCTCCATATATTTTAGTATTTTTCACTTGAGGGTTTTAGTCTGTGAAGTGCTATATTAAAGAAAACATTATGAAAATTCAAGGGTGTGTATATGGGATTTAATAGAATTTGTTTATTGATATTTTTCTTATAAAATAGAAAAAATATTAAATTTTAGTTTCAAGAAAAGGAGAGATAAAAATTAGTTACATCCTGTATACATATAATAGTGGTTATTGTACCAAACTATTTTGAGTTAGAGGATGTCTTCTCTATCAACTCCATATACTCAGCTATATTATTTTCTATAATAAATCCTCCAAAATAACCATCTATATGTTTTTGGTAATTTTATATAAGGACTTTATGAATGGAAAACTAAAAGGGTTGATATAGGAAACTATATGTCAATATCTTGAACCTCTCCCAATACTAATACAATGTCTCTCCAATAGCTTCTATTATCCCATGTATCTCATTCTTTAATTTTTACTTACTAAATTAGGGTAAAATTCTAGAGGAAGGACCTTTAGAGTTCATCCCAGATTGTGACCTCCCCAGGTTTCATTTTATACATCCATTCATTTTTTGAGTCTTCTAGGAAGAATTAAAATGAATCCCAACTAATATAGTCTTCTAAAACTCTAATTAGATTGAGGGTATTTCAAAAGAAAAATATAATCTCCCAAAAGTGATTTTTTGGGTGTTATATAACCAACCCATGGAAAGTAGGTAGTAATTTAATCACTCAATTTTAAAGATAAAAATAAAATTAGGTTTTTAGTTATATTAATTGATTGTCTTGATAATTGAAATTGGTTGTATGTAGTTCACGGATTATTCTATTTAATTATTCCATATTTTATTTCATGTTTTCACTATTTAAAGAAGCTCAAGTTGAAGTAAAATATGATGGGGGAATCTATCAATTTGATGGTGATAAACTTAATTTCCCCTTCCACATTAATAATACCATATTGATATCTTTTATGAATAGTTCACTCAACCTATACATCAAATCCAAAGAAGTTATATGAACTAATTTATATCATGGTTAAAAAAATTAATATAAATGAAAAGCATTGAAAAACACTAAAAGTGGATTAATTTCTAAGTAATGACTACAAGTTGATGTGGCATCTATTTATATCCACATAAAAAAATGTGAACCCATGATAAATGTAATATAGTGTGACTAAGACAGTATTAATAAAAATAGGATTATGAGTGTATTATTGAGGTTTCTGTGGGTTTTTGTTCTTATTTTAAAAATAGAAAACAATTTTATATGTATTTGAATGCATGCAAAAGAATGTTTGGAATAATTTTTTAAGAAGTATTATCACCTCAATTATTTGTATACCATCCTAAAAAAACATAATTCAATTAAATGAAACTCTCATGATTTATCACTAACTAGCTCAAATCTAAACTAATTTCCCCCAATGAGTATGTTCTACTTAAACAAATATGTGAAATAAATGATGAGTTCTATTCTCTTACCTAGACATGTGATCATTACTTATTATAAATCCTGTATAAATTCAAAAATCACTATATTTTATTGGAAATTCGGATGATCTTATGGGAATGAATGTTGGAATTATGATGTAGAGAAAGAAGTATAATTTAATCATAATAAACAATTGAAATTTTCAATTATATATAATAATAATGAACATCTATCAAGATCAAGAATAAGAGGATTGATAATTAATTGAAATAATTTAAATAGTATATGGTTGGGGGATTTTTTAATGGAATGACTATAATTGGTCTAGTGTGATATAACTGAAGAAATTATAATGCAGTAGAGGAATGAACAAAATAATCATCAGGCACAAACATGAAACACTTTTACAGGGATTTACATCATATTAAATAGAGGAAAGATGAATTTTTTAGAATATATAATCCTAGGGTGGTATTAATGTGATATTTTTGTCTTGATATACTCATGTGTATGGAAATGAATTCAATCCAAATCATAGCTAAATGTTGTGTGTCCTCGATTTCATCAGGATTGTTCTTCTTCTCTCAAATAGTGTCTCTCCTATGAGTTTGCATCCTTTTTTCCCATTTCAGGAAATCTATGGGAATAATATATTCCATTTATTTCATTATGAAAGGTATGGGATCCAGCTATACTGGATATGAACACTATTTTTATAATTATTTGATTTTACATTGAATACAGCATAGTAGAAATTCCTCTATGTTTTTTACCTCTACACATTATCCATGTTTGAAAGATTGATTTAATAAAGGGATGTCCCCCTTGTATGTATTAAATAGCAGAGGGCACATTTACATATAAACAATACAATCTTACACATCAGGAGTTCCATACACATGGAAAAGTATATAACCTTTATGAATCAAAGATATTTCTAGAACTTACTCTTACATACTGATGTCTTCAATTATACATGTTGGATCATGTACTCAGATACATTTAATAACTTAGACGATTTCTTAATATTATGAACAAAAATGAATATCATGTGAGTAAATAGACCTCACATATCATTTAGTTTACATTTATGATTGCAAGGCCTTATAGAAATTACTTTTATACATGTTAGGGGAGCCTAAGAAAGAACATTACCTATTTAGAAAAGAAATTTTATATATATGTTGAATTATATGAATTTTATCTCGTAACTTCTGAATGAATATTATAATAGAGTAAATAAATATCAAATATATGAGTGTAATTATTTCATAATGAATTACTTCATTAATTTCAGTAAATGAATCTAAGGATCCAACTCTTAGGGATTAGATCCCTTTTGTAAATTTTTATTTCTTAGAAATTACCTAAAATTTATTAAAATAAATATTTAGTTTGGGTTTGATAGAATTAATTAAAAAATTTATCACTAATGAAAAATATTTATTATAATATTTGTTTCAATAAATTATAAATTCAGTGAAAATATCGGGGTGATTTTATTTAATATATTTAAAAGAAAATCATTGTAAAATTTATTTAAAAATATAAATTGGAAAAAAATTATTGATTATCCTCTATAGGAATTAATTCCAACTCAATTTGTTCAACCTTAAATTAGAATGTTTTAAATTTCTTTGAATAGTTTAATTATATATAACATAATTTTCATATATATTTTTTTATTGCCAAAAAAAATTTGGGATCCTTGTTTCTTAATTATTAGACTTAATGTTTGGTGGTTTTTATTATTATGGTTGTTAGTCATGGTATTTATCTTTGTTCATTTATCCTATAATACTGATTTCTCCTCTATTCTAAACCCCATCTAGTTTATGTGAAAGGGTTTCAAGGTGGTTTGGGGTTGTATTGGTGGAGCGTTCATAAGTAGATCTAGTTAGTAGCCAGCATCAACATCATCTCTCCCTTTTGTTTTTTTTTTCTACTTTACCTATGGCCACCCTAGAACTTATCACTTCACCTATTTTTATTTTGTGGTTGTTTTGTGTTTGTAAATTCACATATTTTGACCTATTATCATTTAGTTCTCTTGGTTCTACCTTTCTAATCTGCTTTTTGGGTAGCTATATGGTAGGTTTACATGGTAGTTTTCTTGGGAGAAGATATAATGTCTCTAGTGTATCTGTATCTCCCTTGGAGATAACCCAATGTTATGGTGCTACTGTGTTAGGGTTAAATGGTTCTATTTAAACCACTAATATTGTTATTTCAATGGTTTGGTCAATGTCATTAATGGAATTATAATGGTGCTCAGTGGCTTGTTGGGGTGTGGTGTTCTATCACACACTAACTTTGATATTATTTATTATTTTGTGTATTTATTGAATTTCATTATTTTTTGTGAATTATTGGTTTAATTTCCTTGAAATTTTCAAGATTTTTGAATAAATTGTTATGTGCACAGTTGGTACATTATTAGAACGGATTGTGTGGCCTGTCCATGAAAAACCAACAACACATTTCAAAGGTTCTTGCATAGCTGGTGAAACATTTGGTAAACAGTGCATTAAAAACCATTCAACATCTCCCAGTATGTCGTGTGAGTTTTTCATGGTTGTTTCATGGTTAAATAACTCCTATGACCAAACCTTTTAGCCTTTCTAGGTCATTAAAATTTTGAAATTTTCATCCAAACTCTCATTGATTTTAACCCGAAATCCCTAATCACCTATCTCATTTGAACACCAAGCCATGTGTTCCACTCCCCTTGGGTATCATCCATTTATATCAGTTATTTCATGGATTTATTTGTTTTTTAGGATTTTTGTTCAATGTAATATCATCCTAGTTCTTTCTCTCTATACTTCTATTGCTTATTCTTGTTTTCTTTCCTTGTAAAGGTCATGGGGACCTAGGGTTCTTCTTAGATCAATTATTAATTGGGGTTTTTTTTGGTTTTAGGCTTCATGATACCTACTCCTGAATTTTTATTGATTTTTTATCCACTTAATAGTTGATTTAAAAAAAATATAATAGAAGCAAGATTAAAGGTAGGGTGCTCCATGTTTACACCTTTAATAATTGAAAAATGATTAAGTATTGGTTTGAATGTAGGTTTTAAGTGTTTTATCTATGAAATAAAATATACATGGTAAGTTTTCTGAAATAAAAGTTGTTTCTCATAAAATCATAGTGAATTAAAAAGGACATTATTTTTTACTTTTCATTGAAAATCTATTTTTGAAATATGATCCACACCAAAAATTTTCCAAATTTCTATTTGGATACTTTAAATGAGTTCCTCCTTTTAAGGATGTATTTTACTATTTAAAATAATTAATATAAATTATTACTTTAAGGTTAATTTTGTGTGAGTTTCATTAATAGTTATTCAATTATTTTTATTGTTTGATATTTTATAATGAATACTTCATTTGATTTTAATATTTTTTTAAACAACATGTTTTCTTATCGAATTACTTATGGCTCAATTGGATATTTATAAAGATGGGTTTTCATAATATTTTGACCCTTTAAAAATAAACCTAGTTTTTATAAAAATTAATATTGAAATTTTGATATTTTCATTTCATTTAATGGACACCCTGTTGGAAAAAGTTTATATTGTGTTACAATGTTTGAAAAATTGAAAGGTGTTGTTTCTATAAAAGTTCCATGGAGGTGGGGTTGTGGTTTATTTTCTTATTGATATGATTATATTTTATATTAAAATTATTTTACTCACAACCATTTACTTTTCATGGGGAGTCATGGGTAACTCTGTGGGGGGCTTAGGAACAATTTCTTCCATAGTGTATGATTATTACTTTTTTTAGTGTTTTCAATGTAACAATTTCACTACATAGAGAGTTTCTCCTCAATCATGAAAGTTTGTGTTGAACCAAGAGTTATTGTAGGTTGATTACCTCTATCACTTGTTTTTTATATTTTGATTGTGTTAGAATTGTTCAAGTTCCTCACTGGGGACCCTAGGATCCCACGATTCTTGAAATTATATTAATTGTATGTTGTTGTGTATTATTATTCATTAGTTATACATTGTTTTATAAAATTTCTAGAGGTTTTTTTTAAAAAAAAAATTGAACTACTTTAATTTTATTTAAACGTTAAATTTTATTAAAAATTTATTTAAAAATATTTTTACAATTTAGGAAAATGATTTTGATTTTTATGTGACTAAAGGGATTTTACAATGAATGTGATTTTGTTTTTGGATTAAAGGGAAATGTAAATTTTATTTTTAAATGTATTTAAAACTAACCTGAAATCGATTTATTTTTAAAGGTTATACATGGGGTGTGTGGAGGATAATTACTAAGAATTTTGTACTGGCACACATAAAATTACATGTCTACCTAGGTTATATGTAACGACCCAAAGTTTCATTAATGGAAATCCCTCTTGATCTTATTAAATGTCTCTTTATATAAAATGATTTTATAAAATTTCAACTTCATTGGTTTTATGATAAGAATTTTGACCGTTACTTTTATAGTCGTTGAACAGTGATCACATGATTAGTATAAATATAGGGCTTTAACACATCCAATTTTACTTAGACAAAGGAAGTGATGGCCTCATCCAGTAGAATTGCCCCATACGAAGCCCATTTATTGGAGCTCAGAAAAGAGGTGGTGTCCTTGGGCTTCGCTCTTGACCAAGCCCAATCTGAGTTTCACCATGTCAAGCTTGAATGGGACCGTCTACGGGATAAGTGGAAGTTGATAGAAATTACCACTCGAGCGATGTTGTCCGAGCCACCCCAAGAGTCTGTCACCATCGCACACCTTAACCTTAGGTCTTATGCGGCTGTTTTAAGGGGTTATGTAACTAATCAATAGTACTATGTTCATGTACATTATTTTTTTGTATATAATAAATATAATATCTTGTCATTATTGATACACTGTAAATAGTTTTTAAAGTACAAATGGTGTTTTTAGTTATTATTTAATTAAGAAATATATTTTATTAAATTAAGGGATTTTTGAATTAAATAATATTTTAATAAATTATTATTATTATTATTAGATTAATTTTATTATATATAAATGATCAGGTGATTGTATGAATTCAATTATAATTTTTATTAAGGTTTGAAAGCCATTTTTGTCAAAACCCATGAATTTTTTATAAATGTCGGTTTTTTATTTTAAAAGTAAAAATTAACATATTTAGAAAATTATTTAGATAAAATAAATGTTATTTTTGGAATCAGGATGTCAAAATTATCCACCGGTGAATTTTTTATAATTTTCTGAGACAGTCAAATTTTTGAGTAAAAATTGAATACCGTTTAATATATAATGTGTTTTATGACATCATAATGACCCAATAGTGATGTAATAAAATACTATAATCTTTATGTTCGGCCAATATATGTTTTAACATTAAAATAATGTAATTTTGGGTTTGTTTGGATTACTTTTCAAAGCATTAATGGACCCCTCAAGACTTATTAAACACCTTGTCTTTTTAAATTAATTTCCATGGGTGTGTGACTCACCTCCACATAATCAACACTGATATTTTAAGAAGTTAGTACCTTTGCCTTATAAAATATTATTTTCCTCTTCCCTTTTCCAAAATCCATGGGCAAAAACCATGGTATGGTTTGTGGTTTGGATTAATTTAATATAAGGGGTCCCAAACCTAAATAATAAAGAATTCCCTCACCTTTCCTATATAAACCCACCCAAAATCCCACTCCCTCCTCACTCAAAGCCTTTTTAGTTCGTCCAACCTCTGCCCTACTCTCTCTAGAATCCTCCCAAGGTTCCCCAAGCTCCCAAGAAGCCTCTCACAAGCCTCTCTCTAGCCTTTGAAAGCACACTTCCAAGTAAGGGTTTTTCTTCCTTTCTCATTTTTTTCCAATTTTCATTAAGTTGTTTTTCCATTTTAATTTAAATTATGATTGTTGTCGTATGGTTTCTAACCTCCCTCATATTGTCCTATTTATGTTTGAATCATGGGAGACCCCTTTCTCTCTCATTTAATGCCTCCCACGTACACCCGTTACTATGCCGAAATTCCGAAAGGAACTTCTCTCTCCTCATTCACATTCAAGAAATACTTTTGTATCATGAACCTAAATTCCATTAAAAATTGTTGGGACATGTATCTATATTACCTCATTACTTTCCATTACATGTAAATATGATAAGGAACCCCTTTCTCTCTCATCAACCTTTTTTATGAATTCTTACTTCCCGCTGTTACGCTGCCGAAATCACACCGATTTTCTAAGCCAATGTCATTGTGTAGTGAATACCATGCCCATTTCTCCATCAAGGGTGTTCAATTTTATGCAAAATTACTTATTGATTATAAAGTTTCATGTATTAATTCCAAATTCCTTTATCATGGAATAAATTATTATGTTTTATGAATCCATGTTTTATGATCCATGTGGCACACTTATGCATGAAATGAAATGTTTAAGAAGGGTGCGCCCTTATAGCAATCCAATGCATTGGGTAAGGTATAGTATCATGATACGTCATGTGCAATGAGTGTTGACTCATTCTAATTCAAGTGAAACAAAGGTTTACTTGTGCTTTATGTGAAATGAGGATTGACTCATGCTCCATGTGCAATGAGCCTTGGCTCATGATAATTCCATGTTAAGTGTTGTTTCCACATTTCCATGTTATGATTATCATGCTTTATCATGCCTTTATGTTCATGTTTTTATTATGCTCTATTGATATGATTATTTTCTAACATGTATTGTACTCCTCATGTTATTCCATATGTACTCCCTTACTGGGATTTATAGCTCACCCTTTTCTTATGCATGTCCTCAGGTTATCCCATGCAATGCTAAGTACGAAGGAATGTAGTGGTCATGTAAAGGAATTTTTCAATAATGATGTTGTATTTAATGTTTTAAGTTTTTATGTAATGATCCTAAGACCCAAAGACACTAAACCTATCGATCTTCTTTGTTGTATCAAGTGAAGTTTTATGTAATAAATCATGTTTAAGTTTGTAATAAAATCAGGGTTGTCATAGTTGGTATCAGGGGATAGGTTTAGTTATTTTTGGGATTATGATTAGAAAACCCTAATAAAGCCTTAGAGATATGACTAAGTATAATAAAAACATCCCTAATTTTTGGTAAGTACTGAGTAAGTGGTTTATCAAACAAATACATCCCTGTCTGGATATTAGCAGGTAGAGGCGTCTCTGGCACAGATGTATCCTTGGGGTAAAACCCGAAAACACCGCTTTGAGATAGACTCGAACGGGAACTGGTGCCCAAAAATGGGCCTTGCTGCACTCTTGGTTACGACACTCCCTGGGGATATGTTTTGATAAATTCAAAATCTTAGTATGAACTCTTATTAAGGGAATTAAAAAAAATTCCCCTAAGAATATATGTTAGAAAGTAGATCATGAAAAGCCTAGATTGAAGCCTATAGACTCATGAGTAAAGGAAATAAAAGTTTATTTATAAGTCATTAACCTTTGTCTTTGGATTACCCTTTATGTGTTACCCCCTAACATTCCTTTTATTCCAGCCAATGGCCGGTAATAGGAGGACTCGGGCTAACAACTGATGTGAAGATCAGTGTGATGACTATACTAATGAGATGCCCAATCCAATGGGAGCGGGAATCGTGAACTTTGTCATGCTTCTCTCTCAGCTAACTCAAGCATTTAATAGAAACACGAGTCAAGAGGAACATCCAAATCCCCCTAAGAAAGAACAAGTCGCTATCGAGAGCTTCATGATACAAAGGCCTCCTACTTTTAGTGGATCATCTGATCCCACGATCGCTGAACAATGGATCAACTCCATTGAAAAGATCCTCTCCATCCTTCAATGTTCTGAACGAGAGAAGGTTCTCCTGGAGGCTTATTGTATGGAGGGTGAAGCTGATCAATGGTGTACGTTGATCAAAAATACGAAGCCTGAGGAGGAGATCGAGGCGTTGGAATGGAAGGATTTCAGGAAGATTTTTTTCGATAAATATTTTCCGCACACCCTCCGGCTTAAGATGAAAAGGGACTTCCTTTCCCTCAAGAAAAAAGACGAAGAATCTGTTGGAGAGTATGATGAAAACTTCACAAGGCTTTCATGATAAGATTTCGGATTTTTCGTTACCCCCGAATGCAAGGTTGACCACTTCTTTGGTGGGTTTAAGCCTAGCCTGCGGAAAGCATTAGTGATCCGTGACTTCAACAGCTATGAGGAAATTGTCTGATGTGCCCTCAAGGTCGAAATGGAGATTGGAGAATCATAGGGGTGTCATGGGGACAAGAAGCGTAAGGTAGAATTCAATGATGGTGGTCTGATGGATAAATTCAACAGTGATAAGAAGATCCAGCACCCCACTTTCCAAAAGTGTGGAAAAAAGCACCCTGGAAATTGCCTTAAGGGGATGAGGAAATGCTTCAGGTGTGGAAGAGAAGGGCACCTAGCTGTTAACTGTCGGCAAGAAAGACCCGCGGTTGCGACAGAGGAGAGGAATGCTCCGTTCGAACCTCAACGTGTTGTTCAATGCTAAAAATACAAAGAATTGGGTCATTTTGAAAATCAGTTCCCTAATCCAAGGGTTTTTGGAGACAACCAACAACCTCCAAGGCAGCAAGGAAGAGCTTTTGCCATCACTTCTTCCGAAGTGAACCCTGACAACAAAGTGGTGAAAGGTACGCTAGTTATTCATTCAAGAATAGAAAACGTACTTTTTGATTCAGGTTCTACGCATTCTTTTATATCTCAAAATTTTAGTAGAACAATCTCAGCACCACCACAAATCATGTAAGTGAAGATGTCAGTGAGTATGGCAAATGGGGCAATCATTGCATCCCATGAATATAAGTCCTCCCCTATTATAATCTGTGGATTTAATTTCCCGGCGAACCTCATCATACTCCCTCTAGTGGAATTTGATGCAATTCTTGGCATGGATTGGATTTCCTTATATAGATCCAACATAAATTGTCGGGGGAGGGAAATCACACTCCATATAAAGAATCGACCCCTGATTCTTTACAAGTGTAAGGAGGAAGATGAATCTCCTTTAGCTCCATCATCTCAAGCGTGGATATTACTGCCTTATGAGCATGTGTATCTGGCTCAGATGATTGAGTCCAAGGAAGAAACCATCCTTGAAAAAATGCTTATTGTGAGGGAATTCGCTGAAGTGTTTCCCGAGGAACTGCCTGATCTTCCTCCTAGAAGAGATGCTGAATTCTCAATTGAACTTATACCCGGTACTTTACCAATATCCAAAACTCCATATAGAATGGATGTTGTAGAGCTTGAAGAGCCTAAGAAATAGCTACAGAAGAATCTAGATAAAGGGTTTATACACCCAAGTGCTTCACCATGGGGTGCACCAGTCCTCTTCTTCAAGAAGAAGGATGGGTTAATGCGGATTTGCATCGATTATCGTGAACTTAAAAAAATCACGATAAAGAACAAGTATCCTCTCCCAAGAATTGATGAATTTTTCGACTAGCTACGTGGAGAAAAATACTTCTCCAAGGTGGACTTACGGTCGGGATATTATCAAGTAAGGGTGAAGAAGGAAGATATCCCCAAGACTGCTTTTCGCACAAGATACGACCACTATGAATTCATAGTAATGCCTTTAGGACTCACTAATTCTCCAGAAATATTCATGGACTTAATGAATAGATTATTTAGAGATTACCTAGACAAATTTATGGTAGTCTTTATAGATGATATTCTAATATACTCCAAAACCAAGGAGGATCATGAGGAGCATTTAAGAACTGTACTGGAGACTTTGCGCAAGGAGAAGCTCTATGAAAAGTACAGAAAGTGTGAGTTCTGGTTGAAGGAGGTCTCATTCTTGGGCCATATCATCACAAGCAATGGGATATCTATGGATCCCTCCAAAACAGATCCAATTGAGGGATGGATGAGGCCAACATCGGTAATGGATATCCGTAGCTTCTTGGGGTTATCTGGATATTATCGACGATTTGTGAGAAATTTATCATGATTGTCCAACCCTCTTACCAAGCTAACTCTAAAGGGAGTAAAGTTTTCTTGGAGTGATAAATGTGAAGAAAGCTTCAAGGAGTTGAAAAGGAGGCTTATCACTGCGCCCGTGCTCACTTTACCCACAAGTGGGGAAATTTTTATGGTATTCAGTGATGCTTCGAAGAAGGGATTAGGATGTGTGTTGATGCAGAATGATAAAGTTATATCCTATGCCTCAAGGTAGTTAAAAATCCATGAGAGAAACTATCCAACGCATGATCTGGATTTGGTGGCGGTGATCTTTGCCTTGAAAATCTGGCGGCATTATCTCTATGGGGAGAAATGTGAGATATATACTGACCACAAGAGTCTTAAATATATATTCACACAGAAATATCTTAATATGAGCTAGAGAAGATGGATAGAGCTCATCAAGGATTATGACTATTCAATCCATTACCACCCTGTGAAAGAGAACAAGGTGGCGGATGCCCTAAGTAGAAAGGATCCAGCGATTCTATCAATGATGATAATTGAGAAGGATCCAATATTCTTAGACTTGATGAAGATGGAAATGGGAATAAAAGAGAAGGGAACATCATCAATACTTTCACAAATGATTGCTCAACTGTCTCTTTTGGAAAGGTTAAAGGATGCTCAAAAGAATGATGTGGGAATTCAAGAAAAAGTGGAAGCTATCGAAAAAGGGAAATCCTCAGAGTTTAATGTTAATGAAAAAGGAATTGTGCGATTTGGGAAAAGACTATGTGTTCCATCGATTTCGGAGCTGAAGAAGGAACTTTTGAATGATGCACATAGTTCAAATTTCTCTATTCACCCAGGGAGCACAAAGATGTATCGAGATCTCCAAGAAAACTTTTGGTGGGATAATATGAAGAAGGAGATCACTGAATATACATCAAAGTGCCTGGTGTGTCATAAAGTGAAGGTAGAGAGGCAGAAGTCCAAGGGGATGATGAAACCATTGCCCATACTAGAATGGAAATGGGAGAACATCACCATGGACTTTGTCACCGGACTTCTGAGGGCATCCAAAGGCAACAATGTAATATGTGTTGTTGTGGATCATCTTACAAAGACTGCACACTTCATTTCTATTCAGTAGGATTTCTCATTGGATCAACTGGCACGGATATATATCAGGGAAGTGGTAAGGTTGTATGGAGTACCACTATCTATTGTGTCTGACCAAGATCCAAGATTCACCTCTAAATTTTGGAAGAGTCTTCAACATGCTCTGAATACTGAACTAAACTTCAGTACGGCCTATCATCCTCAAACTGATGGCCAATCCGATCAGACTATCCAAACACTTGAGGATATGTTGAGAGCGTGCTCAATGGACTTTAAAGGAGGATGGGATCAACATCTTACTCTGGTTGAGTTCTCTTATAATAACAGTTTCCACTCGAGCATCCAAATGGCACTATATGAAGCCCTATATGGGAAAAGTTGTAGAACACTGGCATGTTGGGATGAGGTCATTGAACGTAAGCTGCTTGGACCAGAAATGGTCGAGGAAATGGTGGAGAAGGTGAAAACCATTCGGCAGCATATAAAGGCAGCCCAGAGTCGACATAAGAGTTATGCAGATAATCGTCGATGAAACCTTGAGTTTAAAGTTGGATACATGGTTTTTCTACGGATATCTCCGTGGAAGAAGGTCATTAGGTTTGGAAAGAAAGGGAAGTTAAGTCTAAGGTACATCGGCCCCTTCGAGATTCTTGATCGTGTCGGGGATGTGGCCTATCGACTAGAACTTCCACCTACTATGGCCAAAGTACATGATGTCTTTCATGTATCCCTCTTAAATAAGTACATACCGGACCCTTCACATGTACTCTCTTCTGATGTGGTACAATTGGAAGATGATATTTCTTATGAGGAGAAACCAGTGAAGATCTTAGATCATAGAGAAAAAGTTCTATGAAATAAGACAATGTCCGTCGTCAAGGTGTTGTGGAGAAACCACAAGTTTGAATAAGTGACTTGGGAATCATAGGAAGTGAGGAAGCTGAGTTACCCACATCTATTTTAGTGTGGGAAAAGGAAAATTTCGAGGGAGAAATTTCTTAAGGGGGGAATATTGTAACGACCCAAAGTTTCATTAATGGAAATCCCTCTTGATCTTATTAAATGCCTCTTTATATAAAATGTTTTTATAAAATGTCAACTTCATTGGTTTTATGATAAGAATTGTGACTGTTACTTTTATATCCGTTTAACAGTGATCACATGATTAGTATAAATATAGGGCTTTAACACATCCAATTTTACTTAGACAAAGGAAGTGATGGCCTCATCCAGTAGAATTTCCCCATACGAAGCCCATTTATCGGAGCTCGGAAAAGAGGTGGCATCCTTGGGCTTCGCTCTTGACCAAGACCAAGCTGAGCTTCACCATGTCAAGCTCGAACAGGACCGTCTACGGGAGAAGTGTAAGTTGATAGAAATTACCACTCGAGCGATGTTGTCTGAGCCACACCAAGAGTCTGTCACCATCGCACACCTTACCCTTAGGTCTTATGCGGTTGTTTTAAGGGGTTATGTAACTAATCGATAGTACTATATTTATTTACATTACTTTTTTGTATATAATAAATATAATATCTTGTCATTATTGATACATTGTAAATAGTTTTTAAAGTACAAATAGTGTTTTTAGTTATTATTTAATTAAGAAATCTATTTTATTAAATTAAGGGATTTTTGAATTAAATAATATTTTAATAAAATATTATTATTATTATTATTAGATTAATTTTATTATATATAAATTATCATGTAATTGTATGAATGCAATTATAATTTTTATTAAGGTTTGAAATCCATTTTTGTCAAATCCCGTGAATTTTTGATAAATGTCGGTTTTTTATTTTAAAAGTGAAAATGAACATATTTAGAAAATTATTTAGATAAAATAAATGTTTTTTTTGGAATTAGGACGTCGAAATTATCCAACGGTGAATTTTTCATAATTTTCTGAGACAGTCAAATTTTTGAGTAAAAATTGAATACCGTTTAATATATAATGTGTTTTATGACATCATAATGACCCAATAGTGATGTAATAAAATACTATAATCTTTATTTTCGGCCAATATATGTTTTACCATTAAAATAATGTGATTTTGGGTTTGTTTGTTTTACTTTTTAAAGCATTAATGGACCCATCAAGACTTATTAAACACCTTGTCTTTTTAAATTAATTTCCATGGGAGTGTGACTCACCTTCACATAAGCAACCCGAATATTTTAAGAAGTTCGGACCTTGGACTTATAAAATATTATTTTCCTCTTCCCTTTTCCAAAAACCATGGGCAAAACCATGGGATGGTTTGTGGTTTGTATTAATTTAATATAAGGGATCCCAAACCTGAATAATAAAGCATTCCCTCACCTTTCCTATATAAACCCACCCAAGCTCACACTCTCTCCTCACTCAAAGCCTTTGTAGTTCGTCCAACCTCTGCCCTACTCTCTCTAGAATCCTCCCAAGGTGCCCCAAGCTCCCAATAATCCTCTCACAAGCCTCTGTCTAGCCTTTGGAAGCACACTTCCAAGTAAGGGTTCTTATTCCTTTCGCATTTTTGTCTAATTTTCTTTAAGTTGTTTTTCCCTTTTAATTTCAATTATGAATGTTGGGGTATGGTTTCGCACCTCCCTCATACTGTCCTCTTTATGTTTGAATCATGGGAGACCCCTTTCTCTCTCATTTAATTCCTCCCACATACACCCGTTACTATGCCGAAATTCCGAAAGGAACTTCTCTCTCCTCATTCACATTCAAGAAATAATTTTGTATCATGAACCTAAATTTCATTAAAAATTGTTGGGACATGTATCTATATTACCTCATTACTGTAAATTACATGTAAATATGATGAGGAACCCTTTTCTCTCTCATCAACCTTTTTTATGAATTCTTATGTCCCGCTGTTACGCTGCCGAAATCGCACCGATTTTCTAAGCCAATGCCATTGTGTAGTGAATACCATGCCCATTTCTCCATCAAGGGTGTTCACTTTTATGCACAATTACTTATTGATTATAAAGTTTCATGTATGAATTCCACATTACTTTATCGTGGAATAAATGATTATGTTTTATGAGTCCATGTTTTATGATCCATGTGGCACACTTATTCATGAAATGAAATGTTTAAGAAGGGTGCACCCTTATAGAACTCCAATGCATTGGGTAAGGTATAGTATCATGATACGTCCTGTGTAATGAGTGTTGACTCATGATAATTCAAGTGCAACAAGGGTTTACTTGTGATTTATGTGCAATGAGTATTTACTCATGCTCCATGTGAAATGAGCCTTGGATCATGCTAATTCCATGTTAAGTGTTGTTGCCACATTTCCATGTTATGATTATCATGCTTTATCATTCCTTTATGTTCATGTTTTTCTTATGCTCAATTGATATTCCTATTGTCTAACATGTATTGTACTCCTCATGTTATTCCATGTGTACTCCCTTACTGGGATTTATATCTCACCCTTTTCTTATGCATGTCCTCAGGTTATCCCATGCAATGCTAAGTACGGAGGAATGTAGTGGTCATGTAAAGGAATTTTTCAATAAAGATGTTATATTTCATGTTTTAATTTTTTATGTAATGATCCTAAACCCCAAAGACACTAAACCTATTGATCTTCTTTGTTGTGTCAAGTGAAGTTTTATGTAATAAATCATGTTTAAGTTTGTAATAAAAGCAGGGTTGTCATGTTATACTTGGATGAAATGTTTTTTAAAAAAATTATTGGTTCTAGGTTTATAGAGGTGGCATGTGGATATGTTATTCTTACACATGGATATGGATTAATGTGTTTTTTTCCATTTATTTATTTTTGTAGAATCTATTTATCATCCACCTAGGCTATCTTGTATTTTATTATTTATTATTTTATACTCAATGGTATAAATTTATGTGTTCATTGGTTTATCCCTTCATTATATAAGATGTTTATTCCTTCCTATTTCATGCATGGTATTGTACTTTTTTTATACCTTTTTTCACTACCTTACAATATATGTAAGTGTCATTTCAAATTAATTTGTTGGATATATTATTTATATATTTATTTATCAAGAAAAATTATTCCCACTATTTTTCATTTGATACCTTGGTACTTGTAACAAACATGAGGTGATTATGAACACTCCTTGAGGGTGAGATTGGGTACACGGATCAAGGGAAGCTCATGTTGGTTTATGAAACAAAATTATTAGAGCCCCAGTTGTTAAAAGTGTGTTAGGTAGAAATGATATAAGATTATCAAAATAAAAATGATATATCATTGGCATGTTCCTGATCACTACCTCATAATGATGATACTTTAGTTACTGAGGCTATCATGGGATGTGTATATATCAAATTCAATCTTGGTTTTTGATTTTTTAATGGTTTTGATATACTATTTGATATTTTGTTATATATTGATGATTTTATAGTATTTTTTATAAATCATGGTGTTGGAAGTGTAATTTATTAAGGAATATGAATTCACACGGTTATATTTCTCAATGTTGAAAACCATGTGCAAACCAAGAAGACCAATATGGGTGACCCTCCAGAGCACTTCACGTAGTTGGTGCATGTTTTTTCAGACTCTGTGATCAAACTGTGAACTGTTGTAAATTTTAATGAATTTTAATATTTATATTACCTGGAAAATATGATTTTAATTAATCTTACATATAGTTGATATTTTTTTGATTAGGATGTTTTTATGGGTTATTGATATTGTTTTTAGTTTATTTGACTTGGAAATTATGGTAAATTTTTAGTAATTTTATTTTAAAAGTGAAATAATTTAATTAATTTGATATAATTTTTAAACTATTTTTGAATTATAAATAAGTTTTGGTTTTGGGAAATATTGTTCATATATAAAAATAAATATTGTTTCTATAATTTTTATGAATTTATGTAGATATTATGAAAATTAATTTGAGATCTTTTAAAAGATTTTGTATCATGAATGCTTTAGAAAAAAGATTTTGATGAATAAATATAATTGAATAGTGAATCTATTTTTTCTATATATATTGTAAAGTTTGTAAAAAGGGTGATTTAAAATTATAATGACTCTTATCAAAAGGAGTTTTGTAAAAGTCACATTGGTTTATTATGTTCCCTATTTATTGTTTTGAGATTGTCTTACTTTTTAAAATTTAATTGTATGAGTTTGTGGATTGATGATCATTTTGATTATGTCCCTTGATTATGGTTAGTTTATAATATGAAAAAACTAATTCCTAATGGGTTCAAAAGAGGGATATAAGGTAGTTGATAAATACACAATATTTGGTTGATCATATTCTTCATGAGTCAAATGATCCATTTTCTCTTGTCATAGGGCATAATGATCTTCAACTTATAGTTTAGTGTAGGGATTTCATCACAGAATTTTAGAATTTTTTCCCTCTTGGTTTCCTTGGGAGATGAGGATCGTTAGGTGTGGAAGAATGGTTATAGAGTATTGAGGTAATTTTATTATGACTTAGGCGTATTTAGTCTCTTATAACTAAATCCAAAACCTTTAAGATTGAAGATTCGAGTTGGAAGCAGTGGAAGTCCATTATAGGGACAAAACATAGAATGGCATCTCTTGGGAATTTTTCATGGAACTGTTCATCCATAATTTTTTACATAATACAGTGAGGAAATAAAAAATGTGTGACTGTATTGCCTCAATCAAGGTATTTTATCAGTGATTTAGTATGCTTCTCATTTTTCTGACCTCGTGTCATATATCCTTAACTTGGATTTAGGTGGTTTTATGAAATCACAATATTTTTTATGAGGGCTTTGAAGATATCTATTATTGATATTTTATTTTCTTTACCTTAACCCCAATAAAGTGGTGGTGAGGTAGAATTTCTGAATATAATTTGGTTTTCTATTTTTCAAGAGATGGTCGATGCTAAAGGAAGCTCTAGTATGAGAAAAGGTAAGGGATACATTTCAGATTTGGTGGGTGGTTATATTAAATAGCCCTGATGCTTTTTATTGGAAACTTTTTTGGGGAATAATATATTAGTGTTACATTAATGTATGAAGACATGGTATAAGAATCTTTCATGTTAGAAAAATCCTCATAACTATCACAAATGTGGCTATTTAGGACTCTAGTAAAGGTTTTTTATAGGGATTTTTTACAATATAGGTAGATCCAAATATACCCTTGGGAGGATCCTCAGGTAAAACATACAACTCCTAGTGTTAGTGATGAAATTTTATATTGTTTTCCTTATTTTATTTCACCATACCTTATTTAAATTTCTATTCATCTTTTTTTGGATGATGATACATATATATTTGTAATAATATGTTAATTATGGAAATTTATTGTGGTCAATTATGAATCTCGTTGATGGTATATAGTGGTTTTTGGTATCATGATTCTTTTTTCTGAGTTCTTGGGTTTTATAGGAATACTTTAAAATTGATTCGATCTTTAAGGGATGGGGATTGGTAAGAGTTTTTGATATGGTGGAGAGACCACCATGGAGGAAAATATCCTGGTGATAAGGTACCTCTTCTTAGAATTGTTAAAGGATGTTTTGACCATTCTAAGTGAGATCTTGTTTTCCTTGACACTACATGTTTCTCTGTCCTTTTTATTGAGGATGAGGCCCTTAATTGTTAGTCTTGTATTGTTTCTACACATAAAAATCCCTTAACCATATAGTTCCATTGTATTATGATCATAACTTACATTATAAATGATATTAATGATTTATATAGAGCCATAACAGGTTTCTTTTTTTCTACTCGTGATTTGGTTGGGATATTTTTTATATTGAAAATTGTATTTAAAGGTTTTCCCTTCTTCTTTGAGAAGTTTTTTATTGTTAGCATCAAATTGTTGGATGTATTTATCCTAGATATTTTTGGGTGAAATCTATATTTGAATTTTCATTACATGTAGTATAATCAACATTATTCTTTATGGTGGTCTGTTAGGTTTTCAATGGTAACCATAATTATTTTATATCTTTGGTCAGTTGATTCGTGACTTTTAGGGAAGGTATAACTTAATTATATTCCTTGATTAATATATTTCTCCATAAATTTATATTGGTATAAAGTTTTATAATAGGGATAATTTTCATGCCTTAACTTTAATTTTCTATTTTATTTTTATTTTATTTTTTTTCTTGTTTTAATTCTTTTACATGAGTTTTGGGTTCAATTACATTGATTTTTTGAATATTTCAGATTATATTTATATGATCATGATTGGAACATTATTACTACTAAGAGTACAACATTCCTAGAAAAAACCTTCAAAAAATTTGGGAGGATCCCACATGCTTGAGAAATAGTTTGGGAAACCAAGCTTAAAAAGCTATATGAAATCTTCTAGGTCATTTGGTGAGATTCACATGGTTGTTCCATGGTTTGGTAAATCATGATTCCAAACCATGTAGCCTTTATAGGCCTATAAACAATTGAAACTTCCATCCTATATATCCTCAATTTTTAACCCCAAATCTCTCCACTCCATTCCCATTAAAACTATTTGTTTTGTGTTCATCTCCCCAAGGGACTCTTCCCATTACCTTAGTGATTTCATTTAATGATTTGTTTTTTGGGATGAGTATTCAAAATAATCTCTTCATAGATATTTTTTCCTCCCCTTCCTTCCTTCATTCTTGTTTTTTCCCTTGGTGAGGCCATAGAGACCTATAGTTCCTAAAATATTAGTTTTTAATTAGGATTTTATTATTTTGATGGTTTGTGTGGGTTACTTCTATTGGATTTAAATATCTATAAATTTTTTAAATTGTTTTATATTGAGTTTTTTAAAGGTAAATTATTTTTTTGGAAACCCAAATTGAAATATTTGTTAGAATGGGAATGTAAATTCACTATAAAACACATCCATTCACTAGTGGGTATGATCTGGTCTGGTTATTCGGTCTAGTGTGAGTTTATGGATTGGAATAAATTTAGAAAATATATGGAATTATAGTAATGATGTAAAAAAATATATGTGGGAATATTTCTTATATAAATGAGTTATTACATGCTTATAAAATGGATTCCCCATTGGACGGTCAAATCAATTCTATCATTTCTCAAGCACTGTAATCCTTCCTACAATTTTAAAATACTATAAAATCCTTCAACATGCATCAAATAAATTTTTTTTTGTGTGAAACATTAAAATAATTTTACTAATTTAATTTTTTAAAGTGTCATAAAGAGATACTCTCAATATTATACTTTTGTAAAGTATCAATCTAAAAATTTATACTAAAGAGGACCCACTAACAGTCCATAGTACTACTATTTTTATGGGGGATAATATAATATTAAATAGAGAAATGTCATAACATTTCTTGGAATTCTCTTTCTACTACCATCGATACTAAAGGCCATATCCATTATCCAAAAATATACCCAACATTATTAATATTAAATTATATCAAAATTGATATTATGGTGATAAAAAATGAAATGAAGGTGAAGCAATCAAATGAAAACAACTTTAAGAGGTGTAAAGACAAGATGCACTTGAAACTTGAAACTATCAAATTGGTGTATATACTCTCAAATATGAATCCTCCAAACATATGAAGATGATATGCCTCATGTTTCCCACACAATAAAAAAAAGGGAGAATTATGATCTCATGTGTCAAGGGAACATTCTCAATGCTTTATCTGATGACCACTTCAACACATACTAATATTATCCAACCTCAATGGAGATATAGGATGCCTTGGAGAAAAAAATACACAATACTGAATGTAGGAAGCATGAAATTCCTTGTATGTATGATTATCTCATTAAAAATGGTAGATATTATATCAATATTAGGTAAATTATAATAAATGGAATAAATCTTATATCAACTTATGTAAAAAACGATAAATAAGGATGATTCTATCATTATTAAACCCATAATAAATAAGATCCATCTTTCTAGGAAGAATGTTAAACAATATCTAATAAATACTAAGGTAGATAATTCCATCAATGAGTTACTCAACAACCTTCAAATTTAGTAGTAATTTAAAAAGAACGAGGATGAAAATAATCATAATAATGATAAATATAAGGTCCTTATGGTAGAGGGAGTAGTTCCATCATGTTCCTTAAAGTGTAAAAACATCCCAAGAATATTTCAAATTAAATGTAGAAATTCAAGAAGAAAAATTTTGAATACTACATCTATAGAAAACCAAGACACTTAAAATGGGTCAATCAAATTTATAATAAGAAAGATAGAAACAATGCTTAAAAAGAGAACTTTTCTTCTATGATCTTTTAAGAGACGTTTAAAGTGGATAAAACTTCTTGTTGGATCAATTATGGAGTTACATAACTTGTGTGAAACAAAAAATAGCACATAAAGAGGTCAAAATCAATCAATTATGGGATATCATATTGCATGGGGTACTCTTTAAGATTAAATGTACATGGTAAGGGAGTTGTTGATCATGATATTACCTTAGGAAATATCCTCACCTTAAATGATGTCCTCTATTTTCCAAAATTTTATATAGACTTATTATTAGTGAGTATATTAATCATTAACGACTTTAATCTTTTATTTGAGGATGACATTTTTTCCATGTAGAGGATCTTCGTTAAAAATGGTCACCTGTCTGATGGAATATTAAAATTGAATAAAAATGTTATTTTCATTTAATTACTCGATTATTTTTTTGAACTAATCATTTTTGTTTCATTATTTTTAATAAAATACCTAATATTAATAAAATAGATTTATTACATATAATGTATTACAATGATAATATATGTGTAACTTTCTTGCAGACTAAAATAGATAAGAACCCATTTCCAACTACATAATGGAAATTAAATTTGTTAGAATTAGGATATTGTGATGTATGAGAATTTCTTGTTAAAACTACAATAGGTAATAAATGATACATTTTAAATTTTTTGATGATTATTATAAATTTTTTCATGTCTATATTTTACATTCTCAATATAGTTTATAGATAAATTCAACATATATAAAACTGAGCTTAAAAACTGCCATGGTCATAAAATTAAACATCATGGATCTATAAGGGGGTCTAAATAAAATAATTCTTAATAATTTTAATTCATATGGATCCTAAATAGTGTTAAAACTCCCTATATATATAAAAAATGGTGTTTATGTGAGAAAGAATGAAAAATTAATGGAAATGTTTAATTTTGTGATGTTTATCTTTGGAATATCAAAAGGTTTTTGGGGTGAGGCATTTTTGAAAGTGCTTCATGTCCCAAATATTGTTCCTAAAAATGGAAATATATGAATTAAAATGAATTATTAATTAATAGGAAACCATGATATTAAATTTAATGGTTTTGGGTTGTCAGATAATATTTAGAGTACATGAACCTAAAGTGGAGAAATCAGGTAAATAAGGGTATTAATAGAATATTTCTTGGATATATAGAACATTGAAAATCTTATAGATTGATGATTTTATAATAAAATGAGTTATTATCTATTAATATAGTTATTGAATGAAGGGATTTTATTTTTTATGAATCTAGGTTTACCTCTTAACTAAATAAATTCCAAAAAGAGGAATTTGACTCAAATAAAAAGTTTCTTAAGAAAGTACTTTTGAAGATGTTTGTAAAAGTTAAAACATTTAATATCTAAGTTATATAGATATTATTTCTATTTTTAAATGTCATAAGTAACCAATTATAGAATTTTTTGAAAAATTGTGGGTTTTTTCAATATAGATTCTAGTCTAAAAAATCTTTTGAAGAGGCTATGTCCTCTTTTGATGCATCACGTTGGAAAAAAGATAAAAATTATAAAATATAATCTTTGAATAGAAAACAAATTGCATATCTTAGTTTAAATTCCTCAATGTTAACATCTTATAGGTTATAGGTATGTATTTAGAAGAAAATAAAAATTAAGTGGGGAAATTGAAAAATATATATCCAAATTGATATCTAATGAGTTTTATTAAATATAAGAAATCAATTATTTTTATATCAATGCTCTCATGGCTAGGACTGCTTTGAATGGAATTATTCTTGATTAATCATCAAAAATTTATTTGTAAATACACCAAATGGATATTAAGAAAACATTCGAAAATGGTCCACTGGATGATGAAATAAAAATATGGAACAACATGAAGGATTTAAAATACATGGTAAATAAAAATATTCTTGAAAATTGGTTTGGACCATATATAGATAAAAACATTCTCCAGAACAATGGAATGTGACATTTAATAGACATAATTTTATCAAATGGTTTTGTAGTTAAAAAATGTGATAAATGAGTTTAATGTATGTTCCCTAATAATCATTGTGTTATTTTTTTATATGTGGATGATATTATTTTCTTTTTAAATGATATGAATCAAATAAATAAGGCTATGTTTATTTTATATAGAAAAATTAATATGAAATTATTAAGTGAGTATAATGATATTTTTGGATTATAAATATTTATAAATAATAATTTCATTATGGTTTCCCAATCTCATTATATTGAAAAGGTCTTAATTATGTTTCAACAATTTAATTATTCATTGATTTCTACCTCATTTTATAATGGGACTAGAATGCTACCAAATATTGGTTGGGAAATTGCGTAATTTAAATATTCATAGGTGATAAGGTATCTCATGTATTCCATGACATGTAAATTAGTTGAAATTTTATATATTTATGGAATTTTGATGGGTTATTTGAGTAATCCAAGTTATAAAAAATGGAATGTTGTTGAAAGATTAATCATGTATCTAAAGGGTATTATGCATTACTATATTTTTTATAGTGGAAACCCAATGGTATTGGAAGTTTTTTTCTATGAGAGATGGATAACTAATCCATAGGATCACTATTATCTGAATGGTTGGGTTTTTTGAATATAGATTTGGAGTGATCTATTTAGATTCAAGAAAGAAACATATATAATAGACTCTAAAATGGTTTCTAAGTTTGTTTCCTTAGCAGCCATTAGAAATAAAGAATAATGGATTAGATATCTTTATCAGATCTACCATTGTGGTCTATGATGATATATATAGTTTCTATACATAGTTATATTCAAGAAATAATGGCTAGGACATTTAATAATACTTATAATGTAAAATTGAGACACATTGGTCTCAGACATAGTAATATGATCTAAACTCACTGACAAAAGAAATTTCAAGGGAATTGGTGAATAAAACATCCTTAGGGATGGGTTAAGATTCCTTATTAATAATTTTCCAATGATATAACCTTTACTTAACATGTGATAAATTCAAATTTATATCTTAAATTTAGGAAATTATATCATATGTGTGTAGTAAAAACCAATGTTATATTACATCCTTTGAAAATAGGGTTTGGTTCCATTGAGGAAAAGGAGGGTGGGTTTCAAAAACATAATGAACCATGTATTTCAAAAAATTGTTGAACCATGGGAATAATTTGTAGTTAACCTATGTGAACTTTGGATTGGATCCACTAAAAATAGATCATGACATAATACCTCAAACATTCATTAAAGGATAAGTGACACATGGCCATAATGTTATCCTTGAGTAGATAAATAACTAATGAATTTGAATGATCATATGTTAGATATACACCATTTATAATAAGAGTTACATGTTCAAGGATGTGCATACATGTTTCTTTATTGAAATTTTATTTTTTACTAATATATAAAAGTCCAAATATAGAGATACCTTTATTTATAAAAGTTCATTCAAATAGTGTGTGATTCATTATTTTAAAAAATGGTGTTTTAAATATTTCAAAATGGTGGGAGATTGTGTGATTTTAATGTTTTTTAATAATTAAATTTTTTTATTTAATGTTTTAATATGGGGAGGTCATTTATGGATTACCACATTAAAAATGGATATGATCAGACATTCCTTTTCACTATAGGTAAATTCCATTTATTAGAGGGTCAAATATGATGGAAATGATTTAATTTAGAAAAGAAATTCCTTTCCATGAAATGTATCATCCCAATTCCAAGGCGCATGATGCCTTATTTTAATGAGTGTTTTCACGACTAAAAAATGGACTCCCCCTTTGTATGGGAAAAATAATTCTGACCATTTCCAGGCTCTGTAATCCTTCCTAAAATTTTAGGTTCCTTTAAAATCCTCCACCAATCATTGAATTATTTTTTGTTAGTGCACAAAAACAAAATCCTTTTATTAATCTCTTGTATCTAAATCCACTTCAAGAGATACTATCCAAAATTTATTTGTATTTATCATCAATCCACCATTGTATCCTATATTGGATTCACTAACAACTTAATTTACTACCATTTTGGTGAGGGAGAATCTACTTTTATAGAGAGAAATATCATAACATTACTAAATAGTATCCTTCTGCAGCCATCTAAAATAAATTATATATCCTTTTCCCACCAATATACCTAACACCTATTTACTTCTTAGAGCATCTATATATATGTTTTCTAATATTTAATTTTTTTATAAAATAGATAAGGTTAATGGTCATTTATTTAATCTTTTTAGCCTTTAAACTGAGATCTGTGATTTTTTTGGTATAAAAATATTCTTTAAGTGTTTTATTAGTTCTATAAAATTAATTTAATATGTTTGGTAAAAATAAATTGGGGTCTTATTTAATTATACTGGATATGAAAAGTTTTTCCTTTTTAGTTTTGATTATAAATCTTTTTTTAAATACCATGAACACTAACTCATTGAAAAATTATTCGTTTATATCTTTTAATGGATTTTCTCATTTTGATGAAGTATTTTTTATTAAACCAATTTCTATAATGTATCAATTAAATATTAATGTTTTGTGTGATTCTTTAATGTGATTTTATATATATTTAATGTTTTATATTTTATTATAATTACATGATTTTATTTTTAATGTTTTTTAAACATGTTTTATTATAAAGCATCTTAACTATAGATTTTCATTTTATAAATATTAGTTTTTATAAAATGATGAAGCTTTAAAAGTTCCCTAAGTTTTTATAGATAAAATATTAAAAATCTTATATTGTTATTCCATGTGATGGATTCCCTTTTTTAAGGAGTAAATATTTTATAATTATTATTGAAAAATATAAATCACTTTTTTTTATAAATGTAATTCAAAAGTGAGGTTGAGATTTATTTTCTTATTTATATAATTATATTACATATAATAATTATTTTACTCAACCTAGTTTAATTTTCATGTGGATTCATGGGTCATTATTTGTTAAAATAGTGTATTCTTATTTCTTCTAAATTTATAACTTCCTAGAAATGGGATTTTAAAAAGAATATTTTAATATTATATATAATTTTCCTTTTATATGATAATTGGGATTTTTAAATGAAAGTGATTTGGGTTTTTAGGTAAAATGAAAATATTATTTTCAAAATGTTTTTCATACTATAAATAAATGGTATTATTTTTTGAATTTTATTAATAATGTGTAGGGAGGATACCTACTAGGAATTTCAAGCACATGCCTATCATTTTACAGATCTACTCATGTTTCGCATGGATGGAACAATTTTTTTTGAATTCTTTCTTCAAGGATGATGAATGTTGAAGGTGGATATGTTCAACTTGTGCATGGAGATGGATTTAGGTGGATTATTTTCCATTATTTATTTTTGTATCATTGATGTATCAATAACCATGTAATTCTTATATTTGTTTTTTTATTTTTTTATATTCATTAGGATAATTTTCTTTGTTCATTGGTCTATCCAATAATTATATGATATTTCTATTACTTCTTATTCCATGTTAGTTATTTTTTTATTTTTAAATTGTTTAATTTTTTTACATGGACATCTAGAATGTTTGAGTACTGCTGAGGATCTGCTACTTTTGAATCTTGGTATTTTGTTTGTAAAGTTACTGGTAATCCATAAACCTTCTTTTTAGAAAATTAAAAAAAATGTATTAGTGGAAGTGTCAGTTCATATTCCAAGGAGGGGTTATTATTAATATACTTATTCCATAGGTGAAACTATTCCAACTATTTTTCATTTGATGCCTTGGTTACCATCGCTAGCTCAATGTGATCAAGAAAGTTCTTTGAGCCATGTCATGGAAAAGATCGAGTACTAGGATCAATAGTAGCCTGGGTTGGTTCATGACATGTTTATTAATATATCTATTAATATTATGGTTTTCATCTCCTATGTGATGTTTTTAAGATGGTTTTAGTTGGTGTTCTAGTTATTGTATCATGCTTTCATGGTGGTTGTTTTAATAATGGTCATACATTGTTCGTAGTTGGCAATTTTTTGTGTTGAAACATTGTTCATCGTATCTTGTTTCTCTAACTGGTGGTCATTTATTCAAAAAATGGCATGTGAGGTGATAATTTTTTTTATGTAATAGGTGTGTGAAGCATGAGTTTCTTATAGTGATGAATTGTTGATCTAGGATGATTAAATGTTATAAAGCTCAATTAATTAATATTCTTTAAGTTAATATGATTTATGCTTCAATATTGGGCTATGTTGGGTTGGCATGGCTGGCCCGACCCAATTTTATTTATTTATGAGGATTGTAATTTATTCTATTTAGAACGTTGGGTTTTTTGTGGTTTTGTTTTAGTCTATGGATTTTTAGGTTCACACATAGAATCAAAGTGATTATTTGAGAAATAAAAAAAATGATTAAAGGGAGAAGGATATTTTGGGTTCATGATATATTCATGTCATGTTGGACTAATATATATATATAGATTTAAACTTCTAAAAATATTAAATTATCTAGATGTGGAAATGTGAATGTTATGGATTGTGGAGTCTTGAGGTTACCTAGAAACTACTATACAATGGGATGTAAAATTTATATCATGGTAGATGGTAAAATTTAAAATTCTAATGATCCATATTGATCCTGATCATGACCATCAAAAGTATCTTAATAGTGGTTTTAATTAGTTTAAAATGGAATAATTTAAGGACCAATTAGGGTTCTACATATGAAAATTAAAGGTGGGTGAATACTGAAGTTGAGATAGAGGGTATTTTAGAGAGAATATAGGATATGAAAAAGTATTGATATTTAGGTAAATAGAGAGGTAGAGCTGCTATATCATGAATTGGAAGAAAATATATCTTTTGGTAGGTATTTAATATCCTAGATTTTTTTAAGGATTGATGCACAATGATAATACCCATGAGAATTTTTGATTTGATCGTTTTATGCACACTCATAGCAATAAAAAATCCATAAAAGATCCCATTAATATATCATGAATTTAAAATAGTGATTAGTGATTCCCCTAGTACATTAACACATTATCGATGTATTCTCCTTGGAGTAACCCATAGTGACAGATGAAGTATAATTATTGTCCATGTTTTTTACTTTTTTCATTAATATTCATTACATGTGTCAATGGTTGTAAGTAATTCATTTCATTTTTTCTAATATGAGAATGATAATATTTAATAGAAGAAAATAAATCAAAAAAATAATTCACCCCTACCACTTTGTGTGTGTTTGGGACCTCTGGTTCTAATAGATATTTGAAACTATAAACCATGAGAAACATTATAGTCAAAACCACACAACATTAAACATTACACACCTAACATGGTCTTCCTAGTAAGACCTTGAACTACACGTTTTTATTCCTTTATGATTGTGTATGCAATCATTTTATCCATATTTCACATTAGCTCATTTTAACCCTAATCATTCCAATCATGAAACCTCATTTCGGTCAATAGTTCATAACCTTAACAATTAGTGACACATTGGTCTAAGTTTTATGATCTCAAACACCTAACACTCCATTTTCATCCAATTTAAATGTCCTTAAATTGAAATTAAGAGAGACATAATAATTCATCAGTTTAAAAACACACAAATTATTTTCTTATACCAAGTCAAGTGTACATCTATAAATAAAGTGTTCAAATGTATTTTTGGATTAATTTTTTGTCAATGGTATTCAATGAGAATGTTAATAGGAATATTGATAATATTGTTGATGAAGGGAGGATCCTGCCACTATAAGAATGAGAGTTTTTTTCCTATGAACTATGGGATAAGGAAATTTATTTTACTTTCATTGAGTTGAAATGGAATATTCATATATTGAAAATGGAGTTTGGAAAGAGTTGTCACTACCTATGAAGACCTAGTTGGAAAAATTCTAGGTAGTGGATATTAAATTATATTATTGGTGGAATGATATTAATTAGAAATAATAACATGTTTTGAAGAATATTTTCCATAGCTATCTAAATAAGCTTAGAGAATTAAGAGTGAATTAAGATACATAGTGATATTATAGACCTATTTTAATGTGAAATGTTAGATGTAACATGGAAGAATCCAACCAATTTTGATGTTGTTTATTTCTGATATATGTTTTATAAAAAACACATGGATAAATTTTTAAATAAGTTGAAGTGAAACTAAGAGTTTACAAATAGTGGTATCACTTGAAACACACACATTTGATTGTTTAAGATGCTGAAATGGTGCTTTAGAATGGATCTGAAGAGTCTTTTAAGGTTTAAAACATTACCAAATTTGATTTAAAGATATTTTAAATACCTGAATATGATTTTATAATAATTATATGTTACATTTATAAAATACATATTTCGAAATTATAGTTGAAAATGGATATGTAATGGATTTGTATATGTCTTTGTGATTTTTTTTATGGGTCATATAGTGTTCTATGTATACGACATTTCATCTATGGAATAAAAATTCACAAAAGGGATGAAATGTGTATGTTTCATTTTGAAAATACATATGATTCTTTTTATTTCTATGTAAAGGTTTTTGAGGCTAGGTATGAGTAATTTATCACCTTTTTTCATCAAGCCTTTGCAGATGTGTCAATAAACACATTGTCAAAAGATGAGAATGATATTGGATAAAATATGAGGATTTTGGATTTAATATTAGATGATGAAATAAATATAGTTCTATTTTTATATCTATCATGTATATAAATATTATGATCAATTAAATGATAATAATTCATATTGTTGAGTTTAGAGTTCCAGTCAAGGAATAATATAAGAATATGTGATATTTATCTCTAATCAAATTGATACCACGCCATAGAGAGATTTGAAATGAATATGACCATTTCATGGTATTTTTCTTGCTATAGTGGTAATAATTTAAGGTGAGTTTTTTCTCAATTAATTGAAAAATATATATGATGAGAAACACATCATAGCACAAGGAATATCATGTAATATTATTTTTGTTAGATTCATCCTAATGCGGGATGGATGGACACATTCGAGTAATCAAATTTCTAAAATAGAGAGATGTAGAAGACTATAAAGTAGTATAGACAATGGTGAGATGATAATTTAGATCTTTGTAATGGGGTGTTAGAACATGTCATGGAGTTGTTCATGACATATCAAGTGAGATAACTGGGAAGTAAAACAACATAAACTACTCAATGTTTCAGAGCTGATGAAAATTTTGAAATGGTCTCAAGCTATAGAAGATGAATCTGAGACATAACTGAATATATTGGATGGTTTAGATACAACCATGATAAATGATAAGCTACATATTTGGGTGAGGTATTTTGAGATGTATGTGAGGATCTCAATCATGTTATAAGTATATAACACCCTATATATCCCACTCTTTATTTAGTAGTAGATTATGTAATGTGTTGGAGGAGCATGTGGTACTTGTTCTAAATCAAGCAAGGTGTTGAAGTGGAATGTGTAATTTTTTAATATCATGAATATTGTGGGAGTGGTTTTTGATACATAGTGAGAGTCAAGAATTGTAAGAGTATTTCACAATGTTAATATACATTATGTTTATATGTATTATTTTTAGGGTTGATGTTATGGGAATATTCACAAATTCAAAAAACATATTGCACCTTAGTGTAGATTTGGAAATATAAGGTTGTGGTTTGAAACACATCAGATATTAAAGTGATGATAATAGTAGACATTTCATGTTGGGGTATAAGAGTGAAAATTAGTGAATAATTAGTCACCTTTAATTATATTATATTAATATTATATTCTTACATTGTGTGTGATATATGTCAAGTGGGCATTGATGAGGCTAGTATTTGGTAGTTTACCTCATAGGCACATGTGGGTCCAAATTTTTGTTCATTGGAGAATTAGTATGGTTTTCTATCATTTTCACTAGAGGTCCTATGGAAGATTTGATTGAATATATATGTTATGATCAATATATATATGTGTGTGTGTTTGTGTATTTAAATTGTTTCTATGTGATGAAGAGGGATTTAGTGAATGAACTATAACATACTAGATTAGAGTGTAGAGTTGTTGTAGAAGCTTATACTTAGGAATGATTTGAAATGTTATTTTGAATATTTATTTTGTATCAAGCATCACACAATATTGAAATTTATATTATGAGATATTTATTTATTTATATAATGTGGTGTTGATTATTGATTGTTTTCTTATATCTCATATTTAACATATATGATGGGGGTAATGTCTCTAGTTGTATGTTTTATATCCACGGTTCTAGCACTCAAATCATAACCTATGAGGGGCGGGATTTGATAGTGATTCATCTTATTAGTAATCATTGGGGGGTACTAGTGGAAGATATACCATTGTGTGAACCTCCACATATACACTTCTCAGGAGGACAATGAAGGGAGTACCCTAAAACCCATATTAAATAAACTTTAATTTAGAGAGTTGTACTGAGATTATAAAACATATAATGAAAGTAATAATCATCATAATAAAAATTAATGATGAGATATGAAATGAAACCCACCAATGAACATCACATCATATGATTAAACCAATATCTAAAACAATAAAATACAATAATTCATGATTATAAATATAAAATAAATATCCAAAATAAATTCCCAAAACATTTCATAAGAAAAAACTCCAAAATCACCCCACTCAATGTTAATATAGCCCACATCAGTTACCAAATATCTCATGATCAATTGAAATATATATATATACAAATTGGGAAAGTATAACTTTTAAACTCAGTAGGGTAACTATAACATTTATTGTTATCAATACCTCTCAAAAAAATGTTATAATATAATAATAATGGTACAATGAACTTATATTGGAACCAATATACTCACATTAAATCAACCACACAATACTAGACACACAAAGAAACTCTCATTAAATATCACAGAAAATGTAGTAATATAATATCTATATATAATCGAAGCAATTGTTACATTCTATATCAGATGTGGGACATAATGTAGTCCTATATACCAAAACCTATGTCAAGTTTTAAAATTTTATGTTCACATTAGTGAATATACATAACTTTAATCATAACAATTATATATCATCAATATGAAGGACATCAATCTCATACCCACCTACCAAGCCCCCACTATGTACCACATGCCACCCTCACACATTGAATGATATACACCAAGTAAAACATGTCACACACATACTTTTCATGTACTACACCAAGTATCACATGTTATTCTCAAAACATTCCTTATCTACTATAGAAGAAAGATCAGTGAAGGGAGGAGTAAGCGACTTTCTCCCCATAAATATAGATTCTTCTGAAAAAACCTAGGATGAAAACATTTAGTATTAGTACAAATTACTCCACTCAGATGAGGTGAATTTATAAATTAATAGAAAAATACATGAAAAAATAATCACACATAGATCATAGACTGAGGGTTTACATAAACATACTTAAAAAAACTCACCAATTTCAACTTTTTATCACCATTACTTATTCACAATCATTGCTACATCTATAAAAATCTAGGAAACATATATGAAAATATATCCACATTAACCAACTATGGTTCCAATTTTCTTCATTCATTTAACCAAATAAATTTAACATTAAAAAAATATTAGGTTCATTATAACATTTATTTCTAACATTTAATGATAAACTCTAAAAATAGCTCATGTATATTTCTTTGTTTCTACATTTATTAATTCCATTTCTTCTGATGCCACTAAGCATCGCTAAAAAAATATCAAATTTTCCAACCATATCTACAATATTAATAAATAATCACATCATTTATTATATCCATAACTACACCATGAAAATCATATATCAAGGCATATATAATACATTATCATCATAAATATTATTAAGTCCCAATTAATCACACGCCCCATTTTACTACCATCATTAATAATTATTCAATTGATGTGATATCATTCACACTCATTGACAAAATCTTCGATGATAACCTATAAAAAATATTAATGGGAATAGAATAAAAAACACCCATTAATTCTTTGATTTAATGATAATATAGTTTTAGGATGATTTTTTTGTTCATAAAATTCTTTAATTTTTTATTTTTCTCTTATTATATAAATAGCAACTCTAATAAAACATGAAATAATATAGTAAAATATTTGAATTAAATTCACAACCACTCTTCTAGTTTTTTATCCTATTTAGTTGTTTATATATTGAATGATAGTGAAATGTATGATAATTTATTATTTTAAATAAACATGAAAATTTCATGAAAAAATCAGTATACCATTTAATAAATCCTAACACATAATAAAATACTCTTGAGGAGAGTAAAATCAAAAAAACATGAAACTATACACCACGTTAGGTGTTCTATGATAAAATATCTATTGTTTTTATATTGTATTCTTTAAAATTAAAAACTTGGAAATGTATAATAAAAACAAAATTTATGTTGAAGAAGTAAAATTATTCTAAGCCAATTTTATGAATAAGAGAGAGAGAAAAATAATAATAATAAGTATGATACTAAATTAAAAGAGAAATTTGAAAAGTAATAACTTTTTTCACCCTCCTCACTAAAAAATAATAGAGATAATGATCAATTAAAGATACCTCAATGACTTCTCTTAGGTTAAGTCCCATTTAGGAGATCAAAAATAGTTCATAAACACTCTATACATGTCAAAGTATTAACCTACAAGCATAAGGGTTACATTTAAATGATGATAAAATAATTCTATAAGTTGAAATGTATTATATAGCTCATAATAATGAGTGGGATCTTATTGAATAATTAAATGACTATAAAAATGTTTAATAAAAATTAACATAGGTTAATTCTTGAACACATAAGATTTATAGAGGAACAATAATAAAATATAAGGAATTAATTATAAACCTTTCATAAACTTTAGATGGATGTGCTATAGTATGATGAATTTATTGAAAAAGAGTTATTTTTTATATTATAAGAATAATAAATCATTTATATGCTAAAAAATAATTTAAATTGCATTGATATGGGAAGTTAAATTATATTTGATATTCACAAGCGAAATAAGATTTATGAATTCATTAATTTTATGAAAGAGGATACATTGAAAAAAAATAATAACTTTTTGTTTCACAAAATAAAAATTATAATATTGTAATAATACAATATCATTTATTAAACATTTCAAGGAACATTAAAAAATGATTAATTAATTGAAATTAGTGACTGATAAAAAAATTATATTTTTTATTATTTTTTATATAGTAAACATTATTTAACTGATTCAAAAGAAACAGATATTTATATGACGCAAGATAAAAAGATATATTTGAATGATTGATTTAATGAAAAAGTACTTAGCACTATAAAAAATACAAAACATAGAAAATAACGAAAACGAATTATTTAACAATTCAAAAGAGGGTCAATGATAATTTAATGCAAATAAAATGAAAAATTATTGAACAATTGCGTATATAATAAAAGATTATATTATGAGAAAATAAATATTGATAAACATGTATTGGTATGGATATTTTTTATATAAATGACTATTAAAATAAAATATAAAAATAAAATGAAACTCAACATGTTTAAATTGTATAATATTTACAAACTATACATAGATATAAGATATGTTTACTAAATTATTATTTCAATAGTCTAGTTTGATAATAAGAAAATATTAATATCCTAGTATTTAAAATTTAATGAATGATACTATTTAATTAAAAATATACTAAAATAGTAAAAAATTATTAATGGGATTTAATCATCATTTAGTTAATGATTCATAAAATGTTCTAATAATTTATATTTTTTCTCTATTAAAATAATTTCATGTATGAAATGACACTAATATAATTTGATGAACAGCTATATTGAATGACATTGGTCTTAAAATTGAACAAAAAATGTTAGTTAATTTTGTTACAAACTCTTAATACCTTATCCTTCTTTAATGTGATAAGAGTTATAAAAAATTTTGTGAAGTTAATGGGATCAATTAGTAGTAGTTCAATATGCCAAGACCCAAAAACAAACACTGTCCAGAGACCAAAAAAATCAGTTAATGATTAAATTTTCATTACAAAACTAAAGATTAAAATATTTTTTAGATTGTAATGGTTAAAAAATGGTCAAAATTACTACAGCATAATGAAGATGGAGTTAAACATCATTTTTATTTTCTGTTTGACTTTAATTTAAAATCATAGAATTACCAAAATTAAAATAACATAAAAATCTAGGATCAGTCCTATGAATCCTATTTAATAATGTTTCCTAATGTCAAGGGTGATAATTTTTACCATAATTAATGGTAAGAAAAGAAACTACAGTAAAAAATTCCCATTTTTTCTACTTTAGTTGGTTTATTTGAGCACTGGGTATTTCTTGTCTTACCCCATAGTTATCCCAAATAAAAACTACCTTGGTTGAATTTTCATTCTCTATTATTATTTTCATATATTTATTTTGATTGTTAAAAATTATTAAAAGCTTAATTATTGATGAAATAATTAATATTTTTATCCCAAATCATAAAAATAATGATAAATATAAGATGAAATAAACTAAAAATTTATAAAAGGAAGAAACATGAAAGTTAAAAAATATCATGATATAATGTTTTTTAAATATTAAATTTGATTTAATGTATTTAAAAATATCAGAAAAAAATAAAAGGTAAGGAATACCATAATGAGAAATTAAATATTGATAATAAAAAACAATAAAATCAAACAAATAATTCTTAAAACTATTAAATTTTATAAGTATATTATAATTTATTATATGAATAATTCTTTTTTATATCCAAAACCACTAACACCTAAACATGCGTAAACTATCCTTGATCCAAATAAGTCAATCCTTCAAAAAATGACTCCATTTCCTCTAAGAGTATTTTTTATACATGCAACAAATCCATACCTATGTTGATGGGGATTATAAAGGATTTCACTAATCCAAATACAATATAAAACCGAAATTAAAAAAACCATGTCATAAAATATATCTATTCGTTTTAATTGAATAAAATATTTGAAGAAATGCACACCTTTTATTTGATTGGCTAACTATAAAATATTGTTCAAAAATATTGATAAAGATCGGTAAGAAATTTGAAAAAAAACCCTTTCAAGGGTATCCATGAGCTTTGTAAATCTCCCAATGCATGGGAAGGATCATCACTTACTCATGGGTTTCTATAACCTTAGATTTTGAGGGGGAGAATTTAGGTTAAGGATTATCATCACATTTGGATCCATAATAAATCTCAAACAGTGAAACTCATTATATATATTAATCCTTGGATCTTTCTTGAATTCCAAGGGTCAAACTATTTTAATGAGATGTGCCACAAAATATTTTATGAAATATCATCATAATGAATCATTATTTAACATTTAAATAATGGATTTAGTAATTCAAAATCATATAATCACCATCATATGACATGAAAACCAAGTATGATATCATATAAAGGGAGAAAAAATGATTTTCATGAATTATCAAAAAAACTCATGAATCACCATGCCCCACACCATGACACAATGACACTTGCTACATCGTTGATTATACTAAAAAACTACAATATAGTTAAGAAAAAAAATCATGTTTTTTTCTTTAGTTAATATATACATAAATACCCCACATTCACTAAACCCTTAAAGAGTTATCAAACTTTTTTAGGTTAGAGATAGGTAAAATATAGGGGGGATTTCTTTGAAAATTTTAAGGAAAACCATCTAATTTTAAAAACATAATTACAAAATAAAGAATAAATTATAAAATAATCAAAGTGAAATAGAAATAATATTTTTTTAATAAATTAATAAATTCATAAGAATAAAAAAGGGGTATCGATAATAAAGTTATTAATTGATAAAAAAATTGAAAGTAAATGAGATAAGATATTTGGTAAGGATGTTCACCAATAGTGCTCGAAGGTACCCAAAAGTCTACCACCTCAATCATGTGAGGATTTAATATATTATTCACATGTATTAAATGGTATCTAAGGTACCAAAACTATCACTTGAATTTTTATATATAGTAATAAACTAGATAAAATAGACATTATCTATTTTAAAGAAAATATAGAAACCACAAAAACAATAGTCCCTTTCCTTTTTAATAGAAATGGAAAGAAAACCAAATTCACTCACATAAAATAAATTGATAACAAATATTAAAAGGAATTGGAAGATGATTGTATTTTTTGTAAGTAATCACTTTTAAAATTGGTCTCAATTATCTCAATGAATAATATGAACACTGTGAGTGAATAAGAATAAAGAAGAGTCTGATTTTGATATTAAAATTTGTTCACACACTAGAAAGAGGAAAATTATTTAGAAATAAAAACATTTTGAGTAAAATTGATCATGTTTTTAATTGGATAATAATTTGTTAAAGAATTTCAATGTTTATTTCTAAAGCCTCTAAGGATCTCCAGTTATAGGATTCTCATCCTTCGATAATTTTATGCAATCCATCGGAGTCATGGTGTCATTAAAGTCCATGTTCCATGAATTATTACTCTCTTAAATAAATTTAAAATCAAAACCTTCTACACTATGGAATGGAGTACAATTTCATGGAGGTATACACTATAGTGTAGGGTTTAGATATGCTACATGGAGAAACAAAGAAGTATTTTTATTATTCTTCCAAAAATGAGGTAGCTACAATATAGCCTCTATAATGTGGTGTGGAAAATTCCAATAAATAAAAAGTAAAATACCACATGGCATTGAGCTATTAAATATTATAGGATCTGATAATTGACTACACAATCAAAATATGTGAGAATAAATTAAAAAAAGTAATTTTATTATAAATTCATTGAAAATATTATAAAAATACATTATAGAGGATCTATAAATTTGATATTAATTTATAAAATGATTAAAAAAATTAGATAGTTTAAATAAACATGATAAAAATTAATATATGAAGAATATCATGAAAATATATTAAACTATATAAACTAGGTTTTTATACCTATTTATGGTTTTTTTTCATGCATATGTAATGGTATAATTAAAAATATTATAATCGTGTAAGATTAAGATCATCATTCAACACATAGTATAAGGAAAAGAATGTTGTATAAGGGTAATCATGCACTAAGTAAGGGTAAACATATTATGAAATGGTAAGAATGCACTGTGTATGGGTAAGCATGTTGTGTAATGGTAGGCATGTGTTGTATAAGAGTAAATATAAAAACACATTCACTGCGTAACCATACATCTACATGTGCATATAGAAAAAAATGAAATTATCACATAAAGGTATAAATCATGTTGCAAGAAGGTAAAATATAAATTAAAATAGTTCATAAATATAAGAAAGGAGATGTGTAAAGGTATAATCAAAGCTACATGATTGTATATTCAAGCTATTTCAAGTTACATAACCAAACATAAATATTTTGTAAGGTAAAAGGGATGTTACATTAGGGTAATAAGAACAATATAAGGCTTATATAAGGGTAAACATAACTTTTATGAAACTAATTGTTCACCAAAAAAATTACTAAGAATTATATATAATAATAAGAATATTAATAATTAATAAAAAATAAGAAGAAAAAAATTTAAAAAAATATTTTCAATAAAATAAAATAAAATAAAAAATAATTTAATATAATAAAAAATAAAATTATAATATTCAAAAAAATGAAATAATGAAATATAGTATATTGTAATTATAAATATATAAATAATTAAAGTGGAAAGGATCCTCTTAAACAATCTCCCCCTATTTGATAATAAAAAATCAAGAAATTTTAAAATTTCTCCCCCATTTTTAAATTATAAAAAATAATAAAATAAATTTGAAAACCCATTTTATCCCCCTTTTTGAAACATATAGGGGAAAATATCAAAATTTTAACTCATTTTATCCCCAAAATAAAATAAATAATAAATAAAAAATAGATATCTCTTCATAAATTAATCCTTATCAGGGAATGAAATTTAAAAGAAGCCCATAAAAATATTATTATTTAAAATAAAGTGTAAAAAAAATAAGATTAATATTTAAAAAAATAATTTTTATCATTAATGTAAAGTAAAGATTTTATTAATAAACCAAATCAAATTCCCCTAGAGTACCATACCTCATGTGCAGTAAGTCCCACTCAATATGCTTAGGATAGATAAAGGGTTAATCATCTGAATCAACTATTATTGGGATTAATTCATTATAGAATATGAACTAGAATTGTATCCACTTATTTTTATACAGAGATGATTTTTTTTCCGATGTGTTATAATCACTTTATATTATAAAATTGTGAAAAAAATCATAAACAAATTTTTAAATAAATATAAATTTTAATTCAATTTTGGAATATAATTTTTTAACACAAAATAAAAAAAATATCTGATTTTCCAAGATCTTAAGTGAATTTGAAAAAAATCTTGAAAATGTAAAAGTAATGAAAATCATAAAAAGATAAAATCAAAAAAGATATCAACTCCTTTTTTGAGAAGGAAAATAAAATATGAGGGAATAGATTTGGAAAAAATATTTAAGAGACAGTATAAAATAAAAAGAATAATGAACTTATTCCCATGAATATCAAGGTTGTTTTACATAGTTTATATAGGAATGAAAGATCTAGGTTCCACCTCACTTGGTGCCTAAACATTAAGATCAAGGTTGTAAATAGTTGATCAATCACTCAAATAGGTTAAAAATCCATTTTTAATGAGAGTCCGCCAATTGATAGAGCATTGATGTTTTGTGGTTAATCTCTATAAGAAATCCTTTAATGGTTTATTTTGGTAACCTTGAGGTAGCAAAAATGTTAGAAGAAGATTATTTTTCATATGGTAAAAAAATTTGTCAAAAAATGTTCTATAATAAGGATTTGGGAACCTAAATTTTTTTATATTGATAATTTATGTGGGAAAATGAGAAAAAATACAAATTATTTTATGGATACCATATCTACAATTTCTACAATTACATTTATAAACTAGATGACTAAAAATATTTCAATAATTAAAATTTTATTTTGAGAATTTTATTTTGTAAAATTAGTCATTTTTTAAGATGTTTCATTATCACATGAAAATTCGAAATCATGATTTTTTTCTTTTAATTCATTGAGAACCATGAATCATATTAGGATATAGTTTACCCTGGGATAATTTTTAAGGATATATATTAAGATCCATGATTTAATTTATGAAAACATTAACATCGTGTTGATTTTTTAATTTCAAAATTAAACCTTTATTTTTTCATTAAAAGTTGTTATTTTTCATTAGAAATAAGATTTTTATTCAATTAGAACAATATTTTATTTCATTGAATGATTTTAATTTTTTGAAATATGATCTTTGAAAAAATTTAAAATTTCTTTATCAGAAGAAGTGGTGCATAATGAAAAGGATGAATGAGTGTAGGAAGATGAATGTGAAGGGGAATTGGAACTAACCTCTTCACCTACCTTATGTAGATCCATAATTCATTTTGAAGTGGATTTATATGTTTCATTGTTTTTTTGAAATTTTCTAGAACTATATGTTATTACTTTTAGATCATTCTTACCTTAATTATTTTATTTAAACTTTTTTTCAAGGTACAATATAGTTTGATGGGGCCCTTTTTTCAACTGAAGAAAGAAACTCATGGGACGTCAAATTGATCATTATTTTGATATTTTCAGAAGTATTTTTTTAAATTTTTGAAATTTTTTAAATCTTCTCATTGATTATTAAATCTTAGTTTCAATATCAATGTCTCTTTCAGAAGAATAGTCCTATTTTATTATTTTAATGGCTATGTTCACCTTTATTTTCTTGGATTTATAAGATTTATTAAAAACTTAGTGTTTCATAATTATCTCATAAGTTATAATTGATCCAATGGGTTATTCTACTTCCATATTTTTAATATTCTTGGATTCTTGGAGAACTATTAAATTGAGATCCCATGAACATAGAAAAATCTACTATATTTTCTTGACTAATGTTTCAATATGAAGAGAGTCATCAAGATATTTTGACCATTGAAAATATAAGTAAAATGAGTAAACATTCTAGAAATAGACTCATTTTCATGCATGTAGAGACTTTTAATGTCCTTTATAAGATATCCAGTCAAGTATCTTTAACTTTATTGGTGTCTTCATGGGGGACTTGTAATAATTTACATATAACATTTTCCATTTTTAAATAATGTTTTATATTTAATTCATTTCTATATAAACCAAAAAAAAATGAATTCATAGCATTTACACCATGTTGAAAACTAGTAATATCATCCAGAGTCCATCTATAGTATTTTTCATTTATTGGGATATAACAATAAAAAACCTTTTAGAAATATTATAACCAATGCTTCTAAATAATATAGGATTGTCAGTTTTCCAATAATTATAATTTTAAACATAAAATAATGTATCATGTTTATAAAAATTATATTCTATTTTAAATTCAAACCATGAAATTGGTTAAAGTTTAAAAATAAAAAAGCAATCTTGATGAATTTTTTGACAAAAACTCAATGTATCTTTCAATAAAAAATTATGGTGTCAAGATAAACAAGACTTAAAAATAATTTTTTTTAAAATATCAATGATAGTATTTGATAATAAATCTAGGTCAGATATAGGTAAAATGGAAAGATGGGTTGGGTGGAGAATTACTTTTTTAAAAAAATAAAAAAAAATTAAAATTCATTAAAATTGATTACTAAATAAAAATAATAATATTTAAATGGAAATAATATATTTAAGTATAATAAAAAATTAGAATAATAAAACAAATAGTGAATTGATAATAAAATGATTAAGTGAAAAATATTTAAAAATGTGGAAATTAAATGAGACAAGATATTTGGTAAGGAATTTCAACAATAGTTCCTGAAAGTACTCATAAATATACCACTTCAATACCTTAAGGATTTAATGTATAATTATATTATATTTAATTGTATCTAAGATACAAAAACTACCCATTTCATTTTTGGATATAGAAAGAAACTATATACAATAGACACTGTCAATTTAAAAGAAAAGCTAGAATCCACAATAGAATAATCCCTTTCCTTTATAAAGTAAATAGAATGAAAACAATATTTCATAACTTTAGAGTTATTGAGAACAAATATTATATTAAATAGGAAGATTATAGGATATCTTGGAATTAATCACTTTTAATTATCTCAATGAATATGATGAAAAATAAGAGATAATTATAATAAAGAAGATAGTGATATGGATATTACAATTTTTCACACCCTAGAATGAGAAAAGGTGATTTCAAAATAAAATCACATTGATTTAAATTTATCATGTTGTTAATCGATGAAATATTATCATGGAATGTACATTTTCATTGAAATGGACTCAAAATGTCTCTAAATATAGTATTCTCATCTTTCAAAAATGTTTGGGAATCTATCTGGTTATTTAAGTCATTGGAGTCAAGGTTCATTGAAACATGACTATCTTAAATGAATTTGACATCACAATCTTCTACATTGTGGAAGGGTTACTGTATTTTTAAGGTGTTCACTATGGTGTAGGGTTTAGAGATTTAAAATGGATACACAATGAAGTATTTTTATGTTTCATCTAGAAATGAGGTAGCTATAACATAACCTCTAGATAGTGTCATGGACAACCCCTACAAAGAAAACCAAAAATACCTTATGTCACAGAGCTGCTGAGATTATAGGATATGATAATTGATTACTTTATCAATATATGGGATAATAAAGGAAATGAATTTAATGTTATGATAAATTATTTTAAAACATTGTAAAAATTCTTCGCATGGGATTTAAAACATTAATATAAATGTATAGAATCATTAAAAAAATATACAGTTAAAAATCATGAAAAAATAAATATATAATGAAGATCATGAAAATAATGTAAGAAAGATAAACCAGGGTTTCTTACCTATTTAAGGGTTGTTTTTCATTCATGTGTAAAGGATTAATGAATAATATAATACAAGCATAATTTTAACATAAAATTATATAAACTATGTAAGGGTAAGCATGTTTCCTAAGGGTAAGAATGTTCTACGTAATTTTAGCATGTTTTGTAAGGGAAAGAATGGTTGTTTAAGGGTAAACATGTTGCATGAGGGTGGGAATGAACTATGTAAGGGTAGACATAAAAATACATGAGAATACTAAGGGTACGTATATGTATGTGTAAAGGTAAATAAAATTCTCTTATGAAGGTAGAAGTCATGTTTTATAATGGAAAACTAGAAATTACAAACAGTGCATAAAGGAAAAAAGGGAGTTGTGTAATGATAAAACCAAAGTTGTGTGAGGGTAAATGAATTCTATATAAAGGTAAGGAAGATAAAAAAATCTTTCATAAGGGTATAAAAGAATTTTTATAAGGGAAACATGAAATATACAAGGCTTACATAATGGTAATGATAAACATTAGAAAATTAATTTTCACTAAAATTAATTAAAATAAATTATATAGAATAATAATAATAAAATAAATAATTGAAGAATAATTTAAAATGATTAAATGAAAAATATTTTCAATAACAAGTAATATAAAATAAAATAAAATAAAATAATAATATAATTAAATTATAATTAACCAAAAAAATAATTTATGAAATACACCTTATTATAATGATCAAAACATAAGATATTTAAAGTATTAAGGAGAAACATAAACAACATTCACCTTTTTTTGTGTCATATGAAATAATCTATGAAAGTGAATAGTGATATTCACAAAATCCATAAATACATGGGATGTGTTTATGATATATCATAGTTGATGATATATATATGTGTTTGTTGTAGTGTGTGTCATAATAAGAACCAAGGAATATTTATGCCTTAGTTGGGGATATTGCATGGCGTGATATAAAGATATCACACCACAATAACCACTATAAATATAACATATTCTAAAAGACCTATACCAATTGTTTGAAAAAAAACACTAGTTCAGGTATGGTTTTTATCCACCTATACTAATAGTTTGGTCAAACCGTTGGTATAATTATTATATATGGAAAATTATACCATTAATTTGACAAAACCATTTGCACAATTATTTATGTTTAATAATATTGATAATTATAATAATAAATACATGAAAATTAATAATAAAAAATTATTGTATGTATATATATATATATTTATATATAGTCAAATAAGTAATTATAGCATAATGGGAAATACTTTGGAAAATTATAGTGTGGTTTTGGGATCAATACATGTTGGGGGAAATTTTCACAATGCGATATCTATACGAATAGTTTGAAAAACCATTGGTATAGTTTTTTTATATGAATTATACCAGCATCTCATTGAATAGTAATATATACTATAGAAATGGTTTGAGGGACTATACCAATTATTCCAAATATTTATGGAATTTTGTTACAGTTGTGTGTAATTAAGATATTTGTAGTTTAGAACACACAAATAACATATAGGTCATGATATTGGTTAATCATATCATATAATTAACATGGTTTTTGGAATGTTAAACATTAACTTTCAATTATTCCACATTGTCTATCATCAGTTTGATGTTCTATATGATGAATAGTTTTGGAATTGAATTGGTCGAGGGGTTACAGAGAGTTTGTAACTACATGCATTAATCATGAATTTTGTAACGTATGAGGAAATACAAAAAAATGAGATAATTTTTAGGGGATATATAAAGTTTCTAAATAAATAAGAAGGTTGTGGTTTGATCCTATCTAAACCTTATCTATATTCACTCAAAGATCTCTTCCAAATTCTCTCCTTACTATATGAGGTACTTTCATATCATAGTAATTGAGGAGGATCACCCTAGAAGCATGTGATTAATTCAGCATGTGGATACACCATGAAGGAAGGAGTTTGATGGCTTCCTTTAATTGTTCATTATAAAGAATGTGATTGAATATTAAAACTTAACTATCTATAGTGTAAGGTAATTTTTTTTTCATCTTACAGTTTCATAGATTTTGTTTTATATAGGGTTGATATTGGAATTTGATGTTTCTTAATGTTTCTTGTGACAACTGGGCCCCGATGACCGCACAGCCACCCCGCCATAACATAGTCGTCGGGTCCTGGCCCGCCAGGTACCACCAGTTGCCCCGCAGACACGTGGGGCCCACCCCAGGGTCCACCCACATGCCCGAACGGGTAATCTGACTAATGATTTTCCCCACAGGCCTGCATCAAAACACATGACACGGATTAATTTTATGTTGACACATAAAATTAATTGACAGCAATTAATATCACGTTGACACATAAAATTAACTCACAGAAATTAATTTTACGTCAAATCATAAAATTATTTGAGAGAAATTAATTTTACGTCGACACATAAAATTAACTGACAACAATTAATTTTACGTCGACCCATAAAATTAATTGAGTGCAATTAATTTTACGTCGACATATAAAATTAACTGACAACAATTAATTTTACGTCGACCCATAAAATTAATTAAGTGAAATTAATTTTACATCAACATATAAAATTAATTGATGGGGGGTTTGAGAGGTTTCCTCTCCCTACCCATTAAATGGGAGGTTAGGGTGTGGCGGTTCCACCACCAACTCCCAAGTGGAGCTTCTAACCACTTTATCTGCACTGCATGTGTTTAACAAAATAAAATAAATGATTCACTTGTTTTATTTTATTAACCCACGTAAAACACCAAAAACTAACTTTCATACCCGATCATCCGTCGTTGAGGTGAAAGTCTTCTTAAGAGAATATCGGCACTGCGAGTTCAACAGTGCCCTCAGAATTCGATTCTGAGAACCGGTTCAAAAGTTATAAAACGCCGCTCGTACGTTTACTGAACGTACTTGAAAAAAAGTTCGGAAAATTATTATCAGTCACCCTCGACCCACTATGGTCAAGGTTAGGCTCTTCCTTGGAGAAACATGACCCAAAGAACTCAACGATACTCTTGGATTTTCAATTCGAGTTACCGTTTAGAAGTTATGAATTTTACAATAAAATAATTGTCACTTAATTATTTTATTTACAGCCAAAAAATAACTTTCTCAGGTGGCCCGCGCTAGCGAAAGTTAGTATCTTCTTAAAGAAAGCATACCCTCACGAGTTCAACGGTGGTCTCGGATTTTTAATCCGAGTTACCGTTTGTGAGTTATAAGCATTTGAAAAATAAAATAACTTTATTTGATTATTTTATTTACGGTTATGCCATTTTTGGGTTTTCTCACAGGAGGCCTGCGCCGACTAAACTTATGTCACTTCTAGGGTAAACCCGCCATTCTGAGCACAACGGTGCCCTCGAATTTCTGATCCGAGTAACCGTTTAAGAGTTATTCCACTTTTTCAGGAAAACTGCTTATGCGTGTTAATTTAAGCTTAACAAAACTTCAGAAAATTATTCCGGGCACACTAGGCCTTGGAATCAAGTGCCATCAGAAACTACATACTCATAAAATTCCAAAGAATTTAAGAAAAAAAAATTTCCTTAAAATTTACGGGTCTTTACATTACTCCCACCTCAGGGCTTTATGTCCCCGTAAAGCTACAACACAAACTAGGGAAACTAAACGAGGTACTGAGCACGCATCGGAGCCTCCCGCTCCCAAGTGCTCTCCTGGAGGTTCTCGTGCTTCCAACGAACGTGCACTAGAGGAATCGACCATCCACTAAGGACCCGCTCCTGTCGATCCTTGATCTCCACCGGAACCTCTATGAAGGTTTCCCCGTCGTCGATGTCCAGCTCCCTGTGATCGATGATGTGGGTCGGGTCGTGCACGTACCTCCTCAGCTGAGATACGTGGAAAGATGTCAAGCACCCGGTGAAACTGAGGTGGAAGAGCTAGATGAAGCGCAGAGATAAATTGTCGCCCCGGACAAATCTTTGTAGTCCACGTCGAGGTGAGACTCGTAAGAAAACGTGGTCGTCATCCTCGAACTCCAGTGGTCTACGCCTCTTATTAGCATAGGACTTCTGTCTGCACTGTGCAGTCTTCATCCGCTCATGGATGATCTGCACCTTCTACATCATAGCCTTCACCATCTTTGGTCTTACAAGAGCTGCTAAGATTTCCCCTTTTATGAAAAAGAGAAGTCTTGTCACATCCTCTGGATGAACCACGTTCTTTGCCTAATACAGTCAATCCCAACATGGATGATACTAATCCATACCAAGGATGACGTCGTAAGGCCTCGACGCTACTACCAAGAGATCCAACCATTACTCTCACCTCCAAGGGTTGAGTCACACTGTCGGCATCAGTGTGTGGTAATTGGGTCTCCTCCAGTAGGTATCTCAAAAGTGAGGGTCAAGTCAACAGTTTTAACCAGAACCTCTTAGTATCAACCACACAAAAGGGAAGGAATGAAAACGTCACAAGGACAAGTGTCTTTTATTACTGCAGCTCAAGTACAAAGACACACAACAACCATAAACAACAACATCAACAAAGCTAGAAGCAACATGAACATAAGTCTCCACATTTGGAGCTATTCCCGCTCCTATCCATCTACTCCCGGAGCTCCATGATCATAGGCCTCAGCTGCCTGAAGCTTAGGTCTCCCCTGTCCACCCATTCCCTGCGGTCGGGGTGGTCTTCCTGGTGGTGGTGGTGGTAGGGCCTCAAAGCATCGTCCACCACCCGCTGCTCGGCCAGCTCCTCTACCCCGCCCACCTGCTCCCTGCAGACCTCCATGGTCGAACCTCTGCCTCTGCCTGGGAGGTCCTTCGTTTATCTGCTGATCATCTGTATGGCAGGTCAGACAGTCGAGAGCCATGTGACCAACCCCACCGTAGGAGTAACACTGTCCACTCATGGTAAGTCGTTCTCCACCCCGGGTGCCTCGCACAAATGATCCGGAATCATGCGGTTGACAACCTGTAGGTCTAGTCCTCTTGGACCTCTGCATCATCTGTCTACTGCCTGTTGTAGAAGACTCTACCGCATGCCGGCTAGTGGTGTGTCCTACTACTGGAGACTGATCAGCAAAAAAACTCTCCACTAAGAGGGATCGCTCCAACACCCCTATCTACGTCAGGATGTTGTGAGAAACAACTAAAGCTCTGATCTCTCGCCTAAGCCCCTGCTCAAAGGTTTGGGCCCTGAAGAATGGGTCTCGTACCATGTCCATGGAATAGCGTGAGAGATCGGTAAACCTCGCCGAGTACTGGGCTACCATCATGCTGCCCTTCTGCAGCTGTAGTAGCTCCTGGATACGCACCGCACGGAGGGTGGCTGGGACGAACTCTGAGTGGAAGAGGCTCTCAAAGTCCGTCCAAAGAAGAGATGCCTCGTCGTGCCCCTGGATCATCAATATCCACCATCTGCCTGTTGCCGCATGCAGGAGGCTCGCTGCAAGGATCGCCATGAGGTCAGCTGGTGTTCCCACTAGCCTGAAAACTCGAACTACAGCCTCCAGTCAATCGTCAGCTGCCTCTGGGTTCGTCTCTCCCCGAAACCTGGGTGGCCTCTGGCGCTGGAACTCATGCAGCGCGCTCAAGCAGCGTGCATCGCCTACTGTTGGGCCAGAGGCATCGGTGGCCCAACAGGTGGTAGTACCGCTGGTGCCTCCGCTGGTGCCTCAACTGGAAGAGGGCCCTGTACTGAGGCCTCGTTGCTCGGCGGGCTGTCAGTTAGTACAAAACTCGGAACCCTAGCTGGCTACCATCGTGGGGCCATCCTGGAAAGAAAAAGGTGTGCCACGGTCAAAACAGAACCTGGTGAGCTGACACAAAGTAATCACAAAGAAAACCTTTGAAACACACATGCAATCAATGTTTTCATGTATTGAGTCGGAAATCAGAAGTCAGGGTCCTGGTGTATGGATACGTCGGCCACCGCACCAACACTGGACTCCCTGGACTGATAACCACACTCAATACCCTTAACACTACTGCTTCACAAAGAAGAAAGATCAGAGTCCTGAGTTCTGTGGTAGAACTGAACTCCTCTGATACCAATTTGTCACGACCCGTCCTTGGGGCCTGTGTCGTGACTACCCCAAGCCCGCCTTCCATAGGCTAGGGGCTGGCGACCAGCACCAAAGGCGTAAATACCGACAAAAATGGGAAGGCATTGCCTTTAGAAAGTAAACAACACCACAGAGTAAGCCAGCAGAAGTAAACACTAAGTAAACTGAGTACAAGTAAGTGTGGAAAAGTAAGTGGGCCAGAATAAAAACCCAAACTGAAAGTAAAGTACAACTGGAAAGGAAGTACAGCAACTGAAAAGTAAAGCAGCAACGCCGAGCCGTCCACTGGAAATCCCACCAGAAGGGTGGGTACAGATAGCCTCCTCAGCTCCTCGGGTCCTACCGTCCGCCCTGTATGTGTCCCGTCCAGTGGTCCACCTCCAGGTATCGACTCGTCGTGATATCCACCTCCGGGCACCGACTCATCGTGGGTTCCTCCTCCAGGAACCGTCCAGCTCTACAAGCCTCAACCTCGATCAGTGATGTCAGTCGTCTGCAACCAACATAACGTAGTGCAGGCATAGCCCGTGCAGGGGTGAGTATACGCTACTCAGTAGGGACCCCGAGACCCCCAAAGGTCTCCCAGAATCTACAAAGTATAATCCACAAAGGAAAGATACAATCATGAAGTAACATCCAACACTACTTAGGTATATGCCCATACATATACCTAAGTCATCAATTCCAGTTCGGCTCCAAAATCCGAGCCCAAGTTCGATCACGTCCACACAGGATAGCACAACCAATCCACCCAGGATAACACAAGCCAATCCACATAGGAAAGCAAGTCAATCATATCGAAGATAATGATAGAAAGTCAAGACTCAACTCAAACTAGTATTTAATCATGATGTCGAAACCATAGCTACTGGGAAACTCCTCCTCTATCGAGTACAGTGGGCATGCTGCTACAACCAAGCGCTTCCCATTAACCTTAGACTGTTGTAGTACTCCACCTGTCGAGTACTGTGGGCCTGCTGCTACAACCAATCACTTCCCACCATGGGTCTGCAGCTACAACCAAGTGCTCCCCCTCATAGCCTCCAGAGGTACCCCTTCTATTGAGTACCGCGGGTCTGCCGCTACAACCAAGCGCTCCTCCGTCGTGGGTCTGCCGTTACAACCAAGCGCTCCCCACTGGGCTATCCGTAACACACCGAGCCGATCGGACAGCAGTCGTCAAGTCTCAGCCATCTCTAGGGTTTCATAAAGATTGAAAGTGTCGTAGTCGTCACCGCCGAACCCACGGAGGATTCTCGTACAGTAGTCATCGTCGTCGCAGACGCAGCCAGCTCTAGGGTTTCCACACACAGCACGCTCGTTCCAGGAGGGTCCACTCCACGAGCCAAGAGGTCAATACATCAAATGACACGTAGTCCGGAGTTGATGTATCCCAAAGACCCGTCTCGTCAAAAGGAACACAACGCGACAGACGGCGCGTCAATCAGACGTCCGGTCCGAGAGTTATTGGCTTTTTCGTCCCAGGGGCCCGGTTGATTTTTAAGTCAAAACCAACCCAACCGCACTCCAACTGCATCCAAAGCTCGAGCGGACTAATCCAAAAGATCCGTCTCACTAAGAGGAAACCATCAAAGTCGATGACACGTCAATCGGACGTCCGGAGCTCAAGTTATAAGCGTTTCCGCTCCGAGGGCCCGGTTGGTTTCGTGTTCAAACCAACCCGGCCGAACCCAAAGTTCTCCGAAAGCTTGAGTGTAATATACCGAAACGACCGTATCGATCCAAGGATGTCATTTCAACTTACGGTTCTTAGATAGGAGGTATGTAGCCCAAGATATGGGCAAAATACTAGAAATGGTCTGGAAATGGGGGTTGGGCCGGGTCGGACCGTGCCCAGACCCCCATTTTCAGACCATTTCCAGTCTTTTGCCCATATATTGGGCTACGGACCTCCGATCGACACACCGTCAGTTGCGATGAGATCCTTGGATCGAGATGGTCGTTTTGGTATATTACACTCAAGCTTTCGGAGAACTTTGGGTTTGTCCGGGTTGGTTTGAACACGAAACCAACCGGGCCCTTGGAGCGGAAATGCTTGTAACTTGAGCTCCGGACGTCCGATTGACGTTCCGTCGACTTTGATGGTTCCCTCTTAGTGAGATGGATCTTTTGGATTACTCCGCTTGAGTTTTGGATGCAGTTGGAGTGCGGTCGGGTGGGTTTTGACTTAAAAACCAACCAGGCCCCTGGGACGAAAAGGCCAATAACTCTCGGACCGAATGTCCGATTGACGCGTCGTCTGTCGCATTGTGTTCCTTTTGATGAGATGGAACTTTGGGATACATCAACTCCGGACTACGTGTCATTTGATGTATTGACCTATTGGCTCGTGGAGTGGACCCTCCCAGAACGAGCGTGCTGTGTGCGGAAACCCTAGAGCCGGTTGCGTCTGCGACGACGATGACTACTGTACGAGAATCCTCCATGGGTTCGGTGGTGAAGACTACGACACTTTCAATCTTTATGAAACCCTAGAGCTGGATGAGACTTGACGACTGATGACTGATCGGCTCGGTGTGTTATGGATAGCCCAGTGGGGAGCGCTTGGTTGTAACGGCAGACCCACGGCGGAGAGCGCTTGGTTGTAGCGGCAGACCCGCGGTACTCAACAGAAGGAGTACCTCTGGAGGCTATGAGGGGGAGCGCTTGGTTGTAGTGGCAGACCCACGGAGGAGGAGCGCTTGGTTGTAGCGGCAGACCCGCGGTACTCAACAGAAGGAGTACCTCTGGAGGCTATGAGGGGGAGCGTTTGGTTGTAGCGGCAGACCCATGGTGGGAAGCGCTTGGTTGTAGCAGCAGGCCCACAGTACTTAACAGGTGCAGTACTACAGCAGTCCAAGGTTAATGGGAAGCGCTTGGTTGTAGCGGCAGGCCCACTGTACTCGATAGAGGAGGAGTTTCCCAGCAGCTATGGTTTTGACATCGGGATTAAATCCTGGTTTGAGCTGAGTCTTGACTTTCAATCATTATCTTTGATATGATTGACTTGCTTTCCTATGTGGATTGGGTTGTGTTATCCTGGGTGGATTGGTTGTGCTATCCTGTGTGGACGTGATCGAACTTGGGCTCGGATGTTGGAGCCGAACTGGAATTGATGACTTAGGTATATGTATGGGCATATACCTAAGTAGTGTTGGATTTTACTTCGTTATTGTATCTTTCCTTTGTGGATTATCCTTTGTAGATTCTGGGAGACCTTCGGGGGTCTTGGGGTCCCTACTGAGTAGCGTATACTCACCCCTGCACGGGCTATGCCCGCACTACGTTGTGTTGGTTGCAGACGACAGACATCACTGATCGAGGTTGAGGCTTGTAGAGCTGGACGGTTCCCGGAGGAGGAACCCATGATTAGTCGGTGCCCGGAGGTGGATATCATGACGAGTCGGTACCTGGAGGTGGACCACTGGACGGGACGCATACAGGGAGGACGGCAGGACCCGAGGAGCTGAGGAGGCTATCTGTACCCACCCTTCAGGTGGGATTTCCAGTGGACGGCTCGGTGTTGCTGCTTTACTTTTCAGTTGATGTACTTCCTTTCCAGTTGTAATTTACTTTCAGTTTGGGTTTGTATTATGGCCCACTTACTTTTCCACACTTACTTGTACTCAGTTTACTTAGTGTTTACTTCTGCTGGCTTACTATGTGGTATTGTTTACTTTCTAAAGGCAATGTCTTCCCCTTTTTGTCGGGATTTACACTTTTGGTGTTGGTCGCCAGCCCCTGGCCTATGGAAGGCGGGCTTGGGGTAGTCGCGACACGGGTCCCGAGGACGGGTCGTGACATTTCTACTATATTGAAAATATGTTTTTCAATACTTAGAAAACTAATATTTGTATCATAGATATACCATGTCTTTTGATTCATGAAATAATTTTCAAAAATGAAGAAACTTTACATTGTATTGTATATCATCAGATACAATTAGATATTTTAATGATTTCCTATAAAATATATGATATCATAGGATACAATCTAATTATGGCATATAATATAAGATAATTTTGGTGATAAAACAAAAAAATACTTTCATATTTCATTATAACATAGTGTATTGTATGGGAAGTCATAAGATATGATAGCTTCGAGATGAATCATTCATGTAGATGAAAACATAGCATTGTATCACTTTAATGATATAAGTGCTATCATAAAAAACAATTGCTAGATGTTGAAATGTTACTCTTATGAAGTGGCTTATCATATGTTTTTATTGAATGTTATTGGGTTTATATTATGAAATTCTATCATATAATGTGATTTGTCTTTGTCATTGGGTTAATCCTATGTAGGTTATCTAGGTATTAGTTAATGTTTCACAAAAGCATGTTGTAAGATGTGATTTCCAATACACGTCGAGTTAATCCTACATAGACTTTCCCATATATTGATAGTCGAATTATTATCACTATATAAAATAGATTTCATCAAAAAAAATTATGTATCCCAATTTATCAATTTCCTATTATGATATATTATATATTATAAAACATGATATGGTAGAAAATTTTCTGTTTACAAAATTTCAATTATGAATTGAATTAAATAATTTATTATCCATTTATAAATGATTGAAGAATTTATTTTGAAATATTTATTTAATTTATAAATGTTTTTATAAATTAATTAATTAATTAATGACATTTAAAATTAATTAAATATTTATTTATGAAACATTTATTAAATAAATATTCCATAATATTGATTATTTATATTAAAATATTTTTGTCAAGTTATATTCCATGACTTGTAATTTAGATAGAATATTCCACAATTTTAATTTTTTATATTAAAATACTCTTTTTTGTAATATTAATCATAGTGTGATTTTTGAAATGATGAACAATACGACATTTCAATGAGATGTTTCGTTTCCTCAGGATGACCAGAAACACACTTTTAGTGTTTTAAAAACACTAAAACCTCCGTGTATGAGTCAGAAACTATATAAAAAATTTATGAATTATATGAAATCATATGAAATTCATATTTATGTTATTTATGATGTTTAAAAGAAGAAAAAATTTCAATCTAAAGTGTGATGTGATTAGACGGTCTAAACAAGTAGTTTTTACTGGCATGACGACTCTTAAAAACATTTTTTATGGGGTAAAAATGAAGAAGAAAACCATTTGTTGTCATTAAATAATAAAAATATGTAATGGCACGGACCTCTCCGGCCCATTCCTTTGTCAAAAAGAGGGTCATGAAGTGTTTTGGAGGGTAAAATGGACTTTTCCCACACTTTTCAGAATTTTGAAACTACACGTCGTGTAGTGTGAGTACACGCCGTGTACCCCCTCACCGGGTATACCCTGTGTTGAAGGTCGTGTCCTTGTCGTGTAAAATATATGGGTACACGTCGTGTACCCCATACTGCACGCCGTATAGTCCCTCCCTGCGTATGCGTTACCCTCAAACCATGTGTTGACCAGTCAACGGTCGCGTGCCGCGTTGAAGGCCGTGTTGGAAGCCGCGTGGTGACCATGTGAAATGGTCGAGTACACGCCGTGTACTATAAAGTACACGCTGTGTACTTTTGTTTTTCTCACCTATAAAAGGAGGGGTCCCCTCCTCCTTTTCAACTCACTCCTCTCCTCCCCTTTCCCTCAAGCAGAGATCTCCCAAGAGACTCGAAGGCTCCTTTCATCCATAACTTCTTCGTCTGAGCTTCTATTTACGATCCGTCAGTGGCCACGGGATCGTAACGACAAGGCAGAACTTATGAGCTTGGATTTATTTCTTTCCTTTCGGCCTTTCCTTCCCAGATTCCACCCGAGGAGGTTTTTCTGGGTTTTTCCAGAACCGACGGATGCCGACAGACGTCTTCTAAAGTTGATCTGGGGGAGTGTTGTTATCAGAACCTGTTGAGGTAGGGATATTACCTTCGTCTCTATAATTTGTGCAACATGTGGGGTGGGTGTCCTCTTGTTTACGTGAAACACTTTTGAACCGGTTTAATGAAGATAATAACTGGATTATATAATGGGGTTGGGAAGTTTGTGATTACTGTTACATTATTTTATATCCTGTGATATTATGTTGTGAATTGAATAGGCTTATGCCTACTGAAAATCACAGTCGTTGGGGGCCTTTTCTTGCACAATTAAATGATGCCCTATCTTTCTAGACTGTTTATGGATGGAAACTTTATGAAATGTGGAAATTGGTTAATCACGTAAACTTGGCTGATTAAATGAAAATATGGAACCCTTGTGTGATCACCCCGGTTGAATAAAACTGAAATAATAAACATGTGGGTGCTGTTTGGGGTTAATTTATGTGAAGAGGGTGTTTTTGTGAGTTTTTTTGGATCGGGTGAGCAGTGGGGCTGTGGTTAGCTTGGTTGTGGGTTGGTGTGAATGCTATGTTAGTGAAGGGCAGCGGGGCTGCGATAAATGGTATCAAGGGGTGATGATGTATGGTGTGGTTGTGGTTATGGTGGTTGGTAGCGGGGCTGCGGGGTTGGGGTTGAATGTGAACGAACTATGGGTTGTGAATAATAAATAAAATGTGGAAGAGTTAATGAATGGTGGGGCTTGGTAATGGAAAGGAAATAATAATCAATGGGGTTGGTTGGTCAATAAAAAGGGACTTGTTGTGTTGCTTGTGTTTTCCTAACTTGATTTGTGGATGGCAGGGATATTTTTTACGAACGATTGATATACTTGGTTATGGTTGATTTCCCAGTAGTTAAGGAACTAATTAACTGATTCTGTTGAAACATGAAAACCTAAATGGGGTTGGTGTTGTCTGTGGTATGCATGCTTCGTAGTAGCAGTGCTAAGGCACGTGCTCAGTTCTTTGTTTAGAATCCATAGGTTGGGCTGAGTGTTTGGTATATATATATATATATATATCTGTATCTTTTTGTTTTGTCGCACCCCACCCATGTTGAGTACTTAGTACCGAACACTCCCATTTCATTGGAGAGAGTGTTTTCCCCATAGTTACTAGCTCCTTCCTGCTCCTTCTTCCATAGGCCGTGATGGCTTGAGGCGGCCCTACACCCAAGAATCTTCAGGTAGGTTTCGATTGGGGTGGTTTTAGCCCAATATTCTTCGGGTAGGTTTTACTGTTTTCCCAAGAATCTTCGGGATGAGGCCCAGGTGTGTGCGGGTGGGATACGTGGTTGTGAGGCCCAGGTGTGTGCGGGCAGGATACGTGGTTGTGAGGCCCAGGTGTGTGCGGGCAGGATACGTGGTTGTGAGGCCCAGGTGTGTGCGGGCGGGATGTGTGGTTCTTGAGGCCCAGGTGTGTGCGGGCGGGAAGAGTGTGGTAGCGTCAGGACGTTCGCCGTTAGGAAGAGCAGCTAACTAATGGGAAATGGTGCAGGGTACCCAATACTCTTGTTCTTATATACTACTACTACCTGTTGTTTTGTGTTTTGGTGAGCGTGGCTGGTGAGGTTGGGTGGATAGAATTCCTTGATAGGTTTTGGTTTCTTCTGTTGTTCTCACAGGACATTAGGATGTCTCCCCACTTGTGCACGAGAGATTTAGGTTTCCCTTCTAAGTATACTTTTTTTCTCACCCTACGTTTACTTTCTGGTTTCCAAGAGGACTACCAGGGCCGTGCGGGACCCTACTAGTCGGGACAGTTGGAGTTGTTGCAGTTTTTGTACTCTTGTTTCTTTTGGTATTGTACTTTTGAGCTTTCTTGTACTTGTACCTTGTTTCAGAACTATTTAAACATGCATGTGCGATTGGTTTGGGTTTATTTACTTGTCTTTCCTTTCTTTTTATTTTTGGTGGTTGACTCATCCTATTTCCCGATCTTAAATAGTAAAAAGGGTAATGCCTCCCATATTTGTGAAAACTCATACCTTTGGTGCTAGTCGCCACTCCGGGGCCTACTGGAAGCGGGACTCGGGGGTCATTATCTCTCTTCCACCATTTCCAGCTCAGGAGGGGCATCTTTGGTGGGAGGGGGTTGTGACAGAATGGTATCAGAGCCAGTTTGAGAGATAGGATGGAGTTCGGAGTTAGGAACAGTGAGGATTTCATGGGATGGTAGGGCAACAGTGTTGATTGATCATTGGTGTGTGGCATAGGCCAGGGAAGACCAGCTAGGATACAAGATTTTAGGGCCCCCCATGATCCGATGCAAGGAATCTGAGCCTACCAAACGACCAAGTGAGACTACATTGATTGTAGGGTAGAGACCCTTGGGAAGGTACATGCATCATCATGATTGTGTTTTACTTGATTTGGGTGTTCTGGGAAAGAAATAGAATAAAATGATAAAATGAAACCTTGAGAAATTCCTTGCTACTTGGGCTTAGGCAATCCTTGTTTACCATACAACTATGGCACCTGGACGTCATCCCCGGGTGACTCTGACGGCCGAGGCCTAGCAGATTTAGGCGGTCGATCAGTTGAGGATTGATCGAGAGGAGGAAGATAGCCAGTGGCAGAAGACTCTCCATTATTTCCAGCGGAAAACCCTCAAGAAGTACAAGGGTATTACTTTGGATACGGAGATGGAGGGGTGGCTTGAGGATCTAGGGATCACTTTTACCTTGATCTGTGCTCCGAGGGAGTACTAGGTTCCCCTAGCAGTCAGTCAACTGAGAGGTGCGGTACGACAATGGTGGATGCTCTACCTCGGAGAGAGGATAGAGGCAGAGGTTCCGTGGGCTGACTTTGAGATGGAATTCTGAGAGGAATTCCTTTCTTCCATGATCAAGGTGGAGAAGTGACAGGAGTTACTCTCCCTCCAGTAGGGAAGTATGTCAGTACGAGATTTGGGGATCAAGTTCAAAGATCTTCTACAATTTGCTCTGGATCTCTTTCCGGATGAGGAGTCTCGGGCGAGACGTTTGGAGGAGGCGCTTTGTCCTTCGCTCCAGTATGTTGTCACCCCCTTCACCCTTCTGATGTACTTGGTAGTACAGAAGAAGGTAGAGGTTGTAGAGAGGATGCACTCGTAGGGAGGTGCACCACGTGAGGGGATCTAGCCAGGTTCATCGAAGGGGAAGGCAGTCAGGAGCATGTCTCCTGCGATGGGACCTTCCAGGTTCAGACCAGTGGGGAGCAGGCCCCAGCAGTTCCAGTTCAGATCTTCAGGTCCTCGTCCCTTTTTCATGAGCCCAGGACCAAAGTGTTTTTCTTGTGGGGGTTTCGGGCACATTCAGAGTCGGTTCTTGACCCGAGCTCAGTACGGTGGAGGTGGGCAGGTTCAGCGCCCACCTCAGCAGCACCAGTTGCTGGTGAGGCCCTTCCAGCAGCAGTAGGACCATGCTCCTTCGTGGGAAGACTTTGCAGGAGGAGGATGGCCTCAGGGTGCTCCTCAGGGACCTCTACCAGGGCGTGGTCGGGGAGGTGGACGACATCAAAGAGGCAGAGGAGCTGGGCGTGGACAGTTGCACGCAGCAGAGTTGGTAGCTCCAGCAGGACCAGAGGTGGTGCGAGGTACAATTTGTTTTTTCAGCACTCTCTTTTCTGCTTTGTTCAATTTAGGAGATTCACACTCCTTTTTTGCACCCGATCTAGCTCATGCTTTGGGTCTAGACGTAGAGAGACTTTCCGTACCCCTGGTGCTGAGTACACCAGTTGGAGGCCAGACCAGTGTATCTTGTGTTTTATGGGGATGTTGGCTGATGTTGGGACCACATCAATCTATTGGGGATCTTCTTTTGCTACAGATGCACCCGTACGATGTCATCATAGGCATCTACTGGTTGTTTTTTGTTAATTCCGTTATCGACTGCTTCCAAAGAAGAGTCGTGTTATCTGACGTGGACGGGAAGTGTGTATCTTTTGTTGGCGAGAGGAGCTATCAAGTGGGAATCCGGCATTTGAAGCCTCTCCTTTTCTTTTTAGGCGGGTTATCAGTGGTTTTAGCTGATGCAGAGATGATGGATGTCCCAAAGGTTGTTGGGAAATTCCTCGATGTTTTCCTGAGGAGGTTTTGACTCTACCCCCCCCCCCCCCGACGTGACGTTGAGTTCGGGATAGACTTATAGCCTAGTGCCCATCCGATCTCGATGGCCCCTTATCGGATGGCACCTTCAGAGTTGTGGGAGTTGCAGATTCAGATTGACGATCTGATGGAGAAGGGTTTTGTTCGACATAGCTTGTCTCCATGGGGTGCTCTAGTTTTGTTCGTGGAGAAGGCAGATGGTGGTATCAGGTTATGCATAGACTACCAAAGGTTGAATAAGCTAATGGTCAAGAACCATTATACCCTTCCAAGGATAGATGATCTCTTAAACCAGCTGAGGGGAGAAGGTTGGTTTTCTAAGATTGATCTACGATCTGGATATCATCAGCTGAGGGTGAAGGACAGTGACATCTCGAAGACGGATTTCAGGTGCAGGTATGGGCACTTCAAGTTTGTAGTGATGCCATTTAGAGTTATGAATGTACCATCTGTGTTCATGGGATTTTTAAACTTTATATTCTGAGAGTTTCTGGACCGGTTCATCATTGTTTTTATTGATGACATCCTGATCTAATCAAGATCATAGGAGGAGCATGTTGAGCATATCAGGGTAGTCTTAGAAGTCCTTTGACACCACCAGCTTTACGGGAAATTGTCGAAGTGTAAGTTCTTGACACAAGAAGTACACTTCGTTGGGCACATAGTGTCTCAGCATAGAGTGTCAGTGGACCTGTCGAAGGTGGAGGAAATTATTTCTTGGGTAGCACCCAAGAGCGTGGAAGAAGTTCATAGTTTCCTGGGGTTAGCAGGTTACTATCGGATGTTCGTTTCGGACTTATCTCGAGTTGCTGCTCCATTGACAGCTTTGACTAGGAAGAACCAGGTCTTCCTATAGAGCGAGCAGTGCCAGAAATCTTTCGACTACCTGAAGGAGAAGTTGGTAAGTGCTCCAGTACTCAGGTTTCCAGAGGAAGGGTTGTTTTATGAGCTGTTTTTTGATGCTTCTAGCCTTGATTTGGGGTGCGTATTGATGCTGAAGAAGGGTGTGATCTGTTATGGGTCTAGGAAGTTGTGCCCTCACGAGCGTAACTATGCCACCCATGACCTGGAGCTTATAGCAGTAGTGTCCGCACTGAAGTTGTGGCAACATTACCTCTTTGGGGAGCGCTTTGTGGTCTTCTCAGATCACATGAGTTTACTTTATATCTTCTCCCAACGTGACCTGAACTTGCGGAAGCGGAGATGGGTCGAGTTTCTCCAAGACTATGACTTCAAGATCTCCTACACTGAAGGTAAGGGCAACGTTGTGGCTGATGCCTTGAGCAGGAAGTCGCATAAGGAAGTGGTTTGAGAATCCACTGATGCTTGGAAATCGATGGGAGAGTTGGTCGCCTTGCACTTGGATGCAAGGGTAGAAGGTGTTAGAGGCTGTTTTTTTTCAGATGATGGTGCATTCCTCCTTGTTGCAGCAGGTGGAAGAGTCTCAGTGGGGGGACTCCGAGGCATAAGTAATGCAGGATCGTGTTGATCAGGGAAATGCTCCAGAAGGATGGTCATAGGAAATCCAACATCGGATTATTTTCCATGGAAGGTTGTTTGTTCCGGAGGCGATGCGTGAGGGAGTTCTCCATGAGTTCCATAGCTCAGCCTTGGCGGTATATCTGGGAGTTTCAAAAATGTACCGAGGCCTGAGGGAACATTTTTGGTGGCCCGAGGTGAAACGGGAAGTGGCGGAGTTTGTGGCTAAGTGCCTAGTATGTCAGCAAGTAAACATTGAACACCATGTTCCCAGTGGTTGGTTGCATCCATTAGATGTCCCCGAGTGGAAGTGGGATGACATCTCGATGGACTTCTTCATAGGACTACCTAGAGCTTAGGGAGGTTATGATGCTATCTGGGTGGTGGTGGATTGTCTAATGAAATCGGCTCACTTATTAGCAGTTAAGGAGTCGGGCCCGGTGAGTACCTTAGAATATAGGTACGTAGACGAGGTGGTGTGTTTGCATGGAGTTCTGAAGACTATCATCTCAGACCGGGATACTCGGTTTACCTCACGAGTCTGGAGGGGGTTACAACATTCTTTTGGCACCCAGCTATGCCTTAGCACTTCTTTCCACCCCCAGACCGACGGGCAGACAGAGCGGACTATCCAGACGTTGGAGGACATGCTACGGGCATGCGTTCTGGATTTCAGAGGATCATGGGTGCAACACTTGCCTTTAGTAGAGTTTTCCTACAACAACATCTTCCACTCTACTATTGGCATGGCACCACTTGAGGCTTTGTATGAAAGACCATGTCGTTCACCCATTTTCTGGGAAGAGGTTGGTGAGACAGGTACTCTTGGGCCAGAGGTAGTGCAGAGAACCATAGAGAAAGTCCATCTTGTACGTGAGAGGATGAAAGCAGCTCAGGACCGACAGAAGTCTTATGCAGATCGTCGGAGGAGGCCCTTGGAGTTTGAGGTGGGAGATTATGTTTTCTTGAAGGTTTCCCCTCGATGGGGGCAGCGGAGGTCTGGGAAAGGGAGAAAGCTCTCCCCTAGGTTCATCAGACCTTTCGAGGTGCTAAGGCGAGTCGGTGAGGTGTCATATCAGCTAGCCCTGCCACCTCAGTTGGAGAAGGTTCATGACGTCTTCTATGTCTCCTAGCTACATTGATACTTACACGACGACTCTCATGTTATCGACTGGGGAGAGTTAGATATGAAAGATGATGGGACCTTCGAGGAACGACCAGTCAGAATCGAGGATCGTAAAGAGAAGGTGCTTTGTGGACGAACCATTCCCTTGGTTTGTGTGTTGTGGAGGCATGGAGGCCTCGAAGAGAGAACTTGGGAGCGAGAGGCTCAGATGCACGCTCAGTACCCGGAGTTGTTTTGACTTGTGTTTGCTTTGTTCTTCTGAGCTTTTTTTTGATGTTATACTATGTACCTTTGATATATGGAATGCTTGGCTTGTCAGTTGTGAGACCTTTTGTTTCCTTGTTCTCTGGAAGTGTGTAGCATGTCCGGATGTGTGGGAAAAAGGGAAAAACCTGATCCATAATAGAGACGCATTAATGCGGATGCGATTGAACCTGTGCGGGCGAGTCAGTGCCACCTAAAGCGGATAATATCTCGACATAGGAGAAGGAATTTCCCAAAACCACATGTTCGGGCAATGTGTTGGTTGTGTAGTGTTGGGGGTAGTGCAAGTTGAAAATCCTAATGTATCAAAGTGGGAAGACCCAATTATTAATCGAGATGCATTAATGAGGACGCGATTAAACCCGTGCAGGCGAGTCAGTTCTGCCTAAAGTGGATAATATCTCGACATAGGAGAAGGAATTTCTAACACATATGATTAGGGTTGTTGGATGGGTTCCTGTTATAACGAGGGACCTAAGAGGTATCTTGTTGGGTTCCTATGGGTTGGCTTTTGAATTCTCAGGGACGAGAATGTTTTAAGAGGTATCTGATGTAATGGTCTGGACCTCTCCGGCCCATTCCTTTGTCAAAAAGAGGGTCATGAAGTGTTCTGGAGGGTAAAATGGACTTTTCTCACACTTTTCAGAATTTTGAAACTACACGCCATGTAGTGTGAGTACACGTCGTGTACCCCCTCACCGGGTATACCCCGTGTTGAAGGTTGTGTCCTTTCCGTGTGAAATAAATGGGTACACGCCGTGTACCCCATACTACACGTCGTGTAGTCCCTCCCCGCGTATGCGTTACCCCCAAACCATGTGTTGACCAGTCAACAGTCGCGTGTCGCATTGAAGGCCATGTTGGAAGCTGCGTGGTGACCATGTGAAATGGCCGAGTACATGCCGTGTACCATAAAGTACACGCCGTGTACTTTTGTTTTTCTCACCTATAAAAAGATGGGTCCCCTCCTCCTTTTCAACTCACTCCTCTCCTCCCCTTTCCCTCGAGCAGAGCTCTCCCAAGAGACTCGAAGGCTCCTTTCATCCATAACTTCTTCGTCCGAGCTCTGATTTACGATCCGTTAGCAGTCACGGGATCATAACGATGAGGCGGAACTTCTGATCTTGGATTTGTTTCTTTCCTTTAGGCCTTTCCTTCCCATATTCCACCCGAGGATATTTTTCCAGGTTTTTCCAGAAGCGACGGATGTCGATGGACGTCTTCTAAAGTTGATCTGGGGGAGCGTTGTTATCAGAACCTGTTGAGGTAGGGATATTACCTTTGTCTCTCTAATTTGTACAACATGCAAGGTGGGTGTCCTCTTGTTTACGTGAAACACTTTTGAACCATTTTAATGAAGATAATAAGTGGATTATATAACGGGGTTGGGAATTTTGTGATTACTGTTACATTATTTTATATCCTGTGTTATTATGTTGTGAATTGAATAGGCTTATGCCTACTGAAAATCACGGTCGTTGGGGGCCTTTTCTTGCGTAATTAAATGTTGTCCTATCTTTCTAGACCATTTATGGATGAAAACATTATGAAATGTGGAAATTGGTTAATCATGTAAAGTTGGCTAATTAAATGAAAATCTGGAACCCTTGTGTGATCACCCCGGTTTAACAAAACTGAAATAATAAACATGTGGGTACTGTTTGGGGTTAATTTATGTGAACGGGGTGTTTTGTGGGTTTTTGTGGATCGGGTGAGCAGCGGGGTTGCGGTTGGCTTGGTTGTGGGTTGGTGTGAATGCTATGTTAGTGATGGTCAGCGGGGCTGCGATAAATGGTATCAAGGGGTGATGATGTACGGTGTGGTTGTGGTTATGGTGGTTGGCAGTGGGGCTACAGGGTTGGGGTTGAATGTGAACAAACTATGGTTTGTGAATAATAAATAAAATGTGTAAGAGTTAATGAATGGTGGGGCTTGGTAATGGAATGCAAATAATAATCAATGGGGTTGGTTGGTCAATAACAAGGGACTTGTTGTGTTGCTTGTGTTATCCTAACATGATTTGTGGATGGCAGTGATATTTTTTACGAACGATTGATATAGTTGGTTGCGGTTGATTGCCCAGTAGTTAAGAAACTAATTAACTGATTTTGTTGAAACATGAAAACCTAAATGGGGTTGGGGTTGTTTGTGGTATGAATACTTCGTAGTAGCAGTGCTGAGGCACGTGCTCAATTCTCTGTTTAGAAGTCATAGGTTGGGATGAGTGTTTGGTGTATATATATATATATATATATATATCTTTTTGTTTTGTCACACCCCATCCATGTTGAGTACTTAGTACCGAACACTCCCATTTCATGGGAGAGGGTGTTTTCTCCATAGTTACTAGCTCCTTACTGCTCCTTCTTCCATAGGTTGTGATGGCTTGAGGCAACCTTACACCCAAGACTATTCGGGTAGGTTTTGATTGGGGTGGTTTTAGCCCAAGACTCTTTGGGCAGGTTTTACTGTTTTCCCAAGAATCTTCGGGATGAAGCCCAGGTGTGTGCGGGCAGGATATGTGGTTGTAAGGCCCAGGTCTGAGCGGGTGGGATACGTGGTTGTGAGGCCTAGGTGTGTGCGGGTGGGATACGTGGTTGTGAGGCCCAGGTGTGTGCGGGCGGGATACGTGTTTGTGAAGCACATGTGCGTGCGGGCCGGATAAGTGGTTGTGAGGCCCAGGTGTGTGTGGGTAGGATGTGTGGTTCTTGAGGCTCAGGTGTGTGCGGGCGGGGAGAGTGTGGTAGCATCAGGACGTTCGTCGTTAGGAAGATCAGCTAAATAATGGGAAATGGTGTGGGGTACCCAATACTCTTGTTCTTATATACTACTACTACCTGTTGTTTTTTGTTTTGGTGAGCGTGGTTGGTGAGTTTGGGTGGATAGAATTCCTTGATAGGTTTTGGTTTCTTTTGTTGTTCTCACGGGACATTAGCATGTGTCCCCACTTGTGCACAAGAGCTTTAGGTTTCCCTACTGAGTATACTTGTATGATCACCCTACATTTACTTTCAGGTTTCCAGGAGGACTACCAGGGCCGTGCAGGACCCTACTAGTCGGGACAGTTGGAGTTGTTATAGTTGTTGTACTCTTGTTTCTTTTGGTATTGTACTTTTGAGCTTTATTGTACTTGTACCTTGTTTCAGAACTATTTAAACATGCATGTGGGATTGGTTTGGGTTTATTTACTTTTCTTTCTTTTCTTTTTCTTTTTGGTGGTTGACTCATCCTATTTCTCGATTTTAAATAGTAAAAAGGGTAATGCCTCCCATATTTGTGAAAACTCATACCCTTGGTGCTAGTCGCCACTCCGAGGCCTACTGGAGGCAGGACTTGATGGTCATTATCTCCCTTCCACCATTTCTATCTCAGGAGAGGCATCTTTGGTGGGAGGGGGTCGTGACAAAATATAACCATAAAATGGTTTTTTAATGGTTGGAGAATAAAACATGTTAATTAGTTGTCTCGTTTTCTCAGGATGACCAAAAACACATAGTTAGTGTTTTAAAAATAGTCATATTGTTTTATAATAGAAAAAACCCTAGAAAATTACCTATGAATGATGTGAAATCATAGAAAATCATATTTTTATTATATTTAATGTGTTCAATTAAATGGTACATCAATTAGATGTGCAGTGTTCTTAGAACATATTAATATGAAATTTTTATTGGTTTCATATCCATTAAAAAAATCAAGGAGTTAAAACTAAGAAAAGGACCACCAATTTCTATTTAATAAAATGAAAAAAAAGGATGTATAATTTTTTAATGCTTTTAGAAGAAGCAAAATCAATGATTTGTGTCATTTTCATGGGATGAACAGAAACACACATTTCATGTTTTAAAAACACTAAAACCTACATGTAATGATAAAAACCATAGAGAAAAACCTATGAATGGCCTAAACTCATAGGAAAATATTTATTTTATTATTATTTAAATGTATGAGAAGAAAACAGGTCAATGAGAAGTGTGGTGTGCTCTGAATGACTAAATAAGTAGTTTTTATCGGATTAACAACCTTTAAAAACATATGTCGTTGGGTCAAAAAAAGAAAACGAATTCTAATTTCCATTAAATAAAATAGTATTAATAATAGAGATATTTTTGAAATATTGGGGAATACGTCACATCAATTAGATGTGATATTTTCTTAAGATGATCGGGAACACAATTTTAGTTTTTAAAAACATTAAAACATGTGTGAAAAAATAAAAAACATAGAATATGACCTCTAAATAATGTGAAATCATTGAATAATAGTATTTGAATTAATTTTGATATATAAAGGAATTCAAAATTTCAATTATATGTGGGGTGTATTTGGGTGGACCAAATTAGCAGTTTTTAATGGGTTGGAGGTGTTTACTATTTTAAAAATAATAAAACATGTCTAAATTGGTAAAAATTATATAAAATTCCCTCCAAATTGTATTAAATTCTAGTAAAATTATATTTTTAATTTTTTAATGTGTATGACCCAACAACACTTCAATAAAACTTTTGGTGTATTTAAATGGACCGAATAATCTATTTTAACTATTTGGTTCCCTTTAAAGACATTCATTAGGGGGTCAAAACTAATCAAACGACCTAAAATTTCCATGAAATAATAAGAAAACATCTATAGAATGATTTTGGAAATGTTTTAGTATAATAAACATCATTCATATTTCTCTTTTTCTCAAGATTATAAGAAATGTACTTTATGGTTTTAAAAATACTAAAACATTCATATAGTGCTCAAAAATATTACAAAAAACTCAGAATTACATGAAATCATAAGAAAATAATATTTTAAATTTTTCTAACATTTATAATAATATGTTTCAACAATCATATGTGTGGTGTGTTCAAATGGATAGAATGATAAGTTTTAAATGGTTTGATGGTTCTTAGAAAGATGTGTTTGGGGGTCAAAACCAAGAAAACAACCTCTAATTTCTCAAAAATCTCACAAAAAACAATATAATTATTTTTAATATTTTGTCATAAAATTCATGTCAATGAGATCTATGGTTTTCTCAAAATTACCTGAAAGAAGCTTTTAATGTTTGAGTAACACTAAAACAATCATGTAACGGTTGAAACCATAGAATATGACCTTTAAATGATATAAAATCATAGAGAAATTGTCTTTATATATCATTTGTTGTTTATAAGTTCAAAAAATGTCAATCAGATGTGTGGTGTGATCACATAGACCATATAAGTAGTTTTAAAATGTTTACTAACCATTAAAAACCTATGAAGTGGGTAAAAACTATGAAAATGATCTCTTATTACACTGAAATCATTCAAAATTAGCTGTAGAGTGGTTTTTAAACTATTGAAGTGTGAAAAAACATAAATTAGATCTTTTTTCATGGGATGAAAGAAACACACTTTTAGTGTCTTAAAAACAATAAAATGTGTGTTTAATAATAAAAATAAAAAAAATAACCTAAAAATTACATGAGTTCTCAATAAATTAATATTTTCAATTTTTTCCCATTGTTTATGAGAAAATGGCACTTCAATCATACATGTGGTGTGCTCGGACAGACCAAATAAGCTGTTTTTAATGGGTTGACAACCTTTAAAAATATACTCTTGGGGGTAAAAACCAAGTAAAAAATATCTGACTTCAATGAAATAAGACAAAAGAAACTATGAATTATTTAAGAAAATTTGGATCATAGACATGTCAATCGTATGTTTCATTTCCTCGGGATGTCATGAAACACACATTTAGTGTTTTAAAACACTAAAATATGTGTGTAATAGTAAAAACTAAATAAAAAAACTTTCAAATGATATGAAATTATAAGAAAATAATATTTGTAATTTTTATGATGTATAAGAGTAGATGGTGCATCAATCAGACATGCAGTGTGCTTGGATGTTTTGAATTAGAAGTTTTTTACAGTTTTCCAAAACTTAAAAACATGCATCTGGGGGTAAAAAACTGAGAAAAAACCATTGATTTTCATGAAATCATACAAAAAATGTTAGTGTGATTTATAAAATGATGGTACTAAAGAAATGAAAACCATATGATTCATTTTATCTTTATGACCATAAACAAACTTTTAGAGTTTTAAAAATACTATAACATCCCTTTATTGGTCAACATAAAGAAAATGACCTTTGAATGATTTGAAATCCTAGTAAAATCATCTTTTTAATTTTTTCAACATGTATGAGTAGAGGTCACTAAATTAAACTTGCAGTGTTCTTGAACGAACAAAATAAGCATTTTTAAAGGTTTAGAGGGATTTAAAGACATGTATTAAGGGTCAAAACCAAGAAAATGACCTCAGGTCTTCATCAAATTAGACCAATATAAATATAGTATTAATTTTTTATTTTTGGAGAATAATTCGAGTCAATCGAACATTCCATTTTTTTGAGATGATAGAAAACACACATTTAGGATTTTAACAATGCTAAAACATACAAGTAATGGTCAAAAGCATGGAAAAACCAATGAATGAAGTATAATAAATGAAAATATATTTTTTAATATTTATGATGTGTACATGTAGATGGTAAGTCAATCAAACATGTTTTGTCCTCTGATGGACTGAATATGAAGTTTTTAATGGTGCTCCGGGCATTAAAAACGTACGTCAAGTGGTTAAAACCAAACAAAAAACTTCCAATACCTATGAAATCATATGACATCAATTCTTTAGTGAATTGAGAAATGTTACAGTACATGACACATCAATCATATGTGTCATTTTTTTATATGATTGAAAACACGCTTTTAGTGTTTCGAAAATTCCAAAACATATGTGCAATAGTCAAAACCATGGAAAACAACCTTTGAATTAAGTAAAATCATAGAAAATTTACCTTTGTATTTTTTTATGTGTATGAGTATATGGAACCTAAATTAAACATGTGGTGTGATTGGATAGACTGAATAAGCAGTTTTTAATGGTGTGATGACATTTAAAAATGACTGTTACGGGGTTAAAACTAAGAAATTTTCCTCTTAATAACATGAAATCATTCTAACAATAACTGTAGAGTGTTTATTTAAATGGTAGATCATACGACAAATCAATTGGATGTGTCATTTGTTCAAGATGATTGAAAACATGCATTAATGTATTTAAAACATTAAAATGTGTGTGTAATGATCATATCCATAAAAAACATCCCATAAATATAGTGAAATCATATTACATTTGTATCTATATTTTTTTGATGTGTAAAAATATATAAGACGTCGATAGGATGTACGATATTCTTGGATGGACCAAATAATAAGATTATAAGAGTTAAAAAGGTTCTAAAATCATGTTTTGTGGGATCAGAACCAATCCAAATATCTTTTTTTTCCATGATGTCATATGAAAACTACAATAGAGTAATTTTTGCAATGTTGGAGAAAACGAAGCATCCATCGGGTATTTTATTTTCTTCAGATGATCATAAATTCTCATTAAGTAATTTAAAAACACTAAATTAGGCATATAATTAAAATATATATATATAATGACCTTCAGATAATATAAAATCATAGGTTAATTTTATTTGTTTTATTTTTATCATACAAGAGTGTACAACATGCCAATCATATCTAGGGTGTGCTTGGGGGGGGGGGGGGAATTTGTTATTTTAAGGTATGATGGCCTTTACAAATGCACATCAAGGGGGTTTAATACCAATAAAATTATATTCTATTACTTTTAAATCCCATTAAAACAATCGCATCATTATTTTTGAAATATTGGATAATAAGACACGTCAATAGGACATGGAATTTTCTTTGGATGTTTAGAAATGCACTCTTAGTGTTTTAAAAACACAAAAACATGTGTGTTATGGTAAAACCCATAGAAAGAATCTAAAAATATCAAGAAATAATAGGATTTTTACAACCTAGGTAAATGATATAATAAATCGTTTTAAAATTTATCATTAATAATTAGATAGTTAAATTCATTATAGAAATATTAAGTAATTTTTAAATAAAAAAAGAAATATTTTTAACATAACTCTTTTCATATATCGTTTTATTTAAATGATTTTTTTTCTAAATTAGATAAATTTAATTATAAAAAGATAATTTTTTTAAAATCATTATATCAAACTTTGTTTTTGGTGAAATTTTGGGAATTTTCGTAAAATATTGATTTTTCAGTGAATTGTAAAAAATGTCGATTTTTTTATAAAAGTATTTTATTTTCCAGAAATTAAGTAATTTAAAAGTAACAATACATTTTTAATATGAATTCAAGTAACATATGTATTATTTATTAATATTTTATTAACATACATGTATCTAAATCAACTTTATATTATATTTTAGTATAAGTTTGTTTTTGGGTTTAAAAACTGTATTTTTCTTAAAAAATTAAAAAGGAATAATGTTTATCCATTTAATATATTAAAATAATCCTTAACATGGGGTGTTTTAAATTAAATTTATCTATTATATATAAATAAATATTAAATTATATTTATAAATTTATTATTTATCATAGAGTTAGTATAAAATCTTCTTCTTCTTGAAAAGTACATTTCATGAAAACTTGTTTTCATGTAATGTCTCCAGGTTTTTTTAATTTTATTTTTATAATTATATGAAATGAAATTGGTAAAAATCATTATTTATTTTGAATCAATATATTTTTTTATAATAAATACATCCTTATTTTTTACCAAAATTATTAGTGAAAAGAGTAAAAATTAATTATCGTTTTTTAGCTAAAAATGGGTTTACCAAGGGGATAAACTAAAAACATAAAGGTCAAAACAACCTAAAAATTTTATAAAATCATTAATATGTACCTATATAGACCTTATAGTGTCTAAGGATATATAATATTATATTTTTGACCCTTTTGGCATGTGAATAACGTGGATACATTTTTCTCTTTTAAAAAATTACAAGTGTTCCACTCACCTCAATTATAAAAGGCCACCAATATATTATCTTATTCACACCTTCAAACTATTTTGTATAAGAAAATACACACCCAAATCACTTCCCAGCATTAATAACCCCATATTATATTCCATTTTTGATCAAAACCCCATTATAGGAATACTTTAGGTATAATTCTAAAAAAGTAGTCCCAGGGGAGATAAAATTCCTAACTATATGTTTTTGTTTTATTTCTTCTTCCACATAATTAAAATCATATTAATTAATAATTATATAATAAAACCATTATATCTAATATACTAATATTTTATTATGTTTTTATAATGACCAATATCCATCTCTTCATCCCTCAAAAGATAAATGTTAACGTTGATTCTTTGTACAACAACCTACCACCTCGCAAACCGATGTGACACGTTTTTCATCAACACTTATCACGGTTGGGTATGATGAGAGATATAAACTATATATAGGATATTAATAAAATAATTATACTTTATTCTTTATATCATATGTACCTTTTTATTTTATATTCCATAAGAGATACGATAACATCACCAGTGTGTACGGTGGACTACTGTCCTGGGAAGCGATACAATTCATTTTTCACAAACAGTTTATAGGGAAATCAATAAGGTTAAATATAAATAATATATTTTATATTCATGATATAATTATTATATAAATGATGTATTTATTTTTATTAAAATATAATATATCATTTTTCTTTCTCCCGTTTTCAATCACTGGAAAATGATAACTTCATTTGTGTACGTGTGGACTACTGCCTTCATAAATCAATGTGACTCTCTTTTAATCCCCAAAAAACATGGAAGATAAATGTAAGTATATTTATATAAATATTAAGGTATATATGATATTATTATAATTCTAAAAATAAAAAATATTACTTACCTCCTTTCCAAAATGATCATTTTTAAAATAGAAATGTTACTCCTGCTCAAATATAGCATACCATCACCATGATCATAAAATACTTCATTTATCAAACCATAATGCATTATTATTTTTAAAAGTATTATTTTTATATAAATATGATAATTATTTTATGATTATTAATATGTAAATGTTTAAATAAAGACAACATTAACCATACTCAGCCTACCAAAATCATTTTTGACACCAATCCAAATCTGGTCAAAACATTCGATGTAAACCTAATTGATTATGAAATCATATATAACATGGTAATAATTTAAATAAAATGAATAATAAACATGAAAAAATTTCTTCAATAATTAAATAATTAACATAATTTTACTATTTAGGAGCATAATGAATGTATGTGATGAGTCTAACTCGAGGTAAGGAACTTAATCTCAATTTTATTTCGTTAAAGAATATTTTGATGTTATATAGCTATATTATTTTATAATATGTATACACATTCCCTTATAAATGTTGTGTGATGAATTTATATATTCTTATTATATGTAATTTTTTTAATGTTATTATTTAATGGAGCTTACAATTCATGTGTTTCCTAATTGATAAGCGGGTTTTCCATAAAAATCATCTCTTAATGTTTTCCTTGAAAATAATTCTCTTCTATGTCCATATTTTTTAAATGATTATATAAATATTTATATATGGAAAAAATATTTATGGAGTATATTTTTTAGAACATTTAATTTATTTAAATTTTTTGAAAATGAACCTTTCTATGTGTTTTTATAGAACATTTTTGGAAAACTAAAAAAATAAAAGTTCTATTTTGAACATATATAGAAACAATGAATTTTACTACCAACATGGATATTATTTTAGTTCTATAATCCTATTTAATATTTCATGTATTCAGAAATGTAACACCATCTTCCCCATTTTCTAGGTATTTTGGTATTGAAAATGGATTCTTAAAAGAAAAGTGTATTTTGATATATGAAAAGGATTTTCATATGGGTTGAAAAGTTTTTTTTAGAGGGTTTAATGATGAAAATATGAAATCATAAGATCATTTATTAATGATATATTCCTTATGCATTGTTTATAATGGGTTCCCCTAGATATATCCAAGTGATCCCATTATAGCTTGGGTACACCTAGATAGCGCTCCAACGCATTTTGTAATGATTATGTTCTCCATAGAATTATATTAGAAGTTAGCCATTTGGTTATTCTAATTTTTAAGGGTTTTATAAGTGTTCTGTGTGGGTTCTATGAGATGATTTACTAAGGAACTAACATGTATTTTTTATGCTTTCTAATGATTTTTTCAGGAAATCATTTTTTTCAAAAAATAATATAAATTCTCTTTTTAAAAGAATTATAATTACATTTCTTGGTAAGAAGTAATGTTTTTATTAAAATTTTATTCATAGTTTTTCATTTTTTTTACTAGACTAAAAAAATTCCACTACTTATGTTCCCTACTAAGATTTTTTTCTCATCACACATTATGAAAAAAATTTTAATGTGATTTAAGGATGTGTAAGGGAAAGTAAAAGGTCAATTTCAATGTTGTGAAGATTTATTATGAAAATAAATATATGGTTATAAAAATGTGATTGATCTAAAGTGTCCAAATTTTGTTATTTAGTTTTATTATGTATGATTTATAACCAAATTCTATAAAACACTAAACCTGAAAAGATCCTAAAATGTAAGGTAATAAATTTTTGACTTAAAGATAAATATTATGTAATGTTTTAGGATGGATCCTTATAGTTTGTATCAAAGGTCAGTTTGGATAAATTTAGAGGTTTGGATTATAATAATAGCATACCCATGAATGATTTTACATTATGGTTCAGTTGAAATGACATAGAATCTAAAGATTACCATGTGGCATCATATAAACCATGTCTGTTCAGAATGGTTTAGATGAAGCATAATTTTAATATTTAAATACTATATCATTTCATCTAAACCATGTATGTTTAGAATGGGGTTCTATAGATAAAGCATTGAAACTGTAGGGGGAAGGAACCAAGTGGAAGATATCCTTCTAAATTAGCATCCCAATATGATTGGAATTGAAACAAAATAGTTTGTTTCAGTGATGCATTAATTGAAACAATTTATTAATGGTGGTGGTATTCATGCAATAGAGGCACCTAGTTTACCATGATGAAACATTTATATAATAGATCATTTCTAGAGGAAACATCCCCCATCATTAATTGGATCATATGAACCTATTATATCTAAATTATGGATCAATTATCTAGAGAATATATTTTATGTCATGGGATGTTCAGAACATCAAATGTTAACTCTTTCAATTTATCATTTTAAAGGTGAAGTTGATTGATAGTTGTATATGGTTATAAATACTATACAGAAATATTATCTTGATTCCATGAAATGGGAAACATTTAAGGATCCTTTCCATGAGAAATATTTACTTGTTTGACTCTAGAATGGAATAAAAATTCCTGAAATTGAGAAAAAAATATAAGGATTTTATGGCCACTTATGATGCAAATTTCGCAATACTGGTCAAGTATATACCAGATTTTTTTTTGTAAAAATGGTAGAAAATTTAATATATTTTAATTGATATCTAAAATTAGAACATATTATTAAGGGGGGAAATCATTTTAAAAAAAAGAATTAAATTGTGAAGGTTATAAAAATATTGAGAGAAATTTAAATATTAAAACATTTTCATTGAATGTTTTTTACTAGTGTTTTGGCCTGTGGGGGTATGGTGTAGTGGTTATGGATGTGGCACCTTGACCCCAAGGTTCTAGGTTTGATTCCACCCAAGTCAATGCATGTGATTCCTTTAATAATTACTCTTATATCCTCTACCCCATTGGGAACTGGCCCAAGCCCAAGGTTGTCCTTACTAGTGATGTTTAATGGGTAGTTGGTGAGGCCGCGCCTATACCTCATTACCCGAATACTCATTCAACATTTTTGACAATAAGAAAAATCAACAAAATGAAAGGTACGAGAGAAAGAGGGTTTCTTGGAGATTTTCAACTAGGCAGTAGTGATTATCTCCAAAGCTTGATCTGCATTTTATTATGGGCGTGTTTCACCCAGAATGGGAGTTCTCCTTCAAAGGGGACTCTCGTTCTTCTTCATCTAGAATTACCAATAGTGCATGAAAGGTGACAGTTTCTTTTGCACAAGCCCTAACTGGTTCTCAAGAGTTGTTAAAGGAATTTTCTTCCAAGATTTAAACAATCAACAAGATTGATTATGGTAACTAATCAGTGATAAAATATCTGGAGACTATCCAATAGCATCTCAACATTTGAAAATTCTCACTTCTTGGCTGGGTAATTTTATCAAAGGGTGATAAACCCCAGTCCTATCCTAATCTTAAGCATCATATTTCTATTTTTTGGGGAATTAGTACTTGGAATATCATTCCAAAAGGAAGAAGTTTTTTTAATCTTGTTTACCAAAATAATGATGATCTATGTATGGTTCATAATACTGGTAACCTACAATTGAAATCGGGGATATTTCATTTATCTAATAGGGACTAAAACTTTAATCCTCTTACCCAAAAGAAAACAAAAACACAGATTTTGGTAAGTTTACATGGATTAAGTTTGACATATTAGAATCCTAATGTTCTTAATAACATTGCATCTTATATTGGAACCCTGGTCAAAATAGGCCAATATACTATTGATGGGGAACTGGGTTTTTTCACTAGGATCTTGATTGATGTCAACTTAGCTTTCGGGAATGCTAATTTTATTAATCTATTTTTCAATAATAATATGATTGAGGTTAGGATTTAATATGAAAGGTTTCCTCCTTTATGTGAATTTTGTAATATAGTGTGAAATTCTATTAAGGGGTGTAGGGTGATTCAATGAAAGTTCAGGGTGCCTCCCAAAACCAGTGATTGGAAGGAAGTTACAAAAAGTCATAAAAATTAATTTGTTACTTCTAATATTGGTAATATCCCTAAGGAGGTGGTAACTCTTCAGACTCTTCCTCCTTTAAAAAGGTATGAGATTAATAAACCTTGGACTTACATTACAGAAGATGAATAATCTCTTCCTTTATTATCCATTTTTTTACATTCCTCTAATTTGGATGATTCAGTGGATAAAACCATTTCCCTGGAAATCTCTCAAGACATCAATGCCTTAGTATATAGTTCACATCTATATTTGGAGGAGTAGAGGATAGATTTTGATTTTGTTTAGTAAATTAGTGATTTGGTTATTTTACTACAAAGGGAATTGGATTCCAATGATATTAATAATGTATAGGGTCTGGGATTTTACTTGATCAATTATAAGGGTCGAGATCTAGAGAGTCCTGTCATGAATGAATCTACTCTGAATGTGCTGCAAGTTGGGATTTTTTTCTTTGGATATTAAATATGTTTTTGATGAGTACATGACTCAAAAACAGTTGGTTGGTTATGTTAAAACCTCAAATGAGGAACCTGTTATGGAAGGATTAGTTTCTATTATGAATTCTGTTGATGAGTCTTTTAAGGAACATGGTTTTGTGGATTTATAGTAGGAAGAAGTATTGGTAACCCCTCAACATGGTAATTCTAAAAAGAGAAATTAATTTGTTGATATCGGTAATCTTCTAAAGCCTTAGGGGACCTAAAAAAAGTAGAAAGACCTCCAAAGATGAATAAAAAGTCTATAGTAAATGAGTGTCATGGATTCCTTCCCCCTAAACCTAGATCTAAATGTGGATATTTTTATATAATTTCCTTAGTCTTTCTAACAAGGAAACTATCGACTCTCTTAATATTCACAACCAAAAAACATAGACATGTTCTTGTTGATTTAGTTGATCCTAAAAGGATCTTCTCCTCTATGGTTTATAATCTATAGAATTTTGTTTTTCACATGCTTGGTTCTAATTTTGGTCTATCTAAGATTATGAATTTAGGGGTTTTTTCTCACTATTATTTACTGAATCCTATTCTGGTTAGTTCCACTAATCAATAGGTTAATTGTTCTTTTACTGTCATGGATTTTCTTCATTTTTGTTCCTATATTTATTCTACCAACATTTATTAAGAACGCATGACTCTTTGGGCTGAAATTGAGTTTCTTATGAGTATTATCAATAGCCCATGGACTATTCTAGGTCACTTTAATGCTATCCTTAATCCTGATGAATGGTTTGGGGCTACTATTAATGTTATTTATTCTAGATAATTTAGAGTTTGTATTGAAAATAATGAGCTAATTGAGGTAAATTTGATGGGTTCCATGTTTTCTTAGTATAGGGGGGATCTCAACGGCATGGTGGTTAGTAAAATTGATAGGGCCTTTGTAAATGGGTCTTCTCTTGATTTTTGGGAATCCATTTCTTACATGACTCTATATCAGCTGAATTCTGATCATCATCCAATAATGGTATATTTTTCTAGTAAGGACTCAAACCCTCCCTTTTCATTCAGATTCAATAAATCTTGGATTTCTCATCAAGATTGTAGGCATATTTTTTCGAATGTTTAGATCTTGAGTAGTAGTAAAAATAGTTCTTATTCTAAAATTATTAAATTAAAACTACTCAAGGTTCATTTGAGGAAGTGGATTAAGGAAGAATTCAGCAATCTAGACATTGATATTTTAGTTCATGAAGAATCTTTGTAGCATGTTCAGGAGAAGATTACTTGTAATGATTTCAATGGTGGTGTTTTGGAGGAAGCAAAAATTATCTCTAAACTTAATGGTATTCTTAATATGAAGGATTATTTGATGAAAGATTTTTTTAGTTTCAATTGGATTAATGATGGAGATAGAAATTATATGTTTTTTAATATCCTTCAAAAATCAAGAAAAGTTTCATGGCCTTTGTCTTCGTTAAATAATGGGGATTAGATTTTGAATAACTGGAGGGATCTATATTTTCATGTTGTTTCTTACTATGTGTAACTTTTTAATGGTTCATCCAATATTGATGACCCTATGGGGAGTATTATTACAAATATGGATTCTTAGGAATATAATGTTAGGCTCATCTCCTATCCTTTGGAACCTAAGATCAAGAATGTAGTTTTTGGTCTAAATCCTGATAGTTCTCCTAGTCCAAATGGGTTTAGTAATTCATTTTTTCAATATTATTGGGATATTTTTCATGATGATATTTGTAAGTTGGTTATTCGTTTCTTCAAAGAGGGTTCCCTTCCTAATGGTCTAAATTATTAGTTTATGGAACTTACTCCAAAAGTTAAGAGGTCCAACGAGGTTCATTTGTGTAGACCTGTTGCTTTGGTGAATACAGTTTATAAATTTATCACCAAAATAATTTCTAATAGATTTTATTCTATTTCTTATAAAATTATTTCCCATCATAAATTTGGTTTTATCAAAGGGAGATCATTTTAATATTTCCTTATCATTGCCTCTAAGTGCATCAATATTCTTAAAAAGCCCATTAGAGGTGGGTATGTTTCTCTTAAACTAGATATCAAAAAGGATTTTGATATGATGGACTAGAGATTTATTTGCAAGGTTCCTATAAATTTTTTGATTTTTTGATGTTTTTGTTAATTGTATTAAAAATATTTTAAGCTAGGATCTCATTTATGTGCTTATTAATGGGTCTCTAGAGGGTTATTTTTCTTGTTTAAAAGGGGTTAGGCAGGGTGACCCTTTATCTCTAATTTTATTTTCTATTACTGAATATTATCTTATTAGGTTGTTTTCTATTATTCTGGGTAATGTAAATTGAATTTGTATTCTTGATAGTAGATGTATTTTAGCTCCTACTCACTTTTTATATGTCGATTATGTGATCCCCTTCACTCGAGGAGATAAGAGAAATATTAGAAAAATCAAGAAGGATCTTTTTCATTATGAAGAAGTTTCAGGACAACAAGTTGGTTGGAATAAATCATTTGTGTGTTTTGGTAGAGTCATCTCAGCTAGTAGGAAAGTTGATATTATACATGATTTGGATATTAGATAGGGAGTTCTTCCTTTTAATTACCTTGGATTCCCTCTTTTCTAGGTTAGAATGGAAGCTTGTTTCTTTGCTAGTATTGTTAGTCAGGTCAGAAGGTAGCTATCCTATTAGAAATTAAAATCTCTTTCTATGAAAGTAAGGGTTTGTTTTGTAAATTCAATCATCATTTCAAAGTTTTTTAATTCATTCATGGTGTATGAATGGCATGTTTCTCTCATTAAAATCATTTGTTTTGATAATAAGAATTTCATTTGGAGTGGTAGTATTTTGGAGATAAGATTATATATTGTTTATTGGGACTCTTGTTGTAAACCTATTGATATAGGGGGTCTTGGTATTAAAAATAGTAGTCTTTATAACCAGTCTCTTTAAGATTATTTTATTTGGAAACTTATGAATAGTAACTCTGATGCTCTTGTTTTTTTGTGGTCCATATTCTTAAGAAAAATAAAGTCTAGAAATTGAAATCACTTTGATTCTTCATTTTGGCCTTATTTTAAGTCCATTTTCTATTTGGTGAACTCTTTCCCTATATAGTATGTGGTTAATGATTCATTGCTCAATTTTTGGTTAAAAAAACTGGGTTGGTGTTCCTCTGATTGAGCATGTCTCTATAGATGATGTTAATGTAAATTTTGGCATCTCTATTCGAGATCAAGTTCATGACATGGATTCCCTTTCTAATCATATAAAGGGTATGGTTCAAAGATACTATTTATCCTTGAGTGTAGATTTCTAGATTTGGGAACCAGCTGTTAGTGGGGTTCTCGGTTCAAATTTTTTTTATCAGCTTGTTGTTGGTTCTACTTCTAGTATGAAATGTCTTGGGATATATAATAGAAATGTTATTTCTCCCTATCATTTTAATCTTTCTTGGAGAATGGTTCATTATAAGATACCAACTGATGTTTTTTTACAAAAAAGTGGGACTTGTTTGGGCTTGGCTTGTGTGCTCTATCATCGGCATAGGGAGGATTTGGATCATCTTTTTTTGAGTTGTGTTACTTCTTGTTCTATGTGGAAATCCATTGTAGATATTTTTGAAGTTAGGATCCCCCTAATTCTCTCAATTCTTAACTTTATTAAAAGCTGGTTAGAGCTTCCTCTTTCTCCTCAGCTCTTACTTTTGTTTCATTTTGGTGTTATGGAACTGTTATATATTATTTGGCAGGTGCGCAATGGATAAGTTCATGGTATGGTTTCTTTTAATGCATGAGTTACATTAGCTCGTATCATAGATAATATTAAAAATGTTAACCTCCCTAAAAAATTGTTTTGTTCTAGCTTTTTTCATGATTTTTCTATTCTTAGAAGGATTATAATCAGGGGTAACTTTCATCCTCTATCTAGCACTATGGAAGTTCTATGATATCCTCTTTTTTCTGGGTAGATTAAAATCAATACTGATGAGTCTTCAAGAGGTAATCTAGGTCCTTTGGTATATAGAGATGTATTTCGAGATTCTCATAGTGACATTTTGGGGTGTCTACATGGCTCTTGTGGAGTGGCTTCTTCTATTTATGCTGATATGTTTGGAGTTATTATGGAATTTGAGCATGCCAAGCAAAGGGGTTGGAACAGGCTTTGGATGGAATGTGACTCCACTGTTTTTGTTCAATCTTTAATAGTTGAGACTATTCATGTTATTTTCACCCACATCTATAACAAGGATAATGCATTGGAGGATGGTCTTGCCAATAAGGATGAGAAAGGAGAGGAGCTTGCCTGGTCTGATCAAATACCTTTTGATCTTTATTATTCTTTTAAAAGGGATAAATGTTGTTTCCCTATTTTTAATCTTGTTTTAATTTGATGTACTTTTTTTATATAAATAAAAGATCCCTACTTTTTTGGGAATGTTCTCGTATTATGGTAAAACTAGTGTTTGGAAGTGATTCTAGGAAGTTCGGGTAGATAACAAAAATGTGTACCTTAATTGGTTATAAATTTTTCCTTTCACAACTCTTCAATTGATATTATCAATTGTTTCATCCTAAAATCGATGGACAATCTATTATAATGGATAGAGTATCTCTTTTCTATTTTTGTCATATACATTTGGTAATTGAAACTTTTATTGTCTAAACCAAACACTCTTGTTTTCTAAACTAATAAAAGATCATGTATACTTATATTGAAATGGTTGATAACACATTTCTATGTATGGAATGATAACATTATCTCACAAGATCATTGTATTTCTTATTAATAAAGGGGATATAAAGAAAAATGAATAAATAGTTAATGAGAAAGGGGGAGAGAGAAATTGAACTGAAATAAGGGAGATAATAATGGATTAAGTGGAGCTGCACATATTGACAAATCACTTTTAATGTAATTATTGCAAACAAATACAAAGGGAGAGATTGTTTATCCCATATTGAATGTTGTATTTTTTAAAATTATTTTAAATGAATAAGGAATTTTCTATTGGTGTCAATAAGTTGATATATAATAAATATCTCAGATGTCGAATAAAGATGATGATGATGAAGTCTTGATAATAAATGGTTAGTGATTCCAAGCTTATTATTGAAACTTGGATATTGATTGTGAATGGATAGAGATTCCAAGATTGTTATTGAAAGATATTTTAAGCTTATTATTTAATATTGTTTAAGAAGTTCTCAATATTGGATGACATATCATGTAATATTGGTGAATAAGGTTTTTTTGATGTTATTTCCTTGAATACATTTGGAAATATTCTTATTATTGAAGGAAAAAAATGATTTGATGATTGAATTTACATTAAAGCATTGAGAGAACACCTTATTATTGAATGAAAAAGAAATAATTATATTGATGTTATATAATAAATTTAATAGTTATTATTATATATCTCTAGGATGAAAATTATTTTAAAATTCTATCCACACATGTTGGATGAAGTCTGAAGCCATCCAAATATGGTAGGTGATCTTAAGCTACATATTTCAAAAAAATCAAGATGTTCATAATTATTATTGGAGGCCATGAATTGATCAAAATGGTAATGTTTTTAGTTGTTTTTTATATTTATTAATAAAAAATATTGGAGAATTTGGTGAAAGAAAGGGGTTGGAGTTGATGTGATTCATTGTGTTCGATTTTGTTTTCAATGCATAAATCATATTCAAACTTACATTTATTCTCAGGTTAATATGTTTTTAGACTAACTCAGATGATGATTAAGCATGTTTGTAGTGATTTAATTTCATTAAAATAATTCATGATTATGGTTTTTAAATAAGATAGTCTAATGCTGAGATGTATAGTTTTTCTTCATAAAAGTTAATTGAATAAAAAGGTATGTATCGTAAAAGATTTACTATTTGGAAAATAGTTTGAGTTGGTTTTTGGATGATTTTTTATTTAAAGGTCCCAATTCTATAAGGAGTTGGATACACCGTATAGATGTATTAGAGTATTTTCCATGTCAATGTAATATTGTGGACCTCTACGTTGTAAAGGAGTACCACATCACAATGTATGTTATGTTGAAGTCCTTATGATATGTAAATAAGACCATGCTCAAAATGAGAGAAATGAGTTTTTTTAGTGGCTCTAAAATTTTGAAGGAACCTATGTTGTAATTGATTCACCGTGTAATAACTAGGTGTGATGCATCGTAGGATTGGTGTCCACGCTGTAAATGATTTTGAGCATTTATTTCTATGACATTAAACATTGTAAGACCTCTATAATATAGTTTTATAATCACTCTATAATTTATTTAGATAGTATAAAAATAACTATTTTGATCTACAATGATACACTAAATAGAGGTAGGGTATTCCATGAAGGATGATAACTAGGAATTACGAACATGCATGATGAATTGGCTTGATCTAACATGTTTAGTGGTTGTTTCAGACTATGATAACTACCAATTTGAATTTTATGGGGGATATTAATTAGATTATGATCCAAGGGATAAGATTGATACTAAAGGTTTGAAATTGAATTTCTAATTCAAATTTTAACTAAATTATTTGAAGTGTTTTTGTTCATTATAGAGATCTATTGTCACAAACCAAAGTGTTTTGACATCAAACTAGCCACCCGATTTGACCATCAGCAATGATCGAGTGGTGTTCCCAATTCTCTTGGGGTTTTTACTAGTGTTTGGCATCAAAAAACAACTCAATTGGGAATGTTTTATCCAATAAATAATATATAAATAAATGATTTCAATGTAAAATAATAAATAAAGTAGTGGAAAAGAAATAAAACTAAATGACTAAATATACCTCCATGTGATCTCACGGGTCACATTCAACTATAGAACCAAAATCTCTCTATCAAAGATTTGAAGCTGGCAAAATCTAATGCTGAAAAATGATAGAGAATATTAGAATGGGAAATAAAATTCCCAGTAGGGATTCCAAAATAGAAACCACACACTATAACTTACCTTTAAAAAGGAAAACATTTCATGCTTGTTTGAAATACATATATTTAAAATAAGATTATCATTTCCTTTTTAGAATAAGTAACAATAAAACAATTCTGACGAACCAGTGTCCTTTATTTTTTTCAAAAAAAATTATCAATAATAAGTCTTTTTGAAACCCCCTTTATAATAAGAAACATGCAATAAAGAAAAATTTCAGTAAAAATCAAGCAGTGAGAAACATATCACAAGTGCTTCCAAAATAGGGGAAAACTAAATACATTCCAATGGGTGAAAAAGTAATATTTCCCAAAAAAATAATAACATTTAAAATGATTTTATGAAACCATATCAAAACAAGTGATAGTAAAATACCTATAATATGGTTTTCATGGGATATACCTAGATACGATGTAAAAAGACCCAATACATACTCAGTTTGGAACTATTTGTTGGTTTATCGATGCAATCCAAAGGCAATAACCAACTTGAATTATATCAAATATTTTCACTAATGGAAAGAAACACATGGACACTCAATGGGGATATATTCCATATAATTGGAAGTAAATATAAACCATCTCTTGACTCTCACTACGATCCCTAGGATCCCATTGTAGTAGCATACATGTGGATAGAGTATGTCATTAAACACTTGGCACTAACATAGGTTCCAACATGCTTTCATTGACCAATTCATGAATCCATCCATGTTGAGACCCCCTCTAGAAGGAGTAAAATCATGGGAGTTTCCATTATATAGATATAATATCTATGGTTCCAATTGGTCCAACATTTCATAAGATTTGAAAACCATTTTTTCACTAAATACTATATGTTTTGAACTTTCCTTAACATTTGAAATAAATATTAATCCTTGAGAAAACCATTTTATTCCTGAAATTAAAATTATAAAACAAATACAACATCCAATTATCCTTTGGTTTTAAAAAATTGTTGCAAACATTCTTATATAAAGTAAAACAAAGGCGCCAAATTTGGAAAAAATAAAAAACAAGGAAGAAAACCACTATAATCAACAAAACCATTTCTTATAATATATTTACTTCATAATATAATAAAAATATTTTAATAAACAAGAAAGAAATTATAGATTCTAAATTGAAGTCTTGAATATATGGAAATTATCTCAAAACATGTCTCCCTTGACGATGGCCACTTCACACATACATAAGCATGCACATTTACATATATATATTTATACATGCATTACTAGCTGCAAAAGTCAATATTCACACCTCTATGAGTGAATATAAAAAAATGGGGTAATTATATATATGTGTGTGTGTGTGTGTGTGTTTCTATATGTGAATATATGTATATGTCTCCCTCAAAAAGTCACAAGTTGTTATCATCGAGAAATGTTGTAGGAACGAGCTTCAGTTGGGTCTCACAAACCATATGAACCAAGAGAAAACAAAAAAAAACAAAAAAAAAATGGGTTATGGTTTAACCCTAGGTAATGTGTACTGAAATTAAGGAAAATAAACCAAAATATAGAGGGATAAGGAGGATGAGATAACCTTGGATGATTGCACCAGATTTCGGGATAAAAAACAGAGAGAAGATGAGCTGGGAAGAGGGATTTTGCATGCATGGGAGCCCATATTGGTAGAGGGTTGAATGGGGGGGTCAATCATATGAGAGAGGACCCATTTTTGGCCTTAATATTAATAGTATTATTAAAATATTGTAATTCATTATATATGTTTTTTCAAATTATGGATACCATGAACAGTTTTACTACATAGTTGGCCAAACTATATGCCAACCCCATACCCCTCACTAGGTCCCTAGAGCACCTCGCTTGGGAAGGATGCATGGTTAGGGAAACCATGTGATAACTATTTTATTCATGTATATTAAAATGTTAGACAACCTTACATGGTTTCAACTAACCATGTGCCAACCATGCACTTATACAGAAGAAAGAATATTTTAAAATTTAAAATGAGTTTGACCCAAAAATTTGAAAAAGAAGCTAATGATAATTAATAAAATAAAAGTAATTTATAAAAAATGTTCAGGGTGTGACATTTTTATTTACCATTTACATTTTCTACCCTAGGAAAGTTCCAAATGACTTGGTTGATCAAGACACACGACATGGATGATATATCTCAAAAAATGAATCCTCTACCACCTAAAGATATAAAATGGAAATCCAACTTCCCTTTAAAAGACTAAAACCTTAAAATCAAAAAATAATCAAAGTGTTTATCCTCAAAAATGAACCGACACCTAATGAAACAATTTATGATACCAAAGTAACTCAAAACCCAAATTTAAGAATGTATAAAATACCTTTATTCCTCCAAATAAGACCTCCAATATTGAACACCATGATCCCTAACATATAAATCACTAATGAAACTCATTAGGGACATGTAGGATGGTTACATGGAGTTATCCAATAAAAAAGAATTTAAGATCCAATTCACCTTGATTAATTTTTATGGTGTATCCCCACCATTTTAATACATTAGTTATACAATATTTATTAGGACAAAATGCCCTCATGAGTCCCAGTGAAAACCAAAGTTACATGAAACAAGGAAGAAAATGAGGAACACTCCCATTTTATAGCAATAAAATCAAAAAAATCCTAAAAAACATTCCCATTAAAATTAGTGTTCCCAAAAGAAACATAACGTCATCCTTCATTCCCAAATATTAAATAAAATAATTGGATAAAATAATTAAAAAATAAAGTATTCACAAAAAATGAAACATCATATAGAGTTCACATTAGCACCATACTCCTACAACTAAGTAAGATGATTCTTTGAGAGAGTGGATCTTCCTCCACATCACTTACGGGAAACACATCTATATAACATTTGAAAATGAACCATATGGACATAGGAAAGATAGATCTCTGTTTCCATTCAGAATGAAGACTTATCATTCCATTTCTTCCCACACTAATGAAACACCTTTAGTTTACTCTTAGATGAATCTGGAAAGATGATACACATCATCCTTTTCATCCTACTTCCCAATAGGGAAAACACCACTTTATACCATTTTATTTACTGTAACCACTACCACCACTAAAAAGGATAAGTGCGACATCAGACACCTTTATCTCTATGACTATATAGGTTTTGGACTGAATGTCCCATGTAACCACTTTTTCATATGTGTTGGGGAATGATGACCCGGATAGAATAAGTTCTAATCAGAGGCACCTTCCAATGAATGGCGCCTTCAATAATTCAGCAACAAAATTATTTGGAAGGTATGACACCTGCTCATAAATATTCTTAACATGCACTAATAAAATTGAATTTCCTTATTCATGATAGTAAAATTTCAAACCCTTTAGTATCCTCTTAGCTTTAGGGATGTTCTACTAAATGAAAAATTATGTAATGAATTCCCACAAGTGGAATTTTTATGGTTTTCTCAAAATGGTGAATTTCCACCTTTACCAACTCAGAACTTCTAATTTGAAAGTTGAAACATTGAGATATGTAGGTTTAAGAGAATCAAGGAAAACAATGATCTCCTAAATATATTGTATCCATTCATCATCTTTCTATGGTTCTAGATTCATGAATAAATTAGGAGGGTTTGACAATTTGAACCTCTAAAAAAACTCTTGATACTGATATATTGAATGAGGACCATCAGGCTCCATATCTGAAACAATCAAACCAATCTATTAAGATGGGGCTTAATCATCCAATGAAAAAAGGTGGAAGAACCACCTATAAATTCTTTTTATGATTCTATATATGTTAGTGTGGAGCATACTCTGAAACCGAAAAAAGAAAAGAAATGAAAAAATCATCACAGACCAAAACTTGAAACTCCAATCAAAAATAAAAAATGAATACTCAAAATACCATTCCAACAATATTTCTAACAAAAAAAACTAAATTCTCATAAATGAAATCTCCCTAAAAACAAATCAATCATTACTCCACACTGGATTTTCAAAGCATTGAAATCTATCATTTTTTAAAACACTTTCTAAAAAAAGATAACAACAATAGGTTAAGTAATTATCATTAGTATTATATGATGTCTAGCATATATATCCTTATTCTAGCTCAAACAACCACCCACACATACACATATATATTCACTTACCACATATATATATATATATCCATACATGTGAGTATTCATTATAATGACAAGGGTCAAATTAGAGTGGATCTATTAATATTCAATTTTAAAATAGTTCCAACAAATTTAAAGGCATTTTACATTAAAAAAAATCTATATCCCTAGTCCATTTTCCATACCACTTCTATTCATAACTATTAAAAATCAAAATACAATTTTTTTATAAAAAAATTACATCCCATTTTCAAAAAGACAAAATCATTTCGTTTTGGGATGACAACATTTTTAAACCCAATGTTATTTCAATATCTAAAGGAAAATATTTCAAAAAAATCCCAAGTCTCAGAAAACAACTACTACACTTGGATTAGCTTCATAGTGAGGTGGGTTATGTTCCAATTGAGGGAGAAAATTAGATGATATCATAGGATGATACATGATATATGCATGGGTTTTCTAACCCTGCACATCAACCATAAACTCTCTAAATCTCTCTAATATAACTATGAAATCTCAAGACTAATAAAAAATTCTATAAAAACAAATACCACCAAAGCATATGAGATCTATGCTTGGAGTTTGAGACATAAAAATCCCAGACCACCCTATAAATTCAAGAATCCCTCTGAATATGTGGTGATCAAAAACCTAACTTTGACTAGTCACTTCAATTCAAAAAATACAAGATCCAAACTGATGGACATCCCAAAATAACAACGTATAATAATCTGATATGATATTTTCATTAACCAACCTGGTTTGACCCCAAAACAGTCACCTGAGTGGGCTTATAATAAGGTTCGAGAGGCATTCTTGATCCTATGGGTTGTAAACTAGTTCCATGCATAAAATAAAACTAAATTGTGAATAGTGTGTCTTGTAAATGATAGTTAAATAAATGACATAAAAAATTAATCAAAAAAATAAGTAAAACAAAATGACTAGGCATATCCCTATGTGACCTCATGGGTCACCTTCAACCATAGAACCACACTTTCTTTATGAGAGATCCAAATTTGAAATAATATGAAGCTAAAAATTGATAGAGAATATAGGTTTGAGAATTCAAATAAATAGTAGTGATGCAAAACGAGAAACCAATCCCTATGCCTTAACTTTATAAAGAAATCCATTTTATGCTCCTTTGAAATATATATATTTAAAATATGTTTTTCATTTCATTATTAAAAGATTTAAAAAGATAATAATTCCAAAGAACCATTTTCATTTATTTTTTCCAAAATAGTTTCTAAATAATAAGACTTTCCAAAAATTATTTTATAAGAAGAAACATTCAATGATGAAATATTTTTGTGAAAATTAATAAATGAGAAACATATCAAAAGTGTTATCAAAATAGAGGAAAACTAAATACATGTCTAAAATAGATTAAGTAATAGTTTCTAGTAAAATCATAACCATTAAAATGATTTAATGAAAATATCACAAAATGAGTGAGAGAAAAATACCTTTAAAATTGGTATCATGGGATATACATAAAAACCAAGTGATGAGACTCTAGAAGTTCTCAATTTCGAACCATATACTGGCCTTTCAATTCAATCCAAAGACAATAACCAACCTAGCTACTCTCAACTAGACTCAATAGTGGCATAACTCACATGTCCACTCCATTTGGATCTAATCTATATAATAGGGACTAAATTGAAGCTATTTATCGACTCTCACTACGATTCCTAGGATCCCATAATAGTAGCATAAAGGATAAGCGAGGAGGTCAACACATACTTGGAACTAACATGGGTGCAAAAAATCATGCATTTCCCACTTAAACTATCCATTCAGAGACCCCCTCTAGCTGGTGGACAACAATAGGGGTTCCCACTATATATAATTCCTTTTCAAGGTTACAACCAATGCTACATTTCATGAGAGTTCAAAAAAAATCCATGGAATATCTTATGATACAAACTGGAATTTCTATTTCAAATTAATATTAATCATTTGGAAACCAATTTTATATATATCAATGAAAATTTATAAACATTTATAAAACAAATCCATCCTCTAAGGTTATTTTCATTTCATATAAAATTTGAAACATTCTTTAATAAAGGAAAAGGTGAAAACTTTGGAAAATATGGAAAATATGAAAAACATGGATGATACACATTCTAATCACTATAAGAATTTAATATATTATATTTAATTCTTAACATAATAAAAATTTATGAATAAATAATAAATCAATCATTGTTTCTATATTTAAGTCTTGGACATAGGGAACCTAACTCAAAACATGTCTCCTTGATGACTTATACACATAAGAACCTTTACATATGTAAAAGAACACCTAGCCCAAAATGTATATATTCAAACCATCATGAGTGAATATATAAAAAGTGTGTTCTTATATATATTCTTATAATGTATATATGGGTAAGTCTCCCTCAAAGAGCATCAAGTTATTGTCTTTGATGCATACTATAAGAATGGGCTTCAATAAAGTCTCACAAACCCTAGGAACCAATAGAAAACCAAAATAATAACAAAATAATGTTAAAGTTTTACCCAAGGTTATGTGGAACATAAGGGAGAAATATAATCAATGAGATAGAGGAATAATAAGTAGGAGAAGTGGAGTAGGTAACCTAGGATGATTGAACTGAAAATCAGGAGGAAAATGGTGATAAGAGGAGCTGTAAAGAGGATTGTCGCACATATAGGATCCCAATAGTGGGAAATGGTCAAATGATGGGGGGGTCGAGTGTATAAGGGAGGGACCCTTTTTTTATTAATTAAAAAATAATAAAAATGATTTATTTTACTTAATTTTATGTCTTTTTTATTCAAATATGGACAACACGCATGGTTGGACAAACCAAATGTCAACAGTGAACCCCTCAGTAGGCCCCTAGATCACCTCACATGAGTGATCCACATGGTTAGGGAAACTATTTTTGGATTTTGATATTTGGGTATGTTAAACTTTATGACACCCTCAAATAGTTTTCACTTGATTTCTACTGATCATGCACCAACCACGCACCTATACAGAAAAAAAAATTTAAAATTTGTTTTACTCGAATCATTGAAAACAAAGATTTGGATAATTAATAGATTAAAAAAATATCAAACAATGTTCGGGGTGTGATATCTATAATATAGAGAAGAATAAGTGTGTCAAATTTTTGGATATTCACTGAATTAAAGAATACATAGAGTTTAACCAAAATAATAGAGATATGAATATGTTATTCTCCCAAAATAAATTATGTGTTTAAGTAAGTGAAGAAGAACATATGTAATCTTATTTGAGCCCTAAATTGGAATATTGAGAATGAATAGATCCAGTGTAGTATTTCTGTATAGTTAAGTTTAAAAAGAAGAAAACAATAGGTAAAAAGATGTATAAGTGATTTGAAAAATTGTTTGTGATGTGAAGAAAAAGAATTGCAACCTATGCAGGAAATGAAACCATCACTTATTTCTATTAGGAGAAATAAGAAAGGGTGTTCATCACTATTTTAATTAAAAAATAATAGGAATTGCTTTCTTATTTCTATGAAATTCAATGCCAGGGAAGGAGATCATGGAAACACATCTACAACTTAGAGAGATATAAATTGTTAAAAGTACTCTTTAGTTGTTATCTTTTTAATGATTTGTAAGGTATGATATGTATTAGAGTGTGGGATGAATCACACTGAGTAGTGTGAGATGTATACTCATACATTTCCAATAGACTATATTCTAATGCCTTTAGGATGATTCTTAACAGGATTTGTGATCTTGGAGGAGTCGAGTTCACACAATAGACTAGTTATCTCCCATTGAGCAATGAATCATATAAATTATTATTCCACTTTTGTGTGCATGTGTGTTTGGTTTCTATATAAGAATGAACAAACGAGAAAAAGTTTAAATAATTAAACCACTCACTTAACTATGATAAAGGTAATCATGGAAAAAAAGAATAAAAATTAAAAAGTACTAATTCATTTAAAATTTAGTAACACTGATTCCCCCTATTAGTGTGGATAATATTACATCTGGTCCCTTTAATAAGTATCATATCTCCATTCCCATATTAATGAATTCTCATATTTTAATTTTTTTTCTTTTGAATATTTGATGTTCCATACTTCGTTTAAAATGATGTCCAGTTTTATTGAAGAATTATTTATTTCATATCAAAATGTAGTTTCTATAAATACCTTTATGAAGAGAATAAAGAATGATAAGTATAATATGAGGATGTTATCTCACTTTTTACAATAATAATAATAATTTTCCCCATGTCATGATAACAAGTAATAAATATATGGAAGAAGTGTATATGTATAGATGGTCAATTGTACTATCAATGTATTAGAAATATCATTCACCTCAATATGATAAAGGGAGTCAAGTGATCATGAGGTAAGTGAAAATTCTTCTAAAATCTATCCAAAAATAGAATAACCAAGTGGATGTGGTCATACATTTTTTAATTCACAAAATATATCTCTTGAAACATTGAACGATATGTTGAATTCAATTCCCTATGAATTAATTATTTTATTTATGATACTTTTTAATGTAAGTAGGAAGAGATTAGTCAACATGAATGTAAGGTAAAAAAATTGGAGAAATATTTAAGAGAAAACACTCTAACTTTTAAAAATATCCCAAAACAAGTTATTATCGACGAAGATATGTATTTGTAACTTACAGAGAGATACTCAAAATTAGATGAATAGTTGGTAAACAAAATCCAAGAAAATGATGAGTCCACTAAAGAGTTTGAGGATAAGAAACACATATTGATGGAATATTCAAAAAAATAGCATTAAAATCATGTATTTGAAATTGGATATTAAATCCATGAAGATCAAGGATCTTGATAAAATGTTATAAGAAATGATAAAATAGAAGGATGAAGATGATCAGAATATGTGGACTGATTATCAATAGAATGTGGAATTCATTTAAGATTATAAAAATACCCTATATTTGAAATATATAGAATTATAAATAAAACATGGAAATCCTGAAAATATACAGATATATGCAATGAAATAGAATGGTGGATTTGTTGTCGAAGGCTATTCTAAATATTTTTCATATGATAAAATAACTATATTATATGGAAATGATATTAATATCTAATATAATGGTATTTTTGAAGCATCTTTGAAGGAATAGTTTCCATTCATACCCATTTGTAATGATATTACTAAATCTAGTTTTATAAATAGTGCATGATTAAATTCAAAATATAAAAATGCATGGATATGAAAAAATAAGGAAAATCCTACCACAATGTATATGGTGGATAAAAAAGGTGTAAAAAAGCTGGTTATCCCTAAAGATCCCAAAAATTGATAAAGAATCACGAAAATCAACATACTATAAATTTTTTAAATTCTAGACAATAAGAAGTTTTTAATATAAGATCAAGGTTTGTGGGAAAATGTTAGTGGTGTAATCTATTTTGGAATAGAGAATCAGATTATTGATAATTTTTTTTAGGTTCAGTGGTTCAAAATATTCTTATATATAGAGTAAGTAAGCTGGAGATGAATAATTATCCATAGTTATCAAAGAATTTATCTACTATAAATACATTAAATTAACTTCTAAATATATGTGATGTTTGTAATGAGAGTGGTCGTAAAAGTGGTACCTGAACATCTACGCATGTATCAAATTTTGATGGGAAAAGAAATCCACCAAAATTGGTGAATAAGGAAGATCTAACCTTGGGATGAAATATAAATAAGGTTGCAAATAATATTAATCTCAATAAGGTTGAAAATAAGGGAAAGTTTTTCATTGATTAAAATCATAATAATGATCAAGTTCATATTAGTCCTAATAAAATCATCCAGAGTATTACTACAGATCAGGGACTATATGTGGAGAAATGTAATCATTTGAATCCATGTGGAGAAGCCAAACAAGATACTAATGTAAACTAAGATATTTTTTAATTTGGATAACACATTATAAGAGATAAATATGGTTGGAAATGGATTTATACAAATCCAATGCTAGAGGAGAAGAAGAAATTCCACAATAAGTTGAATTTCGTGAGTGGGTTTCAACAAAATGACATCCCTTGTGATGATGATGTTATGTGTGGGAGATTCAAGATGACTTGACATAAGGCCAAAGGTTTTTGGACATTTTTTGCCGCATAATAAGAATCCCTAATGAGTTTGATAAATTTATTAGATATAATGGTTGATTTATCACATAAAGAATAAGGGGATGTGAAGATATCCATGCCACAAAAGGCTAAATAATATTTAAAAATAAGATGTGGAAGCATAGAGATTGGAGTTTCTCAATTGAGAAAAACGTCTCAAACTTATTGTTGACATTTAGGGGGAAACCAATTGAACATATTCCTAAAATCTTTTCATGTTGGATATGTGATTACAATGAAAGTAATTAAAGGTGAAACTTGTTCTTAGGGGAAGATTATGAGATTGTAGATGTATTCAAATCTGGATCGCCATATGGGGAAATGAGTTTCGGTGAATTATTTTCATTTAAATCCTATAAAATATATATTAAAAATAATAATCTTTATTAATATCATGAGTATTGAATCCTTGGTGGGGATACAAGTGAAGAATAATAAACAAGATGTTATCAGGATATCATTCCTTATAAATAAAATTATTTATGAAAGTGATTGAAAAATGTGTCATTGAAAGGGTATCTTTTCATAATTAATAATCCTTGGAATCTAAAATCAGAACATAATTTTACGGGTTTGAAAAAAATTTAGTCAATGATATAAATTGTGATTTTTTTATGATGGTTTGGATCAGTTTTAATATTAAAAAATTATGCTTGAATGTTTTTTAACTTGTATGCTAAAGTGAGTGAAGGAAAGTCAATTTTAAATGAGAAATGTGTACCCAAATTGGTATTAATTTTTTCCTCTCACAATACTTAAATTGGTATTATAAGTTGTTTCATGCCGAAATTGTTGGAGAGTATCTAATTTTTTTGATAATATCTCTTTTTAGTTGGTATCATACGCTTGGTAATGGATTTTTTCATTACCAAACACTCTAGTTTTCTATACTGATCATGTGTCATATAGACATAGAGTGAATTGGTTGATAGAGAATTAATATGTTTGGGCTGATACCATTAATTCTTAATTGATGTGAATTTATTGTCAATAATCTAAAGAGAAAGTAAATATGTAAAATATTGATGTTAATGGGGGAGAGAGAAATTTTACTGAATTAGGGGCCAGAAGAATAAATAATGTAGGGATACACATATTGACATGTCATATATAAAGTTCATATTTTCAAAAAATAAAAAGGGGGAGATTATTGAACCAACTTTGTGTATTGTATTTTTTTCAACGGGTTTTGATGAATAAGGAGTTATTAATTGATGTCAATATGTTGAAAAAGAAGAAATAAATTGGACGTTGAATAAAGACTATGATGATAAACTGTTTATAATGAATGGTTAGATATTCCTAGTTTTTTTTAAATCATGGATGTTTATTATGAATGGAAATAAATTAAAATATTTTTTGAAAGGATATTCTTGAATTTTAGTTAAATATTTTAAAATAAGTTCTCTATATTAAATGATATATCTAAAAAGATTGGTTAAGAATTTTATTTATGTTCTATTCTTGAATGCATCGAGATATCTTCTTATTTTTAATGTTAAAAGTGATATTAAGATTGATGTTCTTGAAAAGCATTGGGATATATTCTTATTATTTAAGGTAAAAGTGATTTTTAGATTGAATTTATATAGAGAATTTGATAGTGGGTATTATATATTTATTTGATGAAACACAGTTGAAGTTTCCATCCTCAGGAATTCTGAATCCATCAAATGTTGGAATTTGATCTTATGTTTATTATTTCAACAAAGGAAATCAATATGTGTGGAATTATTCTTTGTTTTTGATTTTGATCACAATGGCAATGATTTCAATTATTTTCCATATTGTTGAAGACACAAATATTAGAGTTGGCTAGAGAAAAATGTTTGAGTGGATGTGATTCATGCATTTGATTTTGTTTTCAACGTATAAATCATATCCAAACTCACATTTTTGGGGGATGATGATGTTTGGAGACTTATTTAGGTGATGAATAATTTGTCTTTTAGTGATTATATATCATGAAAAGTGATCATGATGTTATCTATTGAATGAATCTATCCAATGCTACAAATTATGTGTTTCTTTTATAGAAGTTGATTGAAAAAGAAGGTTGTTTCCATAAAATAGGTACTACAAAACAATGGAGGTTGAGTCAGATATTGGGAGGTTAAGAATTTTTGACGGACTCCATTCCTTAAGAAGTCGGCTACATCGTAGAGAAGTCTGAGAATATTTTTCATGTCACTAGAATATTAGGGTCTCTATACATTAAAAAGTAACATGTGATAATTGAAGTCATGTTGAGGTGATTATGCTTTGGAAGTACAACCACGTTATAGATCTTACACATAATTGTTTTTGGTTTCTTAGTAATTGTAAAGGTTCATTCACTACAAAAACGACTTATACCAACAAAAATTTATTGACATGTAATATAACTACGGGTAACAATGAGCAATTCCAACAGATATTAAGTTTTATTGGTATTTCTTTTAATTACCCACACTTGTTTTTATCAACTGATATATCTGTTGGTATTGATCATTTAACACCAACAAATCATTTACCAATAGTTAAATATATTACTTTATTATACTAATGCCAATTTTTTTACTAACAATTGAATCTATTATTAATAATAATTATTACCAAAAAATCTTTTTTACATCAATAAAACCTGTCACAATACAACATTCAATGATAATAACCAATTAAGAGAAACCAATTTTTTATATAGATTATTATTTTTATGACCAAAGGTAATATTTAATTTTAGTTGTTTTATTAAAAATTTCTTATTGATTGATTTTAATTTTCAATTTTCTCTAAGCATCAATAGTTATGATATTTTCTAATGCTTTTCATTTAATAAAAAATTCAACACTTTTAATAAAAAATTAAATCATTACGATATTTGAATTTCATAAACATAATAAATAAAAACACGATAATCAATAAAAAAACCAGAAGACATAATTAACATATGAGTTATTAATAATTGATACACATATTAGATTTTTTTTTTATTTCATAAAACCAAAATATTAGTTTTTATAAAATTTAATGTTTACTATATTATATAACAACAAATCAATTAATTAGTAATGAGTATTTATATATTGAAATTTTATTTAATTATATTTTTTTTTTCAGATATTGTTTTTATATATATATTAAATATTAAATATATTAAATATATTAAAATTTATAAGATTAATAATTTTTCTATTTTCATATATACTAATAATAATTTTAATTTAAATTGTTAAATCTAAATTGATATTTTCTTTATGTAAATTATTATATTTTTATGAAATATTAGATTTTATTATATGGAACTGTTGCTTCCTTATCTCCGCCCACGCCCCCGCCCCCGCCTCAGCATCTCTCCTCGATATCCTAGTTTTCCACGTCCGCCTCCATCCTAGGGTTTTCTTCACGGTCCATCCAGAACTCCCACCCCCTCCCCATCGCTCCTAAATGTCGCCTCCGTCACCTCTTTAGGAGAATACTCCTACGATTAGGGCTGCGAATCGTAGTTTCTGGACGAACATTACATGAATATGATGAACGGGTGAGTTGGATCCTGACGAATTTCACTAATCTTCCTGACGAATTTCACCAATCTAAGCTCGAACAGCCACATGTGTACCGATGACTTCAGCTCGGGCTAGGTATTCTCGAAGACGGTGCATCTGATCCCCTCGGCACACAAAATAGTGCTTGATATTGTGGGCTTTATTGGTTTCGAGGAGGCTTCTTCTGTTGATGTGGGCGGTTATCTCATGTTGAATAGATCTAAGTTGTTGAGACCCCTGGAAATGTTCCCTCCAGTGGGAGAACAACCCACACTCTGCCAAAAGCGGGCCTCATTTCATAAGCATTTGGCTAATAAAGAGGGGGCCAATTTTTGGGTTCTGGGTTCGTATAGAAATAAGGGCGAAGGAAAAGAGAAGGTGACCATGTGAAGGAATAAGTTCAATGGGGACAGTGTGGAGGAAACAAGCATTAGGGATTCGTGTCTGAATTATGATGTTGATGACCTGATCGAGAGCTACAGGATGGAGGAGGGCGAGAAGAAAGGTGGAACCAGCTCGAATGCGAACTGTACGGTTATGGAAAGAGATGAGAAGGAGAAGAAGAAGGGGCTCCCGTCCACTAATCTAATGGTGGAGAGGCGGCATCGGAAGAAGGTTAATAACAGGTTTTACATGTTGCGATCCGTCATCCCAAAGATCAACAAGATGGATTGAGCTTCAATCCTTGGAGATGCCATTTGAGTACTTGAAGGAACTTCTCCGGAAGATCAATGATCTACAAAATGAACTGGATCGGCTCCTACAGGACCTACAATGACACCTATAGCAAGCTTCCACCCATTAACACTGACACTTATGTCCCTACTATTTCGAATCAAGGAAGAACTTTTCTCCATTTCAATGCTTAGCCCGAATGGCCAGCAGCCTGTAAGGGTTAAATTAGGGCCAAGGAAGGAAGAGTTGTGTATATACACATGTTTTGCAGTCGAAAGCCTTGTCTACCCACTATAAGAGCTTTGTATGATCTTGGGATTGACATTCAACAAGCTGTTATTAGCTGCATTAATGGCTTTGCACCGGACATCTTTTAGGTTGAGCAATGCAAAGAAGGGCAGGATTTTCATCAGTATCAAATCAAGGCCGTCCTCCTCGACTCGGATGTCTTTCACGACATGCTGTGAATCGCCTCTAATTGATCAATTGATAGGATTTTGAAACCTCTAGTTCTTGATCATCCACACAATGGATCTTCATGATTATTTATTATTGGGTTTTCGTTCCTGGTTTTAGTGATTGAGGATCAATTTTAGTGCCCAGCTTGATCTTCATTTCAACCTTGGACACCAAAAGTGGTGTTTGTTTTGTATTCATTTTGATGAGCCTTGGCAGGGTCATGCATGGATTTGTGGAACCTTGTCATCTTCAAATAGTCTTGTGGGAGGCGGTTTTATTTTTGGAATAACCAGGTTAGTTTATTGTCAATTTTTCCACTATCTCTAATTTGATTCATTCATTAAATTTCTTTGTCTCTATTCTCAAATTTCATCGCTCTTCCCCCAATCAGTTTCCCATTTCAACTTTTTCTTTGCCTCTTCCAAATTATAGTCTATTATTAAATATAATATTATATTCTTTCTTATATTTCCTAATTCAGTGTATATGTTCCCGTGCCATGATTTTTGAATGGATTGATGATCTAAACTGTGTATTCATTTCAATTAAGAATGCTTTGATGGATGAAAAATATGATCTGGTACCATACTGAGTACCATTACAGCTTGATGAAATTCATCAAGTGTGTAGTATCCCTTTTATCTATTACTGTATTTTATACATCCATGTGTGGTCGGATTTTTTTGGTTGATATAAATGTAATGTGAAAGGGATATTCTACTCAGGCACTCTTGGTCAATAGTTAGTGGGAAGCTATATAAACTTTCAGGTTTGGTTTATATTTTATAGGATGATATAAATTCATGCGTGTTTGTATGTTAACAAATTTTACACGGCTATAATGTATTCCTTTTATTGCTAGAAAGAAAAAATCTAGGGTGATTTGATTCCCTATTGAGGTGATCAACCCACACATGAAGGACTTTTCTCTCATAATTTCACTGAAATTTCAGATTTAAACAAAATTGAATGTTTTTTACCAAACACCTGCATGCATCTTTTTCTATCAACATATTGAAGTTCCAAAAAAGTCATGAAAACATGTTAACCTGTACTATTTTGTAACACAAAAATTATATCATTATAAGGAGCATTGACATTTGTTTAATGTGGCCATAACCATTCTACATGTCTTCAAAATGTGTTATTAATCTAACTATAGTATTTCTGCTACTACTTGCTCTTTATTCATTGCCACTACCTGGAATAAGCATTGAAAAAGCACACCTCTAAAAAACCACTAGCAGATCACCCTCTATATGTTATTATACTGAAGAATCCATCATTATGAAATGTAATATATTGATCTTAGCTCGTGAAAAGTACTCATTTTCACTCTGGTAAAAGATCTCACATATCCCTAATTATAACTAAACTAGAAAACCAATGGCATGCTTTGTTGCCCATTCTTTTGTAGTATTGCTTGCAGTTTCATTTAGAGTATATATTTTATGTTATGTTGGATCATGGTTGATTTTATATTGGTACTGAATCCAATATGTTTGGAGGAAATATCAAATGTATTCTTTGAATGGTTTCTGGTATCTTTCACACCTAGATTATTATCAAATGTATTTTTTTTCAGGGTTTCTTTCTTTGGGAGGAATTTCCATGTTTTTATACTGTATTTTTACTTGTTGTTAATGTTTTATGCTTGAAATTTTCAACTGATTATCACAACCAAACTCATGTATTTTGACGACCAAGATGCGTTTTATACGAATTTAATGGGATCAAGGCTTCTACTATTCATTCAAGTGGGTTTCTTTCGTACTATAAATTGTTTTCTAGAAACAAAATAGGGGATACATTTACTGTTCTATAAATTCTCAAAAAAATGATTTAACTTTCTTCAATATTATTATTCACGAACCAAAGTAATTTTCAAAGTTTGTCGGCCAATTTGGTTGTCTGATAGGTGTTGGGATATGTTCTGCTTCACAGGGATAATGGTGATGTTGGGACAGCTGCTGGGACAATTAGAGATCGGATAATGGTGGTCCACTGCAATCAAACATAGAAGTTGTAGATGATCAGATGACGATGGTCCACTGTAATCAAACATAGTGTGTCAGCCAATCAGATCTGGGACAGGTGCAGCTTCAAACACAGACGGGTGATCCATTACAATCTAAGTGATGATAGTGAAGCTGTGAATGTGCAGATCCACTACAGTAGATAATAACTCATGTGAAGTGACGGAGATTCCATGACAACAACATTCGATGTTCGGGAGAAACATATTATAGACGAAGTTTCATCGAGTTCCATGTAAAGTCAGGAAGTTTCATCGAGTTCCATGTAAAGTCAGGAAGTATCATCGAGTTCTATGTAAAGTATCTTAGTGTTTGAACATGTTTAATAATGCTTGTAGTATTTTTCTTGTAGCTTCTTATCTCTTCATGAAGTTTGAACATGTATTTAAATTATATTTGAACGTTAAATAAAATCTCAGTGTTTAGGTGTTTCATATAAACCAATTTTATAATTACTATATAATAAAAATAATAATATATTATATATAATAATTTTGATAATATATTATATATATTTATATTAATAAATACAATATTAATTTTTAAGGCTACATGCAGGCAAGTATCGGCCTGACCTAATTGGTGTGGCGGATCCAAAGAGAAGCCTCCCAAAATATGACACTTTTCTTGCTAGCAATGGTTGGCCACTGTCAGGAAAATATCAAAACTCCAATCAGCATGACAGGATTTTGGCTTCTCACCCACAGGTCTGTGGAAAACATTTCTGTCTTGTATGAAGAGGAGCAGCACGTTACCTGTTGTTTCTCCAAGGAGAGAAATAGATTTTTTGTACTGTGGTTTATGCTCTCAACAGTTATATTGATCGAAGACATATATGGAACCAACTTTGAAATCTTGCTGTCTTCATCAACGACCCATGGATCATCATTGGAGACTTTAATTCTATTCTTCATAACGATGAAAAAATGGGGCCAACGTTCAGCTTGACTTCCATAAATGAATTCAGTGCCCGTGTTGAGGAAGCCAATTTATCTGAAGTGAATCTCAATGGAGCCAAATACACTTGGTATAGAAGGTGTGTTGAGGAAGCCAATTTATCTGAAGTGAATCTCAATGGATTCAAATACACTTGGTATAGAAGGCATCTTAATGGTGTGAGAGCCAGTAGGATTGATAGAGCTTTTGTGAATGATGAGATGTCGGGGAATTGGAGATCTATTTCTTGCATCAGCCTGGAAAAGCACAATTCTGACCATCATCCCCTATTGGTGAGTTTCTTGGACAATGAAAAAAAGCTGTCGATACCATTTAGATTCAACAATGCGTGGACTGATCTTCCAGAGTGCTGCCAAATTGTCTCTGATTCTTGGGCCATTCCTAAATGCCATGGCAATTTGACTGCTTGCCTTTCCAAACATAAAAGATTGAAAGCTATTATGAAGGAATGGAGCAAAAAATCTTTTAGCCATTTGGATGATGAAATTAATTCGCTGGAGATCTCTCTTCATGCTCTCCAGGAGGAGATCACAACACATGATTTTCCGGATGGGGTCATTTAGGAAAAAGAGTTTTCCAATCAACATCAATACCTCATTAGGCTTAAAGAAAATATCCAAAATAAAATTTGTTTAAGGTCATGTGGCTTAATGACGGAGACTGTAACACCAGATTCTTCAACGCTCCCCAAAGAACAAGAAGGGTCAGCAAAACCCTTCCCTTATTTGAGGAATGGTGAACAAATTCTGAGTGAAAGAGTAGATCTGGCCAGCCATATTGTTGCTTACTATGAAGGCCTCTTCAATGGACATCCCAGGGAGGCGGCTCTCAAAGATGGCATCATCCCAAAGATTGTCACGGAGGCTGGAAATTCTCTTCTTACAGCCACTCCTAAGGAATTTTAAATCAATGAGGTTGTGTTTGGCCTCAATAAAGGAAGCTCTCCTGGACCAAATGGATTCACCAACCATTTCTTTCAGCAATTTTGGGAGATTATTCAGCATGATGTTTGTAAACTGGTTATGAATTTTTTATGGGAGGGTCTTTCACGCAAAGCTTTAATGCTCAATTCATTTCCCTTATCCCGAAGATTGAGAACGCCAATGACATCAGTCAATTCAGACCAGTGGCCCTTGTCAACACAGTCCACAAAAATAATTTCCATGATTTTGGCCAACAGACTTGCTCGGATATCAAACAAAATTATTTCATGGAATCAGTTCATATTTGTTAAAGGAAGAAACATATAGGACTGCTTGATCACTGCCTCGGAATGTGTCAACCTTCTTAGAAAATCCACAAGGGAAGGGAATATAGTGCTCAATCTTGATATCAAAAATGATTTTGATACAATGGACTAGGGCTTCATATGTAATGTTCTCATGAGCTTTGGATTCAATGATAAGTTTATTAGCTGGATAAAAGACCTTCTTGGATATGCTCGCATTTCGATTTTAATTAATGGATCCCCATAGGGATTCTTTAGAAGTTCACGATGGGTGAGGCAAGGCGACCCCTCTCTGCCATTATCTTTGCAATTGCGGAGGATTATCTCAGCCGACTTCTCCTTAATATGGTGGAAAATGGCGACTTGAAAACCATCCGGGCAGCACAAGGTATTTCAGCCCCTTTTCAACTTTTTTTTTGATGACGACATCATTATTTTTACCCAGGGTGATAAGAAAAATATCAATAATATAAAGAAGGCTCTTCAGCATTATGAGGAGATTTTGGGACATGAATTTGGATGGAATAAATCCTTTATCTAAAAATCTCCATGATAAATGACCTTGGAACACGAGAGGGATCACTTTCCTTCACCTATCTTGGGGTGCCATTGTTTTGGGGAAGGCCTCATGCTTCGTATTTCACTAATATTTTGAGTCAAATTCGAAGGGCCTTAGCCTCTTGGACAGGTAAATCTCTCTTAATGACTGGAAGGATATGTCTTGTCAAGCATGTGATTGTCTCCAAAATGGTTTATTCCTTTATAAATTATTCCTGGCCCACCTCGGTTATCAAGTCCATCAACATCCTAATAAGGAATTTTGTTTGGAGTGGAATCATTTTGGAAAGAAAATTATTCACGATTTCATGGAAAAAATGCTGCATGCCTTGGGCTCGTGGAGGCCTAGGAATAAAAAATCCCTCTCTATTTAATCCATCCCTAAAAGTACAATTCATTTGGAACCTAGTCAATAGCAATGATGATGCCCTGAACTTTCTTTGAGCCAGGTTCATGAATAGATTGAAGGCAGGATCTCAACGCTACTTGGAATCATCGGTTTGGCCTGGACTTAAGGGCACCTTCCAGAAAATTCTTAGAAGTGCACACTGGTTGGTTAATGCCAACTCCTTGCTCAAATTCTGGATGGACAACTAGGCTGGGAGACCTCTTCTTGATAATTATGATTTCATGGATCAAGACATTGACTCCAACACATCCATCAAGAATCAAATGAATAGCCTTTCTGGCCTTCTCGAAGAAATTCAACACGCTGTTTCCGATTACCCATTCTTACATCAAGGTGAGATGTTGATTTTGGAATTGACCCCATTTGGGCAACTCGATTCTAAGGCTTTTTATAAGCATCTGACTCATGGAACCCCTAGCTGGATTGGAAACATCAGCAAAAGATGGATGTCTCCTTCCAGATTTTCTATGCTCTGGAGATTAGCACATAACAGACTTCCGGTGGATGATAACCTCCAACAGGTTGGTATTTCTCTATGCTCGTGATGTGCTCTCTATTCTCAGCACCGTGAAGATGTGGACCCTCTGTTTTTATGCTTCCAAACTACTTCTTCACTCTAGCAAGCTGTTTTCAACATTTTTGATGTCCCGCTGCCTGAAACATGCATTGTATCAGACTTCCTTCTCAAGTTGTCCAACACTCCTTTGTCCAAGCAGCTCTCCAATATCTTCATGGTGGCTTGTGCCGAACTTGTGCATGCCATTTGGAGAGGCCGCAACAAACTCCTTCATGAGCAGCACAGGTTCAGTTCTAAATCAGTGCTTGTGGAGATCATCAGGGCTATTCATCAAGCTAACACACTGCACATTCCTTCTCAAGTTGTCCAACACTCCTTTGTCCAAGCAGCTCTCCAATATCTTCATGGTGGCTTGTGCCGAACTTGTGCATTCCATTTGGAGAGGCCGCAACAAACTCCTTCATGAGCAGCACAGGTTCAGTTCTAAATCAGTGCTTGAGGAGATCATCAGGGCTATTCATCAAGCTAACACACTGCACATGGATCTCTGTAACGATTCTGTGAAGGAATTTACCGTGCTGAGACACTTACAACTCCCTGGTAATTTCCCTCCGCTACAACGAACTCTTGAAGTTTTCTGGTATCCTCCCCTTGCTGGATGGTGGAAATGTAATTCTGATGGGGCCTCAAAAGGCAATCCCAGACCAGCCGGGTTTGGTTTCATTTTTAGGGACGTCACTGGTGATGTCATCCATCATCACTTCACCCCTTGTGGCACTACTGTGGCTCTGGAAGCTGAAATAAATGGGTTGATCAATGCAGTGAACTTTGCAAAGCAATGAAGCTGGAACATCATCTGGTTTGAATGTGATTCCTCAACGATTGTTCAAGCTATTAGGACAGGGCAGATTCACCCTGCTTGGAAAATAACAGCGCATTGGATCAGATGCCTTGACCAACTTGCTTCAATGAATTACATTATTACACGTCTCTTGTGAAGTCAGTACCCTCTCTGATGCGCTTGCCAACAAGGGTGCGAATGAAGAGGCCTGTTCCCTTTCTAATTTTCACCCGAATGATTTATTGCCAATCTTACATAGAGACAAATGTTTTATGCCTAGTTTTAGGCTGGTGTAATTTCTTTCTTTATTAATGCTTGAGCCTCGATGCTCATTTAAAAAAAATTAACAAAAATTATTGGAATACTAACATTCAAAATATAATTTATAAATGAATATTAATTGTTGTTATTGTTTATAAATGTTATTAATTTTACCAACAAATATAATTGTCGTATTAATATGTTTCTAAACATTTTGAACAACATATATATTATCTGATGATGTTATTATAATTCCAACAGAATCATTTTATTTGTCTCAATAATATTTAGCGTCATAGTTTTTACCAACAATTTAGTGACAGAAACATATGTGTTGGTAAAATTTCTTTTCCAATAGATAAATTGCTTTTACCAATAGATATTCCCCTACTAGAAAAAGTGAAATATTTGGTAGTGCTTGTCCACAACTGAAGTACCATGTTACAAGCATTTAGTACGGGAGAGAGGAGAGGCTTCCATTCTACAATGGATTTTGTGCATTCATTTCGATGACACTAGAATTTGGAAACAATCTATGCTGTAATTTTTTAATAACATCATAATTTCTACTAACAAGTTTAAAAATAATTTTTTTGAATTACTATGATAATCCAAAAAGGGTGAGACTACATCATGATTGACAAAAACTATGATGTTTGAATATCCTTGATGACTTGGCTTCATCTAAGAATCTTGGTGATTATTTTAGCCTTTAATTACTACAATTCATATTTTATAGTGGTGGTTAATTAGAAGTCTATTCAAGGGACGAGTTTGATGATTATGGTTTCAATTTGGATTTGAAATTAAAATTTAAACTAAAATAATTGGAAAACTAGTATTCATTATATATATTTGATGCAAAGAGAAGAAAGATTGTTTGGAAATTTTGGATATGTGTTGAATTGAAGAATAAATAGATTATCCAAAAGAAGTGAGATCTGACTCTTCTATTATCCTAAAAATTTAATATGTTTTGAAGAATGTTGTGAAATAGTGTACTCCATTTTTACATTGTAGTAGAATATTGAGAAAGAATGTATCCATTGAAATCATTATATGCATTTAATTAGATGGAAAAAAGGAGATAATGGAAGAATAATAAGAAGTGCTATGAAAAAACATTTATGCAGTGCAGAAGAAGTCTTACAACAAGTGGAAGAAAGGAATCCATCACTTGCCTCTGTAAAGAGAAAGAAGAAGGTTTGTGAAACACTATCTATATACAAAAATAGGAGGAAGTCCTTTCCTGATATTGTGAAAGTTAAAGAAGATGATGAATGAGACCAAGGTAGTATATCCATAGTTTGAATAGATCTAAATTGGTGAAAGGATTATTTAGTTTCTATACTTATTATGACATTGTAATGTACAAGGTGTACTAGATTACAGGACTCACTAAACAGTGTAGTTTGGGATTCATAGTCATACACTATTGGGAGACTATAGTGAAATGTCTACATTATTATTCTATTAGTTTTGTGATCTTGGAGGAATCCAATTCAAATTAAGGACTCGCCATGTCACATTGAGTGGTAAACCTAGTAAAAATTTGTGCCTCTTTTGTGGGTGTGTTTGGTTGTGCTACATGAATGAACAACGCAGAATAGAGAGAACAAGAGAACCACTCACTTAACTGTGATATAGGTAAAAAGGCATAAATGGATAAAAAAGATTAAAGAATAAATTGTTTTAATGTAACCGATAATATTTCAACCCCCCTCTCAATGTGGTTCATAGCCCATTCGGTCCCATCAAAAAATGCAAAAAAAAAAAATTTCCTTACTAAATGTTGGATTGATCACTGATAAAGAAAAAATCAACATCAATATCGATGATGATATTCATTGATTCCTTTAACCAATCCACAAAACTTTCTCGTTCATCACTGGAATATCTTCCCGTAGAGGCTCTCCTTCACTCCCAATCTATAAGTGTTATGTGGATGACCCTAGAGAATGGCTATAATAGAAAATATATAGAGTTTATTCTAGTTTTGATGTTTTATTTAGACAATTAAATTAACTAATTAGTTTAGTTCCTCTAATAACCATCTTCGGCTACACATCAACCGAGGGTCTAATGCGACAAACTGTGTGTCATGCCTATGATAAAACCCACTTTAATGATGGCCTCAGTTTCTCCATCTTTGACCCCATTCAAAAGAAAACCATTATTTCCTAAATAAAACATGTTCCTAAGTTAATATAAATAATATTTTTAATATATCGATCATGGAGATAGAAAACACCTAAAACTCAATGCCTCCTCCATGAAAATATCTGAAAATATTATTAGAAATTTTTAGAGGGGCATGTTACAAAAACAAGAGTTCTTAAACTCTCTTATCTTCAAGGATTTTCATTCGAAAAAGTATAAACTTCTCAAATAGGTGGAGGAACTAAGGCTTCGTCTGGTCCTCCTATTACCATGATCACTCCTAAGGATTCATTTTATACCATAGAACATACATAAGGGGGGTTATTCACCCATAAACGATCTTATCTCTCTGATCATCAGTCACCACTGGCTATTATGAAAATGTGGCTCCTTCTTCAGTGTACAATTTCCCCAATGAATACTGTGTAACAGATCATTCATGTATCTCCTTAGTTGTGACATGTGAAAGAGGTCATTAACATGGATTAATTGTGGTGGTACACCAGACAATATAAAACCTCACCAACCGTACATAGAATTTGAAAAGGACCAATGAACCTCATAGATTGCATGGCTCCTTAGACAAATCTTCACAAAACGCAATGATTTAAGACCTCTCAGAAACACATGATCTCCCTTTATGAATTAAAAAGGCCTTTATAGTCAGTCCACATAGGAATTTTAATATATACGCGATGTACTCATCCTTCCCTAGACGGTCTTCACTTTTTTTTCATCACATAATGTTGCTTTGGATCCATAAGTGTTGATTCTCTAAACTGTAACCATTATTGTGGTGACCTACAAGGTCTCCCTAAAATGGAATAAAAAAGTTTCATTACAATATTATATTTATAGATGTTTTTTATAAGAAAACTATACTAAGGGTAGGTGATCGTACAATATTTAGCCAAAGTCCAACATGTAAGCCCACAACATGCCCTTTAGGACCTAAGTGGTCTACATGGTCTGGACACCTATATAGGGATGAAATATCATGCCCATATGCAATTGAGTCCCAATGTCTATTGGAAAACCTCTTCATAATCGATATGGGAAAATAGAATCATGGTAAGAGATGATAATTTATTGGAAGCCATAAAGACAAATGATCTCCCACCCATAAAATCAACCAAAAAATTCCACAACTCTTCTCTAGGATAGCGATGAAGTGGGATAACTTTTTGAGTTGATTTATAATAACCCAGATAGCTTCAAGTACTCTCACCATCTATGGAATTCATATAATGAAATAAAATGATATACTATCACACATCCTTTCTTGTACCATAAGGGGTTGGGCCAACAATGTTGAAAGCTATTTCCCAGCCTTTACCTGTTGATAGGCGAGGCATCAAGAGATGAACTCTCCAACACTCTTCTTCATCCCTAGCTACCATAACATTCCCTAAATATCCTGGTACATGTTTTCGACTCCATGATGAACCACTAAGGGATATGTATGGAACATTCTCTGTACCTCTTACCAAGGCTTGATTGGAAACATAGTGCATCTTTTTAAGAGGATGATATGCTCCCCACCTTCATAGAATCCATGAGGTGCATGCCCTGTGAATATATGGTTCACAATAACTCATAATAAATATCTATAAGATCTTCTCCTCTGACATGATGTATAATAGGAGGCATAAAAACCATTGATCAAAGGTATACTGACCCTCCCTCAATAACCAAGGATAACTGATACTCGTCTAACTACTCTGACACCTTGCTATGAAACCAAGAATGATACTTCCTATTGAGAGAATCTTTCACAATATTCCCCTTCAAAGGTTTATCAACTATATTGAATTCATTTTCCTATAGTAACTTCAAATATTTACTCTATATTAGATAGATATCCCTCTGGGAGAATATATAGTTGATACTATTATGGTCCGAATAAACAAAAAACCATTCAACAGGATGATCATGTCACCAATTCATTAGGGAAAACACCACAACTTATAGCTCCAATTCATTGGATTCATAGTTCTACTCATGGGGTCACAACTATTGGGATCAAAAAGGAATTGCATCCTACCTTTTTGAAAACACACACCTGATATCAATTATTTATGAATCTCAGAACACCATGAAGTCAACCCCCTCTTCTAGAATCCAAAGGATGGTAGAGCTTTTCAACATTTGTTGCAACATCATGAAGGCCATATGGAAATTCTCTAATATATCAAAAGGATTTCCATTTTTGATTAAGGTAGTCAAGGGGACCAAAATCCTAGAAAAATATAAAAAAATATCTAGTAATTTTGGCACCTCCATCATGCTATTGGGTGGATCTAAAGGAAGCATTGCCAAAATTTTCACTAGGTCCATAGCTGCACCCTCTTCTTAGATAACATTCCCTATAAATAAGAACTCTTTAATCTAGAACTAAATCTTTGAGATTTTCCCAAAAAAATTATTCTTTTGATGTTTTCTTAGGACCATCCTTAAATACTCTATATTCTCTACCTTTGGTGCTATGTAAATGAGAATTTTTTAGTAACATCTACCATAAATTGTTCTAAGAAATGATAGAAGATTTGGTTCATGAGTCCCATAAAGACTACCATGGAATTTATCACACCAAAGGGAATCACCAGGTACTCATAATTACTCTAGAGACATCATAATATAGTCTTCTTCATGTCCTCCTCATAGAATAGTAGGTGGAGATGACTTGATGTAAGTCCAATCTTCGAGAACAACATTAAACCATTCAACAAACTAAAGAGGACATTGATTCTCTGTGGTGAATACTTATTTGAAATAGTCACCTAGTTCTCGAAACAATTGTCAAAAATAAAACTCAGGATCTCATATGAGTTCTTTGAAAACAACATTAGTGATTCCTTTGGGAATACACTAGGTTTGATGAATCCTTTCCACTATAGGTCCTTCAGCTACACACTGAACCCTTAAAGCTCAGTGGGGACATTTGATATGATTTTGAAGATATAAAAGTGGTCCCATGGGTGAATATTGAAATAGAATTCAACCTCATGATGGGGAGGTAAAAATGGTAATTATTAAGGGAAGAAATATGGGTACCCCTCTACCACTACTAGGAACTAAACATTCACTAATCCTTCCACACAAAGAGTCAACCTAGCCAGTTGATGGTAAATTGAAAATAAACTCTATCACATGATCCTAACCTAATATTACTATAATTTCTTATTTATGGTGAAATAAAAACTCATCTTGTTAGTTCATGTTCACCATGTACCTCATAAAAAAAATAAATATGGAAATGGATGGTATATAGCCATTCTATACCAAGAATGACAGAAAATGGTCTCATTGAAACAATGAAGCGATCCCATGAGTATTTATCTCTGATGAGGGGCAGGTAACAATATCAACTAAAGAGTGTGATTAGTACAAGTCTCTATCCATAAATGTTAGGATAGAGGATCCAATGGAATTTTCAGTTCCCAAACAAGGGATAAGAAAAAAAATGAATGGATCACAATTGTTTCTATAAAAAACAATGCTAAAGTAGAAAAGATTCATATTGTACCATGAATCATTCCAGGAGACTCTAGGTCATAATCCCCAATAACATAAAATTGTGTATTCACATTTATTATAGTCTTTTGAGTAGGAATGGTCCACCTAAAGGTGGTGTTGGTTGTATCTGATCATAGAATCAACTACCTCCTATAGCTCTCCCAACCCATCTTCCTTGAAACCCTTTATATGGATCAACTAGATTTCCTCATTGCCTCTTCCTAGGTAGTCCATATACTATATTATCATTTTATGCAACACATCGGGTCATGAAATCTTTTGAAATATGAACTTACTTGGAATATGATAAACACCCCCTATCTCTTGGTTTTTTAAGAACTCCTCTGGGATCCTGGAGCTGCTGATCCTCTAGTCTGAGTCTGAATATGGGTATGCATCCTTCTTCAGGGGTATGAAACCCAATGCCTAATATTTTTAGATAATGACTCTACCCCATGGTCAATATTGAGTACAATCATCACCTTCTAACCCTTGGTTATAAATTTCATCACCACCAAGACTCACATTAACACCCCAACATTACTAGGGATGAAAAGGGGAACTACTCCATATCGAATATCTTAATTAATTCCACACTTGAACATTCATGCTTGAAAGTACCCATCATGAATCATGTCAACATAGTATCTTATGAGGTTAGTAAAACATGAAACATACTTATAGATAAGCATGAATCCCTATTGTAGTGCCAGAATCTCCTGGATTTGCACTGATTGTAGAGTTGTTGGGAAATAATCCTCCTAAAAAAGGTAATTTAACATTGTCCAAGGAAAAGTTATCCAAAAATTCATCTAAGTCACAAATACCCACCAAATTCTAGATGATTAATGGAGATTACTATCTACTAGAACCATCCATAGGTCAAGAGGGTTCATAATAAGTCAAAATACACAAACCATCAGTAACGACCAGTCCTCAACTGCTTATGGGTATAGATTGACCTAAATATTGGGAAAATATACCTTTAGAACACATGATTCATGCTCATACTATTCATGTCATCATCATAAACTATTGGAATTATATTCTACCTTGATCAAGTAAAAATCAAGGCTTGAACTATAGGGGGAAGGTCTTCTCACTACTCGATGGGTGGAGGTGTCGTTCATTGTTCACCTGAAGGAAATACCTCATTCACATTACCCTAAACCAAGGCCTCATAAATAGGTTGATAATCACAATGATCCTATTATAGAATCCTGTATGACTATCAATATGCATGTATCGTACTATAGTCAATAAGTACTACTGTTAGAAAGATCATATCTAGGGTGCTAACACAAAAGTACCAAGAAACTACAATATTTTCCTACATGATACATGTACCATTATTTTCCATGAAGCCATTTTCCTAGATTACTAATTGCGTAAATAGGTTACCAAAATACTAGTGAATAGAGATATCAGTTTCTAAACCATTATGAAGGGTCCAAGTTGGAGATAGAAACTCAAGAGACTTAAACACCATTTTCCTAAAATCCAAAATCAATCATCACAATTACTCTATCTCTAAAATCTATCTTAGGACAACCTTCTTTGATACAACCTTGTCATGACCTGAACCACCAGGCCCACCATGATGAAAATAAGCTGAGTGTTCCATATCAAGACAGCCTCTAATAGGCCATGGGTTAGTGAATAACATCGATTAGGAATATCACACACATGGGATTACTCAAACTAATACAATTCTACACACTCTCATGTAAATACATACATACCAAAGGAAAACATAAAATTAGAAACATTGGAGTAGTAAATGAATGCACACCCTCTAAAATCCCACAATAGATTATGGAAGAACATATAAAATGTATATTGTAAAAAATATAGTCTCAACAAATAGAATGTAGGTACTACCTGATTACAAGAGAGAATACTATCCCAGTATGTAACAACTAGCACCAATAGTTATCCTGCTACCATTTCCACCAAGCACCACTATCACCACCTACACAATCTCCTCTTTGATATCCATCGAAAAATATGTCATCTTCATAAGACATGATGAATATGGAAGAATCCTATGTACGGATGAGTATATACATACCCATTAGGTTACCCTAAAATTAGTAATAATGAAAATATTAAGAGGGAGTCAGCTCTAAATCGAAAACTAGAGGGGTAATGAAGGAATAACTATGATATGATCAAATAAGTACTCAAGTCACATATTATGGTCTCACCCTTTACTGCCATCCAAAAGTATTTTTCAAGATACATATAAGTTCTCATATCACACACATAAACTCAGAAGAATCATAATAGAGGACCCATATAATGACCTATCTTTTTCTTACATGAGTATTACAAGATTCTTAAGATAAGCATCATAACATTGATATAATTAAGGATCCAAAGGATTGTTATCTTAGGAAAATTAGGCTTATATATATTGTATGTAATAAAACATAATCAGTATTTATATACTTATTCATTATTATCCTAAAATATTTCACATTATCTATAGTAAAATTAATCACCATAGGATTTACATTAAATAATGGGGTGAGCTAAAATCTCTGTTTAGGGAGGAATTGTTGGAGTTGGTGGCCTAGAACCAACTACTTTGTACTTTATTCATTAATAAAAACCTTATCACATCTTTTTTGTTCTTCTGCGTGACAATGCATGTGATAATGTCCTAAGGACAGCTGTTGCATTAAAGGGTCATAGCGGATCCCTGCTATGATGAGAACCCAGAAGTGCCATAACACTGTTCTTGAATATATGTTCTATGGTCGGATGATGTTATTTGAGAGACACAAATAATATAGGACATTAGGGGTGGGGACTCATAAAACTTTGAGGCACCTTCTCATGGTGTGCACCCTTGGTAATATCCAGGAGGATATTATGAGAACGAGACCCGCCAGTAGGAAATCCACATTTCATAGTGTCATTGGATGTTCCTATCTACAGACGTATGTATTGGTCCTTAGACTTTAATATTATTATTAATGGGTATTACAACTCGCACACTTTGATGTATTGAATAAAACTGTGATGACACACTGTTCGCAGTGAGGTAGGATACGTTGGGTGCGTCAAGAGTAATACTGCATTAATAGATAATGCGAGAAAGGATTTGTCCCTTCTGTTCCATAATGGAAGTAGATATCTCAGGCCCTTTTATGGAATTGATATAGCCTAAATAAATCCATGTCCATGGTAAGGTATGGGCGAGTTCAATTCCGGGAAGTCAAAGAAATAATAATCGAGCACATGGGTTGATGGCACTAGCATGCAACCCGCTTGATTAGAGATATCGAGACAAAGGGATTATATTACACGGTAAGCGTTCGTAGGAGGTGACACATTATTGCAGCATTAACTTCTTTCTCTACGGGTGCCTTGGCGTGTTGCTAGACGCTAACCTTGGAATTTAGGCAGGCTCCGCCTAATGCCACTGAGAAAGAGGCCTAGAGGGTCACACACTAAGTGTGTTCATGTATCTCAGTTAAATATTAATTTAACAAGTTAAATAAATATTATTCCCAACTGTGGTTTAATAATTATTTAAGGATGCCCGATCGCATTTATTTCGACATTAGTTATTCGAGAGAATATATTGTGGGAAAAATAATATATTTATTAGAGAGTAATGAAGTTACATTTATTTAAGAAATAAATAGCCATTAATCAAGGTCTAATAAATATGGTGGATAAAAATGGAAAATAAAAGTACACGCCGTGTATATTAAATATGCACACCGTGTAGTTTTATGGAAAACAAGTACACGCCGTGTATTAATTATTACATGCCGTGTAGTTTTCCAGTCGGGATTTTGAGGATATAATATTATTTTATTAAATGATATTAATTATAATCAGCATGGGTGCATGTCAAGGAATTAATAATTCGACATGGGGTTTCAATAAGAGTTAATGAAATAAATAAAACGCGTAACGCGTTTATTTATTGTCATAACTCTATTAACCTCAAACCCGATTATAAATATCCTCACAACCCCAACACTTTTCTTAGAGCCATTTCGTTGTGCACAATGGATTTGGAAATACTCTCAAGCCAAGAGAGAATTCACTTTCCACCAAGAATTCCCTCAAGTTACGAGAGCGAGATCCTCAACCGGATCAAGGCGGTTGAAGGCGGACATCACAAGCGAAGGCTCTTCCACACTAGCACTCGGAGATCCCTTCGGCGATGTCCAAAGATACGTGGCACACCTGTGGATCACCACTAGAGGAATCTTACACTTGGATTCTATGACGCAATGACGGATCACAGGATTTTGACCGGAGACATAAACGAAGAAATAATTCCACCAAGATAATTCTTGTGAATTAATTAAATTAATTATAACCAACATATGATGATCCTATCTATATGGTTCTGGGATTCCCTCTTAAGTTTTTTGTTCTTCGTTCTATTCCGAAGATTCGGTGTTTTAAATCGTGACAGATCTCGGATTGAACGTTGCTTAACGTTAAAATTAAAGTTGGGCAAATCCACCAATGCGCTTCCACTGTGTCCGGAACCTACAGGAATAACCTGGGAAGAATAAGGGGCGTGAATCAATATTACATGAGTGAGAATAATCAACATCATTATATCATAATAAGATAATAATCATCTTAATCATGATGGAATCATTTGATAATGGAATGGAATGTGGCATATGCATAATAATGAAACATCATAATGTAGTGTTTAAGTACCTCACAACGTTATGAAAAAATCTAGCATCATGGTCATACATAACATATTTTCATTAATCATGGGATCATAATTGTGAACAAAGATAGAATCATGTAATAAAATAATACATTTAATATGATGAGATATATCAGATAACCTAATACATTAATGGGATATATAATTCTGATCCTATCCTCCATATCAAAATATTCTCATAATCATTGACTCCACATGGAAAGATAACATATAATAATCACAGTCATGAAAAAAACCCATGGAATGGAATGAGTTTTATAAATGATTTTACATATCATAATCCAAGGAATAACATTTTTTGTTCACAAATGAATAAGGGAGATCAAAATTTTGGCATAAAAATTATTTCACTTTGAATAAGAAATAACTCAATGGGATTCAAATATGTGTTTTTGAAAAAAAATCCTTTTGATAAATCATTATATTTAGATTAAAAATCAATTTGAAAATGTATAAAAAATTATATACCCCAAAAGAAATGATAATTAATTTTGAAAGGAAAATTTTAAGATATTAGAGTAATATCCATAATGAAAAAATGTTAAATAGAAGATAACCCAAAAGAAATAATTTTATTTTAGTATCCCCTTTCCTTAAACTCTGATTTATTTCATTGCTTTTCCACCTCCTAAATTATAAATATAGTTTTATTAAAACATGGAAAAAGAAGAGAATTGTGTTTATTTTTTCACTCTTGATCAATTGTAATCATTTGATTCTATTCCTCAATCCCCTTAATGAAATGTGAGATGTTATTATGTCTAATTTTCCTTAAAGAGATCTCATTTTGTTTCAATTTCTCTTTTTTTTCATGGACATATATAAATATGTATAATTAAATATAGACACTTGAAATATATGTATATATAATAAATAATTTATAACAACTAGTTTGAAGTGTGGTGATAATAAAATAGTTGGTAATTTCCTCATTAGTGGTTAATCAACCTTTAACTGGAAATTGTTGAAAAAGAAGGTAGAAGATATAAAATACATGCTTAATTTAAAAATAACATTTTATAGTAAAATATAATTATCAAGATCATGTAAAAATAACTGTTATTTATTTTATGAAGGTTTTTATTAGAAATGAATAGTTTGATGTGTGATTAGAAAAGGAAAACAAAATATAAGGACAAAAGGTCATGACCTCTTTCTTAAAGTTGTTCCTTTTCTACAAACCATAACTTCTTGAAGGAATAATGTTTGACTGCATCAAGGATTGTATTTGGAAAGTGAAAGTGAAGTGAGTTTCCAAGGGAGGAGTGAGAGTTTATTTATACTTGAATATATGTGTATTTTTTAGTTATAAAATTGAATAAAAGATTATATCTATAGTAAACCTTTAAATTTTAATATGATTGACATTATGAAAAATATTTTCATTAACAAAATGATTTTAGTACATTTATACAATTTATACTATAAATTTATTAGTTTAATAGAAAAGAAAGTGTAAAAATGGGAAATAATTATTTCAATGGAATGCTTTAGAGTTTATATTTTGGGAAGTAAATTTTATGTTTAAAATAATAGTTTATTTAATTTAAATGACTTATTTATCAAAATAATTATGTTTTCTATCAAGCCAAAATTTCTATAATCGATGGGGTCTTTATTACATCATGAATGATGTAATTTAAAATACCCTAGTTTCAAAGAAAATGTGTTTTTACCATTCACCTAAAAATTAAAGTATTACAAAAAATTACAAAAAAAAACATCCCTTATAAAATTTTGACATGATGATTCTAAAGTGAAATTAATTTTATCAAAATTAATTTCTAACATATATAATTTCAAATTTTAATACAAAAAACGATTTTTTTACAAAATACATTAAAATACAACTTATTAAAAATGTTCTTATACTTTCTTTGAGTTTTTACTCTTCTTATTTATATAATAGAATAATATTATTTATATTTTGTTAAATTTATCATGATAAATATTATGAATATTACATTGTATTATTTTGAGATCAAATTACTCATCCCAATGGTTAATATGCAACTTTCAATGGCAAGGTTATTATTCCCAATGGTCAGGTTACCATTTCAATGGGCACATTGCTATTCCAATGGTCACATTACCTCCTACAAATTAATTTTCATTTATTCATATGTTATTCCTTGTAATTCATTATAAGTTTATAAATTTTCATTTCTTAAGTTATCAATTGGTTTATAAATATCCATTACATTTCAAAAACAAATTCCTGTGGAACATACTATTTTAGTGACTGTGGAAACATGGAAATATAAAAATTGGTCCATATGTGAGCTACATCATCTAAGACTATGTTATTCCTATATAGAACACATCATAGATGTATAATATATAATACATATCTTCATAAAATGGGGAAAGGAAACCTAAGAAAGGGAGATGTTAGAATCTTAGTAAGGGTATCAAGGGAGATACAAAAGAAAAACATGAAAAAATGGTAAGAGTAAATGAAAATAATATTTGAAAACCATAACCAACATATCAAATATCATAATACTGAATCATAGAATAATGATTGGTAGTTAATAAGACATAAATTACAAGATAATCAATGAACATGATCTATGATAACATAACATTGGAATAATACATGGATTTTTTTTCATGTACATAAGTTTAGAAAATCATTTACATATTAGCCATGGTTACCTACCAAGACCATCATAGTAGAAAAAATACCATACCGAATTGAGTCCACTCCTCATCCCAACACTATCTTACTAGACTAGGATCAATCCCTATTCGAGCATCACCCTACTTAATGGGGTTCAATCCCTATTCCTACCTTATCGTACTGAACTGGGTTTACTACCTATTCTATCCTGATATATATATATTGAGATATAAACCTTTACCCAATTAATTGGAAGGATATATATTCCACACATATCACATAATTAAAACCATATTTATGTGTGACATAATATCATTAGAATTAATCATATCATAAACCATTAAATAAAATTGGTATCACAAATATTTTATCATATCATTACCTGGGAATAAATGATAGGTTTTATAATCATTTCATCAAAGAATAACTCATGAAAAGAAGTGGGTTTCATAATAATTTCTTCATGATTTAACCCATGGAAGAGAAACAATTTTCATAAAAATCATTGCATAAAAACCTAAACCATTTATATAAAGAATAATAATTCTATCATGGGATAATATCCCCATTAAGGAATAGGTAATGTTAAAATATCTCATCTCAGATGGAAAACAACTTCGATCAGTCATTTATAATATTTCATGAAGAATAAAACATTCTTTAAAAACCATTTTTTAAAATGTATATCATTTTGGAAAATATTTTTTTTGAAAATAACCTTTAAATAATATAATGTAATCTATAAAAATTAATTTAAAACATTTCTTAGGGAAAATATCTTTTCTAATATGAATATAATTTTTAAAAATATAAAAAAATTTAAAAATAATTTTACTCTAAAATAATTTATTTAAAATAAAAACTTTTTTTAAATATTTCAAAAAAAAATCTACGAAAAGAACTTTATAAACCTATATTGAAAATTTAAATATTTTAATGGTCATGATAGTATGAAATATTGTTCATGCCATGCTTGTTAAAAAAATTCTTTTCACATTTTTAGTAAAATCCTAACCAACATTATTTGAATAATAGATGAATATTCCATTCAATTTTTTTTAAGAAGTCAAAAATGGGCATAATTTCTTTTAAAATTCAATTTAGAATAAATTTATTTTTTAACATTTTTATAAAAGATGGTTTTGAAAGAAAATAGATTCCTGACCAAAGAGAGACATAAATTAGATTTTTCATAAAAACATTTTCTTAATTATCATAAGTAAAATTTAGTGGAAAATGTGACCATTAAATAACTATATCAGGAATAAATATAGAATAAGATAATTTATTAAAATTATTGATTGGTATATCATTAGACTTCAACATTGGAAAAGTATTAATAAATAATTCCATATAGTGATGAGATTGTAACATAAAATAATTACCATCTAGGTAACATTAAATCATAATATCCATGAAGAAATAACATAAAAAGAAACATACATTATCAATAATATGATTAAATTCATGATATTACATGTAAAATATGCTGTATGTAGACATCGTGAAAGAATATTGATTCATAACATAAGGTACCTCTCAAATAAAGAAAATTGAGATAAAAATCCTTTTACCTTAAGTCACAAATTTCATTGTACTCATTAAAACATACCATATAATAAATATAATATTATTATACATCTATTACAGGACAATATTCCAGTATATCATATCATATGTGATTTTTTATTACATTTTATTACCTATTTATTAATAACACCTTGTTAAAGTTACATTTTGGGTAGTAACCATTTTTTTTCATATAAGTTTTGATTTGTTATATTTTTTATCCTCCTAATTTTACCAAGGTTACCTAATATCCAGATTTAGAAACATTATATAAATATAATTTATATTCAAAATATATGTATTTATAGTAATCCATAAAATTTTGTGATAGGAAATGAAATACACAGTTCATGGAGATGATAAGCCATACAAATGTATAAACGTTGTTTTGTTTACTTTTTGGTTGTAAGAAAGAAAATAAAATGACATATTGTAAATATAGAATCATTTTTAAGTCACATATATAAGATATTTTCTTTAAAACCATCATTAACACATTCCATGTAATGTGTGAATGAATCACATCACTCTAAGAGGCATTATTCAACTGTACACACAAGCGACGTTATCATATTCCCAAAAAAATGAAAGAATGGAGGTATGTGTGAAATAATAATTATAGAAGAATATTATATCATAAATATCATAAATATCATATATAAAATATAAATTCATCATTAAAACCATCCTTGATAGGTGGTAATGTAAAAACACATGACATCTCGTGAGGTGGTAGTACGCCTTACACACAAATGGTTATCTCATAACCCATTTAATGTAAATCTATTCATATTCAGGTATTAACCACAACATAATAAAATATAAGTACATTTAAGATACTTTTTTTATTATACAATCACAATATAAAAATAAGTTTAGGGGTTTTAGGAAGAAATAAAACAAAATCACTTGTTGATGAAAGTTACCTCTTTTTTGAGAATCCTCCAAAGGTTTTCACTAAAATCCATCATTGGTTAGATTTCAATCCAAAATAAGGCATCTAGGATGTTGGGAGGAAATTTGAGATGTGATTTTTTAGGGATTGTATGAACCAATTAGATTTTATGGTTTGTGGAATTGATGAGAGATGGTATCCTTTTATAATTGATGTGAGTGGGAAACATAAACATTTTTGAAATAGATAATTTCATCCAAATAAATCAAATGTCACAGGACTCAAAAAATGGTCCACTATCAAAACATATTTGTGTAATGGTCGAAATATTTCCATATAATATTTTTTTTGTAAACCCATTATTACCTTATCCATGGTAATTAATTTTTACTACATCCACTATTAAATTTGGTCAATAATTAATGAAACCATATTATAAATTGTAAATTATGTTGATTAAAAACATGGGATCCATTTTAATAAATTCAATTCAAATAATTTTAAAAATATAATGTAATATTAATCCCATAGATGCGATGAGAAAGCATGTTTTTAAATAGAAAAAGTTCAAAAGATTGAAATACTTTTATATCAAAATTAAAAATCAAATTTATTCTCATGAAGAAAATTTTATTAATTTAAATAATATTGAAATAATTTTACTTGAAACTCAAATAAAGATTTAATTTAACATTACAAATAAATTAAATTAAAAGATAGTTTCAATTAAAACTCACTATTTTTAACTATTCATCAAAAAATGATTCATTTTATAAAAAACCCAAAAAATCCACACTAAGAAAAAATATATATTTTGATATAAAAAATAAAGTTTATTTTATCAAATTATTTTTCTAAAATTTAAAAATTTAATATTATTATTGTTCACAAAAATGAATAAAGATTTTTTTTGGGAAAATGGAATTTTCAATACATATAATGATTATACCAAAAATTATGAACCTTTTTTATAAATATGTTTCCTTTATTTATGGAAATTATAATTAATATTTAAAAATTAGTTATTATTATTCATATCTATATGTTTTAAAGACTTGTATATAATGGCCTCATTTGAATAATATTATTTATATAACATGGTTTTGTTAAAACTCGGTATCGTTAATAACATAAGATTTCCAAGTGTTATTTCATGTTATGAAATATTAACTTGGTGTTACATATAACTCAATATTAACATGGTATTTAATTTAACACAATCAATCAAATAAATTTATTTAATTTTAAAAAATACTAATTCATAAAAACTTTGGGTGTTACATTCTATGACCCTTAAAATAAATTTCCAACTAGAAACTATTCACTCTGATACTAAAAAATGATGATAATTTTTCCTCATCATGTTATCAATATCCCACATATCTTACTCAAATTGGTGATTTGACCATAAAACATTGAATAGGTGAGTGGTATTTTTGCACATAACTTTCTCTATATGATCCATAATCTCCATCAGTTGTTCCTCATAGGAAATATATTTCTCTAGTGGTATGGAATCCGAGTTCAGTACATGTGGAGGGTTAAGTATGTTCTTCCTCAGGAGATATATATATGACACATAGTATATTTGAGACTGGTTCATTGGGAGCTCTAAGAGATAGGATACCATACCGATATGATCAATAATTTTAAAGGGACCAATATACCTAGGGACTAGTTTCCATTTCTTCATGAATCTCATAACCAATTCCATGGATAAATTCTTAGAAACAAATTGTCACCAACTTCAAATTATAGATCATGTAATCAATTATCAACATAAATTATATCCTAAATATGAGTTTCCCTAATGTGTTACTGAATGGATCTATCCTTCTCCTTTATTTATTCATCTATCCCAAGTCCTAATGGATTTCTTTCTATAACTTCATTCCATCACGTTGAAGCTCAACATTTGTTTATATAGAGGTCTCCTTAAGGATCTAGTTGAAATCTTGAGTGAAATATATTATTGTAAGAAAACTAAACTTGAGTAAGGGGTTGATCCTAAACACCTTTAAAATCTAAATAAAAAGATCTCAACATACCCACTATATTTTTAATTTTTCCCTCCAACTAAATATTTGTTTGTAGATGATGTGCAGTGCTGAAACTCAACTCCATATCAATATATTGCTAAAGGTTTTCTAGAAATTTTAGGTAAACCTTGGATCCCAATCATACACAATGTAATTTGGTACTCATTGAAACATTACCACTAACTTAATGTATATCCTGGAATGTTGATCTAGGGAGAAGTCTTCTCTAATAGAGTTGAAGTTTGATGTCTTATTTTAGTGATAGAATACAACCCAAATAACATTACCCAATCTAGATGTTTTGGAATGAAGAATAAAAAAATCCATGGTGTTATTCTCCCATTTCCATTTTGGCATGTTTAATGGAATCAACATACCCTTATACATTCATCTTACAACTATAACATTCTAATATACCATGCACCAAGATAATTTTTTTGATATCTATCTTTATTCCATCCCAACAGAAGAATTATTTCAAATATATATACATATTCACTCTTTTGGGATGAATATAGAATTAAAGACTATGAGATTCATCTAATAATTCTTTCTTCAAGTATGGTATAGAAGTAATTTATACATGGTTCTTTAACCTTATCATTCTATAATTATCATTGTTAAACTCAGTAACCTTTTTTATCCTTATTTTGAAGCTCTATATCTTCCTTATGCACCTTGTTAATCTTCACTTGGATAGATTATTGAATATTAAATTGAGAAAGATAATATTCCCCCCTTCATTTGGGATTTATAGATCCATCCATTTCAAATATAAAAATATTATATCTTTTGTGATTCTTATTATAGATATGCTAGCATGATATTTTTGACTCAAATCCTCGAGCACCTTGTTCGCTTTCCCAGGGTGGTAATGTATTGAGCATATATAATCATTAATCAAATCTAACCATATTATTTGGTGAATATTCATCTCCTTTTGTGTGAATATTTAATTTAAACTATTATAATAAATATTTATATATATATATCACACTTTTCTCCATGAAGAAATTTCCTCCATTTATATAATGAAAAAAATTACCACTCCTAACTCCAAATCATGAGTTGGTAATTTTTCTCATTATACATCATTTTTTGTGAGGAATAATATATAACCATTTCATTCTACATAAGAGAAGATCCCAATCCATTCATGGATGCATCACTATAGATTACAAACCCTTATCTACTATAGGGTAATGTAATCATAGGTGCACTGACTAATCGTCTCTTCAGTTCATTGAATGTTTCCTCACATTCATTTTTCCATAGGAACTTATCTCCCATACAAGTCAAATTAGTTATTTGATTAGATAGATATGAGAAATTATCGAAAAATCAACTATAAATTCCAGATAAAGAAAGAAATCTATAGATCATAGTCATCGTGGTTACTCTAGGAAAGCATTCAATATCATCCTTCTTTGATGGATCTACTGATATATCCTCTCTTGAAATTATGTGACCCAAAAATGAATCCTTTTCATCTAAAATCAATTCTTTTTCAATTTTTCATATAATTTTTTTTCTATAGGGTCTTTAGTACAATTATCATGTGATATTTATTCTCTTACTTTCTTTTTGAATAGATAATAATATCATCATTAAAGGCTACCAAAAACCAATGAAGTTATTCATTAAATATTATATTCATAAAATAAATGATCATAGTTGGGGAATTAGTAAGACTAAAGGAATAAATATATATTCAAAGTTTCAAAACATTTTATAGAATTATATCTTGGTTATATCCTATTTCTTGAACTTCAATTGATTATATCCAGAATGATGTTTAATCTTGGGAATGTATTGAGCTATACATAGATGATTTAAACAGTCATTCATACATTAAATAAGATACTTATTCATAATTGTGAATATATTCAGATCTTGATAGTCAATACCGAGTCACATCGATCCGTCCTTATTTTTAATAAAATAATAGGTGCACCCCAAGGTTACACACGTGTCTGAATGAATCCATTTTCAATGTTTCCATAATAGCTTCTTCAATTCCAATAACAAAATTGGGGCTATTCTCTAGGCAATCTATGAAATAGTTGTAGAAAATGGCATGAGTTCTAATGAAAAATCAACTTCACATTTTGGTGGAAGGATATAAAATATTTTTTAATTACATCAATAAATTCATGAATAATAGGCATATTAGCGATGTCAAATTTCTCCCCAACCATTGGAGATAAACACACCTTATTAATGAGAATTATGACCCATTGAATAGATATAATTTTCATCGAGGTTCGTACAAGTCATCACATGGATTTATGATCATAGATATGTTTATATTATCAAACATGACTTCCCTTACTCGACAATCGATTAATTGGTATTTATGCATAGAAATAAAATCCATTCCTAATATGACATCAAATTCAACTAGAGGATGAATGAAAGGATTATCAAGAAGCACATTCCCCCCAATGTCAACCAGATAAGATTCATACACTTGAGATGTGATCATCATACCATTATGGGTTTTCACTGATAAGTCCACAAATAATCATTTGAGGGGAATTATTATACCCTTAGAAAATTATTTTCAAATGAATGAATTGGTATATACAAATTCAAAAAATACATTAACACTTATATAATAGATGGTAGGTGCATCTTTCACCATGATCTTATCACACCCCTCATCATAAATAGTGATCACATGAGATTATCCTTTTTCTCTCACCATAAGAGGTTGCTGATGTCGGTCATCATCATTAACCCCTAGGTTTGGGCACTGGTTAGCATAATTCCCAATATCCTTTCACATGAATCACTAAAGTGTTGGTTGTGCATTATGTGTATCATTCTATCTATTCCAATAATTAGTTAGCTTCTTCAAATCAAATAAGCAACCAATTTCCCCATGATGTTATCATCCACACTTAAAAAATTTACAAGTCCCCATATGACAATTTCATTTATGATTCCTCCTAGACATTGAGAATTAATAAAATATTGTCTTATTCTCTCCATGGTGTTTAGTTTTCCCTTTATCTTTATCATCATTTTATTTCCTAGACCATAAAAATTATACATAACTCCAACCAACATTTCCACCATGATATAAAATCGAAAAATATCTTCACAGCTACTAAATTCTCTTATGGATAACACACATTAGAGACCTGGTTTTATGAAATTGAATAATTGATCAACCTTAATTTTAGGTTGAATGAGTATACCAAAAGTTCACCTTGCATGTCTTGCAAAATTTTCCTTGTATATACCAATGGATTCATAATCCATTCAGTTAATATAAAGGAACTACTTATCTATCTTCATATGAAGAATATGGGGAATGTAATTATTGAAAAATAAGTCCATCAACTTGTACCAATCCATAGAGTCAATTTTATTCTATTGGATCATATTATTAATAAGTTTTCACCATTGATCTGCCTCACCTTCCAAACAGTAGACAACTAAATAGGGTTTAATGGTCTGAACACTATAGAATAAAAAATATATTTTCCTTGTTATAGATATAATTCTTAGAAACTAGTGGATCATTGATTCCATTATAGTAAGTTAGAAACTTCCTCATGAAGGACTCAATAGAATGTTGTTCCCTCCATTGTTTGTTTTGAAGTTTAGCATGATTCATAGATTTAGAAAGTTGCGTGAAAAAATAAAGGAATTTTTGTATTAAATATTCCATTACATTTGGATACTCAGGAGGGAAATCATTTCATTATTGGTCACACTCAACATCAACATGATTCCTTCAGCTAAGAACCATTGACTGAAACAAAAAATAATAGTGTAAGAAAAAATAATCATAGTGGGGAACAACAAAATCTTGGAAAAAATAACTTATAGGATATATATAAATATATAATGAAAACTTGTTATTTAATATATAAAACCTTAGGTTTTTTCTAGTCCATTCATAGTCATATTCTATTTAAAGCCTTTATTATGGTCCGTAATGAGTTTTTTAATTCCCAAAGCATATCCCTCGGATGTGTCAAACTTGGTATGAAACAAGCCCCATTGTTTTTCTCCAGTTACAAATTAGGTATAGCTCAATACGGTGTATTATGTGTTGTTAATCCTAGGTACATATGTGGTATAGACACATAAAATTTATTTATCTAGATAGTGATATAATTTACTAGAAACCACTTCCTCTATTCTGTAATAAAATTACAGGACATTTCCCTGTATGTTTTCTCATCCTTAAGCTGATCCTTAGAAATATCCTTAGGGATATCACTATGGTTTTGTAATCCAAGTTTCCAAAGGTTAACTAAACCTATCTTCTAATACCAATTAATGTGATCTAGTTTTATAATACATTAATATTATATCATTTTTTTATAAATATTCATTACATTACACAAACAAAATCCCAAGGACCATAATAATTTAGTACTACTGGAAACTAGGAAACATAAAAAGTTTTCCATAAGCGAGCCACATCATCTCCCACTATTTTATTTATATCTATCACCCTTATTAGACATATGATGCATAATACATATATTTTTTAAATGGGTAAGGGAAGCATAAGAAAAGGAGAAATCAAATTCCCAGTAAGGTTAAACAGGAGAGATACATAACCATAACATGAAAATATGGGTAAGATGACATGAGAATAACATTTGAAAACCATACCCTCCATATTAAAGTTCATAATATTGAATCATAGAATAAATATTGGTAGATCACAAGGCTTTAATCATATGATAATCAAAGAACATAATCCATACAAGCATAAAATTGGCATAAGAAATGGATATTTTGAATAAACATAATAGTAGAAAATCATATCCATATTAGTCATAATTTACTCTCAAGACCATCATAATGGTCAAAGTCTCTTACAAAAATAGAGTTCAATCCTCAATCCAGCTCTATCTTACTAAACTAGGTTCACTCCCTATTCTGGAACTATCTTATTGAATCGAGTTTACTCCCTATTCTAGCCCTTTCTTACTGAACCATGTTCACTCTTTATTCTAGTTATGTATATATCATGAGATATAAATCATTACCCAATGCCTATGGTAAAATATAGGTCCCACCCATCATGCAATGAAAACCATATTTATGTATTCCAAATGATCCTAAACAATCATCACATCATAAACCATGAAATGAAATGGGTATCTTAAGAATTTCACTATAAAATAACATATGAAAAATATACAAGTTTCATAATAATTTCATCATATATTAAGCCATGAAAATAAGCGGGTTTCATAAGCATTTCCTTAAGGTGTAACTCATGGAAGAGAAATGAGTATCATAAAAATCATGCCATAAAAATATAAACCATTAAGAGAATGAATATGAATTTTATCCTTTGATTATATCCCATGTAAGACATATGAAACATCAATAGATGTCACACTACTAGAAAGGGAGTTTATACCAATGCCCATACACCAATGGTTTTCAAAACCATTGATAGAGGGGGTTTTATCCCAATGGATCCACACAACTATTAGGATAGGTTATCTTAATGAATATTATCCCAACAATTTTATAAAACCATTAGTATAGGATACCTTTATACTAATAGTATTAAAAAACTATTTTTATAGTATTTCCCTAAATACCAACATGTGGTGAAACCATCCTCATTTTAGAATTGATCCACATTTTTTCCTACCAAGTGCTATACCTTCTTCCCCATCCATGGATATCCACACTCAGTTTCATTCATTCATTTTATTAAACATAAAATTGGTTAGTTTGAAATTGGTCATATTTTAAAAAAAAAAATAATTTTCCCTTATTATCTATGTATAATACACTGACATACAACATTTAGTTTCATTACCACGCATAAAAATCTATCATCCCTTAAGTATTTCATTTTATTATTCTTTTATTTAAAATATTTATTTCCATATACTTAATCCCTTCATTAAAACATCATTTTTATTTATTTTTTAGGTTTGAATGACTAAACAAGACTTTTTTGTTAGATTTCAGATTCATTGAATGAAGTTTAGTTTTAATTTTATTTGTAATTGAATTTTATAATAATTCTGATTGTGTGTAATGTATTTTTTTTAATCTAGTTACTCACTACTTCAATATAAATCTAATATAAACCTATTATTTTCATGATATTTATATAATCATAATAGAAATAGATGGTTATTACAAAAAAAAATTAGGTGTTGTATTTTTTTATTTATTTTTTTGTTGAATTCTATTCCAATTGATTTTGGGTGACATTGTAGTTTAATTTTATTTCATTTAAATCATATTAGATTATGAAAAAAATACAATACTGTTATTACAAAATATCAACTATATTTATCATATGATTTGATATATATAAATTAATTCCACTGTATTTGATTATTTATAAATTATATATGATTTTTTGATTAAATATTTAATATTTATGGTTCTATAATACATGATAAATCATGATATTATTATTTTTAATACATGATATTAAATTCGGGGTTTTATTATTAAATGAATGATAAAAAAATAGTCTTAATAGGAGATGTTTCATAGATAGGATATAAGGATATGATCCACCAATATGATGTTTTTTCTCGATTCCTTGATCATTAGAGTCACAATACAACTCAATCTCATCTACACTAGAATTGTAAATATTTTATTAAATTTATAAAAATGAAATATAACTTGAGGAGGTTATAAAAGATTATTTATATTCTTAAAATGTTAAATAAACTTACATTTTGTGAAAAAAAATTATATATCAATAGGGTAAATCATGTTATCATATTGAATAATCATTCTCTGTTATAAAAATACATTGGAAGGGGTATTCTATTTTTTATTATACAATCCTCAAATGTTTGAGGGTATCTTAAGAGGGAAATTACTTGAAAAAGATTAACTATTAGAGTTTATAACAATATGGTAATCTCACTCACATTATTAGATAAACCATAATTGTCAACAAATATCCATACAAGGGTAATCCTATCACTTCCTATAAGATAGACTGGATTATAAAAAAAATCATCTATAGAGGAAGTAAAACTCAAATATGAATCTCTATAATACCATATGAGCCCCATGAATGTCATTAACAATCAATGGAATAAGAAATGATAAATAAAATTCAACAAAAAATATATTTTTCTAGGATGTCTACCTTAAAAAACACACCTTATAAAAAATATCAACTTCAACAGTGTATAAAATATTTAACATATGCACCTTATTGTGATAATATTTTTATCGTCAAAATATCCTACTATAAAATCATTGATCACCAATACTAAGATATTGATTCCATAATTAAAATATACTAAAAAAATATCATTACTTGCGGGTCACCATTGATTAGAAATTTCATTAATTATGAAATACAAGGATCTATATAATTTTATACTTACCCTGAATAGTTTCTCATTATTATCCTATAGAGATCATTATTTATACAATAATTATCCACCATATTGACATTGTTTCACAAAATCACCCAATTTATTCCATATTATGACGACCCTCTAATGTTTACTATTATCATCGATCTTTAAAAACCCAATGTTCTAGGATACCATAATGGTATTATGTACATAAAAACATTTTATGTAACCCAATTAAAATGAACCCCCCTTAGAATTATTTTATTATTTTCAATCATGTTCTTATTACTTTTTTCACTTGCTGACAATTTGAACTCATACAGTCATTGTTCAAACCTTCATATTTTTTCTCACACTTTGCATCAAACACACTATTAATTTAGTTTTCCACTTTTTTATACTTTTCATCTATTTATAACCTCTATTCCACTTTCACTCATCATTACTCACACTTAAAAAGTGAATTGAATAAGGGAAAAAAAATTTATAAAATTTTTTTTTTGTAGTATTATGTTTAGTTATTACTAATTGATATAATTTAATTCAATATCATGGTTTTATATTTATATTATTTTGTTATATATATAAACTATTTTATTTTCTTTTATATTATGAATCCCATATATACTAGTGTGTAATTTATGGTTTCTTATAAAGTAAATAATTCTTGTTTCCTTAAATATATTTTTTATTAAACTTCAATATTATTTAATTAAATTTATGACATGACATATAAATATTTTTACAGAATGGATATAACTTGAATGAATGAAACTAATCATATCTCAAGAAAATTTCAAAAAAACATTGAGTGATTTTTAGATTTTTCATTTAACAATTCTTCAGATAGTGGTCATATACACTTCCCATGTTTTATTTTTTTGGAAGACCATGGTTAAGTCATGAAGAAGTTAACTACAATATAAGGAAATGTGGTTTTCAAACAAAATACTTTGTGTGGTATCAAAAAGTGGAGAAAATGAAATCTCAAAATCTTCATGATCTGAATGAGAGGACTGGATTATAGAATTTATCAGATTACATGTTTCTATTTATTCTTCATCATGAGAAATAAAGTATGAAAACCCAAGGGGACTTCGATGCAAGCACACATGATTCATGTAATGAAAATGATGATATTGACAGTGTGATAAAATTGAATAATGATACCACAACTCTAGTATATCGGTAATGTGGTAAAATGAAAATGCTATGATTTTTAATCCAAATTTATCATGAAAAAAACATGTATGAGATTTATAATAAATCAATATATTATATTCTTAGAATTTTAAGGGATTATTCTAGATGTTGTAGATATTCCCTCAAACCATTATATGGCATGGAAGTCAGTTAAAGAAATTGGATTTATAAAAACAAAATCCATGCTTTCCTGAAAGATTGTAGCTTATTCATGGAGAGAAGTGATAAAATAAATGATTGTATAAAATGTTGTACATACCAAAGGAAGCAAAATTATAATTGAACCCCATCCCATGTGAAATATAACGTAACATGGAACTTTCTATTGAATCACAGTCTCCAAAAAAATTTCATTTATGATGAAATTTCAATAAAAATATAATGGCATGATACCGAGAGAAAGAAGGATAATTTTGAGGTCATTCATCTGGTTGATAGATTTTCATGGAGTACATTTGACACTCAATATCTTGATTTGGTATTCGGTGTATTTAATGTGAGGTTGGGTATGTAATGTGATAGTTTTAATTAGTTTGGGAACATGATTACATTTTATAGCACATGACTGGTTTTTATACACATTTTTGACCTTCCTCCAAGTATGTGAATGAAAAAACATTTCACCTTGATGAGTATACTCTAGTATGGAACTAATACAGACAATGATATAAATGTATACATGTAACCATTAATTAAAGAGTTTAAATATCTTTTGAATGCCAGTCCCAACACATAAGATGAATGTTCAAAAGAAATATTTCAGATGCATGTTGTGCTTATATGGGCGATAAATTATTTTCATGATTATGTAATGATTTATGGAAGGATCACGAATGTAATAAAATCATGTACTTTTTATATGTAGGACACACAATCCAAAAGACTTAAATATTTTCATATTTTCAGTTTTATTTTTCATCGATGAATCTTTCCAATGGATCATTCATATAGTAAAAATCATCAAAGGTTTGAAAATAATGTGGGGACTGATAATCCACATCAACATATTCCTATAACTGATGTGATTAATGAATTTCAAGATTTTAGTTTTTCATTATTGAAGGGTTATATGAAATATAGAAAGGGTAAGAATGTTTCCACTAAAAAATATTAAAATTGTAAGATGAAAATTATCTTTGTGAGTTTTTTATTGGTCAAAAAATTTGTTCCATCATTTCTTTAACATAATGAACATTGAGAAAAATATATGAAAAATGATTCATTCAATTTATCTAAATGCCAAGGTAAAGAGAAAACATAATTGATGATCTTAGTATGGCTTGGTGGAAATATTTATCTCCAATATGATATTTCAAATGACTATGATCCTTTTGGATAAATCATCATTCTAAATTCCCTTTATAAATATGAATTCTTCAATAAATTCATCATCTTGATTCTCTATTTGTTTTAGATCCCAAGGTTCTATGTCTTATTTAATGGATCTACTAGAATTTATTTCAACTAATCTTGAGGTATTAAAAAGGTTTATCCCTTATTTTAACTATACTTTGATATCATTGAGGATTACCTTAGTAGATGTCTCCTCAATGTTCTTGAGTGGAAATAACTGGATCCCATTTCAGTGTCTAGAAACCAAAGAGTTCCCACAACCATTTCATATACTAATATAATCCTTTAATTATTTCATAATTATTATGAGTTAATGAATTCTATCAAGAATACTCTTTCTTATTGGGAAACATTTCCATTGAAAATAATAAATATTAGTGCATGGATTTCCATATTAAAAAAATAGTATTACACCATGTGTGAATAGTAGTTTTAGTATACTTTAGGTTTCTAGAAAATATTTTAAAATCATAATATTACACATTTAAAGACCATTATTTTACAATAATATTACTCTATATTTCAATGGAAATTCATGAAATATTAAATTTGAAGGAATAATGACATTTTTATAATAACCATCATATAGTTTTCAATGTAAATCCATGCAATAATATTTATTTACATAAATAATTTTACTATTTTAATATTTGAATGTACCAGACCCTAATGTGGTCACATTTATTTAATTTGGATCTTTATACATGAACCAAAAAAACACTTATTTAGAGACTATCCCTCTCCCATGTAAATGTCATGAACCTTTATATATCTTCTAGGAATCTTACATATTAGTGTTTTCACTAGGGTGAAACCCACCCCTGTAATAAATGAATGAAACCTACACATTACTATATCCATTGGTTTGATGTGAACGAATGACAATCAAATAAAAAAGATAGAAACTAACCCAAACCTAACATTCCAAACCAACCCCTAGTTAAAGAAAATGAAATGAACCATATTAAAACAAATGAAATATATTCAAATTGAATCTAAAATAATTGAATATAAAAGAAGTAAAATTTTATTAACTAAACCTAATTGAATTTAATAATCTATGATTATAATTAAATATAAAAAAATATATAAATAACCAATGTAAACATACCAAGTATTACAATGATTGATACAAAGTGAATCAAATAGAAACCAACCATAGTAAAATGAGTAGAAACAATTTGACCTGAATGAAACCAAATGAAAATAAAATAAACCGATTAAATTAAAATATAATAAAATTTAATTGAATATAGTAAAACTGAATAAGCCCATAAAAAACCCAAAATTTACCAAAAAATAGAATCCATACATAAATAATTAAATATAATTAAACATAAAAATAATTTTCGATGTTATACAAAGAAAATAAAACAGAACTATCATAAGTTTAATCAATAAAAACTAAATATATATGAATTTAATAGCCCTAAATAAACCATAATTGAATGAATATGAAACTAAAGACACCAATAATGAAGGCAAAAAACCAAATCAATTCATTACAAACTGACCAATCTAAGCCATAACTAAATCGATAGTGAAAAAAAGTTTAACAATAAAAAAATTAAATGAATGACATCTAATGAAATTTAAATAACCTAAATAGAAAGAAAAACAACATAAAAAGAAAAAACCTAAATGTACTAATCTGAAGATGATCTAAAAAAGAGAATAAAAAAATGATGAAATCACACTAAAACAAATAAAATGTAATTTTATTGAAATGAAATAAATAAAATGGAAGATAACATATCTAAATGAATATAATGTGATGTATAACCAATTAAATTATATAAAGGATGAAATAACTAAATCAAATTGAAATGAAAAGTTATAAAAAAATATAGGTTAATCAAAATAAATAAATATTATAAAGATTAAACCAAACTAAATTGTGAATAAAAAATAATCTGAACATAATGAGATGGAACATCATTAATAGAAATTGATTATAATTTAAGAAAATTGAATTTAATTGAACCATACATAACCAAATTTAATTATAAAGAAATAAATAAAATTATATCATGTAAAAATGAATAATAAAAACAATGATAAAACTAAGATGACCTTAAATACTCTCACACTAACTAAAAAGTAACATTTTATATTCAAATAAATAATAAATCCAATTCTTTCATGTGTCTATTTAACAAAAAAAATCACCAATATTGACTATATGTTTTCATCAATATCCATCAAGGAAAAATTTACCTTTCTTTTCCCTCTATTAAATCCTTACAAATTAAATATTATAAACATAGAAAACCAAATAGGAATACATCTACAATATATTTCACCTTTCAATTTTACCATATTATACAATTATTTAATCTTCGTTAGTTTTTTTTTCAATAAAGACATTCCATTTACATTATTATATAATTAAATTTCTCTTATATTCATGGAAATATTATATGCAAAGAAGAATCTTTAAATTAAAATTTATGGTAAAGTACTAAATCGTTATTTAATCATTTTTTCAATTCTCTCAATTTATTATATAAAAATTATTTGGTTAAACAACTTAGATCATACCAGCATAATGTAATTAATCATTATAGAAAATCATATTACATCATCAATTATATCCATTTGATTTTAGTTATGAAATTCATTATTAATTACCTATTTTAAATTAAGGATTTTTGTATTTTATGTCGTTATATAGAGTGGATTTTAATATTGAAGGACATGTGCCTTGAGAATTTTTTTTCTTGAGTAGAGAGAAGAAAAATGTAAGCGTAGTAAATGAAATGAGACAAAAAAGGTTATATGTTTTACTGTATTGGTTCCAAATTTTAATATCTATTTTGTAACTAAATAGTCCATTTATATTTGTAACAGTGTGATTTGGAGACCCTTGATGAATGGGAAATTAAAAAATTTGGGGCAAAAAATAATTAACATAATGTTTTGGGAGATGATAACCATGGAAGATTATGCTATCAACCTGGGAAGTGTATTATCCTAACTAGATGTTGGCCCACTTTAAGTGAATGTTTTGGTTGTACTGATTTAGAAGAATAAAATGCACGAGTAGAACAGGTTCAAGACGAGGAAGAAGTGGCCAAAAAATGGTCATATAGGATTTTTACTGGAATCAAAGGAATAATGATTAATTTATGAAAATTATGGAATTCATAAGTCCTTAACTTCTACCAGATACTTACATATATTGTGAGGCATATATTTCGATGATGTGTATGTTATGTAGTGAACCAGGTTGTGGTCATAGTGGTGGTGGGCATGATGAAATTCTGAAAATAGAGATGGCGCGGATGATGGTGAAGATGAGGATGGGGATGATTGTGAGGATGAAAGCGAGGATAATGATGATGATGATGGTGTGGATGAAGGTGAGGATGGTGGAAAGGATGGTAGTGAGGATGAAAGTGAAAATGGTTATAGTGATAGTAATGAAGGAAAGATTAATCCTTTACATTTTTATTGATATTTATGATATCTGATGGTTGAGGATTAGTTCTGAATGAATATATTTAATGTTTTGAAGGTTATTTATCACTAGTTGAATGAATTAATTATATTCTTGTATTATCATTGTCTATATATTGGTTGGAGGTGTTTTTTTGAATTTAATTTTCCAATATGGGGTGCTGGTATGATTTCTGGTGGCTTATAGTGGTAGTATGGGTATGGTGGGGGTAATAGTACTTGTAGAATTAGGGGGGTCTATACTAATGGTTTTTGAACCATTGGCATAGATCTATAAAAACTTTTTTGATGGAACCATTTATAGAGATATCTCTAAAAGTTTTGAATCCATTGTTATAGCTATCTATCAATGGTTTCAACCATTTCTATAGGTATATACCATTGGTTTGCAACCATTATGATAGATTTATTCCAATATTTTTACAAAAAACATTGGTATGGGTAAAATTCAATTAGCCCTATACTAAAGGTTCATTAAAAACCATTGGAATAGGGCTATATCAAAATCCAATTTCCCAACAGTTGGGGGAACCATTGGTATAAGACATACCAATGGTTATCTACCCTATAATAATGGTTTTAAACCATTTTTATAGCTAATAATTCCAACATGATCATATATGGAAAATAATTTTGTTCGATCATTTAAATCATTTCTCTAGGAATATATCTTTTCCTATAAAATCATTTTTATAACATATATCATTTTTGAAAATTCATTTCTTTGAAAATGAAATGGAAAAATTATAATGGAATCTTTAAAAATTAATTTAAAATATTTATTATGGAAAATATCAGTTCCACTTTGAAAAGAATTATTAAAATACAAAACATTTTTCAAAATCCTTTTACTTGGAAATAATTTAATTAAAATCTAATAATTTATCAAATAATAAGGAAATAATTTTAATTTAATATTATTTTGAAAAATTTTAAGGTAAGCTTGAAATCATTTATTGTACATGATATTGATAAATATTATTCATGTTGTGCTTCTCGAAATCAAATATTCATTTCAATTTTTTTTATAAAATCCAAATAGATATTTTTTAGAAAAAATCATGAATATTCCTTTAAATTTTTTTAAATGTCAAAAATGGGTAAAAAATATTATAAAAATCATAATATAATAATAACACATTTTTAAAAACATTATTATAAAACATTATTTTGAAAGAAAACATATTTTTGATAGAAGAGATAAATAATGTTGGATTTTCTAAAAACCATTTTCTTAATCATGTTAAGTAAAAAAGTGTGAAAACATGGTAAAATTACTTAAATAAATCCTTAATAAATATAATAGAATAAAATTATTGAGAATCCTTGAGAGTTAGATCATGATATTTCAACATTGGAGACTTAATCATAAACAATCCCGACAAATGATGAGATTGTAAAAAAAACTATTTAGTTTATTCGAAACATTTAATCATAATAGTTATGAGTAATAAAATAAAATGAAACATAAAATATCATTATTATGAATAAATTCATGATATTACTTATTTATTAACAACTCCATGTTAATGTTACGTTTCAGGTAGGAACCGTTTGTTTTTCATGTGAGTTTTGATTTGTTAAATTTTTTACCATATTACTTTGATCATGGTTCAATAATCTCTAGAATTATATCCATGATATAAATTTTGATATATATGTATTTATAGTAATCCATAAAATTTAGTGATAAGAAATGAAATACACCATTCATAGAGAATGTAATCCATATATACACATGAATGTTGTTTCCATTTACTATTTGGATTGAATGAATTAAAATAAAATTATATATTATCATTATAGGACTATTTTTATGTCTTATACATCACATATTATTATTAAATCCATCCTTACAACATTTCATGTAAATCATGAATGAATCAAATCACTCAAAATTAACATATTCCCAAAAAATGGAAAGCATGAAGGTATGTATGATATAATAATTTCAAAAGCATAATAATATAATAAATATTGTAAAAATTATCAAGAAACTATAAATAAATCATTATAACTATCATTTAGACATGGTAATGAAAAAATGAATGATATCGATTTGTGAGGCAGTGGTCCACCGTACAGATGAACGATGATTTTGTAACCCATTTGATGGATTTATGTGTAGTTTAATGTCATAAAGATAAAATAAAAACATATGAAAATATGGAATATATAATTTTTATTATAAAATCATGATATAATAATAACATAATGTGTTTTAAGAATAAATAAAAAAATAACGCTTACTGGTGAATGTTACCTCTTTTTTGAGTATCCTCTATAGGATTACAATAAAATCATTCCTTGGTATGATTTATATAAAAAATATGGCCTCTATGATGGTAGTAGGGATGTTGGTACATTATTTGGGTAGGTATTGAATGATCCAAATACTTGTGATGGAGTGAGGAATAGGGGAGAGATGGTGTCCTTTTATAAGTTAGGTGAGTGGGAAACTTGTAAATTTTGGAAAGAGATATTTCCACCAACATTTTTCATATGTCACAAGGGTCCAAAATGGTCCATTATAGAACCTTAGAGGTTTAATTATAGAAATATATCAATCCAACAGTTCTTTATAAAAGTTTATTAGTGGTTTTTACCCATAACATTTTAGTTTAACCCCTTGGTAAACCCATTTTAACCATATCCACGAGAATTAATTTTTTCAGTATCCACTATTCATTTTGGTCAAAAATTAAGTTGAAAATATTATAAAATATAAATTATTATGATTCCAAATATGAAATATTTTTTAAAAATTCAATTTATAGATTTAGAAAAATTTAATTTAAAATTAACCCCACAGACACGAGGATAAATCATGTTTATAATGAAAAAAAGTTCAAAATATTGATATGTTTTTATATCAAAATTCAATATGAAAATTATTATAATTACATAAATTGGATTACATTATATAATATTTAATAAATTTTACTTTTAAAATAAATCAATATATAATTTATCATTATAAATAATTTAAACGAAAAGAAAATTTTCAGTTAAAACTCAGTATTTTTCAATATTCATAAAAAAATGAATCTCTTCAAATCCAAAAAATCAACTGAAGAAAATTTTGATATCATGATTTAAAAATTTAGTTTATTTTAACAATTTAATTTTATAAAATTTCTAATAATTATTTTTATTATTTTTTTACAAAATGGAATTAAAATAATTTTTTTGGAAAATAGTATTTTTGAAACATATAAATACATTACTGAAAATTAATTATTATTATTTTGAATAATTCACTTTTATAAAAAAATATTATAAAAATATTTAAAAAATATTTATTATCTTTAATATTTCTATGTTTAACATATAGGTTATAATGGTCATGTTTGAATAATATTAATAATATATCTTTATTTTGTTAAAACTCAGTATCGTGAGTAACGGAGGCTAACCCAGTGTTGCATGTAATGTAAATTTAACTTGGTATTGAATATAACTCAATATTATCTTGGTATTTAATGTAACTCCTGAAATCAAATAAATTTAATTTATTTGAAAAATAATAATTAATAAAGACACACAATGTTATATCATTATTTATATTGTTCCACCAGAAGTTCTCTTGAGGGTCATGTTTCATCATGGTACATCCATGATGGATGGAAAATGATGACAATTTAGCATTATTCAATAGATAATTCATTATAATACACAATTATAGAACACAAAATAATGTTCTAAACCAAATTTTACCATCTTCATCTTTGTGGAATTCATGAAGCTTCCCCTCCTTTATTACTTTAACAATCTTTTGATGCTCCTGATCACCCCTTTATGACACCATCATCTTGTCTTTGATAGATGGTTGAGAAATAATTTGGGAAAGGTAGGATGTATTCCCTATCATTATGTTTTCTATATTCATAAATTGAATATCAATGAAGATAGGGTCCTTCATAATCTACATCATGGATAGATTGGTAGGTTATTTTTTCATAAGAGAATTTCCTACCTTGTTCACCATTCTAATATGGTAGTTAATAGAGAAATCATAGTCCTTAGTCTTCATTGATTAATGTTGAGATCTTCCTATGTGAATATATACTTTATAATATTGGGATCTATATATACTTCACACTTCTAACCAGAGAGATATTTTCACCAAATCACTAAGGGGAGGATTACAACCACATACTATAGATCATGATTTTGGTTGTTCAACTCATAAATATTCAACTATCACGAGGCATAGTATATCACGTTATCATTATGCATGAGTATATAACCCAGTCCTTTTCTGAATCATTACTATATATCATAAAAAAATTCTTCACTTGATGGTAGAATGAGTACAAAATAGTTATTATCATATTATTGAGCTATTAATTATTTCCTCACATTCTTTTATCCAAACATACATTACCCTTTTTAAAGTTATCTTAGTTAGAGGGATAGGAAATCAAGATATTGTTTTAAAAAACATTAATATTACCCTTATAAGACAAGAAATATATGGATTTCCAAGACACTATAGGGTTTGGTCAATTCTTTAATATACTATGTCTTATAAGGATCTATATAAATCTCCTTTCTTGTGATAAAAAGTCTCATGAAATATAACTTGTTAAATCAAAAAGTGATACTTATTTTTTTCATTTCTTAATATTTCAAGAACAATCCTTATATTACCTTCATGTTCCTCATTTCCCTTGGAGTAAACGAGGTTATCATCAATATAGAATACCATGAATTTTTCAATATAGTCTCTAAAGACTCTATTTATAAACACCATTAGGATTATAGGGGAATGTGTATGATTAAAGCAAATCACTATGAAGTCATAGTTTCCAAACCTTGTATGGAAGGATGTCATCTGAATATATTCCTTATTTAACATTATTTGATGATATCTAGAATGAAGATAAACCTTTTAGAAGTACTGAGAACCTTGATGTTGATCAGACAAGTCATTAATGCTTGGTTAGTGATACCTGTTTATAATAGTGATCCTGTTGAGGTCTCGGTAATTGATACACAACCACATTGATCCATCTTTTTTTCCTTATAAGGAGCACTGGTGCATCCAAAGGCAATGAACTGGAGAATATGAACCCTTTTTTCCAATGATCATTAATTTTCTTCTTTCACTCCTCTAGTTAGATCAGAGCCATCTAATATGGGAATTTTGAGATATGATTGGATCTGTGTATAAGCTCTATTAAGAACTCCACCTCATGATATGGGTAATATCAGGTTACTATTTGTGAAATAAATTAGTTTATTACCTCACAATTTGGATTTCCTCAATATTTATACTTTACATTGACTCATCCATTTATGAATCATATTATTCTTTATATGGTATCATCACACACAACATTGCGGTATTATCCAAAAGAGATTCGTGATATTTATTATATTTTTATAGGATCGTGGGATGGTTAAAAATATGGAAATTGATTTATTTTTTTAAATAGTTGTTGTGGTATCTATATAAAAATAACCAATATATGATTATTATACCATAAAATTACACTAAGGTTATGATTACAAGATTCATTAGAAGAATCTTCCCACAGATGCTAACTGGAGAAGAGTCCAACACATGGCTTGCAATGATTATACCACTAATTATTCTTACATATTTCTCTACTTAATGGTATCCATGTTTTGTTTCCATATTTCTATAAAGAATATTGGATATAAAGTAATTCATATAACCCTAGTCAAATAATACTTTTTCAAATCACGAGTGAATCAGAAGTGTACATTTTACAAATTCATTTTTATTTTCCAACTCATAGGCAGTGATGAAATAATCATTAGATTTATCCTTCATAATTGGTGGTTATGGATGTTGATTAACCTTAATGAAGCATGGTTTAATAGATTGAATTTCAAAATTACCTTTCTCTCTATAGTTGAATAATTAATGAACGGGTAGTGCAGTGGGAGGTGTCTTCCTTTCCTCTATCATGTTGGTCGGATTCTTCATGTATCTTCAACATTAATGAGCTTGGTTTAATTCTCACTCTCACTTTATGCATTTCATTATCCATTTGAGGAAATAACTATGAAGGCTCCTATCAAAATTTTTATAAGTGGGTGGTTGGATCTTAGTTTATCTTTATCATTTAATCTATAAGCTTTTAAAGTCTATTATTCTCTTCTTATCTCCATCTATATTGCACCATTCTCTAAACTCCATCTCTACTTTGATATAACATAAAACTAATTATTCATAACTACCAAAGTATCATATGGATGGTTCCTTTCCAGGTTTTGGTTTTAAAAAACTACAGAATCAATCTATTTTGCTACCATTTTTTATAACAAGACCTCAGACATATCTTGCATGACTAAAGAAAATTTCCCAATAATCAATGATAGATCCATAATCCTTTTTCATAAGATCTAGGAATTATCTTTCAATATTTCTTTAAAGTTATTGAGGAAAATATTTTTTATGAAATAAAATTTAAATGTATTACCACAAAATTTATTTCATTTTATCCTTGGTAATGGTATTATTTATAATTTTCCACCATTGAACAACCTATCTATCTAAACAATTGATAGCTAATATGAAATTATCCTTATAAAAATAGTTGAGAAAATAGAATATATTCTCCATTGAGATAACCCATTGTTCTATGGAAAGGGTATCAAAAGACCCATTAAATGTTGGAGATTATTTCTATATAAAATATTTGATAGATAGATTCTCATTAATTGGTGAAGGAGAACATTCCACATGGTTAAGGTTTTTATTCATAGCCTAAAATATGTGAGTAGGCATCACTATGATGTTTTAAACTCCACCTCCTAGGGAATTGGAGATTTAATTTGAAAATTCATTGCATTGTACCTCACATGGGTTGTTGGATTGGTTTCTCCTTATTCCCACCCTTTTCAAAAAATGAAAAAAGATTTAAAAAACACACATTTAGAAAGCATGAATAAACAATTTGTCCTCATAATTAATTAATTGTAATGTCATATCTTATGAGATCCATATGTTTAATATTTTACTAAAATGATTCTTATAGGATCATGAACATTAGTACTTTTCTAACTTTAAGAGGAATAATTACATCAGATTTATATCCATCATAATGGCTTGTATAGAGTTTTATATTAACCAAAGTATATCCCTCGTGAGTATCAGAACACTTGTGAATAAATTCCTCTTTATTGTTCACTAGGTGATGATCAAGTTAATACCTAATCCACTCTTTTAGGGTTAATACCCCAAGGTAATACTAAACTTGATTCATATCATCTTATATTATCGATATAAGGATTTCATTACTTGGAAGCCATGTACTATTATAAATTTCTAAAATGTAGGATGTTAACATATACATATACTTATCCTTATATACTTCACTAATTTTTTATAATACTTATTCAATAATTAAATAAAAAATGCTATGATACCAAATATAGAGACCAAAATTTTTCTTACATGACATTTACATCATTTTTAAGACAAACAACATAATAGTGATACTATTTCACAATAAAGGGGATGTATTTTAGAGATTCCCAATAATGAATTTTGAGGGGGTTTAATGTGTAGAATAATTCATCATTTCTGGTTTACCATGTTTTTCTTCCACAAAAACTCTTAAGGGTTCCCACATCCATATCTGAGTACATACCTGTATTCCTAATCCAGGTGGTGAATTTTCATTTCAGACCTAATGAAACAAATGAACACACAATGTTCGAGTATATGGGAGGATTGTATCATCAAAACCTTTTAGGTGGATTTGTTTCCTACTCTAGGAATATATCATATAATTAATATGTTTTCATGAATATATTCCTAATACTGATATGGGATAGGTTACCCTATTAAAATAACAAACTATTAAACCCGTCTATGAGTAAAGGGGTGGGGGTCTATTAATGAGTACATATATATGTATATAAGTTTCTTTATATATTTAATATTATTAGGTATCTTATTATATTTTTAATCCTCACAACCATGAAATTCAAAGTTTAATACCATCTAGGGATGCTATTATTATCTCGAGGATAGGATTGAACCTCTACAAGGAATCTTACATATCTAGTTTTTAATTGGAATAAAAAATTGCATTCTTTATTGAACTTATATAGTTTAATATCATGTGTAAATAATGTATTTGAGGTATCTTAGGGCCCAGGTGTTGGGATAAAGCCTCAATAATGTTTCCAACTTATCTTGGCTATAGTAGGAATCAAAGTCATCGTAGTTCGGTCACTCCCCCTGAGAATAACCCCTAAGGGGATGACCTTATATGGGGGATATTAGATCATGCCTCTGAATGGGGATTACAAAATGTGGTTTCTATAGAAGGAATAGGTTTATGATGATGATGATATTATCATTGTAAATCCCTAAGCAAACATGATCCATTCTTGGGGTTAGAAACAAGACACATCATGTAATCAGTCTCATCGCCTCTGGGTACGGGGCTTAAACACTAGTGCAGACCTTATGGGGTGATTTTTATATATCTTGGGCCTTATAAAGGCACATTACATATCTTGGTTATTGTAGGAATCCAAATTATCATAGTTCAGTTAGTATCTCAATCTGTCGATGGATGAGAAGGAATGATAATCCCATGGGATATGGATATCAATGTTTATAATGTAGGATACATTGAGAGGCTTTCACTAGTGTAAATGATAATTAGAGCTTTAGCCTTAGAAATGTCTCCTACATATCTTGGTTACTTAAATAATTATATTTATAATTTTTTAATAGAGGGTATTCCAAAATATATACACAAGATAAGGTCATCATTCCTAGGGATGTCTGGTTGACATGTCCTGGTTGTCTACCTATCATGCTCTAATTGTATTCCTGAAATGTCCAAATTTTCTACTTAACATATCCTGATTATCTACCTGAAGTATATTTTTTGACTACTTGACATTTACTGATTGTATACCTGACATGTCTGAGAATTTCAAGACATTGACTTGTTTCCTAATAGACATTTACAAAGACAATAAGATTACCCCATTGACTTGTTAAAAGATCATTTTATAATCTGAATGAATTTTCAGTAAGACATCACATGATCAAGGTTGACATGACTAGATAAAATCACAATATCATGATGAATTTTTTAGTAGACATCGCATGATTTGGGTGACTTATCAGGAGTACATCGCAATACCAAGCTAACATGCCCTGGTGGCACCACATAACTTGGGAACCATGTCTTGGAGTCATCGCATGATCTATATGGAAATCCTACAAGACTTGAAAAGACTTGATTGGAAACCTTGGAAAGCTTCATAAGACTTTTGTGGAATTCCCTGAGGGTGTTGAGTGATTTAATTGACATGTCCAAGGGATATCACATGATCTAAGTGACATGCCGAGAGAGTGACTCATAACTTGGGATACATTTTATAGTGTTGTCTCAAGATCTGGGTTGTTCATGAAAAGTGCATGAAGATCAGTATATCCTTCTTTCCATATATTCCCCATCCTTTTTAGTCTTTATGCTAGCCATTATTGCATATGCACCTCAAGTTTTTTCTAGTTTATCTTATTTTAGGATTCATGTGACCCGGTAGACACATGGTAAATCCTTCATGTAACCTAATGAACATTCCATAATTCCTTCACATGATATATAGAGTGATCACCTGAAGTGTATATACATGATACATGATCCCTCATATTGTTCCCTATATTTTAATTGGTGGAAGACCTTTGTAATCGTGTGACTTGTTTCTTCAAGAAGTCTACTCCTACACTCCTATATAGTCATCCAATATCATATTATTTTCTACTTATGGGGGATGACTTATAGGACTCTCTTCCATAGAGATTATCTACCTTTCATGGTGCATATCTCACATGTATGGGTTGGTTTTGGTTGGGGTATTATGGTGTTACACACATTACATGATCCATCTAGGGGATGTCTATGGCGCCATATGATATTCGGTGACTATAAGAATGCTCCACCATCATTATGTTTATTGGGAACCAAGTGATAAAATGGATTTCACCTAACCATGATGACATGTCAAGGGGATTTTCTATGTTTTGGATGACATGTCTAGGAGTATTAAAGAGATCTGAATGCCCATGGAAAGGTTTTCTCATGATTGAAAATTAATTGTATAACCTCATTCATGATAGGATGATGTATTTTCAAGGGATACTCCACAAGATCATGTCGATAAGTCATGGGGAGCCTTGCATGAACAATTATAATCACCTGGGGTGTATGATCCTTTGTACAAGAAGGCCATCATATCCTCTCTTATAAATAATATTATTCCATTCACCTTTTTATTTCCTTTTTATTTAACAATGATATGATATATCATGCAGTTGTGTGATTTTTATCGAAGAAAATAACTCTACTTGTCTGTGATGCATCGCATGGACAATAATGGGTATTGTAGTGATGTATGAGTATTATCATGGAAAACCCCTCTGCTTGTCTTATGGAACAATAATGGAAACACATTATCGAATGAACATGTCCAAGACCCTTCAAATGATGAATGTGACATGTCAACAACCATTTACATGATAAATTGGATATGTTTCTATGGTATTATCATGGTCTTGTAGATTAAATGAGAATTTCACATGAAGATCAGTGATAACATAAGTTCTTTATCTTTTTCATATTTTATTCCATTATTTTTCAAGGGGATTTGGATTATTTTCAAGATCCTGTCATTTGAAAAGTCATATAATTAGAAGATCTTATCTGTAATACATTAGATGATCATCAATGATGTACTGGGTGACTTCAAAATAAAATAGAGGCTTGTCAAAGGGTCCTCACATGATCAACAAAAAATGGGTGATGTTCATGATCTTCTTGCATTCCCTTATGGGGTCATGCGATCATGTTTCCTTATAAAGGGTTTCTGATATGTGATAGTAAGACAAATTCTCTTACATTGAATTATGGATAAAATATCAAAAATATGTGAATTTATTCCATTCAATATTACAGGATGGTCATTTGATAAGTGTCAACAAATACCCTCCCTTAGGAAAAATGTCCACGGAGACATAGACTCAGTTATGAGGAATTTAAATACCTATATGAATCTATGTTCTATCTCTGATTGATGTATAAGGTGACATTTGGTCTCCTAGGTGACCTATGGTACTCCATAAAGTTCCATATAAACATGGGTTTAAGGAAAAAACTCAATGTACTTGCTACTACAACTCCTGTAAATCTTGTGATTTTCTTTTATCATTTAAGAACTCATCTCAAGAACCTATATGCATGACATATATGAAAGAAATAATCAAATGATATATCCCCAAGACTATGTTATGAGAACTATTTTGTGAGATCTAATCATGGGGCCCACATTACCACACCACTTGTTTAGAAAAACCAACTAATCATTTATCAATAATTACATGATTCTTGATCCAGATCCTTGGCCACATGGTTGTCTTGTTGGGTTTTTCATGGTCTAATGGTTCAGTTTCATGACCACTTGACCATTATTTGATTCACATGACCATCTTAGGGTCACAAAATCATGATCCTTATAACAAGATACATGAGAACAAGATACACTATGTGGTACATGATTCATGAAGCCTCCATATTTTATGCAGTTCATGAAACTTGTATCAGGTCTTGCGATTCAGAAGGTGCTTCTTAAGCTTGGAATCTATTTTGGCATGATTCCTTAACTTGTTTGATATGGTTTATTTCATTAAATAGATACCTTACATCTACCTATAAAGTTCTCATAGGACTTCAAATAAATTGGCCAGAGTAGTAGTGGCTCATCGAAACTCCATTGTAACATCTTTGGATGATTTCTATCACTATAATTTTGAATCACAATAGAAAAGATTAATGAACCCAATGGGAGTGAACCATATGGAATATTCAATCTCATTATTTCAAACTTTATATGGTTTTTACCTTACCAATTATGCTTCCATCCTTTTGCTATAGTCATTGATCATTCCCTCTTCTTGGATTCTAAAAACCCATAACACCTTACGAGTGAAAATATCCCAAACAGTTAATTTCACTTCCTAGGAGAAACATGAAGAAAAATATATGATAAAATATATGAAAATTTATTTTTATAAGAAGAAATGTGAAATTTATTTAGACATACATATTTACTGCTCAATATTGTAGAAAACCTCCATGAGCCAGAGGTTCGAGTGGTTCCCAAACAAGGAATTTTTATCAGGGGGTTTTTTCTAAATGGATTGTGGTTGGACCTTTTGGATGTATTATATTGATTCAAAATTCACCATTGATTTGATTTATATAAGGATATATGATGATTTTGGATCTTAAAATCCTTTTCCTAATACAATAAGGGTTTGATGGCGGTCTTGTTCAATTGTTGGAGTCCAGATACAAACACATTACAAATGACATATGGCGAGGTGTGTACTAGTCGTTGGGAAGTCAATAAATTTTTTCATCACACACATATTAGGTGGGATATAAAATGATTCCACCCAGTCATCTATGTGGGATAACATGGAATGAACCCCTACTCTTGTCTTCGAGTTGATCAAGCTATAAAAGAAAGCCCTTTCCAAGAACTCACTTCCAATGGAAGATATACCATTTAAGAAATGGACTAGATATTTCATCATGAAATTTCATTATGAGATGAAACATAAGAAGCCAAACGCCTTCCCCACTATGGACTCTTGTAGTGATGAGGGAAATTATTAGCCTATAGTTGAGGATGGTTTATTCAAAAAATTGTAATGGGATGTTATTTCCATTGTTTTTTGGACTATTTAGATGTCCATATTTATCGACATGTACCTATAATGGTACATAATATTGAAGAAGGAAAAGTTCAGTGTTAGAGTATCCTTATTCATGATGGAGACATCTATGGAAGGAGGGAAACACATTTTGTCATCCATTCCCATGATGAAAATATTATACCATCTCATGCATCATATTTATAAGGGAGGATCCCATCACATAATAAATAGACCCTTTCAAGTGTTATGGGGTTAGATGGGGGCTCATCTTAGGAGGTTATAAGTACTGAATCATGAAAATCATCCCCAAAACTTATTTCAAACCATTATTGAAGGGAATTAGTATGGTGTGGACTATATGTTAAATTATTAAGAGATAAAGACCTTTCTAAGTCATTACAACCACTTATCCTTCAAATCCTATTGTACTATTTCCACTTTTAGTGTCACTAACATGATATCACTTCATGAAGGTGTCATTTCTACTCGTATTAATGAGAGCCTTATTTTTGAATGGTATTCACCTTGTTGGATTAGCCATCAGTTTTAGTGTCTTAAGAAGAGATTTCCTCCCCCTATTCATGTATTGTTTGAGAATCATCTGATGGAGGCTCTCTAGTACTTACTGATGTTCACCAGATAGGAGACTCAAGTCATGATACACATCCCTCCCTATGATACTAATATTGTTTTTACTAAGATTATACTGATATTTGGATTCTCTCAGTTCCAAATGATAAAATAACCATGTCAATATGCGAGGCTACTAGATTTCCACAGATTGTTGAATCTAATATGTGTCCTAGAAAGTTTTTGTTTCTAAGGGGAACAACATCCCTAGATGCACCTCATAATGTATTGAGGCATTTAACATTACTCTTGTTTCCAAGTGAGATGTCAACTAGAATGGGCATAATGAGTGAGGTTCTTATGAGTGGGGCCACACATGTGCTATTATTTCTTATTGCATTTCAGTAGTGGATGACTTGTAGAAGAAATAAATCAGAGGCTGAAATCTGTGGGGGATATTATGCCCAAAATAGTTACATTTAGATGGATTCCCTCATGTTACCACCCCCTTAGGATGTTACTTTCAAAGAACAACCTATAGATGTTATGGATTTCCTCTTATACAGTAGAACAATAATGGAGATTATGATGGTTTAGGTATACTATTTGCCTCTAGTTCAAAAAATGGTTTCCCCAAGAACACTAGAGTTTTTTGTAGATGAATAGGGATACCCCATCATTGTGGAAGTGGTAAATCTAATCTTGTGGCTTTTTTCAAAGGGACATGGTGTTGTTTCAACAACAATGATACCCTTTTAATTTCTATTGATATGGTACGAGAATGGAGAAGACCATCCAATCCTACTATCCACCGTATATTCTCCTCGACGTGTGGTTTCCAGAGATGAATTGAGTAGTGACCAATAGAACTATGATGAGGGATCCCCAAATCAACTAGCTCGGATAAGGGTATAACATACCATCCCCATAGAAACTCCCTTGAAATCAAATTTTTTTGGGGTTCTTCCTTAACTCCTTTTGTGTTGGTACCATCTGAAGACCCATCCTTAGAGAGGAATGGTAAATGAATCTCTACGAATTATCATATCCTTCCCCCCAAAATTTTCAATTAAGAACTAAAATTCACACCTTTTCTATATAATATAATTCCAGTAACACATCTTGATTTTTCAATAATGAACGGGTCCCCTCCAAGACCTTTTATAGGTTCACATAGCCACTCTTGAGGATGTGGATGAGAAATCAATTTCTTTAGTATAACCATCACTATTAGACCTATCTAGTAAAGTATTAGAGAGTATTGAGGTTCCAACTCAGTTAGGCCCAGTACTTACTTTTTATATTTTAATAGTTGTTTTATTCAACCTAGATGAGGTGAACACACTCCAAGGAGAAACTGATGTTAGTAGCTACTCTGATACAAACTTAACTTTGATGGAGGTGGATTTTTGGATAAGGTGCCTTACTAATTTAGAGGAAGTTCACATGGTTTACATTGTGTCATCCCATCTAAAATTTCTTTTTCACTTTTAGCCCTAAAGGTGCTGAGAAATGTATGACTATTGAGAAATCATCAATGGTGCCACCAAGACATTAATCGTAAGAGGGTGTTTCCTCTTCACCGAAAGATAGGGTTGGGGATGTAGATGTTTTTAGAGATGTGACTAAGAAAGTTATGTTTCTAACATCTACCATATATGATAATCGACTATTGATGTCTTTTCATAAATATTATGACTGAAAATCTAGTATGACTCTTGTCTTAGTGTCTTTGCCTAGAATCTTGGAAGTTCCAGTCCCTTACTCCATGGGAATTCACCCAAACAAGTCAAACGAAATAGAGGCCAACTCCCTACCCATACCATCAAATACCATGAGAATGAATCCATTTTCTTAGTGACTTAGTCCCATAATATATTCTTGTTCCCAGTATGGGATTGAGTCATGCTTCATAGTTTTCATAACTTTATCATTCAGTGTGGTGTCTTGTTTGGTTGGAGATTTGGACATTAATTTTAGAGGCCACTCTAGATGTAATTAAATATTAGTTGGGCTATAATCTATTTAGGAACAACGCACTTGGTTTTGAGGGTTTCAATTATACCTCTATTTTAGGATCGAGTGAAGGAGGTTATTTTCCCAATGGGAGAAAAAGTGGGACCTTGAATTAAGGGTGGTAGTGGATGAGGATTCCTATTAAATAAATAAATATTGGTATGAATACTTGAGTGAAGATTCCTAGTTTACGGTGGAGGCAAAATCTCACCAAGATGTTGTTAGTATAGGGATGGTTGATATCAACTACTTATAGTATGAAATTATCCATTATCAGGAAAAGTTATCTCAATTTCAATAAGCTCATAAAATATTGGAGAAAAATGTATTAGAGTAGTAGGGGATCCATAAAATGGAAGATAATACCCAACATGAGGTTATTTCTAGGGTAGAAGCATTAAACTAGACAATAGAGGCTGAATCTAAATCTATTGATCAATTATGCCAATCCATTACCTACCAAGAGTATTGGTTTTCAGAGCTAATTGACTCCTTCGAACACATGTTGTGATGAAATTGTAATTTTATGACTTTTCATTTACTCGTATATTACTAGGAGAGACTCTGATATGTGGATATTCCTTATTTTGAAAGCAATCAATGAACATATCACATGAAAATTATTTGTCTCTTTCTATTTTTTTCCATTTATGATTTGTAAGAAATTTTATTGACCTGATGTTGCATAGATAAGTAACGATTCATTCCTCCACATAATTTAATGTAATCCAAAACACCTGGTTTTAATACATAAATCACAATAGATTATTTTTGAGGAATTATCATGAATGACTACCAACATGAGATTATTTATTTAGACACCTTCTCTAGTTGTGTTTAGATCACCTAAATCAAATGGATAATTTGAGTAAAATATATGTCCTTGAGGGAGAGTGTCACACCCCTACAATTAATTTATTTTTATTTTATTAATTTCTGTCTTTGGGTTCTCATGGAAAGGTCCAAGCTGGGTCCTGGATTAAATTTTTTTCCGTTTAATATTTTTCATGGGTTTCAGACTCGTGCGTGGTCACCGCACAGTGGGAGGTAGTCGCATCGTTATCTTGGGTTCCCTTGCAAGTATCTAACAATTAAAATAAATAAAGTTTTATGTAAATAAAGAAGGTTAAATGTTTAAATTATAACAATAATAATGTTATTATGTAATTAATAATAATATTATTAATGAGGTGTTATTATTGTTGTTATTATTATTTTTATTTTATTATTATTATTATTATTATTATTATCATTTTTATTATTATAGATTTTATTATCATTATATTTATTATTGTTATTATTATTATTATTATTTCTGGTTTTATTATTTTTTTTATATTATTTTTTGGTTTTTTATTATTATATCTATTATTGATATAATAAAATGAAGAGAAAAAAAAGTTAAAACCCTAATCTACCTAGCCGACCCCCCTTCCTTGTTCTGGGCCGTGGGTCGCCCCCTTCCCCATTCTGCGCTTCGACCCACCACCCTGTGCCCCCCTTCACCACCTTGCTCCCTTTACCTCCTACTTTCCCCCACCACTCCCTCTATACACCCAGCCTCTTACTCACCCTCTGCGTTCGCTCACCCCTCACCGCCCTCACACTCCCCAGCTATGGCCCTCCCCCTGCATCTAGTCTGCACTCGACCTACGCCCTAGTCCCCTATCCCGCCTCTCCTCTCGCCCCCTCCCCTTGGCACACTGGACCTCCGCACCTTCGGCCAACAACCTCACTCCAGGCATCATCCAGTAACCCCTCCACACTTGACCCCACCTCTGTCACCCATCGCCCCCACCAGCCTCACCCACCTCACATCAGCTAGCCTCGCGACCCCCACGCCGACCCTGCTCTCCTGGTCCACAACCGTCCCACAATGCCTCTAACCCCCCACCTCTACGCCTCCATCTTTTCGGCTAGCCACCACTTCATCTCCCCACTGGAGCTCTGACCTCACATCCTCCTTACGCTATCCTCACCACAATAGTAAATCTGGTGACCCTCCTTCCCCCCTTTGCTTCAGCCAACAACGCGTTGAACCCATCCTCGCTTCAATTGTGTTTTATTATTATTATTATTATTATTATTATTATTATTATTATTATTATTATTATTATTATTCCATCTTTGGTGTTATTTTTTTTGGCTAAATTCTAATACTATGAGTTGGGTTCCATGCATTTTTCTCATTATTTTAGGTGTGTGGTTAATCCACATGGCATTTTCATTCCCCCCATTGAAGTGTCATTGCATCAACTCTTGACTTGAGGTAGGAAAATCCATAAATCTTCCTTTACAATGAATTTATTTGGTGATTGGTTCTTCTAATTATTATTTTATCGGATTATCAGATTTGCATCATCGCAATATATCTAATTAGTCTATTATGCATTTTAAAGTTTTTAGAATTTGTTAAAAAAATGGATTTTGATGCAATTATTCATCTATGGCCTTGTATTGTTACTTTTAGTATGTTTGATTTAAATGCATATATATGTCCATGCTGAATTTGTTTATTAAGGTACCAAATCTTGTTTTGAAAATTTTTAAAATACGATTCACACCTTCACAATGCACACAATTAGTTTTTTGTGGTGTTTTCTGGACGATTGAATTTATTAAAGGTAAGTTTTAATGATTTTCATACATATTGTTTAGGATTTTGGCACCTAGGTTGTTCTCTCTAATTGAAAATGTTTATTTAAAGCAGGATTAGGGGTTCTTATGAAATGCTTATCACTCATGTTGTTGTGGAAATGTTTATTTGGCTGTAAATTTGGTCTAGAGTGTATAGATTTTAAATGGTGTGGTTTGTTCAACGTGTTAAAATGTTTTGGAAAAAATTTAATGATTCTTAAGGGGATGGTTTCATGTTTCCTAAATAAGGTGGGTGGTTGGACATGGTTCTTAATGAAATGGGTGTTTTTATGGAAATGGTTTAAAGGGTATTTTCGTTGTTGGTGTATCACTGGATGTTGGCGCATCCATGGGTGCACTAGGTGCACGCATGGATGTGTCAAAAAATGAAGGAAATTCCTTAAGTTGGGGTTGTATTGAAAGTTAAATTTTATAAATGGTTCTTATTTTTCTAAATGAGGTTGGGTCCTTTGTGTGGGTTCAAAAAAAATGGCTTCTAAATGTGTTCCTCAAGTTTCTCCCATTTGGTCTTAAAGCATAATTTGGTAGGAGTTAAAAGAGTAAAGGTCATTTGGCTATTGGTCTGAGTTTTGGTGAATGTTTACTTAAGGGCCCATTTAGTATTGAAAATATGAAAATGGTGTTTAGTGTTGTTCTAGAAATGGTTCATAAAAGTTTTTGGTCATGGAAACCATTGGCCCATTTGGAATTTTAAACCCGTCGAGTTAAAGGCCCATTTGGCACTTTTAACCAAAGGGTAAATTTGTACTAACTTTTAAAGGAGATTGTGTGTTGGAAAAAGTGTGTGCCTGATTGGCCAATTTAAACATTTTATAAAATGGTTTTAATGATTTTATGTCATGAAGGCCTGGTTGGAACCTTTGATGATATAATGTATATACATTTTTTGGGGAACCTCTATAGGGGGATATCCCTTTATGGGTTATCGTATAGAGTGTCCGTGTTTGGGGTAGGCAAGTGTGGTGAGATGAGTCATGCATGCGAGGGCCTTCCTACTTACATAGTATTATTATAAGCACTATGGGTTCTTGGGCATCTTTTAGAGGATCGAGTGATGGTTGCTGATCAACCCCAATTAGACGGGTTGGTACCCCCTAGATTGGTTGTTAGGCCATGCGGGCTTTGCCACTATATTGGTCCATTATAGGGCGACTAATTTGTTATAGACTTAGGAGCTTCACCATACGCTGGAAGGTGGTTCCAAAACTGAGTACGTACAGGGGCCTTGTAGGGATGTTTAGGATCACCCATGGTTACTTGATTATTTAAATTGTTTGTTTACTCTCATCATGCTGATTATTTCTAGCTCGCCTTGTTTACCTGTATTATTTTAGCCATCTTTGTCTTCTTTTGTCTCGGTTTTTTGTTTATAAAATGAAAAATGGTTTTTATTGAAATAGCATGTAGCGCCTGCTGGATTTCTAAATGGAAAAATCATGTTACTTATTTTAAAATGTGTAAACCCTATTTTTTTTATAATCATATTTCAAACTTGTGTCATTGGATTGTTTTGGGAAGTGAGGTTCTTGGGTTCTATGGCTTACCTTGTCAACCCTACTGAGCATTTTTAATGCTCGTGCCTATTTTATCATTTTAGTTGCAGGTTTATTTTTCTCAGGTTCTTCTTAGCTGAGTTGCTCATTATTGGAGCAAGTTTAGCCTTTGGTTGGGAGGTGACCTAGAAGGTCACATGGAGGTATGTTGATATGTTCTTTTTTTCCCTTTTCTTCCACTCAAGTTCAGTTTTATTATTTTATTTATTATTGTTTATTTAATTATCTTTTATGGTCCAAATCGTTCCTAGCGATAAAATTTTGATGCCCGGTACTAGTTGCCAGCTCGTGGGGATCGGGAACGCCCCTCAAGACATGTCGCGGACTGGATCAGGTGACCGGTTTAGGGTCGACCTGGGTTGATTCATGATAGAGAGTGATCTATATTTTTATGAAGTCAGTGCACTTAGTTAGAATATATTGAATTTTTTATATATCCATTTTGTGGGCCCATAAGCATTATGAATCATTCTTTATATAGCACTATTTTATTCATAAGATTCATATAGTAAAAATTATTAGTGGGAATTGACCCAATTTTTACTCATGAAACACTATTACAGGTAATTTCCTTGATGAGTTTTTTGAGTTTTCTCTTTAATGGTTACTAAAAATTTCCTGCATCAAGAAAATCACATGTCTAGAAAGCGTATACATGAATTTTGTCCACGGATACCTTATTGGGTTTTCAACCTATAAATTATTGCATCTTTTTTCATTTTTCTATGTAAGGTCTTTCAATCTAGACCATAGTTGTTCTATAGTTTTGGGTACTCTAGATTTGACCTTTTATTTCTGGTAGTTTTGAGTATTCTAGCTCCAAACTTATGTTTGAACAATTTTTTTCATCTAGATTGGACCTTCTATTACTGTAGTTTAAGATTTTTTGAGTCATCCATTCTATAATTGAAGTTTAGGAACATTGGGATCTGACATTCAATTTATATAGTTTATGGTATTTTATATTAGACCTTTTTTTTCTATAGTTTAAGGTATAATAGACCAGAACTTATGTTACTATAGTTTAAAGTATTCCATCTTGAACCATATATTGTTTTAGTTTAAGGCATTTTTGGCCCATATCATCAGTTGTTATAGTTGAATGTCTTTTAACTCATACCTTCCATTGGATGTGACATATTGGTACTCATGAAGGGTTCGAGAACTATTCATCCTTGATGTTATTTATAAGAATGAGTGTACAGAAATGATTTTTGAAACCCATTATTCTTAAATGATATTTTGAATAATGAATGTTCATGAAGGGTTCTGGCACCCTACATTCTAGTAGAAATTATGAGGAATGAATATCCATGATGAGTCATGAAACCCTACATCCTTTTAATATAGGGGATGTTGAATGGTCAAATATTTGGGAAAGAGAGTCCAATTTTATAGTTGGAATATGAGTGGTGCAATTCACAACCCAGAAGTTTGATTCAATGAATTTGGAATGAGGAAAAAATATCAAGGATTTCCTAAAATACCCAAAGGTGCTATGTTCTTTTGTGGTTTTACTAGGGCTGGAGAGGATTGGAGTTCTTTACATACAAGGAGGAGATACCTATTGATGGTAGGTAAAATACCTTATGCATCTATATCATTGTCAAATTGAGGTGTCCCCACTCTATTTACGGGTCATTTAATATTTTGGGAGAATCAAACATCTAAGAAATGAAGTTGGATATAGATTAAAATTTATCCATATGGGGTTCTATAACCCTAGGTTAGTTCAAATATTTATAGAGAGGCTCTAGTACTAAAATTTATGGTTTCAATTCATGCCATGTAGGTAATAAAATGGTTTCATAATGGAGTAAACCATTCCTACATTAAGAAGTGGTGCAATAATTTTTGACTTAACATCAAGGATATCAAATCCAATTTAATACTTTGGTTATGTAGATTATAAATCATGGTCTAAAGTTCCCAGGTCATGTGTTTTGATATATGGAAATCATAGTAGGGATGACCCAAAACACTATATAGTGATGAGTTCCTCCACAGTTATGTTAGGGAACACATGTATCAAAAATCCAAATTTCCCAATTATTATGCATTTGGTTGATGACCATAGGCGCATATGGAGGGACCATAGGAAGACATGAATAGTCAAACAAAGGGTCCCATGAATCCTAATATCCTTTTCCAAGGGCCATGGAAGGTTGAGGATAAATGAGGCACTCAAATCATGAAGTGTATCTTTTGGAAGATAAAATATTCTAGAAGAGTTCAAACACCCTAAAAGTTATTACACTACATGGTAAGCACATTATTGAATTGAGGAAATGCTAAAAATAATTAATCTAACTTTTACCTAGACCAAGGGGGTCTAGTGAGAATGGATAAAATTTTACTAGGGATAAATAGTTAGACCTATGAGTTTTATAGATCATTTATTTATGCCCCATAATTTTCCTAAATTATATAGATGAGGAGTTCAGAGATCAAAGACTTGAATTCTACTCAGTATTTCAATTGTGGGGTTTTTCTTAACATGTTTTATGAATCTTTTAATAGAAACCACAGGGTATTATGATTTGGACTAAAAGAAGATAATGATTATGGTCATACAACATTGACCAAATTGAATTCATTTTAAGGCCATGATACACATGAACTTGGTATTAATGGAATGTTGCACACAATCCTAAATAGGATACCGAAGGTCAAGAGTAGTCCAACATCCTTATGAGTGGTAGATGAAAATTTTGTAAAGCATGGATCAAGGTTCTAGGTTCGTGAGTTGTTATATGGGATAATCAATCTTGGGATGATAAAAAAACTATATGGTGATGAGTTTCTCCATAGTGATGTTAGGGATCATATGAATCTAAATTCCATTTTTGAGATTTATTTCACATTTGGTTGACAATAGTAGGAACATATGTAGGAACCAAAAGAAGACATGCCAAGTCAAAAAAAAGTGTCTCTTGTAGTTGGTATTCCTTTTCCAATGGCCAATATATGTTGAAATAAAACTTAGTTTCTTGAGATAAAAATTTCAATTTATGGGTTGAGGTTCTTAAAATACAATGAAATAACCCTATTATCTTGTTAATTGTGGTCAATATCTTGTGATCATTTAATAAGTAATGACAATGGGTAATGGAATGCACCATTTAATGTCATGTAGTGGGGATGTATTTTTCATGTATGATTAATTTTATGTGACCATGATGTTCTCCTTGTAGTTTAACATCTGGTGGTGAGGATGTGAAAAGATAACTCTGTAGATCCAACCCATAAAAAGGGAGGGGGAAATGTTTTTATGTTTTTTATAGACCTAGGATTTAATATCTGAGCATCACTATGTATCCTATAGTGATAGAGATAAAGACACACTAAGTTCTTGAATGAGAATCTCTCCACACAGGTCTGAACCATAATTAGAGGGGGAATTATTCTCATTGATTATTTTATATGGACATAGGATTGTAGTTCTGGACTTCACTACATATCCAATGATTATAAGAATCAATTCACATATATTTCTTGAATGAAAGACACTCTATGGAGGTATGATCCATATGTAGAGGTGGGAATTGTTCATATTGATTATTGTAGGTGGACCCAGGATTGAATATCCATGTGTCACAATGCATACCTTGATGATAGAAATCAATCCACACATTTCTATTGAATGGGAAACTCCCCACAACATTATTATCCATACATAGATGGGGGTTTTCTTCCCAATGATGGTTACAGTTGGACCCAAGATTTCATATGAAGGTGTCACTATATATCCTATGTTGATAGGAATCAAGAAACATGTAGTTATTGAATGGGAAACCCTCCATGTAGGTATATACTATATGTAGAGGGGAGTATTTTTCCTCTTGATTGTTGTAACTGGAATTAGGATTGGAGATTTGGGAATCACTATATATCCTATGATGACAGGAATCAAAGAACATGTAGGTCATGAAAAACCATGAAACTTAACATCTTATAGAAAGGATGTAGGCGACTTGATGTGGAAAGATAATGTTTTGACTGGGACAATGACTATGATCTAGTTGTCACTATGTATCCTAGAATGGTACTAATCAAGCCACATGCAGTTATTGAACGGAGGTGTGATGGGAGACCAACACCAATGATAGTGGTCCTATTGGGAGAGGTCTATAGTAATAAGTAGTTTTATGTCATTCAATGGACATTAGAAATATAGTTTAATATCATGTGGTAAGAACTCATAGTTTTCCTTTTAACACCTTTTATTCAGGACCAAGATAACCATACTACGAAACGATATGTTTCAATCATGTAGGGAAGACTTTACCAAAATTTATTAACCCACATGAGCTATGCTCGGTGTGATAAATAAGGAATAAAAAATGGTTCTCCAACCACACAGAGATAGTTCAAGGAAAGGACATGGTAATTTTGTATCATACAGTGGGTGGAAAAAATATATAGGATCTAGGCATCCATACGTATCTCATTGGGATGAAAATAAACCCTTATGTAGTAATGGAAAAATCATGTAGTTTTGTGTCATGCAGAGAGAAAAACATCCATATAGTTTAACATCAATCGATAAGGAGAAGGGTGGATTAATGTGGAAAAAAAGGTTTCATTGATGAGTATATAGATAGATAATTGGGTTTAACTATTTGTCATGTAATAGTAGGAATCAATCCACTCATAGTTCTTGTATTGGAGATTTCCTATGTAGATTTGGATCAAATAGAAGGAATGGGTTCCTTCATTTCACTTTTTCAAAAATCTAGCTTGTGTGTAGTGGATTTTTGATTAGGAAATGCCTCCCATGTAGTTTAATTTCATGTAGTGGGGACATATCTTATGTAGTTTAATGTCATGCAGTGAGGATGTGAGATGTTGCCTAGTTTAATGACATTCTTCGAGGACCTCTTCTGTACCATTTAACATCATGAGTTCTAGTCCACATTCATACATTTTAACTTCATGTGGTCCGGATGAGCATAATGGTGGATGAAATTATGAAATGAATTTCTTAAGAAACATCACATTGGTGGGGGAGTAACATGTCCCCTATCCATCATGGAAAATGGGATAGCTCCTTATGATAAACCTTATTAATGATATAAGTCCCTTACCATCTGGGTTCCAATATTGGAGGTTCAATTCTTGGTATCATTGGGGCCCTATGATCCAATGCCAATCCACCTTAAAGGAATGAATAGAGGAAGACCTTTTTATTCAAGTCTTATGTAATATGATTATGATCAACTTTAAGGTTGAATTATATATGTAACTTTTTCTCATTAAGCTACTTCAATTCATCCACCACATTTTTAATTTCTCATCATCTAATAGTTTCCCATAGATAGATATTCTATGTTAGGGAAACTAGACATCTTGGAAAAGAATTCCTCAATTTTTTTACACCAATGAATACAGAGTTACCTATGTAGCAATACGTGTGGTGGTACATTAGGCCCATAAAGCATGAAGTAATTTTTCCGTCCGTGAGTTTTTTTCCTCATTCAACATCATCGAGATTATATTTAATAGAGTCTTATTGGAAGCCTCTATTTCTCCATTTCCCCCAGAATGTTAGTGGGATTAATGGTTGGAATCATGTTTGTATTCATGGCACAATTCCATCAAATCAGTATCATATAAATTAGTGCCATTATACATCAATATCATGTAAGGGACTCTAAATCTAGTGAGTATATTATAAATAATTATGTTGATGATATTCATTATTTAAAATTCGTTTAGGGGTATTACCTCACTGTATTTTGAATAGAAGTCAGTAGCAGTAAGGATGTACTTAAACTGTTTAGCAGTGTCTAGGGGATATGCCCCCAAAACATCTATTCCTCTTATGAAAGACAATTAATAATATTTTTCTATATATGAAAATTTAGGGGGTTGATCAATATTTTTTCATTAATCTAGCATGCATGGAATTTCTTGTATAACTCCACACAATCATGTGTAATTTTTTTATACTAGTAACCAAGTGTTCTGATATGGTGAGAGAGCCTAATCCAAAACTAGTGGGTACTGTGTGTGCCTTCATGGACTTCTACAATGATGGAGGTAACCTCTCTCTCCACTTTTCATATGAGGAGGATTACATTAAATACTAATTTTTAGAGGGTTTTTTTCTCATTTGTCCCATCTTATAGGGTAAAGTTTCTTACTTGACAACAAATTTATTCTATTACATATTAATCTATTGAATGAATACCTTATTAAAGGTAATAAATTATGGGATCCATCCATCTGTAGGTGGTAAGAGGATCATCATGAACTGATAAATTGATAATCTAGTTGATTTATACTATTTCACATATGATGATTGATGAGATCATCCTTCAATGCATGATGCGAAAGTTCAGTTCTTCCTATCAAGGTTTGGTCAGAACTGTGTCTTCATTATCTAGTGCATCAAAAAATAAATTTTGTGTTTAGGGGATGTGATGTAATGTATTTTTTAAATGGAAATTTACCATAAGTCCTCTAAAACAGAAATTTATAGGGGAAAATTATTCCATTTTAATGGAATACACACCATTTATATTATTTATCACTAAGTATAAATCCCCTTTGATGTTTAGGTATGCTTTCTACATCTATATGACTAATTTAAATAAAATAGAGAGGGCCTAATATTCAGCCTCAATATTCACGCATCCATCAGATAGTGATAAAGAGTATGGAAAAATTATCTTTGTTTGGAGATATAAATAAAATACCTATGCCAACCTGATTTAGAATTAGATTTTCCATTATCTTGCTAATAATACATCTAGAGGAACCACCAAAATACATCTCCCATGTTTAGGGAGTGTCATGGGTATATAAAACTACATCATTTGAATGTTTGGTGTCTATTGGTATAGTTTATGGGGTGGGATGTTCCACAAAGAAATCATCCAAGTCCTATCTTTTAACCAAATTCTATGACAAGAACTCGATGTCATAGTGTTGAAGAATAATATCCCATAATTCCAAACAACCAGTCTACCTAGGGCGACCAAAGATTAAACTGAGTGTTTAAATATGAGAGACCATGTGGACTTTATGGTGGGAGAAGTTATGAACCATCCTTCTCACCTAAAATCTGAGTTCAAGGAAGTTATTCTCAATATCAGAATATCATGTATCAATAGGTAGGATTTTTTGTATGAGGTATTAGATATTAATTTGATTCCCTACATTATTTTTTTTCATGATGAGAGCACCAAATGATATTTTCATGGTGTCCACATATATGATGATTTTCTTCCCTTCCTACAGAGGCATCATGACCAATGAGAATATTAGGTACTGCTTGAGTCTCTCAAAGGATTCTTGGCAGTCATCTTCTCATCAATAGGTGAATCCCTTCCTCATTATCTTAGTTAATGGGAGATATTTTTTTGACAAGGTGGGAAATGAAACACCGAATTTAATAAAGGATCCCTTAGACCCCCCTTAAATTTTTGATATTTTTAGGGGGTGATATTTATAGAATTTCACTGGACTATTCTTGGTAATCCCCGATACTACAACGAAATATAAAAAACCCAAAATATTTATTGGATGTTACCCAAAAGAACATTTCAGTGGATTCATCCTCAAACTATATTGTCACAAATTGTTGAAGACTATTTGAAGGTCTGTAAAGTGATCACATTATTTTTGAGACTTGAATACTTGGTAATCATCATAACATTCCACTATTAATTCAAATGAGGTATTAAATATGTTATGAATTTCAAATTTATATGTAGTTCCAACATTCATTTATCCAAAGTTCATGACCTAAGAGAAAAAGATCTTCTGAGGTGATCTGAATCCCTTAGCCTACACATCTTTGGGGTCCATCATGATCTGATTGAACCCTGAATACCAATCCATGAAAGACAGGGCTTGGAATCTCATAGTTTCATCAACCAAGACTTCTATGACTAGAAATGGGAAATAAACCTTTTGGAATTTTCGATTATGGTCTATAAAATCATTTCAGAACCTAATATTCCAATTATTTTTTTAGAAAGGGTTGATTTCAGCGATCCATCAAGGGTTTTGTACCTCCCAAAAAAATGGGGTTTGATTGATTCTTCCACATACAACTATACATTAGTAGATTGGGATGGGTGAGTTCTCTTGGATTCCTTCTGGAAACCTTGATGGACATTGGGTAAGACTAGACTATGTATAGAAACTCTAGTGTTCAGTCTAGGAATTTAATTTTAGTTCCAATAGAAAAAATATCAATGTAGTTTTAGAAATTTATTGTACATATCTTTTAAAAAGGAAAGAAAAAACTAATCAATGTTGTACATATGTCTTATTCTATTCCAAGATTTAACTACCTGAGTTAATTAATGGTGGTAGATATTTCTTCCTCAAATGTGGGAGGGGTGTTTCTAAATTCCCCATTTTCTTCATCCATAAATGAGTACACAGAGGCATCTCCAAGCATGGTAGATTATATAAGGGAATATTTTTTACTGTCATGATGAGAGAGGACAGGGGAAGAAACATATTATCCCCTACTACTAGAGTCCTTGTAGATATATTCCTAAGAAAATTGGTTCCTTTTATAATATCTCTAGGGATATAATGATCCTGGAAATGTTGGATTAATTCTATTTCCTAAATCAGATTTATGGTTAGCACATAATCAATTTTGTGTGTACTCCAGGGATTTTTAGTAATATTATCAATTCCATAGAGTGCTATGACCCATATATTTTCATCTACAAATAGTTTTTTCCTTCCCTTATATAGAAATATGCTTTATCATATATGGATTTTCAATACTCAAAGGGATATTTTTCACCGTGTAGCACACCGACCTTCCCATTTATGGGGTATTTCAATCATATATGGAATGTTCAAGGTACCACCACATGTCTATGAATCCAAGGAATTTTGATTATTACATTGTATGTTGTGTCTTGTGGGATAAAAAATAACTCATCATTAGATGTGAGATCACCAAACTTGTCCTTGAATTTGATCTTCCCAAGTGGCCTTTGATCACTTTATCATAACCTCTAATGGGTCATATTTTTTTGTAGAGAATTCCTATAAACTATATCCAAAATGTAGAAGGGTTTGAATTGGGATGAGGATGATTTAAGAACCATTTTCAATTATAGACCCTCAAATTTAGAATTTATCATGTCTTCCTGAAACAAATAGGGATCTGATGAGTCCATGGATGACCAGTTCTACATGTTTTCCTATAAATGTGATGGAGACATGATATTATGATGATATGATCTATACATGATAATCCTTGAATATAATGACTTCTATCAGGAACTCCTATGGTCACCTGAGGGCTTCAAAGAGTGCCTCTCTGAGTTATTTTGAATAGTTGAGAGTATCTATGATTAAGAGCATGGCTGGGACAACTGCCAAAAACTATATAATTTTCCAATTTTGTTCCAAAGGTCTGCACTTACCAATGTAGGATTTATCCTTATTATGAAGATCAAGATTTGAGGCATTTGAGGTATACATTATTGGTACTTGTTTCTATGTTGAGGAAGCATCTAATGCTAGTGTCATAGGTTGCGCCAACCATCCATAATGTCTAAGACTATAAGACAATAAAATCCTCACAAGATAGTCACGTAAGATGACTGGGATGAGGTGAACAATGGAGAGATATAGGGAACCTTAGTGTTTAGATTTAGCTTTATGGAGTGATTTTACATGGTTATCTTCTATATATATATATCCTCTATGGGTATGTGACCAATATATTATCTCTAACCACTCCTGTACTGTCCCTTATAACCTCAACTCTTCAAACTGTGGCCTTATATTCCTCATTCAGGTATAATTAAATCATACTATGATTTATATTCATCATCAAAAAATGGGTCATCAATTTTTATTATGTTAACATAACAAAAAATGATCTCTTGTTCCGATGAGGGTTCTATTTGATGGGGAGTTCCCATTTTTCAGTACTTTCTAATAATGAAGTCCACAAGAGTTAAAGCTTGTGTAGATACTAAATTTAACTATTACTCTTCTATTTATTATCTTGTATGATGATCAAATCCTCCTATAGGTTGTCTTTTCAATGTCACCTCCGAAGTTGATGACATCTTTATTCTTTGAAAAGTTGTGATCTTAGGCTGGAATGAGCTCGGTCAACTTAATTTTGAGTCATCGAGTTTTCAAACTTCTACCCATGCCTAACAGGAACATTATTCCATTCAAATTATTCTCTTAACTAGGAATCAATTATATAGGTCACCTATTCTAAGGAATTTTACAACATCATCTATCATTAATCAGCCATGCTTTGGAAGAAATCATTGAAGATGAATCAATATTGAATGGTGTGAACCAACCTTCTATAGAAAGGGTAGTAGTTTGGATCCAGCTGGGAGGATATTGTACCAAACAAAGGTGGGTCATATTAGAGATTATCAACCCAAAATTTTCAAATCCTTTTGATATAGAGGCCTCATGACTGTACTGAACTTGGACACAAAGTTATTAAGATGATTTTAGGGAACTCTAGAACCATCAATGGTGGAGAAGGAAGGGTTTCCAAAATCTAGTGGGGGAATAGTGTCATTCACCTATTTAGGTTATGGATTCCTCTTAGGATTCACAGGAATGATTACCATTCCATGGATTCCACTCAACCTGATAGGGAATCAATGGAATTTTTCAGTTATAGAGGTACTACTGTCGAAGACACCTCCCATCTACAGGGAGAGGGTGAGACTTGATGAGGTGTCCTTGCTTTCAACTCTCACTGATTCTTAATCTAGGATAAGAATGAATTATTTCCTAGGATAGTGAGGGGATATCACCATAATGAAGGGATTCCATGTTCATATTCACCTTCCTTATTTATGTATACTATATTCCATGATCTAGAGCTGGTTCGAAGATCAAATTCCACTCTTGTAGGAAGATCAACTCTTTCCAGATACATTGGAATAGTGATATTTGTCTCAGCCTGTAGATGATACCGAGTGGGAATGTTGACCATGAGTATCACCATGTTTATTTGGCTGATATTTTATATCTCATACTCATAATATTCCAAATGCTCCTCTGTGGAAGGAATATAAGTTATTCTGGATGATGAGTAGGATATAAAAACTTCTTTACCTTTATCCTTAGTAGTATTACAACATATAGTTGGCAAATAAATATTTGGAGGTTCTAGGTTTTTTATTCTCTTATGGTTCCATGTGCATTAATCCACATTTGGGAATCCATATTACCCTCTTCCTAGGGTTTATTTTTCATATGGAATCCCTCTATATTTTAGTCTTGATGCACATTATCTGTTGTGTTGATAGTGATGAACATCATAGAGGTATATTAAAAAATGATAGTTATTCTATTTCTCTCAACACAATAGGGCGACTCTTCACATATTAGGTAATGTATTTTTTCCTTACCCTTATCCATATTGGACCATTTTGGATTACGCACCCTACAGGGTTTTATTACCTTTACTGTACATTCCTCCTATATCATCATGTGAATAGTGACATAGATGGAGTTTCTGATCATGTTTTCCAAATATGTCCTGAATAGAAATGTTTATTATTGTGGTGGGAGGGATGAATGGGATGTATAACATTGATATTTACATAACAATAGGGAGAATATTGATTCCCTTTTTGGTGGTGATGATGATGATGAAAATTTCCCCTACCCTTATGGGTTGGGGACTATTTGGGGGCATCATTGTCTTTTTTAGATACTATCATTGAGGATATGAGGATCCTGGTTATGGATTTGATGACTACTTGTATGAGTATTGACATATAAATGACCCATTACTATAGGACGGAGATGATATAGAATCAATAAAATTTCTCCAAGACCCTCTCAGTGTTTCATGAACTTGAGAATGGTGATTGAGAGATAAATGACCCATTCCTGATTATTGGGGTTGGTTTGAAGATACTACTAATATGTCTTGATCCACTCAGGGATTAATGACCTGAGGGATGAAGGCTATGATAAATCTTCCACTAACCCAATTGGATGGGTTTTCTCCTGGATGGCTATCATGACATCTGCTACTATGATCCGCTTGATTTGGTGTAGCTGTGATTATGTATAAGTAGGGTGAAATATCATCCCTTGATGTGATTCATTCTTTTGGATAGTTTCCAAGTTGACTGTATCGTTGGTTTCCATGTCTTTAATATGTTCCCATTTCTTCTAGGGGCCCTATTAAATGAAATTTTAGTATTCTTAGTATCATTAAAGCAGGGGAATTCTATTGTAGTGACAAACTGGCTCGTGCGTTACCCAATCCCCTAATTTCTCTAATAAATTTGTCATTATAGGATGCTGCATTTGGGTATTTATACTAATTTAGGGGTTAATTTAAGTTAAGATCTCTATAAATTCCCCTCAATTTAATACATATACATGACTTAGATTCAATGACCAGTTTTTGAAGAGTTGTGATGAAAATTGGAGAAAAAAATACACATTTATGATGCGATTTTCTAGTTTTGATTCCCAAATAAGGGTGATATCATCGAAGTCTAGCTAAAAATAGAGTATATTGGTTGTCTTAAGGTGACCCTCATATCCTGAATTAGTGAGGTGTTTGGGATTCAATAGCTGACGAGATGCCCATATATATTGGAATAGGTAACACATTCACTCCCTTTATAGCACTTCTAGAATGTCTTAGTCAGAAGTGGTGAGGGTACATAACATAATTTGTATGTAGTTTCCAAATAAATCTCTCCATATTTCAATGTTGGGTTCCTCTTCATTAGACTTATGCACCTCCACATGGTCATACCATAGAATTTTCTTATCGGGGTCACCTACGGGTCATGGTGAAGGGTTGCTGGTACCAAGTGGGGAACTATATATGGTTGACCATGATGTTTTGAACACCTCTATATAAAGATTAATATATGTTTTGATCACCTCTCTATTAAAAGGTGTATAATAATGGGTAGGATTTCCTAGTTTGAGTGATATATCACTGTGGGAGGTTAACCTTTGCTGATATCAAGAGTAGAGTCCCTGAAATCCATCTCTACAATATTACGAGAAGAAATATCAAGGTAATGATCACCTTATTCTTTGGTTTAAGAGTTTAAAAACCCTTTAGTTTTTGATAATGTGTCTCAAAATACCTATAGGTTACAAGAATTGACTATATTAGGGAGATGATCCTCATTCTATGTTGTGAATTGAATATTTTGACCTTCTTTTTTTGGATTGTGCAGGGGTATGAGTCTGTTGTATGAAAGAAGTTCAAATATATTGATAAATTTATGGTGTTGTAGTAATATGAGTCCTCTATTGAGATGACGATGGAGTATTAAGATTATATTATTCATTATTGGAAGGAATATGAGCCTATCTATAAGAACTCGGTTTTTGGCTATAAAATACTTTGGAATATTCTTGATGTTATTCCAGAGTAGTGCCTTTAGGCGGCGTACGATTCCGAGCCCCAATGTGGCCGGAATTAAATTTTCAGTGCGTTCACACTGGGCACGCCAAATAAATGAGATAAATCCTAAATAGTGTTTTAGATCAGATATCTGAGTGTACAGATGGCTCCGAAATGGGGTGTTTACCCTAGGAACGACATAAAACATGTCGGCATGGGATGTTTGGACCCCTCGCCCGTTAACGGAACATTAAACGGATAATTAAAATAATTAATTTATTCGTTTAATGGCTAAACTCAAGAATCTCTTAAACGGTGGATTGGATTAGAAAACCGAGGGCATATTTGAGTTCGAAACGTGCCGTTTACCCTAGGAGGGGTGTAACTTTCGCAGGCGTGAGCCTTCTGTGAAAAATGCCACCGAGGGCGTTTTCGTAATTTGGCGGCCTCAGGCGTTGAGTTTAATAACTTTTGAACAGAGCCTCGGATTTAAATTCTGAGACATTTTTTGTGCTTGGTAGGTGGTTTTTACCCTAGGGGAGGTTTAATCTTGACCCCGCCAAGAGTTTCAGGTGCGGGTTCATTTGGAGGTTAAATTAATTAAAACTTTTTAATTAATTTTTCTCTATTTAAACTTAACCCCCCTCTCTCCCCCTTTGTTCATCCCCTGGCGGAAGATCTCAACCAAGTATATCCCCTCACCAATCCTCTTCCATCCTCTCCCACCTCCGAGCGTTGTGGTGGCGACAGATCGTGCGCGAAGCGTCGGGCTACGCCCAAGAGGTAGGCTCGTGTTTATAGTTTTAATTCCCAAAATCTCCTTCCAATTGAATTAATTGCGTCTAATTGCTGTAAAATTTTTGTGAGAATTCTATTTTTGGTTAGAGATCTATTTGAGGTTCCCATCGCCTTTTTCGGATCGAAAATCCGAGTCCCGACGAGCCCGGGGTGGTCCGTTGAAGATTCCGGTGGTTTTGGAGCTTTTCCGGCCGGTTTTGGGGGGTTTCAGCAGTCCGAGGTCGCGGCAGCACTGGCTAAGGTGGAAGCGGTGCAGATCCAGGTAGAGGCAGTGTCAGCGGTTGGTTGAGGCAAAGCGGCTCCAGGCAAGACGAGGGCGCCGACATGAGGCGGCGCTGACCGACCGAGGCGGCGGCTCCAGGCTGCGAGGCCGAGCCGTCGGGGCGCGCGACCGCGGGGTCGTGGCTGGGGACAAAGACCTGCGTCACACGGGTATTCATGTAGCAGGGATGACCGGCCACGAGGGCTGGTCTGCGCGGGGACTGTGGGTCCGCGGTCGGCCCCGGCCGGTCCAGCCCAAGGGGCTTTTCCCCCTCGACTCGGACGCCCGTAATTTCCGCTACGGGCATCCGTTTTGCCTGCCGTCTGCGGTAGTGACTTCCTGGCATTGAGACAAGAATTTTGAGATAATATCATGAATTTTTAATTCCTGAGAAAAGGGGTTCGGTGGCACGACACGTGCGTTAAGTAAGTTTGGCGTTTTTTGGGAGTTCTTGTTTTGGGCAGCGCGGACACATCCGATGTCCATTTTGAGCGCCGTCAGTGGTGTTGCGACCCTGGAGTTGAGACGGAGATTTGCAGTGTGGTTTCAGGCATTGATGATGAAGTTGATACATGGGCCCCACGACCCGTCCTTTAAGCTACAAGCAGCGTATCACAACCTTTTTCATCGGATGTCCATTCGGGGCATGCGAGTAGTCGATTTTGGGTGTTTTTCCGATGGCATTGAAACGATGCAATCCACCCGCTTTAATTCGGCACGATGGTGCGGGCCCCGTGAGGGCCGTTTTGGGAGTTGGCGGTGATTTCCAGCTTTATCACCGAGTGTCCATTTTGGACAAGTGAGTAGTCTATCTTGTGTACTTTTTCGAGAGGATCACAATGGTTCAATTAATTCATTGTGCTTCAGGACCGGGATGCGGGTACCATGAAGCACCGCTTGTGTGTGGTGCGGCGGAATGCATATTTTTCTTCGGATATCTATTACACTCAAGTGAGAAGTCCTTTTGACGTGTTTTCCTGAGGGGATCGCAATGGTGTGATAGGTCCGACTGTTTTTGGGGCCGAGGCTCGGGATCACGGGACGCCGTTCGGGCGTAAAGCGGTTTTGGATGAATTTTCCGTCAGATATCCGTTTGAGGCAAGTAAATAGTCTATCTCACATGTTTTTCCATGAGGATTACACCTGTGTAATCTATTCAGGCAAGTAAAGCCTCTTATGTGATCTTATTAAATGTGGAAATATGAAGGGTGCTCCGGTGGCAGTTCTTCTTGATGTTTTCAGAAGTGAACCCTCAGCGTGAGATAGCGTGCATTCCCGTGTGAGTAAAGTAAATGTTTTAAGAGATGTGGTTGGCCGTGCCTGAGCCGTTGAGGTGGAAAGTTTGAATTGATACGTTTACGCCTTCGTGTTGATGTTGGGTTCCGTGTGTACGTTAGCATTTGGGCTGGAGACGTGACATACTCTGGGAGTATGTGAGAATTCTTGGAGGTACATGTGGTTGTTTGTATCTGAGAACGTTTGTGTGCTTGGTTGGATTTGAATTGGGGACACACATTGTGTGGTCCCCATGTGCGTGCCATGTTATGATTTTCATACCCTTGACCTCTTATGATGTAGAGGGTCCTTCTGTTCTTGTTTGTTTGACCAGCAGGGTTGAGTTTCCCCTTGGTTCTGTTCTCATTTGTTTGACCAGCAGGGATGAGTTTCCCCCTGGTTCTGTTCTCGTTTGTTTGACCAGCAGGGTTGAGTTTCTCTTGGTTCTGTTCTCATTTGGTTTCGACCAGCAGAGTTGAGTGGTTCTCCTCTGGTCCTGTTCACGATAGTTTTGACCAGTAGGGTTGAGTGGTTCTCCCCTAGCTCTGTTCTCGATGGTTTGGCCGATAGAGTTGCTTTGTGTTCCTTGTTATAGTTCTTGTGGATTCGGTGTGACCAAAACTTTACGCGGGCACCGATCCTCTACCCAGGAGGTTGTTTCCAGCAGGGATGGCCAGTGGGTTACCATCCAGCAGGGATGGCCAGTACAACGGTGTTTACCGAGCAGTACCATCTAGCAGGGATAGCCAGAGCAGTTTTGGGTTTACCTCCAGAGGGGCTGGGAAGTGGACCCTGATGCCGATTTTACCTCCAGCTGGGCTGGGAAGTGGTCCCCTATGCCGGGTTTACCTCCAGATGGGCTGGGAAGTGGTCTCTGATGATGGTTCTAAGCCTCCCTCCAGTGGATTACCCTTTTTCGGGACTGGGCAGTGTGGCACCCGTCGACTCTTGCTGGGTCTCCCTCCAGTGGGAACCCGTCGACTTCTAGGGATTACCCTCCAGCAGGGCTGGGTAGGGGGTCGCCTGTCAACTTTTAGGAGACCTCTCGACTGTGGGGCAGTGACGAGGTGTGGTTTGACATTCCCCAGAACTCTCAATTACGAGGGGCACTTTCCCCACTGAGACACATCCTTGTGAAGCGACCTAAAACTGTGCGGGTGAGTCAGTGCCTCCCAAAGCGGATAGTGTCAAGGTATGGTGATTTGAGCCCCTTGAATTACAGTTTGGGGCAGGCATACAGATGCTGGGAATCAAGGGTGTTTAATTCTGGGACTGTTGGCTACTCACTTTCTTGGGCTGAGCTACGAGACAGATATCCCCTTACGATCTTGTTTGGGTTTCTTGACAGAGCATATATATGTATATACCTTTTTCCAGTACCCACTTCTTGGGCTTGGTTACTCTCCCTCCCAGAGAGGCGAAGACACGCGGGGTATGCCACGTTCTTTCCGTGTCTATCTTCTCATGGTTGGGAGAGTCTACTCTCATGATATAGGTAGCGAAGACTCGACAAGAAGTTCATATTCTCACCGTTTCTAGCTCCTTGTATCTGGACGAGTCTACCTTCTTTCTCTTATTTGGTTGAGATGGACTCTCTACTGTCACTCTACTACACTCCTTGTTGGACTCTTTACTGCACTCTCGGTTGTACTCCTTTACTTTCCCCTATTCGATCTACTGCTCACCCTTCGGTACCTCCTTTTTTTCTCCCTCGAGCCTTCAGGGTATCCTACTGAGTATTTTTATACTCACCCCTGCTTGGGCTTTGACGCACTTGGTGTTCCCTTGCAGACGAAGAACAGATTGGTCGTGACATCAGAGGAGCTTAGGATTTTGAGATCTTAGACCGCATGTAGTGGTCGTAGTCGGGTTCTGGGTGTGGGACTCTCCCAGCTGTTTTACTTTTGTTTACCTGTTGCCGGGTTGTGGCACTTTTCTGGTTGGGCACATGTTTTTCCCTTTTTCTTTTCAGTTTAACTTCAGATTTTACTTTGTACTGTTATAGTTTGATGCACTTTTGTGGTTTATATATAGCATTTGGTACTTTACTTTCCCTTTTACTCTGCACTTTTTCATTGAGTGGTCTGCATGTGTGTGTACAGGTACTTAGGCAAAGGCCTCCCTGAGTTGTTTAGCCTTCGGCTCTGGTCGCCAGCCCCTGGCCTATGGAGGTGGGCTTGGGGTAGTTGCGGCTCAAGCCCGAGTAGGGTCGGGTCGTGACAAAGTGGTATCAAAGGTGGTTCGTTCCTTGGGACTTTGTTCGGACGTCCCTAAAAAGGAATTGGTTGGGATTTAGGGAAACTATGTTAACATTTCTCGAGAGTGGATCTCAAGCCAGGGAGTCTAGTGATGGTGCGGCGACCGATGTATCCATTCACCAAGACCTTGATAACCCACTTGTCGACTCGGCATGCTGAGACACTCGTTGTAGGGAAATTGGTTTGTGCATCACCTAGGATTGAGTCTTTGACTGTCCTCCTTGAGTCACCTCCCCATTGTTGTTATTGTTATATACATATATGCTCATATGACCGTGACACTCCTTGATAACGTTTAGGATGTCTCCGAGAAGACAGCCATCCAGGATACCATCTTTGGTTCGTGACGATATTAATGACTAATAGAGTTCATTTTCATGGTTTTGATATCCTAACACAAATTTTTAATGGCCATTAAACCCATCAAAATGGATCATTCAATCACCCCAAGCACACTGTTTATCTAATTAATTTTTTTTTCATTTTTAAACCTAAAATAGTATAAAGATGATTTTACTATGATTTTATGTCATTTTAAAGTCATTATCTATGGTTTTTATAATTTAAAACATGATTCTGTATTTTAAAAACTCTAAATGATTAAATCTGATAATCTTAATAAAATAACATTTTATATATATAATATTTCAACTATAAAATTTTAGAAATTGATCTCTATTTATTTTCATATGATTTCATAGTAATTAAATGTTTTTTCTTGGTTTTGACCTCTTGATACTTGTATTTAAAGAACACTTTATTATTGAAAACACAATATTTGGTCTGTTCAAACACACCACACATCTTATTTATGTTTCCTCAACAAATGCACATGAAAAATAATAAAAATAACATTTTCATTTTATTTCAAATCATTTAAAGGATTTTTTTATTATTTGGATTATTACATGAATTTTTTAGTGTTTTTAAAGAATTTTATGTGTTTCTCTTTCATCTCAATAAAATGAAACACCTCATTGAAATTTTATATTCCCAAACACTTAAAAAAACATTTTGTGGTTGTTATCATATGATATCATAAATATTAGAGGTTGTTTTCTTGGTTTTGAACCCATAGATATTGTTTTTAAGGCTATAAAATAGTTAAAAACATATTATTTGGATATTCTGAGCACATCACATGTCTTAGGGATGTTCCTTATACTCATAGATGGTAAAAATAATTTTTTTTTCTGGTAACACCCCAAGGTTTTAAAAATAAATTGAAAAGCATGAAACACCGAGTACCTAAGTAATGAAACTTTGTCTTAAGGAGATTGTTATAAAATAGTTATCAAACATAATTTTTCTATATCTATGATTTTAATTTTTAAAAAAGGACATCTACGGTTGTGATCAGTAAGTTATTTGGAGTCTAATAGAACCAACTTGATTTTTTGGTGAATAGTAACATACCCTTATAAATAGTAATATGAATATTAATAGGACCCTTATTAATAGTAAATCATATTTTTATTTTTTCCATAAGGTTATATGATAATAAGATCTTGACTAAATTTTCAAGGTGATATAAATGATTTATAGTTTTAAAATTGTTATTTTTTAAAAAATTATAATTTTATTTAAAAATTAAATTAATCATATTAAAAAAATTATTTACATAAAATGAGGACAATTTTTTAATTCTACACATCGATAAATAGTTAGGGTTTTTTTGGGATTTTTCTGAGATAGATGAATTTTCGGTGAATAGTAAAAATAGAGTTTTATGTTTTCAGTGTTTTTAATGACATCATAATGATGTAATCATTCTAATTGACTATTGAGTATAAAAATATTATAGGAGGTGTCCCAAGTGTCAAATACCATGGTAAAAAATGTGGCCAACCTAATGGTTTTTCTAATACCACTAATGAGGTGTCCTTTGAAATTAATTAAAAACTCCCTCAGTTTCACTATAAATACCACCCTCACCCCCAACTTCCTCTCACACCTCTCAGGATTTTAGAATAACCTAAATTATGACCAAACCCCTTACCAAGGATCTTCCCAATGTCCAATTCTTATGGTTCCCACCAAAAGGCCAAAACCAAGGGCCTTAAGGAGGATCTCAAAGAGAAGAGTTAAATAGGTAAAGATCCTCTTTCATTTTCTTATGTTTTCTTTTAAATTATTTTTGTTTATTATTCTATATTCACCTAACCATATTCAAGAGGCATGAAATCTGTAGTATTATATGTATTATATATTTTTATCATGTTTATGATTAAATTCAACATCATCCTTCTTATCCGCTTCCACTTATTCTAAAAATAAAAACACTATCTGTGATGTGTCGAGCTACTGACATCATGGACGACGTGTGTTCAATTTCCATTATTTCCTTAAAATGTAGTTGTAAAACTAGTTTAGTGGTTAAATAAGATTATAAATTGTATGATATGAACTCTATTATGTTCAAGAATAAACTTATATTCATAATATTAAAGGTATATAATGAAACAAGTTTGTGATAATCGAAAAACCATCAAAATGATCTAAATGTATATTAGTAATAATTCATCCAATGATTCATCCTCATAACTTATAAACAAAACAATTTTTTGAATCATTTAATATTATGGAAAAATATTACCACCATTTTATTCCACTTTTCACTTTTTACTTCCATTAGACAAGAAAATTCTTTTACAAACAAACCATGGAAAGTCATGTGTAGCATGCACTCAAAACAAACAAAATAAAATTATCTTATTAATAAATGGGTTAAATGATATTATAAAATGATAATATAAGGTGTTATAAACATTAATATGTTTCTATAAAATTTTAATAACACTCTTTTAACCATTATACAGGTGGTTTAAACAATTTTGAAATAAGGCAAACCAGAGGTAAGGGAAATTCTTAACCCAATTTCCATTCCTCAGGTTAACCTTATAATTCATTAATTAAGTGATACTAATATTGTTTTTATAGTGAATTTATATTATTTTATGTTTTATTATTTGTATCTATAGTATATACACATAATCATTTCATTATATTAGTTCTCACTTCAATTATATGACATATTTACCGGACTTTCCTTTTAAAACCCTCTTTTAAAATTCTATTTTACGAAATTAAAAAGCAACATTTATATGAAATTATACATGTTTTATGATTATGTTATAGTTCATGTGAATTTATTATGATGAATGGTGGGACCTATCTCCCTTCAATGCATTGGGTATGTGTAAGTTGTAGGTCGACTGAATGGTTAATCCAAGTGTAACTATGATGGTTTCACCATAAGGTAGCTGTGAGGGTAGCATTATAAGGTAGTCATGAGGGTTACAAGTCATAATTTAGCCACAAGGTTTAAAAAATAAGTAATTAATTTCCCAAGATACCTTAATGGTTTTATATATTTTCTCTAATTATTTAGTGAAATCTCATGTTTCATAGAGTAAGTATATATGGGTGAGAAGAATGGCTTTGTGAAAATGACTTCATATGATTATACGTATTCATGGACTAATGGTTTCTTTCCTTATTTTTTAACCTATACATATATTATTATTCTCATACCATTTTTTTAAAAGTTTTATATAGGTTATAATTATTTGTAACATAAATAAGAAATTCAATTAAAATTTTATGAATAATTTTCAATGAAATCATGTTGTTGTTTTGTGTTAGAAACTTTTTATTTTGGAAAGAATGGATACTGTTTTTGTAGTAACCACTTTTCATGATTGTGGGTTTATATGTATGATTTATGTCATAAAATTTCAATAATATAAACCAAAAAAGATATTTGGGAATGTAAATAAGTATAATCTAGTTGAAATAACAATATTTTGTAATGTTTAAGGTTGAGTCCTTATAGTTGGTATCAGAGAACAGTTTAGATAACAATAGGAGTTAATATGATGTTAAAAGAATATGATAAATAATTTTTACCATATTTTTATCTTTAAATGGTATTTAATTTAAATATTAACATGTTTTTCATCATATATATGTCTATTCAGAATGTTTTTCCATAGGAGAAATAGGGAAGCTGAAGATGTAAGGAACTGAGATGTTGCTATCTTTTTGAATCCACAACCAGGAATGGTGGGAATTGGGAAAGAGTAGTTTGTGATATTAATGGATTAGCTGATGTATGCAATAAATGATAGTGGCATCCATTCAAGAGAAAACCTAGATCTACCACAAAGGAACATGACGATAGTGGAACATTTTATGAGTCAACACCCTTCTGCAATCAGTGGATCTTCTAACCTAGTAGTAGTAGAATGATGGACTAAATACCTAGAAAATATATTGGATGTTATGGGATGTTCATATAATCAAAATGTTAGTCTTTAAATGTATTGATTTGAAGGATAATCTGATCAATGGTGGTCAATGGTCAAGAATATTTGGGATGGAGAGGAGATTTAAGCCTTAGAGTTGGATGAATTTAAAATTATTTTCCTTGAAAAATATTTCTCCTAAGGTGGTTCAACATAGGAAGGAGAATAAATTCATTTAATTGAGGAAAATTGAGTAATATGCAGTGGTTGTGTATAAATAAATCTTCACCCGATTGGAAAGGTATGCTTTAGATCTTATTTGCGATCTTAATAGAAAAATCAATCATTTTTACTCAAGATTGAATCCAAGATACCAAAGGGCATTGACCTCCCAATAATTCAAAAGTTATGGGAAACTATTCAATGTGTTGAGAGAATATAATGGCGTTTTTTGAAGATCACATGTAATTTTAAAACATGTGGAAGAATATATTTATATGGAAAAAGATGGGTAAGAATCAATCAAAGAAATCTGATTGTAAGAATGTTTAGTTTTTTGTTTGTGAAAAGTGTGGTAAAAGAACTCTAGAGAATGTCTTACTAAAACTGGGGTGTGTTTTCTATGTGGTATGTTTGGAAATATGGAACAATATCATAATTAAAATGATTATAACAATAATTTTGATAAGAAAACTACAAAGTGTTACAAATGTGGTGAGATAGGTCATTATGAAAATGCATTCCTAATGAAATATCCAAATGTTGGAATACAACCAGACTATAAGAAAAAAGGTGTAGTGAGATCCTTTGTGACTACATCAACCAATGTTGGGATGTCCAATTAAGTGGTATTAGGAACATTTTTGGTCTATTCATATTTTTCTAAAGACTTATTTGATACTGAGTCTACACATTCTTTTATTTTTGAGGAATTTTCTTATAAATTGTATATTTCACCTCATGAAATAAGACTGAAACTTATTGTTATAACACTAGGGGAAATGTTATAGAAACAAATGCATTTAAAGAATCTTCCTATTTTTATCTATGAAAATAAATTACTTGAAAATATTGTTATTTTCCCTTAGTAAAGTTTGATCCCATTCTAGGTATGGATTGTCTTTAAGTTTATCATAAAAATACTAATTGTAGATCTAAAGAAGTAATTTTAGAAATAATTTATGTTTGTATACCAGAATGAACCCATACAATTGATAACATATCAAAAAGATGATAAACTATTGAAATATGGAAATAAAAGTTATCTTGCTTATATTGTTGAAAATAAAAGTAGTGTTTAGATTAATGATGTTCTCATGGTAAATGAATACCTTTATGTTTTTTTAATGAGTTAAAAAGTTTTATACCTAATCGGGAAGTTGAATTCACAGTTGACTTAGTTCCTGATGATATGATAAATTCTAATCCTCCTTATCGAATGGATCTAATGAAACTTCTTGAGTTGAGAAATTTATTACATGAGTTTCTTGATAAAGGATTCATTCATCCTATAACTTCTCCATGGAGAGATCCTATTTTTTTCATTGAAAATAAATATGGTTCCATGAGACTTTTCATTTATTATAGAGATTTCAATAACATTAACGTTAATAATAATTATCATTTACCTCAAATTTAAAACTTGTTTGATCAGATCTAGGGAGATCATTATTTTTCAAAGATTGATTTGAGAACCGGGTACCATCAGCTAAAGGTGAATAAGGATGAGATTCAAAAAAATATATTTTCATACTAGATATGGTCATTATGAATTTTTTGTTATGATGTTGGGGTTAACTAATGCACATACTTTATTCATGGATTTTATGAATAAAATATTTCATGAGTTCTTGGATATGATTTTGGTTATGTTTATTGATGAAATTATGGTATATTCTAGGTGTATATAAGATCATAAAAAACATCTAAGTGTTGTTTTATAAACCTTAAAATAATATAAACTATATGAATAATTTAGAAAATGTGAATCTTTGATGCAAAAAAATTCTTTCATTGGTCACATTGTTTCTAAAGATGACATAACTGTGGATTCTACTAAAATGAATGTTGTTGAAGAATGGCCAAGACCGACAAATATAATTGAGATTCGTATTTTTCTTGGTTTGAAAGGATATTACCAGAGGTTTTTAAAAAACATTACATTATTATCTACTCTACCGACTAATCTAACTCGAAACAGATTTAAATTCACCTAGGCAAAATAATGTGATGATTGTTTTTAGGAATTGAAAAAAAGGTTGGTGAATGCTATAGTTTTCACCATACCTTCCAGAAATGGTGAGTTTTTTATCTACAGTGATTCTTAATTAAAGGGACATGGTTTTCTTCTAATGTATAATGATCAGGTAATTGCTTATTCTTCCATAAAACTAAATCCTCATGAATGAAATTATCCCACAAATGATTTGGAAATAGAAATTGTGGTTTTTTATTTGAAAATTTGGAGGCATCATTTATAAAAATTCAAATGTGAAATATATACTTAACAAAAAATTTTTAAGTATATATTCACTCAAAAAGAATTAAACATGAGGTAGAGAAGATGGATTGAATTGGTAAAATATTATGATTGCATGATTAATTAATATCTTGAAAAATAAAACAAAGTGGTAGATTCATTGAGTCGAAAACATCATGCATCATTAACCATGTTATGTTTTCAACATAACCCCTTGAATAATGATTTGATGAATTTGGGATTGGAAGTTATTAGTCCAGGAAATTCCTATGTTTTGTTTCAGGTTTTAGTGCAGTAAACATTGTCAGACAGAATTAACCAAGAGTAGAAGGAAGATGATGAGTTACAAAAAAATGCAGAATTGGATAAAATGGGTATGTTTCCAAATTTAACATTGATAAATATTGTTTTTTGGGATTTTGAAAATGATTATATGTGCCCTGTGTTTCCAAGATGAAGAAATAATTTTTGTGAGAATCACATAGATCTCTATTTTTATTTCATCCTAGAATCACAAATATGTACAGAGGTCTTCAAAAGTATTACTGGTGGGATGGAAAGAAATAAGATATTATAGATTTTACCATGACATTTTTGACATGTCAACAAGTTAGAGTGGAGTGCAAATTACCGAAGGGGCTACTTCATCCTTTACTAGTTCCATAGTGGAAATGGGAAAATATATCCATGGAATTAATTGTGGGACTACCAAATACTTCTTGAGTTAAAAATACAATCTAGGTTACTGTTGATTGAAATACAAAATCTACTCATTTCCTTCCTATTTGAGATTCTATGCCTTTAGATTAGCTTTATTGAATGTACCTTGAAGTTATTATATGGTTACATGGAGTTCCACTTACTATTGTTTCTGACTATGATCTTAGGTTGACTTTTATCTTTTGGAAAGGCCTTTAGAAGTCGTTGGGAATAGAATTAAATTTCAGTACATATTTTCATCCTCAATCATATTGGCAGTAAGAATGGATGATTCAAACTTTGAAAGATATGCTTTGAGCTTCTTCAATGGATAACTAGGGATGTTGGGATTATCATATTTCATTAGTTTATTTTTCTTATAATAAAAATTTTTATTCCAGTATATAGATGAAATATTATGAGGTATTATATGGTAAGTGGTGCCGAACTCAAACTTTTTGGGATAATGTCAGGGAAAGGAAGTCGATGGGACCAGAATTAGTTGAGGAAGTGGATGAGAAAGTGAATATGATCCATAAATACATGAGTACAGCTCAGAGCAGACATAAAATTTATAGAGATAAAAGAAGGAAATACTTTTCTTATGAGGTAGGTGATCTTGTTTTTATTATAATGTCACCATGGAAAAGTGCTATGTGTTTTGGTAATAAAGGAAAGATGATTCTACAGTTCATTAGTCCTTATGAAATCCAGGTGAAATATTGATTGGTTGCCTAACGACTAGATTTTCCTCTGATTTTATCTCACGTACATAATGTTTTTGTTGTTTTGATTTTTAGAAAGTATTTTACAGATTTATCTCATGTTTTGAGACTAGAAATAGTTCATATTGAAGAGAACCTTGGTTATGAATAGAAACTTATTCAGATTATTGATCGAAGTGAAAAAGTATTTTGGAATATGGTGTGTTTAATGATATATTAATGATGTAATAATTATAGTAAACTCTTGAGGACTAAAATATTATATGAGGTGTCCCATGTGGCCAATAACATGGGAAAAAACAATGTTCAATCCCATTATTTTGAAAATACCACTAATGAGGTGACCTTGGGAATTAATTAAAAACTCTCTCACTTTAACTATAAATACCCCTCACCCCCTTCCTCTCACACCTCTCAAGTTTCTAGAATTCTCTAAATTCTTTGCAATACCCTTCCTAAGGCTCTTCCCCACATAAAAGGCCTATAGGTCTCACCAAAAGGCCAAAACCCAGGGCCTTACGTAGGATCTCAAGGATAAGAGATCAAGAGTTAAATATCCTCTTTCATTTTCTTATGTTTTCTTTTCAATTATTTTCTTTTCTAGTACTATCTTCACCTATTGTTATCCAAGAGGAATGAAAGATCCATTATTATATATATTCCTGATTTTTATCTTGTTTATGGGAAAATTAATCATCATCTTTTCTCTCCTCTTCCTCTTATTCTAAAAATAAAAACATCATATGTGATGTGTTTGTTTACCAACATTAAGGATTATGTGTCTTTAATTTTATTTAAATCCTTCAATTATTGTTGTAAAACCATTTTAATGGATTACATATTTTTTAATTTGTATGAAATGACATATATTATGTTATATAATTAACTTATATTTATAATATTAAAGGTATACGATGAAACAAGTTCATGATAATCGAAGAACCGCCAAAATGATCTAAATGAATATCACTAGTGATTTGTCTAATGAATCGTCCTCATAACATATAACCAACATTATTTATGGAATAATTTAATATTATAGAAAATATTAACACCAATACATTCCACTTATGGAGTTTTTTTATCCATTATAGAGGAGAATTTAATATGAACCAACCATGGAAATCATGTGAAGCATGGACCCGAAGCAATGGAAATAACAATATGTTATTAATAAATGGGTAGAATGGTGTTATAAAATGATCATATAAGGTGTTATAATCATGAATATTTTTCATTAAAAAATTAATAACACTCTTTTAGCCATTATATTGGATGTTTAAACACGTTTTAAGTAAGAAGAACCCAAGGTAATGGAATTATTAACCCAAATTCAACTCCTTGGGTTAACCTTCTACTTCATTAATTAAGTTCTACTAAGATTATTTGCATAATTAATTTCATTTATATTATGATGGATTTTTTGTATTTACAATGTATACACATAATCCTTTCATTATACTAGTTCTCCCTTAAATTTTATGATATTTTTAATGGACTCTCCTTTAAAAACCCTCTTTTAATATTCTATTTTATGATATTCGATATAAATGATTTTATGAAATTATCCATGTTTTATAATTATGTTATGGTTCTTGGGAAATTTTTATGATGAAGGGTGAGACCTATATCTCCCTCCAATGAATTAGTTATATGTAATTTGGATGTCTTTCATATAGTAACTCCAACTATAACTATGATGGTTGCACCATAAGGTAGTTGTGAGGGTTACATTGTAAGGTAGTTGGGCGGCTTACAAATCATAAGTTATTCGTGAGGGTTACAATATATTTAAGTAATTACTCAAGATAAATTTATGGTTTTATATACTTTCTCTAATGATTTATGGAAATATCATGTTTCACGAAGTATGTATATATGGGTGAGAAGTATGTCTTTGGAAAAATGATTTATTATGATTATAAGTATTCAGGGACTAAAGGTTTATTTCTTTTTATATACCATAAAAATATTTTTTTGTCCCATTTTATAAAAGTTTTACATAGGTTATAAGGATGTGTAATAGAAAAACTATATCAATTAAATTGTAATGATGATTTTCCAGAGAAATCATTTCATTGTTTTGTGTTAAACATTTTATGTTTTGGATGAAATGGACACTATTTTGGTGGTACCCATTTTTCATGCTTGTGGATTGATATGGATGAGTTATGTCCTAACATTATACAACAATAATCTGAAAAGATATTTTGGATTGTAATGAAATAAAATCTAGCTGAAATATCTAGATAATGTAAAGTTTAAGGCTGTGTACTTATATTTCTATTATTTCACATCATTCATAAGTCATTTTTATAGTTTTTTCTATTATATGTGTGTTTTATTGTTTTTTTAAAAGTACGTTTCTGATCATTAGGATAAAATTATTCACCTAGTTTAAAGGTATTATTAAACATTTCAAAAATCATACTATGTTTTTTTACCATTTCACACAAACCAGAGGTTTTTTTCTTAGTTTTAACCCCCTAATGCAGGCATTTAAAGACCAACATACCATTTAATGCTGCTTATTTTGACTATATAGGCACATCTCATGTATGATTGATGTTTCATTTACTCGTATAGGTTATAATTAATTCATATAATTTTATCCAATGATTTTACATTATACATATGTCATTTGTTATAGTTTTGACAATTACATGCATATTTTATTGTTTTTGAACCAAACAAAGTTTATTTATAGTATTCATGAGAATATGAAACACCTCATTGAATTTTTCATCTTCCCATAATTTTCAATAATTGATTAAATTTTGTTATAGAGTGGTTTCATGGTAATTTAATATCATTTTAATTATTTTAAACATGTGATGCATGTTTTTAATAGTCGTTAAATATTTTAAAACTACTTATTCGATGTGTTTATGAACACAAACATATGGTTGTTATGTCATTTATTCATACATGTTAAAAATAATATTTTTGTCATTTTCATAGGATTTCACATCATTTAAAGATTATTTGTTATCATAATATATTTCACACAAATATTTTACTGATTTTAAAATAGTTAATGTTTTTTCAGTCATCCTGAGAAAAACACACATCTGACTGACATTCAGTATACTAAAAATTTTCATAGATCACTCAATGGTATTTTTTATTTGATTTCTAAGAAATTCGAGAAAATTTTCTTTTTTGTCCCACTAATGCATGCTTTTGAAGGATGTCAAAAATATTAAAAATATATTATTCGGTACTTTTGGGAACACCGCACATCTGATATATGTATCAACTACTCATACATGTCAAAAAAATTACATAAACAACATTAGTATTATTTTCACATAATTTTTAGGGTTTTTCTATGGTTTTTAATGTTATATATATGTTTTAATGTTTTTAAAAATTAGAAGTTTTTGTCTAATCATGTTGAGTAAATAAAACATCTTACTAACATTCTGTCTCCGAAAAAAATTCACAAATCACTCTACTGTTGTTTAAAAAAAGATTTCATGGCACTAAGAGGCTACTTTCTTGGTTTTTAACCACAGATTCAAGTTTTTTAAGTCTATAAAAACATTAAAAGATACTTATTTGCTCTACCAAACAACATCACATGTCTAATTAATGTTTAATCTACTCATACACCTCATATATAATAGAAAAATTAATTCTTATGATTTCATGTAATTTCGATGTACTTTTCTTTGGTTTTGATCATTACACACATGTTTTGGAGTTTTTAGAGCATTGAAATTGTGTTTCCAGACATCTTGAGAAAACAATGATTGATTTAAGTACCGCCTTCTAAATTTTTTATAAATAATTCTATTTTTTTGTATAATTTTATAGAAATTGGTGGATGTATTTTTGGTTTTTACCCCTATACACCCATTTTTAATTACCTACAAACCATTAAAAATTGCTTATTTGGTTCGTTCGAGCTCACTAATTTCCCAATTGATGTGTCATCTTCTCATTCAGATGATACAAAATACCAAAATAATTATTCAGTAATTTCACAACATTCAGAGGTTGTATTCTACTATTTTTACCATTAAAAGAACATTTTAATGTTTTAAAAAATAAGAAAAATCTATCTTCAGTCATCATAATAAAATGGCCTATATGATTAACATTTTATATACACTAAATTTTTAAATATCACTATAATGTTGTTTTGAAAATTATTAAATCATAATAAGAGTTCATTCTCTTAGTTTTGACCCAGAATGCCTTCTTTTAAATTTCATAAAACCATTAAAATATTCTCATTTAGCCATTCTATGCTCATTTTACTTCAGATTAATGTTTTATCTAATCATACATGATAATTAATTTCAAATAAATATTTCCTATTATTTGACATTATTCATGGGTTGAGTGGTATGGTTTTTACCATTAAACATGTGTTTTACTATTTTCAAAACACAAATGTTCTTTTTTAGATCATCTTGAGAAAATGAAATATCCAATTTACATTATGTATCCATTATTATTTCAAAAATAACACTATTGTTTTTGTCGTATGATTTCATGGTTATCATGTGTATTTTTCTTTGTTTTGACACTCTAAATCGTGTTTTTGAACGCTATCAACCCATTAAAAACTACATAACCAGTCCATATGTTCCTCCAATATATCAGATAGATGTAATTTCTACACATCAATGTCAAAAATGTTATAATTATTATTCTCTTAAGATTTCATGTCATTCATATATTTTTTATATGGTTTTGAAGGATTCTTACACATTTTAGTTTTTTAAACACTAAATGTGAATTTTTTTTATCTCAAAAAAAAGACACATCCTATGGACATGCCTTCTTTAGTAAAATTTCAAAAATCACTATACTATTTTTTTATTATGTTTTTAGGGAAATAAGAGACCATTTTCTTAGTTTTAACCACATGAAACATGTTTTTAAAGGCTCTCATACCATTAATAATTTATATTCAGTTTATTTTCGAGTATAACACACATTCAATTGATGTTTTTTATTCTCTTAAACATCATAAAAATTATAAATATAAATTTTATATTATTTCTCATTATTTAAAAGTCACTGTCTTTGGGTTTTACTATTACACACAGGATTCAGTTTTTTGAAAAACAAAAAAAATATGTTTCAATTCATTTATATATGAATATATATCTACTCTATGTGTTCAATACTCAATCATTTTACAAATAAAAATGTGATTTATTTTGAAATATTTCATGAAAATCATAAGATATTTTCATGGTTTTAACTGCCAAAAACTTGTTTTTATAGGTCATCAAAAGATAAAAAACGACTTATTCATTCCTTTTGAGAACAACACAACTCCTATTGATGATATCACTACTCTTACATTTAAGAAATAATATAATGAAAATTTTCATATTATTTTACATAATTTAGTGGTCTTTTGGTAGGGTTTTGATCAATTAATGAACATTTTAGTTTTTTTAAAATAACAAAATTATGTTTATACTCCTCCCAATAAATCAACATGTTTGATTTGCTCATAGTGCACTCAAATATTTATAAAATATCTTTTTGGATTTTTTTATGATTTCACAATAATCAGAGGTATTTTTATATATTTTGCTAAATACACTCATGCTTCAGTGTTCTTATGACAGAAAAAGTTAGTTTTTGGTCATCTTGAGAAAAAAATGTCTGATTAATGTTGACTATGTCAAGAAATATTCAAAATCACACTAAATTAGTTGTCATGTGATTTCATGGTAATCATAGGTTTTCTTATTTGTTTTGACCCTCTAAAACTCATTTTTAAAGGCAATCAAACCATATAAAACTACTTATTCACTACTTTTGAGCACACTACAAATCTAACTGAAATTTCATCTTCTCATACATGTTACAAAAATTACAGAGCCAATTTAGTTATTATTTTATGTGTAAGACCTTGAGAACATAATATATATAATATTAAGTTTAATAAATCCACTTGGTTGATGACATTTCCAAAAGCAACATCAAATTAAAACAAAACCATGAACTATTTAGACTATAATAACTATGTTGCTGAAATATTAGAAATGAATATGAGTTACCTATTTATAAAATATATCTGTTAATAAAATATTGGATAAATTTTAATATGAATGAAGATCTATTAGTTTACATAAAATGAATAATAGGATTGTTCATTTTTTAGAAAATTATTTTTTATAAAATGATCCCTTTATGTGGTACACATTTTTACATAAAAAACATAGGATTAATTATAAATTACTATTTTTATTAATAAATTTTTCATACCAAATTAGTTTCTAGATGATTTCAAACTAGAATAAAAAATATTTAATAGTTTAAAATGTGAGTTTTATTAAAACATTTTTCCTTTTATATTTTATTATTTTATTCCAAAAATGAATTAATAAATTTTGGAATTTTATATTAATAAAAATTAACTTCATTTTTCAATACCTCATTTAAAAATTGACTCAGTGTGTATTTTTATTCATTTTCTTAAAATTTAATTTTTAGTTGATGAATAAGTCTTTCACGAAACTTGTATATTGTATGACTTTATCGTTGTATAATAATGATATATAAAGTTATAAGACTATTTAAATAATCAAATATGAATATGAGGAAAAAAATCCATTTTGAAATTTTTTGTGAACCTAGAAAACCTATAAAAAAATTTGTAAATATTTAAAATAGTACATTAATATTAAAAAATGTGGAAGGTTTTTTATTTTAATCGATTGTTTTTTAAGGGATATTAGGTTTTAGCTTAACATGGAAGCATCATATCCTTTATCTGTTTTATAAAAAAATAATTTCTATAATTAAAATTATCACCCAATATAATTTTATCTTATATATAAATTTACTACTTAAAAAATAATAATCTATAATAAATTTTTACATGAGTTAGTGTATTTATTTTAAAAATAAAATTTCACACCTACAACAACCCTTGATCAAGTATCCCAATGTTGGTGGGTACTTTTTTACATTATCATAAGATATATACTAGAAGACCAAATATTCTATTATTCGTATATAAGTTTATATAAACATGAATCTCACATAACATTTCCAAACATAAAATAAAAAACATAATGAAAGTAAGTATATTTCATCCATGAACTCGTTAAAACATTATTTCATCATATTCTGTAGATAAGAAATAAAATAGGGTGATCTCAAATTATCGATAAGGGTTATGTATAGAGGATATTATCTTGATTAAATAAGTAATTACCAATATGGAAAGATAAATTACCAAAAACACATACCATTTAATCAATAACATGAGCATGAATAATAAAATAGAAGGTGTAAATGAAGATAAAATTATGATATAAAAATAATCACATGATATTAACAATTTTCCTAGTATATTATTCAAAGTAATATCATAATTATTAATAACTTATTTTATAACAATGGAATGCTTAATTTTGGACATCATAGCTTATTGTCATGGCCTCATTAGAAAAATCCTACACAAATGGTAAGGACATGACAAAATAACCAAACTAGTCTATCTTATTAGACCTACCAATGCATCAAGATGATATTTAATTTAAGTCCCCACACATAAATTAATAATCTCAATGCATTAATCATTTGAATAAACATTCCAGAATAATAAATATTCTTTAAAAATAAAAAACTATCTATATTGAAATAACTAGAATATATAATTTCCATACATTCTTTAATCAAAATGATCATAAACTATCCAAATAGAGAATAAGGATGGTATCAATATGATATATACAAGGAATCAAAATTAAAATAAAGTTTTCTTATCATTTATAAATAGAAACACTCCAAAAAGATCATTAACATAAATATTGAGTAAAATATCATTACCACTCGTTAAAATCACTTTAATTTTTTTTAAAAGAACATAATAATTAGAAATATTTTTTTTTGAAAATAACCTTGTAAACATGTAATGGAATATTTGAAAAATTTAGTGGTTATAATGGAATGAAATTATGTACATGTTTTATAAGTTAAAAAACGTTCCTCTCACACATTTTTAAGTGATGTAAAAAATTACATCATTTAGAAAATGAAAAAAATATTCCATAAACTATTTTTTAATTAATAAAATGTGATAATTAGATTTACTAAATCATTAAAGACTAGAAAATTATTATAAAAAAACATTTAAGAAAAATATATATGTGGAGGATTAATATTCTTGATCTAGTAAAAAATCATGTTTGTTTTCCTTAAAAACATTATTTCATTTTCTTCAGCACTTAACAAGATGAAAATGAAAGAAAAACATATAATTTATATAATTAACCTAATAAAAATAAAATGTGATTTTATTATGATATAAATACTATATAATTTCTCCCATGGACACATAAACATAAAAAATCCTTATTAATGAAGAGATTGGGAGATAAACCCATAATTATTTTACAAATTTTGATTCTTAAACACCACGGAATAAATAACATAAAATATTACCTTAAAAGACATGTGTATAAATATATTAATTATATAAAATATCTATTGGATAATATATTCACCACATAAAATAAATTAGTGGTGAATATTGTATACGTATCACATAAGTAAAAGTGTGATGAGGTACCCTTACTTCTGGTATGACCCACCATATACATTATTTATCATTCTAAAAAATAATCATAAGTTAATTAGATACTTTATTAAGAAGATTTAATTGTTTACTAAACTTTTTATATTATTTATCTTCATTTTATATTCAATTATATAATCATTTATGTCCACATAGGGTGTTTAGATGATATTCATCTCATAAGTATAAAATTACTTCAACAGGTTTATAATGGCCAATGAGGATATTATTTAATCATATCTAGTATTATAATCATGAAATAACTATCATTTTGATACATCAATAATACTTTTAAATCAAACCTTGAAATATTGTTATAAAAAATGAACTATGTTACAATCATAGAGATAGTAGGCCATACGTGTGTATGAGTAATGATTCAATTTTTCAATGATCATGATGGAAAAAAGGGAACTATTATTTAATGTTTTAAAAATGATACTTATATAACAAATATCACTTATATATACCATCTATGTGATGGAGTTATGAAAAATGAATAATATCACTTCATGAAGGTTTTAATCCACATGAATAGATGAAAAATGTTATCACTTTTAATGAATTGAAAGTTAAAAAAATATGTGATATATTACATTTATAGAAATATAAATATTTCATGAATAATATATATATATATATATATATATATATATATTTAATCTATCATTATTAACATTCATGATAGGAGATAATGGAAACTGAATTACATTGGTTCGTGAAGCTGTAGTCCACCGTACACACAAACGATGGTTTCTTTTACCATCTGATAGAAGATGAGATGGATGTAAGTAATTAAATCAAAATAATAAAATTTCAATATATTTTATATAAATATTTTGTTATATCATCATGGTGAATGATATTTTATGTGGTGAAATAAGAAATAAAAAATTAATGGTTAAGAACTATACCACATTTTGGAAACCTTTTTAGCTTTACATAAAAATCATACCTTGGATGGTTTTATAATAAAAATATTCATATAGGACAAGGTAATGGAAATAAAGAAGGTATTTTGGTAGTTATTGGAAGATAAAAAAGGATTCTAAATTATGAAGAACATATGAGAGGAGGTGCTTTTTTATAAGCGATTGTATGGGTACATTTTGAATTTTGTAAAATATTAAATTAAAATTAATTAGTTTTCAAGTAAAAATTACTAAAAATATATATATTTATAATATAGTATTAGTATGTTTCTAAATACTAACATAAAAAATTATAAACATCTTTAGATAAGGTTTTTACTCTTATCTATTCATCTTAACCAACATTAACCCTTTTTGAACATTACTGTGATAAAATTGATTATACTCTTTATAGGAAAATGTGGTTAAAATAATAGGAATATTGGAAGATAAATGGGACATGATTGATATTATCAACCATATCACAGTTAATTGGAAGAATACAATATTTTTTTTAAAGTTTTAATTATTTTTAAAAATATTACTTATTATAATGTATCATTAATGATATTTTTAGAGCTATTAATTTAATTTTACTTTGAAAACAAAATTACATCCATATAATTAGAATATAATACCTTAAAAATCATTGAAATTAATTATTTTTCTATAAATTATTGAACATAATAATTAATTTAATTTTCACTATATTTTATATTTTAAGAAAAATATTTTATATTTATGTTAATTGGATGAATATTGTGTCAGGGTTGTGTATGAATTTAAGGATGTTATATCATTACTAAAAATTAAAAAGAAAATACCATTAAACATATAGTTAATCATACATCCTAAAGTTATCATTAATAACTATGATAAATAACTTTATAATCATATAATGTAGCGAAATTCATATTCAATTATCTTACCTCATATTTTGATACTAACCTGAATGGTAATCATTAACTTGAACATAAATACCCCCAAAAAATATCTCATTTTCATGTAAAAACTTTTTAAACGATATGTTTTTATTAAAAAAATTATTTTTTCCAAAAAATAAAAGAATCCAAATTGATTAGTATTACCTTAATATCAATGACCATATTAACTAAATGGTTATCTAAAACATGAAACTTATTTCCACAAAATGTAAAAGTATTTTTCCTCAAATAAACTTCTCAAAAAAATATAATTAACCAAAGGGTTTTATTCCTATTAATGCGACCCAATTTATACTTAATCATATTAAACTCTCATCATATAAAACATAAAAAGGGGTTTCAATACCATTAAACATATGATCAGCCTTATAATTATCAACACAAGACAATGAAGGTTTTTCTCATATTACAATGGAATATTATAGATTCTATTTTCCCATTAAACATAATGGTTCTCAATGAAAATGTAAATTAATCCAAGAATATCCCCTAGAGTGTTAGACATAGTGCGTTGTAAGGAAATGATCTCCATAAACCAGTATAATGGTTGATATATATTTGACCAACTCTTTGTGGTGTTAATACACCGAAATGAATATGTTCCAAATCCACATCTATTTATAATATCCATATAGGGATGTATTTCTAATAAAACCACAAAATAAATAACCTTCCAAAACATTAGTATGTTATCCAATCCATTTATGTATCCATAATTCCCAGTTATAGGGAAATTTTCCCTACACATGTTTTCCTAAATCAAGTTCCAAATATTTTTACCAATCTTACTCTCATACCAACAATAAAAACCTACATCCTAGTAACCTATAGTCAGTGTTTGTTTTATTACATTGGATTAAGATTCAAACAATCAAAACCAGTGAGACTGTATTGAATGGTTTTCTTGGATAATGAGATATATATTTGATTCTCACATAACATTTGAAAAGATAAAATATATAACATAATGAAAGTATATATTCTTCATCCTTGAACTATTTAAAATATTTTTTATTCATATCATTGACAAAGGAAACAAAATAAGTTTGATATCATATTCCTAATAAGTGTTAAATATATTGGCTGATATCATGAGTAAATAATGACTAAACAGTATAGTAAGGTAAATAACTAAAAATAGATGCGAGTTGATATCATGAAAAATAGTATGTAAGGTTTAAATGAATATTAAATAATTAATATAAATAATCACATGAGCATGAAATTTATCGAGGGATATTATTGAATATAACTGAATAGTAATTAATAAAAAAATCTTAATTATGGAATGTATAATATGAATCATCATAACATTCTATAAAATCCTCATTCTAAGGCATCATACATAAATGAATAAGTCCTATACCAAATAAAAAATATATTTTTTCTCATGAGACATGTCGATGCATCGAGGTATTATGTAATTCTAAGCTGCACATTCCATAAATTAATTCTAATGAATTAATTATATTAATAAACAAAAAAAATTAAACAATATTCTTTAAAAATCAATAACATTAATTATTGAATAAATTATTATATGAAATTTTAATAATTTCTCTCGTAAAAAATGATCCTGAACCAGTAAAAGAAATAATAACGATGATATCAATACAACATTTCATCATTGAAGCATAAGTAAAATAAAGGGTTATTTTTTAAGATGAATGGAAATATAATGAGATAATCATTAAAACATTATTACAGAAAATAAGCATTTCTATCATGAAAAAAAATCCTTAATATTAAGAAATACATTTCCTTAGAAAATAAGCTTCTAAATATGTAATAGAAGCATAGAAACACTAATCAGTACTAACAATGATAAATTTCATTCTTTCTATATAAGTTTAAAAAAAATTCATTTAAATATTTTTAAGAATAGTAAAAAATTATCTCATTCCTAAAACATATAGAAGAATCATTTATAACCATTCTTTAAAAGTCAAACATGGGTAAAAATTTCTTTAATAAATCATTAGAGAATATAATAAATAATAACTAAATTTTTCTAATAAAAATATAGATATTGAATAAAATGAATCATGATTGAGTAGAAAAACATTTTCATTTTTCCTTAAAAACATTATTTTTCTATCAAGAGTGTATAATGATTAAAAATGAATGGAATACATGTTATTTATATAAATATCATGAAGAAAATAAAATATATTAGGTATAAGATATAAATATAATATAATTTCCTAGCAGATACATAAACATAAATAGTCCCAAATAGGGTTGACATTAAGAAATGAACTCTTAGTAATTTGTAAACATATGATTCATAACCCTCATGAAAGAAATACCATAAAATAAAACATTAAAAAATTAATATAAATATATATATAATATAACATACCAATGTGAAAGTATATGCACCACACAAAATAAATAAGGGTTGAATATTGTATATGTATAAAAAAAGTAAAAGTGGGATGATAAACCTATACCTAAGGTCTGACTCCTCACATAAATCTTTATATTTTTGAATAATAAAATTATATTGCTTATTTAACTCATTGATTACCTTTTTAATGTTCAATATTCTATTTTATTAAATTTATTTTCATTTTGTCTTCAATTACTTAATCATTTAAGTTACTGTCATACATTTGAATGATATTGGGATTATAAGCCCAAAATAAATTCAACTGGATGACTTTGGTAAATGAGGTCATAATGAGTTAATATCAAGAAAAATAATTATAAAATGATTATAATTTTTTTAATACAAATATAATTTTAAAAACAACTATGAAGTACGGTTATGAAAAATGTTCTACATTGTAATCATGGAAATGGTAAGTCGTATATATGAATTAGTAACATTTCCATGATTCAAGATCATATTGGAAAGAAGTTAAGTATCATTATTCTATTTTATAATGGTCATTATATCATATATATTATTTTATTTCTTCAAATACACTTATATATACCATCCATTTGATGCGGTAATGGAAAATGAATCATATCAATTCGTGGAGGAGGTAATCCAAATATACATACAAACAATATTAATATCATTAAGAAAATATGTGATATGTTAAATTACAAAAAATGATAAATATTTCAAGAATATTATTTATATAATCATTAAATCAATCAACATAAACCACCATGAGAGGCGATGATGGAAAGAAAATTACATATGTTTGTGAGGCTCTAGTCTTCAATTCACATGAATGATGCTTTCATTTCCCACTTGATTTAATATGATATGGATATAGGTTATTACATTAAAATAATAAAATCTTTGTATATGGTAGTTATTTATGTTATTAAATCATCATGGTTGAATAATAACTGAAGCAGGTGGAAGAAGAAATAATATCAAAAATCTCGGTTAAGAATGATACATCTTCTTTGAACAACCTATTTAACTATACATAAAATGGCATCATAAGAGTGATTTAATACAAAAAAATACTCAAGTACATGTTAATCGATTTATCTAGTGGATTTTGCATTGGATTGGTAGAATCAAATGGATTTTTATGTGTGGAGAAAAAAGGAGATGAAGTTCCCTTTTATATGTGAGCTGAGGGGCACATTTTAAATTACTTAAACTAATAAATTAATATTATATAGTTATCATGGAAAAATGAACCAATCTAAAATAATTAAAATATAGGAATCGTATTGGTTGAAATACTATCATCCAATAAAATTTGGACATTTTTATACTAGGTTCTTACAAATATCACTTTTTTTAAATAGTGTTATCCCTTTTTCATAATTACTAAGACAAGAATAGTTTTACTCTTTAAGGGAAAATAAAGTTAATATAAAAGGATATTTTTCAATAAATGGACCATTTTTTAAATTTTAAATTATATCACAATCACTTGTCCAAATATAGGATTTTTATTAATTTTAAATCATTTAGTAAAATAATATTTATTATAAAATATCATTAATGAAATTTTAGGAACTATTCATTTAAATTTAAATTGTAAATATCTTAAGAGTAATAGAATTAGAATATAATCCTTTATCTCATTAATAAGATGTTATATTTATCTAAAAATTTCATGTAACTCAATAATATATTGAATTTTACTACTAATAATATTTTTAATATCATTCATTTTATTTTTCTATTAATTGAAAAAATATTCTGTGAGTGTTGAATAGTAATTTAAGGTTATTTTTACCTAAAAAAATAGGGAATAAATAACCATGATAAAAAATCACTTATATTTCAAATAACTATTTTTAATTGAACATAACATATTTTTATCACTATCGTAATATATTATTATTGTTAAAAACAAGAATGTGACATTTTTTACATTATATTTTATTTAAATATTATAAAGGTAAAAATATAACAAGCATGAAACCAAATGGCCACATATTTGATAATTTGATGGAAAAGTGTCTCTTTTTTAAGTTTCACTTTTTTCCAGTATTATGAAGGCAATTTTAAGTGTCACCTTTTCCCCTATCATATTATTTTTAACCTTAATTTTATTATTTACCCTTATAATGGTTCTATATGTTAATTATATGTACTATTAATAATTATTTTAAATAAAAGGGAAATATTAATCAAATTTGGACCACCTTATTTCCAATATTAAATTCATTTTTTAGGATTCAAATCATATAATTGGTATAATTTAATTTTAAATTTATCTCGAAAATTCAATAAAATATAATTTTTTGAAAAATGTATTTTTTTAAGTATGATAATATTGTTATACAAATTTCAGTTATTAAATTCATTAAAAGAAAAATAATTTTATTATATTTAATCAAAAAAATTTAATGACATTTTAAAAATCATACCAATTTGAAGATGAAATTTGTATCACTTTAAAAGGAAATACATTTTCAAATAAAAATTAGTATTTTTTAACTATTCATTAAGAAATCAATATTTTCAAAATAAAATCAAATTTTCATCATAAGATAATTTTGATATGATGATTTAAATAGGATATAATTTTTGAAAAATATAATTTCTTAATGTTCCAAATATTATTTATAAATGCTTCTCACATAAATCAATAAAACCCATTTTTGAAGAAAGAATATTTTTCAAAAATAAAATGAATTTACTAAAGAGTAAGTTATTAATTACCATGGTAAAATAAAATTGGATAAAATATTAAAAAGTTAAAATAAATGTCCTAAAACATTGAATATTTTCTCCAAAATGAGTGTTTGAGGTTATTTTTAACATAACTCGTTAAATTCACATATTTTTTCCATTATTCATTTTAAAAGTATAATGGTGATGTTATATTGAATAAAATGTAAGGGCTAATTCAAAGAAAACCATTACCTTAACTTGTAAAATAGATACATCTACACCACATCATTTCTAACCTCTCTTTATAATTTCCTCTTGAAAATAAAAAAAAAATCTCCCCCTAAAACCCGTTGCCTCTTTAAAAATATTTTTTCTCTATTAGTTTTTAGAAGTAAATTCATTTCAAGGAGACATATAATGAAAATTTACTTCCCTAACATGTATATAATCAACTATACTGATTTTCCACAAAATTACATACGTTATAATTTCTTCTAGAATAACTTATATTAAGATATTAGTATAATTAATATAATTTAATATTACATTACTATGGGTATTTTACTTTTTATTTATATTCCCTATACATTAAGAAAAACCAAACTATGGTTTATGTGTTGTGTAGATTAGCTCCTCTATGACTCAACGTGTTTTTTCTTCCTTAAATTCCTTAAAATATTGTATCTAAGGATGATATTAAAGGAAAAAATATAATTCATATGATATCATTATGCTTCGGAAATGATTAATTATATAACATACTAAATATATCAATACAAAATGATTGTTGTAAATTCAATTATTCAAAACTATAATTCTAATAGGACAACCTTTTGTCAAAATTGTGTAATATTTTCATATGCATTACATGTTCATGTAATTTGTTTTAATTGTGATATATAAAACTAATAATAACTGGATAATATCATTACGCTATTAATTTAATGATATTATAAAAAACAAAGTCATAATTATTCATTAAATTGTGGTATGTCCAAATTTGGGTTTCTTTAACAACCTCCATTAATAGTAATATTAATTTGTATCATGAATTACAATGGGGAAATAATTTATTTTATAATATGATATAAATGTTTAAATAAAAATTTTATTTGTTTTTTGAGATATATATATATATATATTTAGTTCATTAACTAAGAATAAACCTTTCATTCATTATGAATCATTGAAACGTGGTCATCATTGATTTCTTCTTCATGGTCCATAACCAAAACTGATGAGAAATGAAATTATTGATTTATAAAATATCTTGTATCATATATTAAATTATTTTAAATGACATAATAGTGATGGATATTGGAAAAATTATGGATTCAATCACATCATGGATCATTTATTTAAGGAAATTAATCAAATTCATCAGGATTTTTGGTTCATGTGTAGAATGGATTAGGATAAGGTAAGAATTGTTTATAGAAAAAACATATCTATGACACATGTTTTTTATTCTGCACCTAATTTCATTTTTTGTGTATACAATGAAAATTTTAGATATATTAATATGAATTGTATTTTACTATTGATATTTTATATTCAATTACAAGACCACTATTTCAAGGGGTTTTGGTTTAAGTGGTACCCAAACTGCAAGGGTATTATTGGTCTATGTTATAATTCATTAATACATGTTACATTTTATACACCATGTTCCCATTATATTTTTCATTATTTATTTTTTATCCAATGAATTTTCAATATTTTAATTCTTTATATGTCATTGTATTTACTAGAAAAATCATGTTTCCATATTCATGTGGGTATTGATTTAATAGTTTTCCCATTATTAATGAATTTTTTGTAAATGAAACATTCAATTGATATGTTATGATCATTATATTTATCTTATTTCATATAAGAGAGGTACATTGTACCCTTTATTATATTATGGGGTATTCTTAAATTTTATAAAGTTTTAACACATAAACTCATTTTTAATTTTTTTCATGCTTCATGGAGTATGTTTCCCATAATGATATTGGTAACTGATGTCTTATTTCCCAAAGTTATATTGTTTCATCATGAAAGTATTTCTTCCATTATTGGGTTCTCCCAAATAATTTTTTTTATTATATGTTATTTTTTAATACACTTTTTGAAAATTATTTTTTAATGGAAATAAGTTTATTATACTGTTTGGGCAATGTGAGTTTTACAAAAATGACTTCTTAAAATAAATATTGGGGTTTCCTTTCACACTCACATTTTTTTCCTCTCCACATTTATATAATAAAAAATTTTGTTCTTTAAAGGATACATTGTTAATTTGTTTTCAAAATTAAATTTTTTCAATTAATTTTACACCACCTTTTTCAAAATTAACCTTTTAAATAGAAATGTATGTTTTATTTTATAATAATATTAAAATAGATTTATAAAATACCTTTTATGTTTTATCATCCATTTACCGCATTATTTTCGAAATATTTTACCCTAATAGGGTTTAGGATTCATGGTTTTTTATTAATATATATATATATATAGTATAATTGTGGGAATTTAACACATGGAATCAAACAATTAAATTTTTGAACCCATCTTTTATGTTACAATTTCGATGAAATATTTTTTAGATGATTTTTTAGCTATGTCAACTTCCTTCTACGTTTCCATTGCTACACTAGGGTTATATTTATTTAAAACCATCAACCTTATTTTTATAGATTTATTATGATCATGTTATTATATACTTGAACTATATGTATACCCATGACATTATATTTTATAAAAATCATATTTTACATAATTTAGATATAATAATGATAATGTAGAAATAATTTTATTCTATTGACATACAAAAAATTATTTCAGTAGCATATATTTTTATTCCAATATGGTAGATTATTATAAAGATAATCATGTATTTTATAAAAATATACCACATTTTTAGGATGTTTTTTGATCATATTATTAATTTTATTGTCTTTGGAAAATGTATTGACATTATTAATTTTCATTGACTACTAATGTTGGTTAATCATGTATTATTAGTATATATTCTTCAATATAAGGATATTCATGCTTTTATTTTTCAAATTATTCCATAGTTACTGGTATGAAAAGTTTTTTTGACTCTTATTTTGAATATATTTCACCAAATTAGGTGATGAGTGGGGACAAAAATTATATAGTACCTCAATGCATCAATAGGTCTCATGAGAAAAAATGGGTTTGAGTATTTGGTGTATGCCTATCAAATTCAGCAAGATATCTGGGATGCGATCTTGATTATTGGTAAAGTATCATGGAATAACTCCTTAAAAAATTGTTTTTGATATCCGAAATTATGAATTCTACTAGTATAATATGATGATTATTTATATTTTGTTTTTATTTATTTTTATAGATATAACATGTGTTTATTTCCAAGATGACTATGGATTCATGTTTTTTACCTATTCCTACAAAAATATTTATAAAATTTTTATGCCATAATTTATTTAGTTATATGTTTCCCTTACTGAGTGATTGATCCCCCCTTTTATATTTTACCATTCCCTGGGTTATGATGAAAAATTGTAAACACTGAATATTTATAAGGATGTCACATGTACAAGAATTATTATAGATATTGAATACATATAATTAATTAATTATTTTACTCTATATATTTAAAATATGTCCATTGGTTAATAAATAAATGGACTTTATTAGTTTATGATGTGTCTTAATTATCAAAAGCTCTAAACCTGAAAAGATCCTATAGATGTTAGAGATTCAATATTAATTATTGATTATTTAAATTAAAGATATTTATTTATTGGAGTTTATAATTGTAATTAATAAGAGTACGAAAGGTATGTCTTTATGAGCACAAGATCCAATAGTGTGGGTACAAGGAATCTTATTAGGTATCAACTGAAAGGGTCAAATGACATTGAGGATAAAGATGTTATTTATGGAATATTTAATGGTTGATAATTTATGGTTGATCAAAATAGATAACACTTTTTAATAATATATGATTTAATTCTAAGGAAATAATTTAAATTTAATCTGTGGATTTGGATGAAATAAATTTCAATAAAATCCATGGAATAAATATATGAGTTGGATAACATCCCACTATTTTGGAAAATTATAGGTTATATAGTTTTTCCTACCTATACATAAATTTCTATATACTATAAAGTGGATTCAATTATGGGAAAACAACACATAGGAATAATCACCCTAAAACCAATTGGTTTAGTATTGACTCAATCAACAATCTGATGTACGATGATTGGGCCTAATATTGTGAACTCGGTGAGATGTTCCCATGGGATATTCTTTGGTTAATCACATACTCATTATGAACTATTATGATTTATTTAATAATTATGTTTCCTTTTTTGGTTAGATAACATAATAAAAAATAACTTTTAATAACCAAGGATTGAATAAATAAAATCGTAGTATGATTTGAAAGTATCATATGTTAAAAATATAGGTGTTATAAGGGGAGAAAAATTCATATTGACATTTTTTATTCTTATTTTCCATATTTTATTACCCATTTTGGCTTTATTATTTTTTCAAAATAGGATCATAACAAAGTATGTACATATTCAATGTTCCATGAAACCACCATGTCTTATAATTGAAAAGGGATAATACTTAATTCATTGAGAACCTTCTTATTTTCCTATTATGATAGAATATGTGACATTCCTATTATAAACAAGGGTAATAATATTGATGATTTATTAATCATCAAAATAATAGTTTTTTCTCATTATTGAGTGATATTTATCAATGATATTATGGTATACTCTAACTTTTATGAGGATTATGTGAAACATTTAATAATTATTCTTCAGTAACTGTAATTTAAATGTATGGAAACATATATTTAATGGTATTGATAACCATGAAAATAGACTTTGTGATAATGTTATATTTTGGTGTTAACTACTGGAGAACAAACAATTTTTATATGGATAACACTTAAGATTAAAATATACATGATGTTGAGAGAATAATGGGTTATTTTAATTTTACAAATTAAGATAGATAGGGTTGGTCTCCTCAGGATGGATCATTAATTCACCCTATTTTTGGAGATGTTTATCACAATTTTGGGAATGTGATATATAATTACATGTTTGTGAACTTATAAATAAGTGGTTAATAAAATAATAGGGTAAAATATAGAGTTAATTTTTAGAGTTATGTATAATATCATTTTTGTTTAATGAATTGGAGTTTTGAATAAGATTTGGTAGAGTTGTGTTATTGAATTTATATAAATAGGGTTTATAAATACATGATTATATGATTTTATAAATGAATAATTTTATTTGAGGAATAATAATTTAGATTTTTTGAGAATATATTTCATGGATTATTGGGATTGAATACTTTCATAAGTGCATAGTAATTTGGGATCATTGTTTTAAATATTTTTTTAATAAATATGAAAGAAAGAAACTCAATCCAACCTAAGATGAACCCTAAATAATATATATTAAACTATGAGTAGTTTAGTTTGAACTAAAAGAACTATAGGCAACAAAAAAAGATAAACATCACAATCCTATAACATAGAAAATAAAAGGGAATTCCTATTCCACTCATACATCTAGAAGTTGGTTATGAAAAAAGTGTACAGGGTACAATTACCCTCCAATCAATAGTGCCAGATGTCTAATTGGATTTTTATTCATTTAAAACTATTTTTTGGTATCTTTTCAATGAATATTAAATAATTACCCTATTTTTTTTGTATACCAAGTGGATGTTTATGTAAATTTGATTCTTGTTGTTCTTTCATTAGATGAAAGTTATGTTATTATAGTGATGGATTAACTATTTTAGCATAGATTTCATATTTACTAAATATTTTTGATATTACCAACTACATAATTATTATTGAAAATGGATGAGGGTAGATAAAACAACCCACCGCCACCACTGTAAGATATTAACATCACGTATAAGATAATAATGGTTCATCTTCATCATCATCCATCAATGTAACACCACTACGAGAAGGCCCTAATTTAGTTTGTGAATTTAAAATCACTATTTCAATGGTGGATGTAGAATATAATCCATAGAATCCACCACTAGTGAAATAGGACATTATAGTGAGGTGATTAAGGGGGTGGTCACCCTGTTACCCTAAGGATGAAAGTTGTTTGAGAATTAGGTGCACTGTCCTTGACTACATAAGCCCATGAAACATCTTTGGGAAATATTTAAGGTTGTATAAGGAAAATTTCAGACATATGATATCACACCCATAGAAAATGTGGCAGATGTATCTATTCCCTTCAATACTTCAGATAGGAGGTCTTCACAGAATGGGTAGTGGAGGGACCAGTGAAAAAAGAAGGGAAAGAGGAGGGTGATCATCTGTTGAAGCTATAAATGCAAGAAAAGGATGTTTTGGAAATTATAATAGTTGGTATGATCGATATGAATACATTGCAATGGGTCATATGAGATTTAAACATGGATCTAAAAAGGATTTTGATAAGAAGTATTTGTTGACAAATATATCCTCCGTACTAAACTTCACACGGTTGCTGCCAAGTTGATATAGAATGGGAAATGAGATATGGATATGTGAGGTATTTATATTCATATATATATATATAAATTTTCAAAAATAGGGAATAATAATTCATAAAAACCTTTGATAGTGTTTCTAAAAATGTATAACTATATATTGAAGATTAAATAAGACATATCTTTACACCCAACTATGATGTGGTAGTCCACATGTCTCTATGTTTTTTATTTTGTATTATTTTTTCTTTTAAATAGTAGTTTTGAGTTTTTGTTGTTTCCATGATGAAAATTTTTATATTTAGAGGATTTTTTTAGGATCATGGATAGACCTCATGTTTAGGAGTAATCATTTTGAACCCATAGAGGTGGTATTTCAATTTTTATAGATCCATTTTTCATGGATCCTAGATGGTTTCTAAAATCATGTGGATATTACTAGAAGCTTTGTGGGACATTGGGTGTGTATGAGGTGAGGGGAATGGTCTATCCAAATCATTCTTCACCCCATGAGTAACCATGTAGAATTTTTAGACTATGAATATTCTAGATAATAATTGTTGGATATTTTAGAAAACTGTGCATCCAAACGATATGTGTTCCTAATGTCTAGGTAGTGAACAACACATGGTTATTGCATGGCCTAGAAAATTATGTGGCAAGTCTATATGTTCAATAATTTTAAATATTCCAATTTTATCTCCCCAATTAAATGGTTATTCTAAAATTTTCTCTCCCATTTCCATCTTTCGGCCTCTTTGGAAGCATATAGGACATCCAGACTCCTCATATCTTTATCCATTCCCCCTCTCTGGTGATTCCAATGTGGTTTGATGTATTCCATCCTATTTTTCCCTATTATTCCTTTATCACTCTCTTATCTCTTAGTTTTGGATTACCTCATAAATCATAGATATCATGTGTCCAATTAAAGGGTTTCAAGTGAATTTAATATTTAGTTTTTTAGTTTCTAGGTTTTATTAACACTGTTTCAATTCCCATTGGTATGGTTATTATTGAACGTGACATTTTTCAAGTAAGTTTAGTTTGATTATCATCTCTTGGAGGTAGGGGTTTATATAAAATGTTTTCATTTTATAATTAATGGTTATATTGTGATATCAAATTTCCCTTTTAATTAATTTATTGATATATATGATAGTATTTTGATGTTTTAAATGCATTTCATTGTGTTTTGAGTTTCACATAAATGTGGGTTCCCTTAAATTCCATGTTTTCATGATGGAAATTGATGGTTTTTTGTGCTATGATTTTTTTAAATTTCATGTGGATTTTGAAATAGTTCTAAATGTAATTTTAGAATTGTGTATTTGGTATACTTTTTTATTGGTTTAAATATATGTTTTGAAGGTTTTTTTGTTTTAATATGAGGTGTTGACCTAAAGTTGATTTTGAAATGGGGTTCATTATTGGATTTACAATCGTGATTTGAAATATGTGTGTATTTTTCCTCTTTTTTACATTCCATAATGGATTTTATTAAGATAGTTTGATGAAAATTAATGTCCATTAGCATTGTATTAGTTTTAAAAGAAGAATACTCTTTTATAAAGGTTGGTTTTGAAAGTTTTTGATTATTTTAGTAATTTTCATCATTCCCCAAATATTTTTTGGAATGATTTTTTATAAAATTTTAATGGGATTTTCAACATGAGCCAACTTTTAGTATTTATGTCCTTGTTGGCACATTGGTATTCAAAATTTAGTGGTGTATAACTCCCATTTATTTTCCTTTATCTTGTTACATCCTGTGAGGATTCTTGATCTATAAGTGATTCCTATTTTTTCCTCATGAATTGGAATTATATTGTTTATTTTTTAGTGTGTTTTTATTTATGGGTTTATTCCTCACTGGGTGTTTAGAGTTATGGTAGTTATTATAAATGATTATTTTTTGATCTTGTATATCATGTTTATATTCCTCCCTTTCTTTATTTCTAAAGGGATATAAGTTACTACATGGTATATCTAACTTATTATGCTAGTTGTTTTACATGATTTTAGTTTCCCTCCTGTCATCCTAGGAACAAAAGACCTGGTGAGTGTTCTTCATCTCAATTAGGCTTGTGTGGGATAGTTAGATGAATTTCGGTTTGAACTTCAGTGCATGTTAGTATCTTATTAATGGGTTGGTAAACTCTTGTATGTCTAGGTTCTTCAAAAGTTAGGAATCCCATGATAGATCCCATAATAAATTTGATTTCTTTGTTTGTCAGTGATTGAGGTGAATTTGAACTAGTGTTTGTTTTCATCATTTTGTATTCCTTATTGGTTCCAGCCTCTTCTTCTTAACATTGAAATGTGCATTATGTTGTACATGGTTCCAGTTTTTTTATTCTTAACTTGTGTGTAGCTTCAATCATTTTCCTTGGAATAACTATTTTTCAATAATGTTTATTAATATATTTTAAAATTAATGAAACTTGTTTGAATTCATGATGTGGATTTTAAAATGTTTTTTAAGATGGATTCTTTCAAATAAAAGTTTTTATGTAATCGTTTTCATTTGGATAACTATAATGGGTTATTTTGAAAAATGTAAATTGTTGTATGTGGTTTTGAAATAGATTTGGTATATTTCATATTTTCAATACACGTGTTTTTAGTTCATACAATAAAGATAAATTCCATGAAATAGTGATTATGAACATGTTTTTCCTTTCAAATAAAATATGGGAAAACCTGCTTTTAATTTATTTTCAAACATGCATTGATGAATTTCATAATGAGACATATTTCATAAATTAAGTTAGTTGTGTTAAACTAATAGGATTTTACTTTATGCCTATATATTATATGTTATAGAAATTTTAGGGGACCCATCCCTTGCAGGACATAGCTACTGTCGGGTAAAAGGCGTGGCAGTGGGAAACCAAGTGTTTCTAGAAAATTGTTTGAGATCATCTTGAGTCGGTTTAGAATTGTTTTAATTTTGGTTAGTGTTGTATATGATTTATTATTTTATTATTTCCATTTATGTATGAATCTTTTTTTTATTAAAATGGTATGGAACATCATTATTGGTTATGTACTATTTCCAATCTCATTTATTTTGGATGTATAATTTATTCATTACTCTATCATTATCTATGATTATAGAGATTTCAATTAAAAAGGTATTATGCTGTTTCATAGGAACTGGTTTCTAGCCCATGAGGATTTGGAATTCCCTTCAGTATTTGTGATGGACTATTTTTGGTGTTGGGTTTAGTGGTAGCCTCAGATGATTCATCAAAAAATGGTACCCAAGGAGGTTTGGGTTGTTTTGAAAGATACTAAGCCTTCTATATATCATGTTTTTGGGATTTCCTAGAGAAAAGATGATTAAGTTTATTGTATCCATATGGGTTAGGGTGAGGAGATTCTAGATATCTATTTCGTATCCAGATCCTCATGTTATATGGAGAAGATGGTTTTTGAATTGTGAATTTGATTTCTTTGTAGTTATTTACAAACTAAATTTATGATTTGACCATTTATTATAAAATTTATATTAGGTGTATATCCTAGGTTTTGGGTTGTAATGGGGAATTAATTATGTTTTATGGTAAGATTTTATAGTATGGGAAACCATGGAGTGACCGTGTAGCTATGCCAGCCTCCTTAGTAGAGTGTGTTCTATGGTTGGAACATAGTCTCCCAACCAACTTGACCAAATAATGAATAATACAATGCCATCCCTAGTAATCCAGTTTGACTAATCTCAACTATAAATTCTCCAAAAGGTATTTATACCTACTGGAGGTGGAATGAGGAGTGTTCTTTCACCCCTTTGAGTAATTGGTTTCTTATGAACCTTTTCTAAATGATTCTGCAACGCTTTGATTGTGAATATATTTTGAAACCTCATTTTCAAAAAATGAAGGCATTTTTAGAATTTTTTTATATTAAAAAAGTGGTTTATGGGGTATTTTAGACATGATTCCTTTTGGGTTTCTGAATGTAATTGATTTCAAGTGTGAGTTTTAAAGGTCTTTTGACATAAAAATAGTGATTTAGTTTTGAAACAAATTTGGAAGGTGTTTTCAAAATGGAAGGTGCGTTTGATGATATTTTCATGGATATTGGGTTTCCAAAGTGATATGGAATTTTAAAATGTGGGCATGTGATGTGCCTTTTATGGGTAGTGTGATATTGTTCTCCTTGTTTTCGAACATACACAATAGTAGAGTGCGATTTCAAAATTTGTTAGTGAAAATGTTTATTTTGAAGTAAATTTCTTTTTAGTTTAAATGTTTAATACCTAATTTGAGGGATTTTTTCTTTGGATTGATTCATTTTTTTGAAGTAATAATTTTATTTACACTATGATGGATGAATTAATGACATTTGTGTATTTTTTGGTTTTTGTCCAAAAGAATTATCCAAAAGGTTTCTACAGTGTTAATTCATACCCAGACTGTGCATGGTGTGGTGGACATAAAATATTTTTTAAATTCAATCCCTATTTTAGACATCTTAAATAAGAATATTCGTTAATTTATTATTGATCACGGTTTATTAATAATAGTGAAGTTGATAAAAGAGATAGAGGTGATCCTCTATTCTTTCAAGACACCTGATTCTTCATAGGTGAGAGTTATTGAGAATTATTTTTTTGGTTCTAGATAATTATTATTGGATTTTATTCTACCTTCTCCGCTACATGAAGGTATATCTGAAGTGATCTTCATGATCAAATTTTTTCTTTGGTTCTTTGATGTTTATGTAATATTGGATAATGAACTTGAGATAGTGATCCTTCATTAGGGTGAAATATCTGCGATAGAGTTAGTGGATCACTTCTTAGATTTGGTAATATTTTCTTCCATGATGGTCATCAATGATACTAATAAAGATACTTTATTCAAAGGTGGTCTTCATCCAGATCAAGTTCTACCTATACATAAATCGGTTCTGAACACTTTTCATGAGGTTTTATATGAGTCCATGAAAATGTAAGTTGACTTATCTGGGAAACAATTTATAAGTGAAAACATTAATCTATATGATGTATGGAATAGGTGTAAGGTGAATAAGGATGAATCAAAGAGTAAATAGTAGAATAAGTATGAGTCAAAGCATGAGGAAAAGAATCCCCATCATGGGAAGAAACGACCTCTCATGTGCTTCTAGGGTGGGGATTGAGGAAATTTCAATCCCTATTTTCATAAGCCTCATACAGTTTTCCATTGGTGTGTCCATTTGTTTCATCTGTAGATCTTTTTTATATTGGGATTTCATAAGAGGTATTGGTTTTGATTGTTTTTTGGATGTGTTGTTTTTGGGACATTTCCAATGATGATTGTGTTTTTTGGATTTTGAGATTCAACAATAATTGATGGAATCTTGTATGGGATCCCCGTTTAAAATGTTTCATGTTTATGTAATTTCTAGGATGTCCAAATTATGTTTGTGCAATTATCCCTCCCTCTTGGGTGTTTATTTTTTGGTTGCCTCTAAATTCCATCTTGATGATCCTCATAATTTTAGTGACACTTCCTTCAAAGATTTTGTTTCCCCTATTCTTGTTTTGATCCATTGGAGAGCTTATTGTTTGGAAATGAGAGAGGCCTTGTTATAATGATTGGGGTATCTATAGCAATTGATCTTCCTTCTATGTTTTGTATTCCAGGTGGTGTTTTCATATGGCCATTAGGTTTACCAGGTTACAACAATATGAGTTTTGTTCCTAGGTTATTTTCATGTATCATGACATAAGGTAAGAGATAATTTCATTCTCTTTAAGCAACTTGTGGTTTTTCTTCCTTCCCATAGGTTTGGAATTTACTTTGGGTTTTACATGGATTTTAATTCATAGTTACTCATTGTTTTAGGATTCGTTTCTTAGTGTGGTTTCTTTAGTAAAACCATGTTTGGGTAATTTTAAATAGAGGGGAGAAAATGTTAGGTATCCCTAGATTTATAGGAACAAAATTAGAGTTTCCTTTCTAATTTTTCTTCTGGATATTTTGTAACCATATTGTTGATCAATTTGATCATTTTTAGATCAGGGTTGTTGGATTGAGGTTTCCCATTCTTGGGAAATTATTTTGAGTTAGAACCTATTTTGACTATTCATTTTCCCTCATATTGTTTTTTGGATATGGACTTTATGGGGGAATAAGGTGACATGGTAAGGAGTTCATGATACCCCTTGTGTAACTGGTCTATTTATTTCTTATTATTTTATCTTTTTTTGAGTGGTTTCAAGTTTCAGTTTCAAATGTGCAAAAAACTCTTGTTTTTAAGGTTTTTTATAAGGATCATGGTTAACCTTAATGGTTAGAAGTAACGAAGTGGTTTATATACTGGTGTGCTTAATAGTTTGAAATATCAGTTTTTCACTACTTCTACATTATTTATCAGACTTTTTGGAGATCTCTAGAAGTTGTGGGGTGATTTGGGGTTGTCTATGGTGAGGCACACAAAATTTTCAAACCATGGGGAACCATAGGAGTAATAGTGCATACTAATTTTATAGGTAAGATACTATAGTATGGTAGGAACATAGTTTCGGAAAATGTTCATCCAAACAGTTTAGCTGCATCATATCTAGGTAGTGGAGTATCTATATTTAGTGCATAATTTATAAAACTGCACTACCAAACCATTTTTCAATTAAATGTGTTTAGTATTTTTGAAATTCTCAGTTTACCCTCTTCTTTTAATACGGGTTTCACTCATATTCTCCCTAATTTGTACTAGAATATACCTTGGGGCCCATGGAGGAGATTTAATCTCCTCATCCCATGATCATCCCCCCATCTCTGTCAATTTCTATGTAGTTTGGACATATTCCTTCCTTCTTTTCTCTCTTATTCTCATATACTTCCCTTCTCTATTGTTTTGGCTTCCACCATTAACCAAGACCTCATGCTTCCAATATTAGTGTTTGGGATCGATTTAATGTTATGTTTCTAGGAATCTAGGTTTTGTAGACACTATTTAAATTCTCATTGGTGAGGCTGTCATTAAAGGAGACATGCTTTGAATAATTTTGACTTGATTTTCATTTTTTTGGATAGAGTTTTTAGAATTTTTTTTATTTTAATTAAAGTTGTTTTTGTGATTTATAACGTCACTTTTATTGAATTTTTTGATATATTTGATTTCTTCTGATGTTTTAAAACCATTACATTTCATTTTAGACTCCGTATAAAAGGTTTTTTTCTTTAAATTCGATGTTTTCATGATGGAAATAGAGTTATTTTATGTGCTAAAATTATGAGAAATATTATTTGGAATTTAAAATGGATGGAAATTTAATTATAGGATTCTGAATTGAATTTTAGTTTCCAAATCATGATATCCTTTTTTACTGGTGTCCATTTTTAATGTGAGTTATTGACCTCAATTTGATTAATAAAATGAGTTCTTTATTTAATTTCCAATCGTGATTTGAAATTTGTTTTTAGTTTCCCCCTTTTTTAGATAACATTATGGATTATATAAACATTGTTTGATGGAATTGAATGGTCTTTGACACTGTTTTTTTCAAAGTGGAAGACTATTTTTAAAAGTGTTCCATTGAAATTATTTGGATTTTTTATAGATTTCCATAATATTTGAAATGGTTATTAAATTATGTATTATAAAATGGGAAATAGTTAGGAACCCCAAGCCATGTTTTTTTGAAAATAGACTTGAAGCTGCTTTGGTTTTTAAATGGTGGTTGTGTAAGTAACCACTAGACTACCCATTTTTCATTTACATCATATGAGTGTTCTTGATCACTATGTGATTCTTGTTTTATATTCTTGTGTTGGAATGTTCTTTTTTATACTATGTCGAATTTTTAATATATTAGATTATTCTTCATTGGGTGTTATAGGTGAGGGTATATTTTGTTATTACTTGTATTTTTGAATTTTCTATCATGTTAATATACCTAAATTTCATTATTGTACATGGGAAACCAAGTACTGAGTGGGAGATATAACTTGTTACACTAGTTGGTTCACAAGCTGCTAGTTTCCCTCTAGTTGTTCTGTACACAAATGGCTTAGATGAGATTTTCCCCTATAATTAGGCTTCTATGGTATATTTTCATGAATTTTGTTTTTAATATTTGTACATTCTGATGTCTTGTTCATCATTTGTTATAATATTAAACTTATAGGTTCTTCACACATTAAGAATCCCAGGGTAGATCCCATAAATCAATAAACGGTTTAGTTTTTTTGTGAATGAGGGTAGTTTGATCTAGTGTTTTTTCATCATTTCCCTAGCACTATTTGTTGTCCCATATTCTTTGTTTATATCGATATATTCCTTGATTTTTTAGGGTACAACTTTATTGTGCGCGACTCATGTATGCATTGGGTAATATTTCTTGGAAAAAGTGTTTTTAAAAGAATTTTAGAAAAATATTTTGGAATTAAAGTATCTTTTTTGAATTACTAAGGTTCTTTCCAAAATGGTTGTTTTAGTTTAAATATGTTGTAACACCCCAATATTTTAAAAATAAATTTAATATTGAATTAATTAAACACTGATTCTCTACAAAACACCAATTTTTTATAACCTAGAAAGTAAAAATATTTTTTCCACCTCTGTGATTTTAATTTCGAAAAACTGACATATAGAGTTGAGTTTAGTAAGATATTTAGAGTCTGATTAGACAAACATAATATTTGGTTGATAGTAACATACCATTATGAATAGTAATATGAACTATATTAATAGAAAATAAATTATTATTTTATTGTTTTATGGATTTAAGATAATGAGATCTTAATTAATTTTTCAATGTGATATAGAAATAAGTATACTTTTAAAATTGTTATTTTTAAAATAGATTATGAATTTATATAGAAATTTAATAAATAATATTTAAGAAATTATTTTAAAAAAATGGAGTTAATTTTTTAACTCTACACATTTAAAAATGGTTGTGGTGAATTTTTGGGGTTTTTCTGAAATACTTGATTTTTCTATGAATAGTAAAATACATTAATTTACCATATATATACATTATCAATTAAATTCAATATTCCTAGAATCATGGATAATATATGCACACTTGGCTGCAACACACATGCACATATTACTATTCATGGTACCAAGAATCAATGCTATTGGTTTTTTTGGCAAAATAATAAAATAATGAGTAAAATAATTGGAAACCCCTCCTCTCCTCCACTATAAGACCCCCTCACTGCCTATTATCTTCACTCCTATCATTCCTTGAGCCTTGTTTAAATTCTTATCAAATATCCTCCAAAGCTCCTCCCCTACGTCCATCATACATTGGTCTCATAAAAAGACCCAAACCTCTCCCCAAAAGAGGATCTCAAGGAAGATTAATTCAAGAGGTAAGTTCCTCTATTCATTTCTTTTATTTCAAGTTCATTTTTTTCTTTTTCTTTTCTCACCTACTTTCATCCAAATGTTGTGATGACTCTATTACCTTACATATACTATAATTTTGTTATGATAATGTAATAATTCATCATCATCTCTCCTTTCCCATTATTTTATACTTGAAATAAAAACACCATCCAAGATGTGATAATTTATCACATTCACAGATGACTAGTTTTCCATTTCTATTACCATATTAAATTCTTGTCATGAAACCTTTTTGATGATTTAAACAGACAATAATATATTTATTTTTCACGAATTTGAGGCTCTATAATCCTTTTTTACACATGATATTAATTTATAATTCAAAATAAGTTCATTGTTATCAAGAACCGCCAATTAACCCTTGTCATTAATGTTTTATATAATGATTCATATTCACTCCCAAAAACCAAAATAATGTTATAACCATGTAAAATTATTTTTATTAAATAATAATACAAAATTATTCTATAAAACAATTCTCATTATACATGTTTATTCATACATGAATATCACTAAACTGATCATGAAAACCAAGGAAGAAAACACTCCCGAACAATGAAATCAGATCTTTTAACCCATCAAAAGGCCATGAATGAACCGAATAAAGTTATAATAAAAAAAATTAAATGTATACTAGTATTTTTAATCATTAATTTATTAACCAAAATTTCATTATTTAGGTCATTAAGATCAATATAGGGACACCTTTGGACTTAAGGTTAGGGTTTTCCACCCGTACCTCTATTTTCATTCGGGTTACTTTTATTATCTACTTACCTCCATTAAATTATTTTTAATAAATATGTACTCTTCATAAGTTTTTTGTTAATGTTCTATATTTTTGTACCAACCATAATCCTACATTCATTTTAGTTCAATTATAGTTTTTAAAAAGATATTTCAATAATTCTTCCCGAAATACAAGCCCGTCTCAATGGAATTTCTCAAATTCTAACCTATTTTCAAGGGCACTATATAATATGTTTTTTGAAACCACTATATTTCTAAAATTAATCATTTTATTATAAAAATATTTTCTTACTTCAATTTTGTTTTATACAAATATTTTTCCAATAAAATCTTCATTTCAAAATTGAAGTGTATTTATCTCATGAACTATTTGATGATTTTATAAGAGTATCCTCATATATTTCAACAATCTTGTTGATTATTATGTATTATTGGGATTAATATTTTATGATATCATCTAAAATATTCAATTTAATGGTTTATTATTAGTTTGGATATGGAGGTGCTATCTTGAAACAATTCATTAATTTACTCTGAATGGTTTGTGTTTATGCTTAATGTTTGGGGAAATTTATTTACATTTAATATGTTAGTTTCAATATTAATGTATATATTGTTTATGTTTATCCCCATTAATATGAGGGATTCATTAAAAGTAGTAACTGTCGAGTGGGGCCCTCTATATCCCATCGGTGCATCTGTAGGTTTCGCAAGACAAACTATAGTCTTGGCACAAGTCCTTAACAAAAGGGATATTTATAGTCTTAACATAAGGTCTTGAAGGTATGTTTATGATGTCATAAATTATGCATTACCTCATTATTAAACTTGTAATCAATAGTTAAAGTGATTATTCTACTAGTAGAATATCCCTTATTATGTTTTATTATTTCGTTATTTATTTATCTCTTATTCTTGCCATATTATGTTCATGTTTATTTTTTAAATGGCATGTGTTTTTAAGTTATTCACCATGAATAATGTTTATGTTAATTATATCTTCTACTCAATTGAATACCCTTTCTGAGAATTTGAGCTCAACCCTTTTTTATTTTTCATTATCCTAGGACCTAAAGAGGTATATTATTAATGACATGCCTAAATAACATAGGAGTTATTGATGTTGTCAAAGGAGATTCAATGTTGTATTTATTTTCAAGTTGTAATATTGATCATATGCATGTGTCCTATTTACAAAGATATTAAACTACTTGGTCCTTCAGGATGCAGAGTCCTTGTTTATATACCAATGTAATAGAATAAGGCACCGACTCTAAGAAAATGGAGTTGGGTACTTATATATGGTTTTAAATTAATAAATCATTTGTAGTAAACTTTTTCATTTGGGAAAAACAAATGGGATTTTTTGAGAAATTAAAATGGGTGTGGTTGTAGTTTAGAAATTGATTTTTCTGATGATATATTTTCAGTTTATTTGTTTTTAGTTTTTGAAAAAAAATGATAACTATTTTTGAATGGTTGAATATAAGAATAATTGTTAATATATATGAATTATAGGAAAAACCATCTTCCTAGTTTAGGTTTAAAAATGAAATGGTGATTTTCCCAATTAATCATATTCCACATAATCATTGGCTTATAGAGACCTACTAGTCTTCTAGATTACACTTATATATTTCAAGTTCTTGTTTTTAATTGGTACTTATCCTTTACTCAATATGGACACTGTGAGTTGAGTTGGGTGATTTGAGAAACTAGATGTTTCTTGGATATTATTAAGGATTTTATCATGTTGGTTTTTAGTTTTTTATTTTTGTTCAGTGTTCTATCATCTACCCTGGTGTATTGATTCTGTTTATGGGTAATGTTTTTAATTATGAAAACAGGTTGGATCATCATTTTTGGTTATGGCCTATTGGAATATGTATATTTTTGAATAATTTATTTATTTATTCAACATTAATTATCATAGATTTGGGTGAAATCATTCCCTAATGGATTCTTGTGATTCCCATGAAATAGTAGGCATCCTTTTGTGACCAAAATTTCCCATTAAGCCTTTTGAATGGTTTGGTTGGTGTTGGGTTTCATGGGATACTTGGATAATTCATTATAAAATGGAATAAAAGGATGTTTGGGGTTTTTTAAGATCCTAATACTTGTGTGTAACCCTTTTTATTTGGTGATTTCCTGATAGAATAGGGATTTTTCTTTTTAGAGATTGAGAGGTTATGGTGGGGAGAGTCTAGTTAGTCTATTCTTATCATGAGAATCTCACTCATAGGGGAAGTTTGGTTTTGAATAATGAATTTATGTTTGTTTATAGATGTTTTTAATGAGAATATATATTGTTTTCATCCCCTTTGATTATATATGTTATATTGGGTTTCCTGATAGGATTTCAGTTTGGAAAGGGGGATGACTATGAGCTACATGGTTAGATTACAAGGCATGGGTAACTATGAAATTAATATATAGTTAACTATGGCTACTTATCAGAGTTTTTTGAATATTTGGAACTTGGTATCATAATCGTAATGGCCAATGTATGCATAAAACTATTTCTTATCTAGTTAGCCTGTTTGACTCCTCTCACCTTTGGATTCCCTAAACGTAATTTCCACATGAATGAGGTAGAATTATGAGAGTTTTTTCACCCCATTGGTGATGTTATATATTATGACCCTCATTATAATTTTTTTAGTGCATTGATTGGGATTAATTTATAAAACATTTTTTTTTGAAAAATTAAGTGATTTTTGTGAAAGTTTTATATTCAAAACCATGTTTTTTGGTGTGTTTGAATGCTTTTTCCTCATGTTTTCCTAACATGGATTTATATCAAAAGTGTGTTTTGATGGTTTTTTAGAATCCAAAAGGGGATTTTGTTTCAAAACATATTTTGAAGGTGTTTTCCAAAAGTATGGTCAATTTGATGAGTTTTATTGGATTCATTTTTTTCAAAGAGAAAATGAATTTCGGGAATGGTGTTTGTGACATGAATTGTTTGGGAGGTGTGTACTACAATGAGGTTATTTGAATTTTAATGATTAGGTTGTATTTTTTCGAGTGTTTACCTTATTAGTGGGTGATTTATTAATAACCTGGTGAAAATTATGTTTTAAAATAATTTATTTTGGTATGAATGTTTTGTGCCTCATTTGAGGGATTTTTTCTTTGTTTTGAATCCTATTTCTGAAGAAATAATTTGATTAATACATTGAAGAATGAATTGATTATGTTAGTTTCCTAGATGTTGTTTTACCCTAGAATGGGTGAAAATGATCCTTTTGTTCCAGTTCCTACATAGATTCTTGTTAGTGTGGTGAATATGGAAACATATTTATGCCCAAACCCTATTTTAAACTTATAGAATCCTCATCATCCTTAATAAAATAGTGATATAGGGTGAATAGAAACCGTGTAGTGGTCAGAAGAGATTAATGTCGTCCCCAACCCTCTTTGGATACCTAAATAATTAGGAGGGAGAATTAGTTATCCAATTTTGGTGGGTGTTGATGGTACCTTCTCAGTTTCATGATAGTATTTATTATCATATCTTTAGTATAATGTTTTCTAATTGGTTTTCTCCCTAAGGACATAAAATTGGAGAAATATCTTGAGTTGGTGAACCTTTATCATATTAATGGATTAGTAATGGATTACTTTAATCACTTCTCATTGTTGGTAATCTATTACCCAAAGAGGTCATCAATGATACTGATAAAGCTTGTTTTTTCAAAGGCGACCTTCATCTAAATATTTTTCCATCCATGGTTGCATCAGTTTTGGTGTCTTTTTAGTTTTTAATCAGTGAGGAAATAAAAACAGAAGTTGAATAATCTAGGAAACTAGTGATTTTTTATTCCTTCATTCCATCTGATATACAAAAGATCTTCACTGGGTGTACAGATAACTTGAAGAGTAAGGAAAAGAAGTATGATATGCCAAATAATAGGGAAAAGTGTTATTATCATGGGAATAAATGATCTATCATGTTCTTATAGAGTTGGAATCCAATTAATATCAATCCCTTATATCTATGTCTCATATATTTAACCTGTAGTTTGGTAATTTGGGTCATATTTATAAATCTTGTATATCAGGATTTCAAAAGACGCCTCATTTTTTATAGTTCTATAAATGTTTTTTGACATTTCCTCAGATTATTCTATTTTTTGTTTTGTAGATTCATATATGGTTTCTAAAATATTATTTTATCCCCTTTTTTATATGTTTCTTGTATATTTCATATTTTTATAGCATGTATTTTTTTTGGAATTCACCCCTCTCTCTCGCTCTTCACAGTTATTTTTGGGGTTAGTTGTAAATTTTTTTTTGATGAGACTCACAATTCGATATAACCTTCTTTGAGTGTTTAGGTTATTCAAATTATTTTTTATTGATAAATTAGTGTTCTCATTATCATGACATAATTCAGGTCTTAGGTGCATGATTAGAAAAACTAGAGTTTCTGATCTATATATTTTGTTTGTTTACTAACTAGTGTTTGGATATGGACATTCTGATTCACCATGTGAGTGTGATCCAAGTTTTGAATATTGGGTATTTTTTTGTCTCATGACTTGACGTGATATATCATGTCATTATCTTGAGGATACTAGTGGTTATTTTTCCTTCCCTTGGGGTTTTAAGTGATTTGGATATGAGAGTGACTTTCTATTGTGGTTTTTTAGTATTTGAGTATTCCTTTATTAGTGGTTTTCTTTATTTCACCATCATTCCAAATAAATTCAAAATAGTGGGGAGACCATGTTAAGTCTCCTATGTAGCTTAGGAAATTTTTCTAAAGGTTTTATACTCATTGTACATGGATATTTTTACAACCCTTATAGATGATTGGTCTAATCGTTTGAGGATCTTTGTTGTTGTCTTGATGTTTCTCATACATGGGAGGTTCTTTTGAGTTAGATATACTTTGGTTCTTTCATTTTGTCACGAACCATCCTCGGGGCCCGTGTCGTGACTACCCCAAGCTCGCCTTCCATAGGCCAGGGGCTGGCGACTAGCACCAAGGCGTAATTCCCCGTAAAAAGGGAAGACATTGACTTTGTAAAGTAAACAACACCACAGAGCAAGCAAGCAGAAGTAAACACTAAGTAAAAACTGGGTACAACAGTAAGTGCGGAAAAGTAAGTGGGCCAGAATACAAACCCAAAATAAAAGTAAAGTACAACTGTAAAGGGAAAACAACAACTGAAAGTAAATCCGTAGCCTCGAGCCGTCCACTGGAAGTCCCACCTAAAGGGTGGGTACAGATAGCCTCCATAGCTCCCCGGGTCCAGCCGTCCGCTCCATGTACGTCCCGCCCAATGGTCCACCTCCAGGTACCGACCTGCTCCGCAAGCCTCAACCACGATCAGCGCTGTCCGTCGTCTGCAACCAACACAACGTAGTGCGGGTATAGCCCGTGTAGGGGTGAGTATAAGCTACTCAGTAGGGACCCCGAGACCCTCAAAGGTCTCCCAAAATCCACAAAGGATAATCCAAAAAGGAAAGATACAATCACGAAGTAACATCGAACACTACTTAGGTATATGCCCATACATATACCTAAGTCATCAATTCACGTTCGGCTCTAACATCCGAGCCCGAGTTCGATCACATACACACAGGATAGCACAACACAATCCACATAGGAAAGCAAATCAAGATTAAGCTCACACATGTATACTTCTTCGTATGACGATAGAGATGATCAGATATAGCCACTGATTCATCTAAGCCGTCGGACCCACACAGGATCTATGGGTACTAACCCCCGCAATGACCCACAAAGGATCGATAGGTACTAACCCCCGCAATGACCCACACAGGATCTGACTCACACAGGATCGATAGGTAACTAACCCCCTCAATGACCCACAAAGGATCTGACCCACACATGATCGATAGGTAACTAACCCCCGCAAAGACCCAGATAGGATCGGACCCACACAGGATCTGTGGCACTGATCCACATAGGATCGCTGAGTGTCGTAGTCATCGCCTTCGAGTCCACTGAGGATCTATGTACAGTCGTCGTCGTCGTCGCAGCCAGCTCTAGGGTTCCCTCACACAACAAGCTCGTTCAGGAGGGTCCGCTCCACAAGCCGAGAGGATGACACATAAACTAACACAAAGTCCATAGTTGATGTATCCAAAAGTTCCGTTTTGTCAATAGGAACTCAACATCACAGACAGCGCATCAATCAGACGCCCGGTCTGAAAGTTATGGGCTTTTCGTTCCAGGGGCCCGGTTGGTTTTTAAGGAAAAACCAACCCGACCATACTCCACCTGCGTCCAAACCTTGAGCGGAGTAAGGAAAAAGATCCATCTCACTTAGAGGAATCCAACAAAGTTGACAGCACGTCAATCGGACGTCTGGAGCTCAAGTTATAAGCGTTTCCGCTCCGAGGGCCCGGTTGGTTTCGTGTACGAACCAACCCGGCCGAACCCAAAGTACTCCGAAACTTTGAGTGAAATATGTTGAAACGACCGTCTCGATCCAAGGATCACATCGACGCTGACGGTGCATCGATCGGAGGTCCGCAACCTAAGATATGGGCAAAAGACCGAAGAGGTCCGAAAAAGGGGGGTCTGGGCCCGGACCGACCCGGTCCACCCCCCCTGGGTCGGCCCGAACCGGGTCGACCCGACCCGGGTCCGAGTCCGACCCGGATGGAATGACCCAGCCTAGGCTGGTGCTGGCCGGGTGGCCAGCGGATCGACTCGGCCGTTACGGTCGCGCGAAGCGGGGGGCGCGCTGCCCCCACGACCCCGCGTGGGGCCGCCCTTGCCAGTGGATGTGGTCGGCTGCCGCATCCTGTCCCCCTCTGGTCCTACACGGTCGCAGGATCGTGCCCTGCCGCCGCAGCTTCAGCCGCGACGACTCCTTCCGGCGGCACGCCGTGCGCCGCCTCCACCTACCGCCGGCGCCGCCGTGCCGGCGAGGTGCACCAGCGGGTTGCTCCGCGGACCACCGGACGAGTTTTAGTGGTCGGAATTGCGTGTTGTCTTTTACAAAGGCCCTCCCAGGGTCCGTCCTTCACTGCGAGGACCTCACATCGCCCGTACGGCTTACTTTGTCGTCACCCGCCAATCCACACACCAAGAACGAAAGGACGGTGGGTTCAGACTTGTTTGTTGGTCCGCACCCACCACATTAGTGGTTTTAAAAGTCTCAATTTTTTTTAAACAACTGCGGTTATAATCACATAGATTAAAATGAACAAAACCCCTACCTCAACGTTGTCGTCGAATGTGAGTTCTTCGCGGAATTGACCATCGCGGAAGAAGAGGATCGTCGCGTCGCAGAAGGGGCGTCGCTGTCGTCGCGGTACACGGCGTCACGCCGTCAAACTCTGAGGATTAAAAACACACAGATTTAATTGCACCAATTAAATCCATGTTGAGGATATAATTCACAAGGGAATTAAAAGAACCGCAATCCCCTACCTCAATCAGTTTTTGATCGGAGATTGTCACGGGGAAGGAAAGTCGTGGAAGAAACGTCACGGAAGGAGGATCGTCAGCGTCGCGGTACATGGCGTCGCATCGTCGATCTCTGAGGGTTCGGCATTCTTCGTCGCCCTTTGTCGAAGGCTGGCGTTCTTCGTCAGCGACGATGCATTCTTCGCATTCTTCACGTTCTTCGCGTTCTTCAACGAAGGAGGATGAAGATCTTCAAGCTTTAGAGTTTCTCCAAAACCTCTCAACAAGCAACCCCTCAACAAACCTAGTTTTAGTCTTATTTTATTCCCATGCCAACAATTAGAAAAACAAAGTTAAGAAATGAACAATTAATTTGTTGAATTGATTGTAATGACTTAACTTCCCAATTAAAAGGGGCGTTTAGAATTTAAGAAAACGCACCAGTTGACTTTCATTAAAAAGGAGGTTTTCGCGGGTGCGTTACTTAGGGGGAAGAAATGGTGGGGCTCGTGCGGGCCCCACCTCAAAAATATCCTACCAAGTGGGTAGGATATTTTGGGTTCCACCCTATCCTCTTAACTTAGCTTAAGTGGCTTTAAGTGGCTTTAAGTGAAATAAAATAAAGTTATCGCACCCCTTTATTTTATTTCTTAACTTAACCCCAAAAATTAAAAACCACACCTGAGCAAACGCAAATCTGGAAAAGGCGTTTCTAAGAAAATACCAGTGCTTCGATTCCCTCTGTGGCCTCGGAATTTGATTCCGAGCACTGGTTCAAAAGTTAGAAAAACCCGCTCGTTCGTTCACTGAACGTACCTGAGCCAAACTTCGGAAAATGATTCCGGGCACACCGGGCCTCAGAATCAGGTGCCGTCAGAAACTGCATTCTTGTAAAATTCCAAAAAAAATTAATAAATAAATTTCCTTGAATTTTACGGGTCTTTACATCACTCCCAACTTAGGGCTTTACGTCCCCGTAAAGATACTTCATAAACTAGGGAAACAAATGTGGGTACTGAGCACGCATCTGAGCCTCCTACTCCCAAGTGCTCTCCTGGAGGTTCCCTTGCTGCCATCTGACACACAATAGAGGAATTGACCGTCCATGTAGGACCCACTCCTATCGATCCTCGATCTCCACTGGGACCTCCGCAAAAGTTGACCCATCATCAACGTCCAGCTCCCCATGGTCAATGATATGCGTCGGGTCGTGCACGTATCTCCTCAGCTGAGATATGTGGAAGACGTTGTGCACCTGGTGCAACTGAGGTGGTGGAGCCAGGTGATAAACCACCTCTCCAATCCTACTGAGGACCTGGAATGGTTCGATAATGCGTGGAGACAACTTTCCACCTCGGCCAAATCTCCGTAATCCACGTTGAGGTGAGACACGCAAGAAGACGTGGTCACCATCCTCAAACTCTAGTGGCCTCCGCCTCCTGTCAGCATAGGACTTCTGCCAGCTCTAAGCTGTCCTCATCCACTCCTGGATGACCTGAACCTTCTCTATCATGGCCTGGACCATCTCCGGTCCCACAAGTGCTGACTCCCTAGGGTCTGTCCAGCACAAAGGATATCTACAAGGTCAGTCGTACAACGCCTCGTATGGTGCCATTCCGATGGTGGAGTGGTAGCTGTTTTTGTACGCGAACTCCACCAAGGGTAGGTGGTCCTCCCAGATGCGACCAAAGTTGAGGACACATGCATAGAGCATTGCCTCGAGAGTCTGAATGGTCCTCTCCGTCTGCCCATCCGTCTGAGGGTGAAAGGCGGTGCTCAGACGTAGCTGCATCCCGAATGCCTCCTGCAACCCCTTCCAAAGCCGGAAGTAAAGTGAGCATCTCGATCGAAGACGATAGATAATGGCACACCGTGAAGTCGTACAATCTCTTGAACGTAGAGACGTCCCAAGATCTCCACTGAGCCCTGCTCTCTGATGGGTAAGAAGTGAGCCGACTTGGTGAGTTGGCCGACAATCACCCAAATGGAGTCGTGACCTCTGAAAGTGCGTGGAAGTCCAGTAATGAAGTCCATAGATATCCCGTACCACTTCCACTCCGGGACCTCCAAGGGCTGTACCAAGACTGCTGGTACCTGATGCTCTGCCTTCACCTACTAGTAGGTGAGGCATCGAGAAACGAACTCTTCCACAACCTTCTTCATGCCCGGCCACCAGTGTTGTCGTCTGAGATCCTGGTACATCTTTGCCACTCCAGGATGTACCACCAAGGGAGAAGTGTGAAACTCTCTTAGCACCTCCTCCCGTAAATCAACTGGTACCAAGGTACATCCTCTGAAAAGGACTTCGTGCTCCGCTAAAAAGGAGAAACCATCAGGTGCCTGTCCTGAGGATATCTGCGCACACCACGTCTCACAGTCAGCGTCCCCACGCTGTGCCTCTCTGACCCGCTGCAGTAGTGGAGGGGTGACTGTGAGAGACTGAAGGAAGGATGCCCCATCTCTATCCACAAAGGATATCTGCAAAGCGGCTAGCTGCTTTGTCGCCTCCTCAAGTAGCTGAATGCCCGTCCTCATGCTGAGGGCATCAGCTACTATGTTCCCCTTGCCAGGAGTATAGACTATCTCAAAGTCATAGTCCTGGAGGAACTTGATCCATCTCCACTGTCTCGGGTTCAGGTCTTTCTAAGAGAAGATGTACCTGAGACTCTGATGGTCAGAAAAGACTGTAAAGTGATCGCCCATCAGGTAGTGCAATCATGTCTTCAGAGCAAAGACCACTGTTGCTAACTCCAGGTCATGGGTAGAATAGTTCTGCTCATGCGGCCTCAATTGACATGATCCATAGGCAATCACTGCCCACTCTTGCATCAGGACACATCTGAGTCTGGTCCCTGATGCATCGTAGTAGACTACGTACCCTACTCCCTCCTCCGGCTACCTCAAGATAGGGGTGCTGGTCAATCTCTGTCTCAGCTCCTGGAAGCTCTGCTGACATCTGTCTGACAACACAAAGGGTTTCCCCTTCTTCGTCAAAGCAGAGAGTGGTGCCACAACACTGGAGAAGTCTGGCACAAATCTCCGATAGTATCCAGCTAGTCCCAATAAACTCTGCACCTCCGTCACGCTCCTGGGTGGATCCCAAGCTAGCACTGCCTCGATCTTCGTAGGATCCACCGCAACTCCCACCTCAGAGATGAAGTGTCCCAAGAAGTGGACCTTGCGTATCCAGAACTGACACTTCTAGAGCTTTCCATAAAGATGGTTCTCTCGAAGTGTGTCTAGTATAACCCGCAAGTGGTAGGCGTGCTCCTCCTCAGTGGTCGAGTAAATCAAAATGTCATCGATGAAGACCACGACAAATCGATCGAGGTATAGCTGAAAGATCCTGTTCATGAGGGCCATGAGCACTTATGGAGCATTGGTTATGCCAAATGGCATAACCAAGAACTCATAGTGTCCATATCGACATCTGAAGGCCGTCTTCTGCACGTCCTCGTCCCGAACTCTGAGATGATGATAGCCTGACCTGAGGTCTATCTTCGAGAACCACCATGATCCCTTGAGCTGATCGAAGAGGTCGTCAATCCCCAGTAGCGGATACTTGTTCCTCACGGTCACCTGGTTCAGGTGACGATAGTCAACACAAAGTCACAAAATCCTGTCCACCTTCTTGGAGAACAAAATCGGGGAAGCCCAGGGTGAAACACTGGGTCAGATGAATCCCTTGCCCTGCAAGTCCTCCAACTATACCCGTAGCTCTCGAAGCTCAGCGGGGGCCATCCGATACGCTGGAGTGGATATCGGGGCTATCCTGGGGTATAGGTCAATATAAAAGTCTACCTCTCTGCGAGGAGGTAGTCCTGGAACGTCGTCGGGGAAAACGTCCGCATACTGATCCACCACTGTAGGAAAACTAGGACTCCACACATAAACCGCTCCTAGGATGAGCCTATCCAATTGATGAGTGATGGGCTGTCCTCTCCTCTGCAAGAGTCCATCCTGTTCTGCGAAGGCTCCCTTCTCGCCGGTGAAGGTGAACCTGCTCCCGTTGGTGCTTACACATCGCACCTTGCGCCTAATACATTCAATCTGAGTATGGACTGTAGATAACTAATCCATGCCCAAGATGATGTCGTAAGGCCTCGATGCCGCTACAAGAAGATCCCAGCTGAAGCTCTCACCTCCTAGAGTAAGCTCACACTGCCGGAACCAGTGTGTAATCATCGAGTATGCTCCCGTAGGAGTCTCTAGCTGTAAGGATCGAGCCAACGGATCAGTCGGAATCTCCGAGCTCCGAACAAGGGCAGCGACTATGAAAGAATGACTCTCTTCTGTGTCTATAAGAACTGTAGAAAGGGTGGAATAGACACAGATAGTACCTCGAATCATCTCGGGCACGTCGTGGTCGTAGGCCTCCGTTGCCTGAAGTTGTTCCTGTCTCTTCCCGCCAGCTCCCTGTGGTCGGGGTGGACCTCCTGTTGATGGTGGTGGTAGAGCCTTAAAGCGTCTCCCACCACCTGCTGCTCGAACAGCTCCTCTGCCTTGTCCGCCTGCTCCCTGCAGACCGCCAAGATTGACCCTCTGCCTCTGCCTGGGTGGTCCCTCAACCATCTGCTGCTCCTCGGCACGGCGGGTCGGGCAGTAACGAGCCATGTGGCCCTGCCCGCCGCATGCGTAGCACTGTCTGCCTCTCGAAAGATTGTCTTTGCGTTGTGTGCCCCGCACCACTGAGCTAGTTCCCTGAGGTCGTCTGCCTGAGGGTCTGGTCTTCCTGGACCCATGAGTCATCCGTCGACTACCTACTGAAGAAGATTGTGCTACATGCCGCCCTGCGGTAGGTCTCGCTTCTGAAGTAGGCTCAGCAAGGAAGCTCTCGATGAGAAGGGCTTGCTCCAGTACTCCTGCCTGTGTCGGAATGCTGAGGGAGATCAGTGATGCCCTGATCTCATGCCTCAATCCCTGCTCAAAGGTCTGGGCCCGGAAGATTGGGTCCTGTACCATATCCATCGAGTAGCGCGAGAGATCGGTAAATCTCGCCGAGTACTGGGTGACCGTCAAGCTGCCCTGCCGCAGCTGAAGAATCTTCTGGATGCGTACCGCACGGAGGGTGGCTGGGACGAACTCCGAGCAGAAGAGGTTCTCAAAGTCCTTCCAGAGAAGAGATGCCTCGTTGTGCACCTAAAGCATCAAGCTCCACCATCTGCCTGCTTCCGCGTGCAGGAGGCTCACTGCGAGGATCACCATGAGGTCTGCTGGTTTCCTCACTAACCTGAAAACCTGAACAACTGCCTCCAGCCAATCCTCGGCTGCCTGGGGGTCCATCTCCCCACGAAACTTGGGCAGTCACTGGCAATGAAACTCGTGCAGTGCTCTAAGGCGACGTGCATCGTCAGTGGCTGGGGCTGGTAGCATCGGTGGCTCGGCGGGTAGTGGTACCGCCGGTGCCTCTGCTGTCAAAGGGCCCTGTACTGAGGCCTCGTCGCTCGGTGGGCTGTCGTCACGCACAACGCTCGGAACCCTAGCTGGCTGCCATCATGGGGCCATCCTGAAAATAAACAGGTGCGCCACGGTCAAACAATATACCTGGTGAGCTGACACAAAGTAATCACAAATAAAACTTGAAACATACATGCAATCAATATTTTCGTGCATTAAGTCGGAAATCAGAAGTCAGGGTCCTGGTGTACGGATACGTCGGCCGCCGCACCAATACCAGACTCCCTGGACTGATAACCACACTCAATACTCTTAACACTATTGCTTCACATAGAAAAAGATCAGATTCCTGAGTTCTGTGGTAGAACCGAACTCCTCTGATACCAATTTGTCACGACCCGTCCTCGGGGCCCGTGCCGTGACTACCCCAAGCCCGCCTTCCATAGGCCAGGGGCTGGCGACTAGCACCAAGGCGCAATTCCCGGTAAAAAGGGAAGGCATTGCCTTTGTAAAGTAAACAACACCACAGAGCAAGCAAGAAGAATTAAACACTAAGTAAAAACTGGGTACAACAGTAAGTGCAGAAAAGTAAGTGGGCCAGAATACAAAACCAAACTGAAAGTAAAGTACAACTGGAAAGGGAAAACAACAACTGAAAGTAAAGCCGTAGCCTCAAGCCTTCCACTGGAAGTCCCACCTGAAGGGTGGGTACAGATAGCCTCCACAACTCCCCGGGTCTAGCCGTCCGCTCCTTGTACGTCCCGCCCAATGGTCCACCTCCAGGTACCGACCTGCTCCGCAAGCCTCAACCACGATCAGTGGTGTCCGTCTTCTGCAACCAACACAACGTAGTGCGGGCATAGACCGTGTAGGGGTTAGTATAAGCTACTCATTAGGGACCCCGAGACCCCCGAAGGTCTCCCAGAATCCACAAAGGATAATCCACAAAGGAAAGATACAATAACTAAGTAACATCCAACGCTACTTAGGTATATGCAAAACATATACCTAAGTCATCAATTCGCGTTCGACTCCAACATCCGAGCCCGAGTTTGATCACATACACACATGATAACACAACACAATCTACATAGGAAAGCAAATCAAGATTAAGCTCACACAGGTATACTTCTTCGTATGACGATAGAGATGATCAGATATAGCCACTGATTCATCTAAGCCGTCCGACCCACACATGATCGATAGGTACTAACCCCCGCAATGACCCACAAAGGATCGATAGGTACTAACCCCCGCAATGACCCACATAGGATCTGACCCACATAGGATCGATAAGTAACTAACCCCCGCAATGACCCACAAAGGATCTGACCCACACAGGATCGATAGGTAACTAACCCCCGCAAAGACCCACACAGGATCGGACCCACACAGGATCTGTAGGCGCTAGCCCACACAGGACCGCTGAGCGCTGACCCACACAGGATCAGACCCACACAGGATCTGTGGTACTGATCCACGTAGGATCACTGAGTGTCGTAGTCATCACCGTCGAGTCCACGGAGGATCTCTGTACAGTCGTCGTCATCATCGCAGCCAACTCTAGGGTTCCCGTACACAGCAAGCTCGTTCAGGAGGGTCCGCTCCATGAGATGAGAGGATGATACATCAACTGACACAAAGTCCGGAGTTGATGTATCCAAAATTTCTGTTTCATCAACAGGAACACAACGTCGCAGACGGTGCGTCAATCGGACGCCCGGTCTGAGAGTTATTGACTTTTGCGTTTTAGGGGCCCGGTTGGTTTTCAAGGAAAAACCAACCTTACCGTACTCCACCTGCATCCAAACCTCGGGCGGAGTAAGCCAAAAGATTCGTCTCACTTAGAGGAATCCAACAAAGTCGACGGCACGTCAATCAGACGTCCAGAGCTCAAGTTATAAGCGTTTCCGCTCCGTGGGCCCGGTTGGTTTTGTGTACGAACCGACCCGGCCAAACCCAAAGTACTCCGAAACTTTGAGTGTAATATGTCGAAACGACCGTCTCAATCTAAGGATCACATCGTCGCTGAGAGTGCGTCGATCGGAGGTCCGCAGTCCAAGATATGGGAAAAAGACCGAAGAGGTCCGAAAACGGGGGGTCTGGGCCCGAACCGACCCGGCCCAACCCCCCCCCCCCTGGGTCGGCCCGAACCGGGTCGACCCGACCCGAGTCCGGGTCCGACCTGGATGGCGCGACCTAGCCCGGCTGGCACGGCCCGACCCGGTCTGGGCGCGACCCGGCTGGCGCTGGCCGGGTGGCCAGCGGATCGGCTCGGCCGTTACGGCCGAGTGAAGCGGGGGGCACGCTGCCCTCGCGTGAAGGAGTCACGGCCCCGCGTGGGGCTTCCCTTGCCAGCGGAGGCGGCTGGATACCGCGTCCCATCCCCCTCCGGTCCCACGCGGTCGCGGGACCACGCCCTGCCGCCATGACTTCAGTTGCGGTGGCTCTTTCCGGCGGCGCGCCAGGCGCCGCCGCCACCTGCCGCGGGCGCCGCCGTGCCGACGAGGCGCGCCGGCGGGTTGCTCCGCAGACCACCGGACGAGTTCTGGTGGTCGGAATTGCATGTCGTCTTCGCCAAATGCCCTCCCGAGGTCCGTTCTTCACTGCGAGGACCTCACATCACTCGTACGGCTTACTTTGTCATCACCCGCCAATCCACACACCAAGAACGAAAGGACGGTGAGTTCGGACTTATTTGTTGGTCCGCACCCACCGCGTTAGTGGTTTTAAAAGTCTCACTACAAATTTTTAAACAACCGCGGATATAATCACATATATTAAAATGAACAAAACCCCTACCTCAACGTTGTCGTCGAACGTGAGTTCGTCGCGGAATTAACCGTCGCGGAAGAAGAGGATCGTCGCGTCGCGGAAGGGGCGTCACTGTCGTCACAGTACACGGCGTCGCGCCGTCAAACTCTAAGGATTAAAAACACACATATTTAATTGCACCAATTAAATCCATGTTGAGGATATAATTCAAAAGGGAATTAAAAGAACCGCGATCCCCTACCTCAATCGGTTGTTGATCGGAGATTGTCGCGGGGAAGGAAAGTTGCGGAAGAAACATCGCGGAAGGAGGATCGTCGGCGTCACGGTACACAGCGTCATATCATCGATCTCTGAGGGTTCGGCGTTCTTCGTCGCCCTTCATCGAAGGCTGGCATTCTTCGTTGGCGACGATGCATTCTTCGCGTTCTTCGCGTTCTTCAACGAAGGAGGATGAAGATTTTCAAGTTTTAAAGTTTCTCCAAAACCTCTCAAGAAGAAACCCCTCAACAAACCTAGTGTTGGTCTTATTTAATTCCCATGCCAACAATTAGAAAAAAAAGTTAAGAAACGAACAATTAATTCGATGAATTAATTGTAACGACTTAACTATCCAATTTAAAGGGGCGTTTAAAATTTAAGAAAACACACCAGTTGACTTTCATTAAAAAGGAGGTTTTCGCGGGTGCGTTACTTAGGGGGGAAGAAATGGTGGGGCTCGTGTGGGCCCCACCTCACAAATATACTACCATGTGGGTAGGATATTTTGGGTTCCACCCTATCCGCTTAACTTAGCTTAAGTGTCTTTAAGTGAAATAAAATAAAGTTGTCGCACCACTTCATTTTATTTCTTAACTTAACCCCAAAAATTAAAAACCACACCCGAGCAAACGCAACTCTGAAAAAGGAGTTTCTAAGAAAATACCGGTGCTATGATTCCATCGGTTCCCTCAAAATTCGATTTCGAGCACCAGTTCAAAAGTTAGAAAAACCCGCTCGTTCGTTCACTGAACGTACCGGAGCCAAACTTCGGAAAATGATTCCGGGCACATCGGGCCTCAGAATCAGGTGCCGTCAGAAACGGAGTTCTTGTAAAATTCCCAAGAAAATTAAGAAAAAAATTTCCTTGAATTTTATGGGTATTTACAAATTTTATATCATTTTTTTCAACCATGGACTTTTTAGGAGCATAAATTTCCATGATGATGTGTTTTTTACACTCCATGAGCCACTATGTTGTTTATTTTTTACTATTTTATCTTATCTTTAGTGGATTTGGGTTTTTTAATTTTGGGAATAAATTTATTATTTATATAAAACTATTTTTGATGATAATTGAAAAGAGTAACCATGAATTTTCCACTTGGAAAAGATTTTCATTTTGATAGAGTTGTTTATCTTGTATTCTATATGCTTTTTCAAATAGTTAAAATCTCCCCATAATGAATATTTTTCTTTGGGTTTGTCTTTAGTGATTCATGTGATTTTTACAAAACGTGTGGCACCAAGGATTAATTGTAAATTATTTTTTTCTTTGGTAGAGGTTGGAGAATTGTTGGAACAAAGTTTGGAAAATGGAAAATCCAAACCATGGGGTTTGTTGTGTCTTGGTAGTGTTCTATTCATGGTTAGTACATGGTTTGTAAAGTTATGCATCCAAAAAATTCAGCATTTACAAGGGTTTAAGTTTTTTAGAAATTATCAATTTCCCCTCTCAAATTTATAGTTCATTAACCCCACTTCTTCCTCATTTTTGTTGACAAACCCATTGAGATCCTCCTAGGAGAACCAAACTCCTACTCTCTTGATAATTTCCAAAAAATGAGTGAGTTCGAGGTGGTTTTGAGTTATTTGTTCCTTTTTTTCTATCTTATTACCATATCCATATATTCTCTCTTGGTTTTGGCTTCCCCTATGAACCATAGATCTCAGGAGTCGTATTTTAGCATTCAGAGTGAATCTAATGTTTGTTTGTTTTGGATTAAAATTTTTTAAACATCATTTATCTTCCCATTATGGTGGTCACTATTTAAGGTGACATGTTTCGAAGTGTTTCTACTTGATTCTCATCTCTATGAGGTTAGTGTTTCTATAAAAAAAATATTTCTAGAATTTACAATTTGATTGTGAATTCTGAATTCCATTCTATTGGAATAGTGAATATATGAAATATTATCATGATTTTTTAACAACTTTTTATTCTGTTTTGATCTCATAATTATATTTTTCCATTTAAATTACATGTTCTAATGACAAAAATTTAATTTTTTATGTGTTTTTGTTTGGAAGTTATCTTTGGATTTTGAAATGGTTTTAAATGTTACTATTATATTGTGATTCCAGTTTTAGTTTTCAGATAGTGAAATTTTTTTATTAAGGGTGTTCATTTTTAATTATATATGTTGACCTCAACATGATTTAGAAATGGGATTATTTATTACATTTTAAATTATGATTTTAAAATTTTGTGTATTTTTTCCATAGTATAAATTCTATAGTGGCTTGTTATGAAATGGTTTGATGGAAATTAATGTCCTTTAGCCTTGATTTGGTTTTGAAAGTAGAAGACACCTGTTTTCAAGGATGTTTTAAATATCTTTTGAATGTTTGACTGATTGAAATCAATTTCCAAATTTTGAATGGATTCTTGTTTAATAATATGTGAAATTTATTATCATGATGAGAAATGTTTTGGTGTTAAATGCCTAATTGAATATTTGGTATTTAAATGGTGGTTCTATAATTCATCCCTTGATTTCCTCCAGATATGTTTACCTCTTGTGAATATTATTGATTACCCTATGATGTATGTTTTCTCCCCTTATTTTGGAATGTTAGTGTCTATACTGGGGTTCATTTTTATATATGTGGTTATTCTTCATTAGGTGTTAGGGGTATGGGTAACTATGGTTATTCATTATGTGTTTTACATGGCTAGTATGATCATATGCCACACATAGTTTATTGGTAAATGAAAAATATGTATTGTGTAAGATATCTGACTAGTTACACTAGTTTGTTCATAGGCCTCTAGTATCCCTATAATCATTCTATATATAATGTTCTTTGAGGGGTTCAATCATTATAATGAGGATTGTGTGGCAGTGTTTGATGACTTATGTTCTAAACATCAATGAATGAAGGTAGTAGGATCATGGGTTGGTAAACTTATATATATCTCGGTGATTAAATGGTTAGTAATAATAGGGTATAGCCCATTAAAAATTGAATTACATAGTTGGTTAGTGTGACATCCCAGACCAAGATGTCACTTAGTAGGTGCCCCGAGCTCAGTGTCCCACATGGCCTCAAGCGCATCTCCCCAAACGATAGAGGATGACAACTAGAAGTGATGGTCTAGGGTGTGTTCATTTGGAGACTATTCCCTCATTACTAGAGTGTATCACAGTGTATAAATATAAACAGAGTTAAATAGAAGAAGAAATATAAGTAAATATCAAAATAACATAAAAGAAATAGATGGACAAGGATAGAAATAACTGAATCAATGGGAATAACTAATTATGATATTTCATTTAACTATAAAACTAAAATACATAGATATAAGTATGTAGGTATAACATGTCCCACAAAAGTATAAATGAAATAAAAGACTATCTCAATCATCCTAGGATCTGGATCGGTCATCTGATATCAAGATCCATCCTAAACAGAAAGCAATCAGGTTTTTGAAGTTGTATGATTCCCTTTATAAAAAATTTCACTCATGTAGTCTACTCTATGAACCAAACGGTTCCTATAGAGGGTGTGAGAAAAATCTTAGTAAGAACCACCAATGGCGTCTATAACATATGGCCCGTTTAATATAAATATAACTATGTTCATGCATTTATATATAAAGTAATGAAGTATAATGTAACTAAACACCAAATTACCTTATTTAGGCCTTTGTTAGTGTCTAAACATATAACCAAATCATTATTTTATTATTACAAATTTATAAATAAGTTATAGGTTAACAATAGTGATGTTGCTAGATTTAACAAGGAAACAATAATTGATAATTATTTTGAAGTGGTTACATGGTACATACCAATGAAAGCTAGACCATCAAGGTCTCTAACTCAGTAGAAATTGGGTCAATATAAGGGTAAGAGTGTAATACAAGGATCATAGTCAAAGACATTCCATAATAATATGCTTACATAGTCCAAGGAGTTCATCCATGGTAAATGGGGCTAAGTAATGAATGGTCTCGATGATCATTAACCATGGAACCTACTTTTCAAAGCTAGGTCCAATGAGTGTGTCCAAGGCATCCTGTAATACTAAATAAGGGATCCTATGCTATCATAACAGACATCCAAATCTTGAAAAGGATTGGGTTCCTTTTGGTTCTCGACCAAAGCATGTTGCATCCTTGAATCAGAATGGGGTTCTTGACTGCTCGAGGAATTCCCCATGGAATCCAAGGAAATCTTGAGTCAGGACTCTCTTATTTGATAATAGATTCATATGATATTTAAATTAGTTTAATACTTAACTTTAATTATTGTGAATAGGCCTAGTATCATGAAACCCATTAATCATGTCATTACTAATCAACAATCCGTTTGGTTTATGCCTTTCCTTTCATTAGTGTGACAACTCCTAGTAGCATGCAACCATTCTTTTAATACATTTAATGAATATTTAATAATCAAGTTCCTTTCCTCAACAATCCATTAATGCGGTAAGGGTTTCTATAGACATGAAAACTATTATTCATTTACATTTAAGGCCAGGTCATAAAACTATTATACATTCCAATTTCCATTTCACATTTAAATTATCAAATTGAAGAACTTTCCTTATGCAGGTCAAGTGGTGAGAATAAATGGTACATTCCATTATTAATTTCACAATATAAACCAAGAAATTTAATATATATAAATTACCCTATGAAATTTCAAGCCAAGGAACACCCAAATGGTGTCTCAAGCATTTTGGAACCGTAAAATTAAAATTAGGGAATCACATCCTACATAGGATGGATGGAGTTTTGGGAGTAAAAAATAACCACTAATCACATATTTAAAAAGAGAACATCTATATTTTTATAATGATAATAATAATAGAATATCAATTAAATAAATGACACCTAATGAAATTGGTGGGCCCCACACTATAATTTCAAAATCTCTGAACATGAGGGACGAGTTATAGACCACCCAACATAGGCTTGTACGACTCTCCTCCTCTAGTATCAGCCTTTGATTTGTCTTGGATTAGAGTATATCTAAGAAAAGAGTAAAAATAGTCAGACCTTGATAATAAGGTCGAGATTAAGTGACAATAAGAATGGATCAAACGGACTTGAGCTCTTACCATTGTGTATCCAACATGTTGAACGAGATCTCAAACAGATCTCGGATGAAGGATATCTCTTGATCCCAAGTGTAATCCTTCAAAAATCTCCAAAATTAGAGTAAATGAGGTTAATCTTACTGTAAATTGGATTAGGGGGGAAGGAGGAGCTTAATTAGATCATTAAGGGTAAAAAGGTAAAATTTCACAAAAATAGATTGTGCATGGTTTGTCTGCATTGTTTTCCAAACCATGCACAAACCATGCATGGGTACTGGGATAAGAGGAAATAAAACATGGTAAGGCCACACAGTTAGGAAAATTGTGAGAAAACCATGCGTGATGACTCTATACAAAAATGAAGACCCTCCACTTGGTTAAATAAAACTATGCACCCTAGTAGCACAGTTTTCTCTAATGATGAAATAGGGACATTTTTTCGTAAAAATATGGGTTCTAGGCTTTGAACAATCTCCAGACACTCATGACGTTTTTTACCTATTTGGCCTCTATATTAGTTCCAAAATTAAGAATTAGACCAAAATTCAAAGTATTCATACGTGAGTGAACAACATGGTTCTTACAGTCTTCCCCCCTTAAAAGAAACTTTTCCTGAGTTCACCTTACAATGGTGGAGATATACTATCTAAAAACACTCCATCCACTAGGAATGTATATTGGCTTCCCGCTCCCAAGTCTCTTCCTACATGGAGATGTGCTTCCATAACAACCGTACTAGAGGTTTAGATCGGACTTGGAGATACTTCATTCCCTGTTCAATGATGCATACTTTATACTCCTCAAAGGTAGCATAACCTACTATCTCAACATCATGAGGGTCAAATATATGAGATAGGTCAGCATGATATTGGAGAAGCTCTAAATATTGGATGAAATCATGCATGGAATGGTACCCTTGAGGTAGTATCTATGGATAGGATACCAGTATGACTCTCTATATAATCTTAAATGGCCCTATGTAACAAGGTGAAATCTTCATTTTATTCTATAAAAATATATTTAATAGCTTGGGTGATACCTTAAGGAAAACATGATCCCTGATCTCGAACTTTAGAGGTCTTCAACAGCGATCAACATAAGATTTCAGTTTAGACTGAGCAGTAGGAATATGCTTCCAGATCAGATGAACCTACTCTGAAGTCTCCTAAATGAGACAAGGACCTAGAAGGACTGACTATCCTACCTTAAACCATCAAAGGGGATAATGGGACAACCTACAATTCAAGGCCTCAAAAAGATTCATCTGAATCATCAGTTGGAAGATATTTTTCTAGGCGAACACAACGAGAGGGATATTATATTCCCAAGAACTACTGAAAATAATGACACGTGCCAAGATCATGTCCTCCAGAACCAGTATTGTCCATTTAGATTTTCCATTATTTCGAGGGTGAAAATTTTGCTTAGGATAACCTATGTTCCCATAGACTTCTACAATCCCAGAAAGAAATGTGATGTAAAACGAGCATCCCTATCTAAAAGGATAGTACATAAGACCACGTGTAGTCGCATGATGGACATAGAGTCTTCTTAGTTCATCAATAGGGAATGTCTCTTGAATAGGTATGAAGTGATCTAATTTCTACAGTCTTCCAATGACAACCCATACTATGTCACTACCTCTAGGTGCCCTAGGAAAACCAACAACAAAGTCTATGGAAACATCTTTAAATTTACATTCTTGGATTGTAAGTGGTTGTAACAAGACTATGCATTTATGGTGTGCATCCTTCACCTGCAGATAGGTTGAACACCTAGTGATAAAGCCTACAATATGATGTTTCATCCCAGGCCTCCAATACTAGCATCGTAGGTCTCGATACATTTTAGAGAATCATGGATGAACTATCAAGTGATAAGTGTGGGATGTTCACATAAACTCCTATCTACTATCTCTAGTAACCCTGACATTCCCATGAATACAGAATATGTCATCTCTATCTATAGACAAATATGGAGGTGGGTTATCTCTGGATATACTCTCATAGAGAACGAAGCCCTCAAAATCTAAAAATTTCCTTCCATTTACATTATTAAAGAAAGAAGAGGTAATTTTGAAAGATGTGAGGTAATATTTATCATGACTATAATATAACTTTAGATTATGGTTAGAAAATAGGGCCATTAACATCTATTCATCACTAGCTTCCTATGTGACAAGTGTTTTAGTTTTCCAACTCAATGCATCTGCAACTACATTTCACCTCCCAAGAATATAAGAAAGCTCAAAATCAATGGACTAATGATATTTGACCAATATTAACTATATGTGGTTCAAGTAATGCAGTAAAATGATATATTTTAGGCTCATGTGGTTCATGTACATAAAAAGGTTATCACCCAATAGATAATGTCTCCAGAAGTATAAGTCATGGACAATTGCTTCAAGATTAAGGTTGTGTGTCGAGTAGTGACTCTCATGAGGACTCAACTTCTAAGATCCATACACAATGACTATTTCCTCCTATATCATAATTTCTCCTATACTCATACCTAATGCATCAAAGAAGATGGTATACCCTCTTCCTATCTTTAGAAGAGTCAAAATTTGTGTTGATACAAGCCTCCCTTTCAGATCCAGAAATTATTATCGCACTCCTCTGACCAGAGGAACATGACACCCTTCTTCATAAGACTAGTTAGAGGTGAAGAATGGTGGGAAAATTCCTATATAAAATTCTTGTAATATCCCTGCATCTCTAATAAAATATGTATTCCAAACACGTTCTTGGTATTCTCTTAGAAAACTATATCACTAACATTTTCTAGGTCAATAGATACACCTGATTCCGATATTATATGACCCAATAAGAAATGTTTGTAAAATTAGAAGTGGAACTTATCAATCATGGTGTAATGAATATGGTATCTTAGTGTAATCATAATGATCTCAAGGTGTTGGGAATGGTTACTACGAGTGTGAGAAAACAAAATGTTGTCTTCCATAAAGACTATGAAAAAAGAATCCAAATATGGGTAGAACACCCTATTCATTAGAGCCATAAAAATGGTTGGCGCATTTGTAAGACTGAATGAAAAAACTAAGTACTCATATAGGCCACACCTATTACAGAAGGCTATAAGAGGTATGTCTGATGGACTTACTCACTCTGGGTGATATCCCGACCTTAGTATGGTCTTAGAGAATACCCTACCTCCTTAGATATTGTTTAATGGATCATCTATTTAAGGAAGTGGAGAACAATTCATGACTTGAAGCTGGTTTAACATTCTAAAATCCATGAATAGATGTTAAGTTCCATCCACATTCTTGGAGAAAATAATGGGAAAACCAGAAGAGGACGTACTGGTATGAATAAATTAATTGGCCTCAAAATCCTCTAAATACTTCTTAATCCCCTGAAGCATAATAGGTACCATCCTATATGGAGGAACAGACACTGGATCTTCTCTCGGAACAAGATTGATCATAAAATCAACCTCTCTTTGAGGAGGTAAGCTAGAAAAGTCACCAGGAAATACATCCCAAAAATGATACATTATAGGAGTAAAATCATCTTTACGTGAACCCAACTACTCTAGGAACTCATGTCCAGTTCTACCAACCTAGACAGCCCACTCACCCTTATCTAGATAACTGGTGCCCTCTGGTGCTGTAAATGATACCCTTCAATGATAGTAGTCTACAAAATCATGATAATGAACCAACCAATCAATCTTCATAATTACATCTTTTCCTGTAATCTTGATAACAAATAGGTTCCATAAGAAATTGTAAGTGCCTACCTCAAGGGGATAATACCTAGACTAGTGTATTTCCCCTTACCATAGCCCCAATGGTGTATCTAGGGGAACTAAACCTTAACAATATTGTATCTCCAGTTCGAGTCATTCCACAATTGATAAAGATATGAAAGATTAAGAATCACCTGTATCAAATATAGAATATACTATAGCGGAGGCTACTAGAATAATACCTCTTATTATCGATGGTCCCACAGCCTGATCCTCATGTATCGGCTATAGTGTATGCATCTGGCCTGATCTACGGTCATATTCCACTGATGGACTAACATGATCAAAACTACTCTATTAGCACTACTTCTGATTGGGGGTATGGCTACCATGGACACAACCTCCTCCTAATCTAGTCCTTGTGGTGCTATTCAAACTCCACACATGATGCAGCTCAAAAGAACCCACTCCAGAAGGAGATGGCATGGAGACTTTTCCACCAGAAGCTGGTGGAATTGTCCTTTAGAATCTCTGATGTTTTCCCATACGGTCATAATACTAGAACTAAATTATGTCTCTATCATAATGATTTTTAATGTTCCCCCATCTTCCATGATAATGAAACACCACAGAGCTATCAAATCAGATACTCTCGCTGTCACTGTCCTGATGAGAAACCTCAAGGGAATATTTCCTACCACTAGAAGAACTACTAGCCTTCCACAACACTGATCTTCTATACCCGATACTATTTTCATCCAGGAGGTTATACTAAGTTAAAAGATAATGATTGACTATTTCATAAAAAATAGGTAAGTGAAATAAATTCCCCTTTGTATGGATGTTGTATTGAAGTCTATCCTCAAATCATCTAGCACATGAAAGTTCATCGCCGGCTAGAAGTGGTGAAAAGTGTTTTAACTTTTTGAAATGCTCTGTATATTTCATAACTAACATAAAACCCTACTCGAGATGCATGACCTATCTGGTGTTGTTAGCTCTTTGCATCTAAGGAATGAATTGATCTTATAAGGTAGTCTGGAAATCAACCCATAACATGCCCTAGTGATGACCAGCCTGGGTAATCACATCCCACCAATGCTTGGCCGAATCCTGAAGCATGTATGTGGAAAAAATCACCCTCCCCTTTAGAGGCATCTCTATATTCTCAAAGATAGATAGGGTGTCCTCTATACAAGACTCAATAGTCTATAGAATGCAATCCCCTAAGAATGTAGGAGGATGTTGTGGCTAGAACTCACAAGTCAGATCATCTATCGTAGGTTCAACATATGGAGCACCATACATAGACTGCATCAAACATAGGGAACTATCATGAACTTGGGAATCAGTGCTAGGTTTAGGTACAATAGTTTGTGCCTCCAATGGTACTATTGGAGCTAATACTAGAGGATTAAATCCCATGAATTCTAGATCATGGTCATCGCCTCCCTCATAGCATACGATATAAGGATTTCATGGCAGTATTGGTCTAAAATGAAAAACACACTCCTCAGAAAAAACTGAGCGTATAGATAGCATCACTAGTGGTTTTTGGACATATGAATTCTCACAACCCAAGGCATACTACCTCAAATACCTATATATACGATCATGTTTTGGTTGTTTTCAAGTATATGATTCATTTCATTTTACATTTAATTACCAGGTTCACTCCTTTACCATTAATAAACATGATAATTTAGGATAAGTATGTACAAATATTTCATTTTAGAAGTCATGTTTTACTTAATAATGGATAATCATTTCACGTGAATCAATTCCCATATACCTTTTCACTAAAAATTAAACCCCTTTATTTTTATCATAATGGATTGACTTAGTAAATTACTCATCTCAACACATGAGGGCCCATAATCCTTGTGAATTGAGATTGCAAATCACTCAATCTCAAACAAGAGTAATACAAGAATAATCTAACTATCACAAAATAACTCAATAATCACAGATATATTAAGCAATGAAAATAATTGAGATGCATATATATGGCATCATAATATGCATGACATGTGAATTCTAGGTTCCTAATATGATACATGTAAAAATTATCATTTACCTCAAATCATTGGGACAAGGATGAAATAAATCCTCCATTATATAAATAATCAACAAATCCCCACAACATGTGTGTCACTCAATGGTGAGATGATATCAACTATAATAGTTGAAAATGGAATAACAATTATAATTCAGGTAACTCATTTTTTACTTCTAAAATGGGTTTGTGAAGCGCCAACATGGCTTATGAAAAATTTCCAAGCATTTTCAATCTCCAATATATTGTCGATAAATTTTACTACATGAAATAAACCCCTTTGATACCACTTTATGACATCCTGGACCCAGATTCTACTTAGTAGGTGCCCCGAGCCTGGTGGGCCACATTGCCTCAAGCGCATCTCCCAAAATTTCAGAGGCTACCAACTAGTAGTAAGGGACTAGGGTGTGTCCATGGGGATATTATACCCTCATTACTAGAGTGTAGGAAAATAGATAAATATAAACATAGGAAAATAGAGCAATAAATATATGTAAATAGTGGAAAAACAATAACTGAATCAACTAGAATAACTAATGATTATATTTCATGTCACTAGAAATCTTGAAACATGGAAACAAGTTAGTAGGTATTAAATTTTCCAAAAAAGTATAAAGGAAATCAAAGATTATCCTAATCATCCAATGCTCTAGCTTGATCATCTACAATAAATCTCCACCCTAAACAATAATCAATCATGTTTTTGAAGTTGTACTCTTTCCTTTATCAACACTTTCAATCATGTAGTCTACTCTGGGTACCAAATGGTGCCCAGAGAGAGAGTGAGATAAATCAAAATGGGCCACCACAAATGGTGTCTATAACATCCTACCTATGTAATGGAAATATAATTTTGTGAAGGAATGCATATATAAATTAAAGCAGTACAGTGTAACTAAATACCCAAGTACCTTATTTATCCCTTAGCTGGTGTCTGAACATATAACCAATTCATTTTTTGATTGTTTCCGATTTATAAATAATTATTTGGTTAAAAATAGTTAAGGATCCAAGATGTAACAAGGAAACCATAATTTATAATTAATATGATGTTTTTCTATGGAATTTACCAAGGAATCCTAGACCTCAGGGCTTGTTAACTCAATAATAATAGGGTCTAGCTAAGGGTTAGATTATAATACAAGGAGCATTTTAACAGCCTTGGTTTTTGTTAAACATTAAAATGTGATTTATTACCTAAAAATTAACTTAATACAACTATGAGGATATATAGGTATAGTGTATTGGGAAATTAGGAACATTACATACCAACATAGAACATAAATCCCAACATCATTATTGAAAACTTATTTTAAATGACCACAACATTCCCTCGTACTTAGCATTGCATGGGATAACCTGAGGACATGCATAAGAAAAGGATGATCTATAAAGATTTGTAAGGGAGTAAAAAAGTCATAACATGAAGAATAAAATAATTGTTAGTAAATAGGAAAATCAATAGAGCCTAAAAGAAACATGAACATAAAGTCATGATATAGCGTTATTATCATAACATGGAAATGAAGCAACAACATTTAACATAATATTAGCATGATCCAAGGGTAACTGCACATGGAGCATGAGTAAACACTCATCGTACTTGAATTATCATGACTAAAATCCCATTTAACTTGACATATCATGATACTATTCTTTACCCAATTCATTATAGTGCTATTAGGGCACACCCTTCTTAGTCATTTTATTTCATTTCATGCATAAGTGTGCCACATGGATCATATAACATTGATTCGTTAAAAATCATCATTTATTCCATGATAATGGAATTTGGAATTCATATATGAAACTATATAATAAATATGTAAATGTTAATAAAGGTTAATGTCCTTGATAGAGAAATGGGCATGGTATTCACTACACAATGACTTTGACTTGGAAAATTGTAGTGCAATTTCGGCAGCATAACAGCATGACATAAGAATTCATAAAATGGTTGATGAGAGATAAAGGGGTGTATCATCATATGTACATTAAATGGATATTAAGGGGTAATATAGATACATCTTCCAACATATGTAATGTAATTTAGGTTCATAATACAAAAGAATTTATAGAATCTAAATGAGAAGAGAGAAATTCCATACGGAATTTCAGCAAAGTAATATGTGTACTTTGGAGGCATTAATGAGAGAGAAAGGGGTCTATAATCATTCAAACATAAGGAGGGACATATGGGGGAGGTAAAAAATCATAACCCAGCCTTTTTAATTGAAGATAAAAGGGCATAACAACATAAATAAATTTGGACAAAAAATGAGAAAGGAAGAAATCCCTTACTTGGAAGTGTGATCCCAAAGGCTTGGGAGGAGATTGAGAGAGGCTTCATGAGAGATTTGGGAACCTTGGGAGGATTTCATAGAGAAGAGGGAAGAGTTTTTCAATATAAAAAGTTTTTTAGTGAAGAAGAAGTGAAAGCTTTGGTGGGTTTATATAGGAAAAGGGAGGGAATTCTTTATTATTTAGGTTTTGGCCACCACATATTAAACTAAACAAAACCACAAACCCACCCATGGTTTTTTCCAAAGGGGAGTGGGAAACATTATTTTATAAGGCCAATGGCCAAACTTCTTAAAATATTAACCTTTCTTATGTGGGGATGAATCACAGTCTCAAGGAAATCAATTTAAAAAGTTAAAATGTTTTATAAGTCTTGAAGGGTCCACTAAAGCATTTTAAACTAAATAAAACAAAACTAAAATCAAATTATTTTAATGGTAAAACATATATTTTCCTAAAATAATGTTTATAGTATTTTATTACATCACTATTTGGTCATTATGATGTCATAAAACACATTTTATATTTAAACAATTTTTAATTTTGACCCAAAAATTTGAGTGTCTCACCATTGGATAATTTCGACATCCGGATTCCAAAAATAACATTCAATTTATCTATATAATTTTCAAAATATGTGAATTTTTTTACTTTTAAAATAAAAAGTGATATTTAAAAAAATCATGGGTTTTGACAAAAATATCTTCCAAACCATAATAAAAATCACAATTGTATTAATAATAATTATATGATCATTTATATTTAATAAAAATTAATTTAGTGAAAATATTTTATTAAAATATTATTTAATTCAAAAATCCATTAATTCATCAAAAATAGACTAAAAATGTTATTTTTTCTTTAAAAAGTATTTACAAAGTAACAGTAATAACATAAATGTATATTCTCTATACACAAATAATGTACATAATCATAGTATTAAGGTCTTATTTCATAACCCCTTATAACACCCATATAAGACCAAAGGGTAAGGTGTGCGATGGTGACTGCCTCTTGGGGTGGCTGGGATAACATCGCTCGGGTGGTAAAATCTATTAACTTCTATTTCTTTTGTAGGCAGTTCAGCTCAGGCTTAACATGTTGAATCACGACTTGGTCTCAGTCAAGAACGAAGCCCAGTGATGAAACCTCCTTTTAGAGCTCCAAAAAATGGCCTTCATATGGAGAAATTATATTGGATGAGGCCATCACTTCCTTTTTCTATGTAAATTATATTTTTTAAAGCCCGTTATTTATACTAATCATGTGATCACTGTTTAATGGATATATTAGAAACGGTCAGAATTATTCATGGTATTTTAAAATCCAAAAACAAAAAACCAAGAAATTTAATATGTTATATAACCATCTTACATAATAAGACACTTAATTAGATCAAGAGGAATTTTCATTAATAAAATTTTGGGTCGTTACAATCTTCCCCCCTTAAGAAATTTCACCCTCAAAATTTCCTTTTCCCAAAATAAAATAGATACTGGTAACTCTTCCTTATCACATCTTCTAATTATCACATTGCCTCTTCAAAATTTTGGTTTCTCCAACACACCTAGATGAGGAGAATTGTCTTATTTCGTATAACTTTTTCTCTATGATCTAAGATAGTCACCAACTTCTATTCATTGGAGAGGTCATTCTCCCATGATACCACCTCTGGATTGAGTACATGGGATGGTAAGGTATGTAATTACTCAACAGTGATACATGGAATACATCATGTACTTGAGATAGGTTCTGTGGGAGTGCTAGTTGATAGGCCACCACTACAATGAGATCAAGGAACTAAAAAGGTATGGTGTACCTTGGAATAAGATTTCCCTTCTTACCAAATCTCATAACTCTCTTCCACGATAATATACAAAGGAATACCATGTATCCAACATCAAAATTTAGGTCTCATCGACGATTATTAGCACAGATGTTTTTCGACTTTAAGAAACATTAATGTGTTGCTGGATGGTCGTAACCTTCTACACCATTTATTTGACCATTTCTGGACCTAATAGTTTTTTCTCCCCAACTTCATCCCAACATGTCGGTGTCCTGCACCTCTTACCATAAAGGGATTCATAAAGATCCATTTGTATGCTTGAGTGGAAATTGTTTTTACAAGTGAACTCAACTCGAGAAATATGTTGATCTAATCCGCCTTTGAAGTTCATTGAGAATTCTCTCAACATGTCCTCAAGTGTTGGGATGGTCCTATCATATTGGCCATCAATTTGAGGATGATAAGTCATACTGAAGTTCAGCTCAGTATCTAGATAATGTTGAATACTCTTCCAAAACATAGAGGTGAATATTGGATCTTGATCAGATACAATAGATAATGGTACTCCATGAAGCCTTACCACATCTCTGATGTATATCTGTGCCAGTTTATCCAGTGAGAAATCTTCCAGAATTGTAATAAATTGTGCATTCTTTGTAAGATGATCCCTAATAACCCAGATAACATTGTTTCCTTTAGATGTATTTGGAAATATGATGACAAATTACATAGTGATGTTCTCCCATTTCCATGATAGTATAGGTAACGATTTTAGAATCCCATTATACTTCATCCTCTCAGCCTTCACTTTCTGACATACCAAGCACTTTGATGTATACTCAGTGATATCCTTCTTCTTATTATCCTACCAATAATTATCTCAGAGATCTTGATACATCTGTGTGTTTCCTTGGTGAATCGAGAAATTTGGAATATGTTTATTATCCAAAAGTTCCTTCTTTATCTCCGAATTTTATGGAACACATATTATTGACCTAAATCTCATAATTCCTTCTTCATTGAAATTGAACTATGAGGGTTTCCCTTTTCTGATAGTTTCCACCTCTTTCTGAATTCTTACATCATCCTTTTGAGAATCCTTTAACCTTTCCAAAAGACACGGTTGAGAAATAATTTGTGAAAGGATTGATGATACTCCCTTATTTATGATTCCCATGTCTATCATCATCAAATCTAAGAATATTGGATCCTTTTCAATTCTCATAAATTATATAATTGCAGGGTCCATTTTACACAGATCATCCACCACCTTGTTCAATTTCCCAGGGTGGTAATGGATTGATCTGTCATAGTCTTTGATCAGCTCTAACGATCTTTATTGGAACATGTTCAACTCTTTCTGTGTGAATATATACTTGAGGATTTTGTGGTCTGTATATATTTCACACATCTCCCCAAAGAGGTAATGCTGCCATATTTTTAAAGAGAAGATCACTGCAGCCAAATCAAGATCATGTGTTGGATATATTTTTTATGAACATTTTATTTCCTTGAATCTTTTGCAATGAATTTTTCATTTTTCATCAACACACAACACAGGCCCTTCTTCAAAGAATCACTAAATAACACAAAAAGTTCTCCACGGGTGGGAAGTGAGAGAAAGTGTGTTGTGATAAGCCGCGTTTTTAACTCCATGAAGCTATCTTCGCACTCATCACTCCACAAAAACTTGACTCTTCTCCATGTTATCTTGGTAAGAGGGTTGGACAATCGTGAGAAATTTCTCACAAATCGGTAATAATATCCAGCTAACCCTAGGAAGTTATGGATATCTGTCACCGATGTGGGATTCAGTCATCTCTCAATTGTAGTTGTCTTCGAGGGATCCACAGATATCCCATTGCTTATGATGATATGACCCGAGAATGAGACCTCCTTCAACCATAACTCACACTTGATGTACTTTTCATGGAGCTTCTCCTTTCTCAGGGTCTCTAGTACAGTTCATAGATTCTCCTCATGATCCTCCTTGGTTTGGGAGTATGTTTTAATATCATCTATAAAGACTACCACAAATTTGTCGAGGTAATAACTAAATACTCTATTAATCAATCCGATGAAGATTACTGGTGCATTAGTGTAATGAACCAAAAAATCATTAATGGAAATTCCTCTTGTTCTAGTTAAATGTCTTCTTATGGTTGTATAAAATGTATGCACTTATTTGGTTCTATTTTTTGGTTTTTAAATTACCATTCAAAATTGTGACCATTGCTAATATAGCTGTTGAACAATGATCACATGATTAGTATAAATATAGGGTTTTAACAAATCCAACTAACTTAAAAAAAAGGAAGAGATGACCTCATCTAGTAGACTTTCCCCATACGAAGCCCATTTTTCAGAGCTCGGAAAGTTTTTGGCGTCACTAGGCTTCTCTTTTGACTAATCCCAATCCAATCTTGAATACATTAAGCTCGAGTGGAACTGCTTACAAGATAAGTGGAAGTTGATAGAGATTACCACTCGATCAATGTTATCTGAGCCACCCCAAGAGTCTATCACCATTGGGCACCTTACCCTAAGGTCTTATGTGGGTGTTTTAAGGGTTTATGTAACAATACCCTAGTACAACGATTATGTACATTATTCTTGTATAGAGAATATGCATTCTTTTTATTATTGTAACTTTTTAAATAGTTTTTAAAGCACAAATGAAATTTTTAGTTAATTTTAAACTTAGGAATATATTTTGATAAATTAATGGATTTTGTTATTAAATAATATTTTAATAAAATATTTTTATTATTAAATTACTTTTATTATGTATAAATGATTATATAATTTTTATGAATGTAATTGTAATTTTTTATTATCTTTTAAAAGCTGCTTTTGTCAAAACCAATGAATTTTTGATAAATATCGGTTTTTATTTTAAAAGTAAAAATTCATATATTAAGAAAATTATTTACATAAAATTAATATTATTTTTGGAATTAGGGCATTGAAATTATCCAATGGGAATTTTTCATAATTTTCTGAGACAGTCAAATTTTTGGGTAAAATTTTAATACCGTTTAAATATATAATGTTTATTATGACATCATAATGACCCAATAGTTATGTAATAAAATAATATAAATATTATTTTTGGACAATATATGTTTTATCATTAAAATAATGTTATTTTGGGTTTGTTTTATTGATTTTACAAAGCTTTAGTGGACCCTTCAAGGCTTATAAAACATTTTGTCATTTTATATTGTTTTTCTTGAGAGTGTGACTCACCTCCACATAAGAAACCCTATTATTTTAATAAGTTAGGCCATTGGCCTTATAAAATATTTTTTTTCACTCCCCTTTTGCAAAAAACATGGGCAAAAACCATGGGCTGGTTTTTTATTTTAATTAGACTAATGTGTGGTGTCCCAAACCTAAATAATAAAGAATTTCCTCTCCTTTCCTATATAAACCCACCCAAGATCCCACTTCCTCTTACATAAAATCCTTTGGAGTTCATACAACCTCTTCCATCCTCTCTCTATAATCCTCACAAGGCACCCCAAGCTCCCAAGAATCCTCTCTCAAGCCACTCCCAAGCCTTTGGGATCACACTTCCAAGTAAGGGATTTCTTCCTTTCTCTATTTATCCAAGATTCTTAATATTGTTATGCTCTTTTATTTTCAATTATAAATTTTGGTGTATGATTTCAAACCTCCCCTATACGGTCTTATTTATTTTTTAATGATGATAGACCCCTTTATCTCTGATTAATTCCATCTATGAACACCCGTTACTATGCCAAAATTCCTTAAAGAATTTCCCCCTCCTCATTTATATTCAAGCAATTCTTTTGAATTATGAATCTAAATTCCATTACATATATTGGAACATATATCTATATGACCCACTTAATTTCCATTTCATTTAAATATGATGAGACACACATTTCTCTCTCATCAACCATTTTTATTAATTCAAATGTCATGTCGTTACGCTACCGAAATTGCACCAATTTTCCAAGCCAATGTCATTGTGTAGTGAATACAATTCCCATTTTTCGATCAAGGGTATTAACCATTATGCACATATTATTATTTATTATAAATATTCATATATTTATTACAAATCCCTTTATCATGGAATAAATTATTATTATTAATTTCATGTTAAATTATCCATGTGGTACACTTATAATGAAATGAAATGATTAAGAAGGGTGTGCCCTAATAGTGCTCCAATGCATTGGGTAAAGTATAGTATCATGATACGTCATGTGAAATGAGTGTTGACTTAGGATAATTCAATTGAAATGAGGGTTTACTAATGATTCATGTGAAATGAGGGTTTACTCATGCTCCATGTGCAATGAGCCTTTTCTCATGCTAATATCATGTTAAATGTTGTTGCCACATCTCCATGTTATGATTATCATGATTTATCATGCCATTTTTATTATGTTTCACTTGCACTCCATTGATATGAATATTTACTAACATGTATTGTAGTCTTCATGTTTGTTTTTTTACACCCTTACTAGGATTTTATCTCACCTTTTTATATACATGTCCTCAGGTTATCCCATTCAATGCTAATTAAGAGGGATTGTAGTGGTCATGTAAAGGAAGTTTTCAATAAGATGTTGTGTTTTATGTTTTAGGTTGTTGTGTAATGTTCCTAATCCTAAAAGACATTATACCTCTCTATCTTCTATGTTGTATCAAGTGATGGTTTTATGTAATAAATTATTTAATCATGTAACAAAGAGAAGGTTTTTTATAGTTGGTATCAGAGGATAGGTTTAGTTATTTTTGGGATTAGGATTAGAAAACCCTAGTGAAGCCTTAGAGACTAGACTATATATAATAAAAAAATCCCTAAGTTTTTGTGAGTATTGAGTAAGTGGTTTATCAAGATAAATACATCCATGTCTGGATACGAGCATGTAGAGGTGGCTCTGGCACAGATGTACTTAGGAGTGAAAAATCCAACAAGGAGTTTGTGTCTTGACCCTGGGTATCCAAGTACATGACAACGAGCCTTACTACACTCTTGGTTATGACACTCTCAGGGGATATGCTTTGGTAAATTCACAAGCTTAGTATGAACCATTATTAAGGGAATTAAGAAAAATCCATTAAGAATATATGTTAGAAAGTAGATCATGAGTAACATAAATTGAAGCCTATAGATTCATAAGTTAAGGAATAAAATTAATTTATAATTCATCCATTTTTGTCTTTGGATTCCCTATTATGTGTATAATATATTTTATTAAATATATATTCCCTAAGTCTTTTTGGATAAAGTATATGAGTAGAACCAGAATCAAAAAATGAAAGTTGGGGTTATCATCCATAGTTATACACATTATTTTATATCCCAAAAGTTTAGTAGAACAATCCCAACACCACCACAAATCATGGAAGTAAAGATTTCGGTTAGTATGGAAAATGGGGAAATCATTGCATCCCATGAATATAACTCCTCTACTATCATAATTTGTCGATTTAACTTCTCGGAAAACCTCATAATACTCCCTCTGGTGGAATTTAATTCAATTCACGATATGGATTGGCTTTCCTTATATAGAGACAACATAAATTGATGTGAGAGGGAAATCACTCTCCATGTGGAGAATCAACCCCCAATTATGTACAAGTACAATGAGGAGGATGAATCTTCTTTAGTTACACCATCTCAAGCATGGATATTATTGCCCTATGATCAAATGTATCTGACTTAGATGGTTGAGTCCAAGGAAGAAACCATCCTTGAAGACATTCTTATTGTGAGCTAAAAAAAATCATGATAAAGAACAAGTACCCTCTTCCACAAATTGATGACTTGTTCGATCAGATGCATGGAGCACAATACTTCTCCAAGGTAGATTTGTAGTCAAGATATTATCAAGTAAGGGTGAAGAAGGAAGATATCCCCAAGAATACTTTTTGTACAAGATATGGGCACAATTATTTCCTAGTAATGCCTTTTGGAATCACTAATTCTAGAGAAATATTCATGGACTTGATGAATAGAGTCTTTAGATATTACCTCAAAATTTTTTTTGTAGTCTTTATAGATGATATTCTAATATACTCCAAAACCAAGGAGGATCATTAGGTGCATCTAAGAAATGTACTAGAGACCTTGCGAAAGGAGAAGCTCTATGTAATGTACAGAAAGTGTGAGTTATGGTTGAAGGAGGTATCATTCTTGGGCCATATCATCACAAACAATGAGATATCTGTGGATCCCTCGAAGATAGCTGCAATAGAGGGATGGCCAAGGCCAACATTGGTAACTGATATCTATAGCTTCTTGGGGGTAGCTGGATATTATCGACGATTTGTGAGAAATTTATCTCGATTTTCCAACCCTCTTACCAAGCTAAATTAGAAGGGAGTAAAGTTTTCTTGGAGTGATGAATATGAATAAAGCTTCAAGGAGTTTAAAATGAGGCTTATCACCATGCCCATGCTCACTTTACCCACAACTGGAGAACTTTTTCTGGTATTCAATGATGCTTTGAAGAAGGGCCCGGGCTGTGTGTTGATGTAAAATGGAAATCTCATTGCCTATTCTTTAAGTCAATTGAATGTTCATGAACATAATTATTCAACACATGATCTGGAGTTGGATGCGGTGAACTTAGCTTTAAAAATATCGCAGCATTATCTATTTGGGTAGAAGTGTGAAATATATACGGACCACGAAAGCCTCATGTATATATTCACACAGAAAGAGTAGAACATGCTCTAACAAAGATGGTTAGAGATGATCAAAGATTATTACTACTCAATCCATTACCACCCTAGGGAAGTGAAAAAGGTGGAAGATGCTCTAAGTACAAAGGACCAAGTGATTCTACCATTGATGATAATTGAGATGGATCCAATCTTCTTAGATTTGATGAAGATGGACATGGGAATCATAAAGAAGGGAACATCATCAATCCTTTCACAAATGATTGATCAAACAACTCTTTTGGATATTTTAAAGGATGCTCAAAAGGATAATGTGGGAATTCGGAAGAAAGTGGAAGCTATCAGAAAAGTTAAATCCTCAGAGTTCAATGTTAATGATGAAATTATTGTGATATTTGGGAAAAAGACTATGTGTTCCATCAAGTATAGATCTGAAGAAGGAACTTTTGGATGATACACATAGTTCAAATTTCTCTATTCACCAATGAAACACAAATATGTATTGAGATCTCTAAGAGAATTATTGGTGGGATAATATGAAGAAGAAGATTGCTGAGTATACATCAAAGTGCCTGGTGTTTCAGAAATTGAAGGCATAGAGGTAGAAGTCTAAGGGGATGATGCAACCACTGCCCATACCAGCATGGAAATGAGAGAACATCACCATGGACTTTGTCACCAGACTTCCAAATACATCCAAAGGAAACAATGAAATCTGGGTTATTTTGGATCGTCTTACAAATTATAAACATTTCATTGCAATTCGAGAGGATTTCTCATTTGATCAACTAGAACAGATATACATCAGGGAAATGATAAGGATGCAAAGAATCCCACTATATATTATATGTGATCGAGGTCCAAGATTCAACTCTATGTTTTGGAATATTATTTAACATGCTCTAGATACCAAACTAAACTTTATTATGGCCTATCATCCTCAAACTGATGGACAATCTGAGCGAACTATTCAAACACTAGAAGATATGTTAAGATCATGTTTAATGGACTTTAAAGGAGGTTGGGATCAACATTTTACTCTGGTTAAATTCTTCTATAACAACAGTTTTCACTCGAGCATCATAATGAAACATTATGAAGCCCTATATGGGAAGAGAACACTGGAATGTTGGGATAAATTCGGTGAGTGTAAGCTACTAGGACCAGAAATGGTCTAAGAAATGGTGGAGAAGGTGAAAACCATTCAGTATCATATCAAGGCATCAAAAAGTCGATAGAAGAGTTATGAGGATAAGTGATGGTGATTCCATGAGTTCAAAGTTATAGACATGGTGTTTATATGCATATCTCCATGGAATAAGGTCATGAGGTTTGTAAATAAAGGGAAGTTAAGTCATAGGTACATCGGCCCCTTCGAGATTCTTGATCGTGTCGGGGTTGTGGCCTATCAACTAGCACTTCAACCTGCCATGGAGAAAGTACATGATGTATTTCATGTATCTATTTTAAGGAAGTATATACCGGACCCTTTATAATTACTCTCTTAATAGGTTATAAAGCTATAGGATGATCTTTCTTATGAGGATAAACCATTAAAGATCTTAGATCATAGAGAAAAAGTTCTATGAAATAATACAATACCCCTCATCATGGTATTGTGGAAAAACCACATGTTTGAAGAAGCAATGTGGGAATTAGAATAAGTGATGAAGTATAATTACCCACATCTATTTTAGTATGGGAAAATGAAATTTAGAGGGCGAAATTTCTTAAGGGGGGAAGATTGTGACGAACTAAAAATTCATTAATGGAAATTCCACTTCGTCTATTTAAATGTCTTCCTATGGTTATGTAAAATGTATGCACTTATTTGGTTCTATGTTTTGGTTTTTAAAATACTATTAAGAATGGTGACTGCTGCTAATATAGTCATTAAACAATGATCACATGATTAGTATAAATATAAGGCTTTAACAAATCCAATTTACACAGACAAAGGAAGCGATGACCTCATCCAGTAGACTTTACCCATACGAAGACCATTTTTGGAGCTCAGAAAGGAGGTGGAATCAATGGGATTATCTCTTGACCAAGCCCAAGCTTATCTTGAATAAGTTAAGCTCGAGCAGAACTACCTACGAGAAAAGTGGAAGTAGATAGAGATTACCACTCGAGCAATGTCATCTGAGCCGCCCCAAGAGTCTATCACCATCACGCACCTTACCCTAAGGTCTTATTCAGGTGTTTTAAGGGGGTTATGTAATAAGACCCTAGTACTACGATTATGTACATTATTATTGTATAGAGAATATACATTCTTTTTATTATTGTTACTTTGTAAATAGTTTTTAAAGCACAAATAGCATTTTTAGTTAATTTTAATCTGAGGAATATATTTTAATAAATTAATGGATTTTTGAATTAAATAATATTTTAATAAAATATTATTATTATTAAATTTATTTTATTAATTATAAATGATCATATAATTTTTATGAATTTAATTGTAATTTTTTATTAAGGTTTGAAAGCTGTTTTTGTCAAAACACATGAATTTTTTATAAGTGCCGATTTTTATTTTAAAAGTAAAAAATTCAAATATTTAGAAAATTATTTAGATAAAATGAATATTATTTTTGGAATCAGGATGTTAAAATTATCCAATGGTGTATTTTTCATAATTTTCTGTGACAGTCGATTTTTTGGGTAAAAATTAAATACTGTTTAAATATATAATGTGTTTTATGACATCATAATGACCCGATAGTGATTTAATAAAATACTATAAATATTATTTTAGGACAATATATGTTTTAACAGTAAAATAATGTGATTTTGGGTATGTTTTGTTTAATTTACAAAGCTTTAGTGGACCCTTCAAGGCTTTTAAAACATTTTGTCTTTTTAAATTGTTTTCCTTGAGAGTGCGACTTACCTCCACATAAGAAACCCTATTATTTTAAGAAATTATTCCATTTGCCTTATAAAATATTTTTTTCCACTCTACTTTGGAAAAAAACATGGGCAAAAACCATGGTCTGGTTTGTGGTTTTGATTAGTTTAATATGTGGTGTCCCAAACCTAAATAATTAAGAATTCCCTCTCCTTTCCAATATAAACCCACCCAAGGTCCCAATTCCTCTTCACTCAAAGCCTTTTGAGTTCGTCCAAAATCTTCCCTCCACTCTCTAGAATCGTCCCAAGGTACCCCAATCTCCCAAGAAGCCTCTCCCAATCCACTCCTGAGCCTTTGGGATCACACTTCCAAGTAAGGGATTTCTTCCTTTATCTTTTTATCAAAGTTTCTTAATATTGTTATGCTCTTTTATTTTCAATTATAAATGTTGGGGTATGATTTCAAACCTCCCCTATACTATCTTATTTATATTTTAATAATAAGATACCCCTTTCTCTCTCATTAATTACTTCCATGTACACTCATTACTATGTCGAAATTCCGTAAGGAATTTCCCTCTCCTCATTTACATTCAAGAAATTATTTTGAATTATGAATCTAAATTATATTACATATGTTGGAAAATGTATCTATATGACCCACTTAATTTCCATTTCATGTAAATATGATGAGACACACATTTCTCTCTCATCAACCATTTTTATGGATTCATATGTCATGTCGTTATGCTGCTGAAATTGCATAGATTTTCAAAGCCAATGTCATTGTGTAGTGAATACAATTACCATTTCTCTATTAAGGGTATTAACTATTATGCACATTTGATTATTTGTTATAAATATTCATGTATTTATTCTACATCCCTTAATCATGGAATAAATTATGATTATTAATTCCATGTTGTATGATCAGTGTGGTACACTGATGAGTGAAATAAAATGATTAAGAAGGGTGCACCCTAATAGCGCTCCAATGCATTGGGTAAAGTATAGTACCATGATAAGTCATGTGCAATGAGTGTTGACTCATGCTAATTCAAGTGCAATGAGTATTTACTTGTGATTCATGTGCAATGAGGGTTTACTAATCCTCCATGTTCAATGAGCCTTTGATCATGCTAATATCAAGTTAAATGTTGTTTCCATATCTCCATGTTATAATTATCATGATTTATTATGACTTTATGTTTATGTTTCTCTTGAGATCCATTGATATTCCTATTGACAAAATTTTATTTTAATCTTCATGTTATATTTTTTTTACTCCCTTAATAGGCTTTATAGCTCACCATTTTCTTATGAATTTCCTCATGTTATCCCAGGAAATGCTAAGTACGAGGGAGTGTATTTATCATGTAAATGGAGTTTTCAATAAGATGTTGCGCTTTATATTTTAAGTTGTTATGTAATGTTCTTAAGCCCCAATGAAAATAGACCTCTCGATCTTCTATGTTGTATCAAGTGATGGTTTTATGTAATAAATTATGGTAAGTGTGTAATAAATATCAAGGTTGTTATAATTAGTGAGTCTGAAAGGAATTACTATGAATTCATAGTGCCCGTATCTTGAAAGAAATCGGTCTTGAAGATATCCTCTTTCTTCACCCTTACATGGTAATATCCCTACCACAAATCCACCTTGAATAATTGTTGTGCTCAACATATCTGATTAAACAAGTCATCAATTCATGGCATATGATACTTGTTCTTTATTGTGATTTTGTTGATCTCATGATAATCAATGCAAAGGCACATTGTCCCATCCTTCTTGATAAAGAGGACTGGTGCACCCCATAGTGAAGCACTTGGGTGTATAAACCATTTATCTAGATTCTCCTGTAGTTGTTTCTTTATCTCCTCAAGCTCTAAAAAAACCATTCTATATGGAGTCTTGGATATTGGAAATGCCCCATGTATAAGGTCAATTGATAATTCCACATATCTTATAGGAGGAAGACCAAGAAATTCCTTGATAAACACTTCAACTAATTCCCTCACAACATGCATGTCTTCAAGGATGGTTGCTTCTATAGAATCAATCATCTAAGCCAGATATGCATGCTCATAGGGCAGTAATATCCATTCTTGAGATGATGGTTCTAAAGAATATTCATCTTCCTACTTTCACTTGAATAGAATTGGGGGTCGATTCACCATATAGAGAGTGATTTCCCACTCATGGAAATTTATGTTAGATCTATATAAGTAAATTCAATCCATTCCGATAATTTCATCAAATTCCACCAAAGGGAGTATGAGTAGGTTCTCTGGAAATTTTATACCACAAATTGTGATAGGGGAGGAGTTATATTCATTGGTTTCAATGACTTCCCCATTTTCCATACTCACTGTCATCTTTACTTCTATGATTTTTTGTTGTGTTGGGATTATTCTACAAAACTTTAAGGATATAAAAGAATGTGTAAAACTAGAATAAAAAAATTATGTTTGATATTCTTGAATGAAGAACTAGCATACCTATCATTACTTAGTTTTTGGGGTTCACTTCGGTGGTAGTGACTGAAAAAGATAACTCTTGCTACCTTGGAGGTTGTTGGTTGCCTATGAAAACCCTTGGCTTAGGGAACTGGTTTGTACGGTGCTCTGGTTCTTTGTAGTTGAAGTAATGAAAAAAGAATTGAGATTCAAATGGAGTGTTCCTATCCTATGTTGTAGCCGCTGGTTTTTCTTGCCGGGAGTTAATGGCTAGGTTACCTTCTCTTCCACACCTAAATCATTTCCTCATCCCTTTTAGGAAATTTCTGTGGTGCTTCTTTCTACACCTTTGGAAAGTGGGGTGCTATATTTTATTAGCACTGTTGGATTTATCCATCAGACTGCCAGAATTAAAGTTCACCATATACTTATTATCCCCATGATACCCCTGAGAATCTCCACTCTTCATTTTGACATTGAGGGCACATCAGAAAATTTCATCATATCTATCGAACTCACAAATCTCTATGGCTTTATATAGGCTAGGTTTTAGCCCACTAAAGAAGCGTTCAACCTTGCATTTATGGGTAGTGGAAAAGATGAATGCATATTTTTCAAGCCTTATTATGTTTTCCTCGTACTCTCCTACGAATTATTCAACTTTTTTCTTGAGGGAAAAAAATTCCCTTTCCATCTTAGGTCAGAGGGTGCATGGAAAATATTTATCGAAAAAAATATTCTGGAAATCCTTCAATTCCAATGCTTCAATCTCCTCCTCAGGCTTCATATTTTTGATTAATGTCTACCATGGATCAGATTCACCCTCCATACGATAAGTATCCAGAATAACCTTCTCTTGTTCAGAACATTTAAGGATAGATAAGATATTTTCAATAGAGTTGATACATTGTTATGAGATTGAGGGATCAGATGATCCATTAAAATTATGAGGCCTTTGTATTATGAAGCTCCTGATTGTGACTCGTTATTTATTTGGGGGGGGGGGGGTTGAATGTTCTTCTTGACCCATGTTTCTATTCAAAACATGTGTTAAATTATAGAGTATCATTAGAATGTTCGTGATTCCCACTCCCATCGGGCTGGGCATCTCATTAGAATAGTCGTCACATTAATCTTCTCATCAGTTGTTAGATCGAGTCCTACTATTAACAAACATTTGCTAGAATAAAAGGAAAGTTAGGTGTAACACATAAAGGGTATTCCAAAGACAAAATGGAAGACTTTTAAATTACATTTATTTCCCAAACTTATGAATTTATAGGATTTAATCTATGTTATCCACGGTCTAATTCCCAACATATATTCTTATGGTCATTTTTTTAATCCCTTAATAATAATTTATACTAAGATTATAAATTTATAAAATAATATCACTTAGAATTGTTGTAACCAAGAGTGAATCAAGTCCCATTGTCGTGTACCAGGATACCCCGGGTCACGCCAGAAACTCCTTGTCGGAGTTTTGACTCCTAGGTACATCTATGCTAGAGCTGCCTCTACCTACTCATATCTAGGCAGGGATTCATTTTCTTGATTAGACACTTACTAAATACCCAAAAAACTTAGGGATGTTTTTATTACACTTAGTCTTATCCCTATGGTTTTCACTAGGGTTTTCTAATCCTAATATCAAAAATAACTAAACCTATCATCTAATACCAACTATAACAACCCTGGTTTTTATTAAACACTTAAACATGATTTATTACCAAAATGTTCACTTAGTACAGCTCTGAGGATCAATAGGTCTAGTGTCTTTTAAAATTAGTAACATTACATAACAACTTAGAACATAAATCCCAACATCTTTGTTTAAAACTTCTTTTACATGACAACAACACTCCCTCGTACTTAGCATTGCATGGGATATCCTGAGAACATGCATAAGAAAAGGGTGAGATATAAAGCCCAGTAAGGGAGTAAACAAGGAATAACATGATGAATTCAATACATGTTAGGATATTGGTATATCAATTGAGCATAAAATAAACATGAATATAAAGGCATGATATAGCATGATTATCATAACATGGAAATGTGGCAACAAAATTTAACATGATATTAGAATGAGACAAAGATAATTGCACATAGATAATGAGTAAAACCTCATTACACTTGAATTATCATGAATAAAACCCTATTTAACTTTATGTATCATGATACTATTCTTTTCCCAATGCATTGGATCACTATCCGGGCGCACCATTCTTAATCATTTCATTTCATTTCATGCCTAAGTGTGCCACATGGATCATATAACATGGATTCATTAAACATCATCATTTATTTTATGATAAAGGAATGTGGAATTAAAACATTGAAATATATAATAAATATGTAAATGTGCATAAAGGTGAATACCCTTGATAGATAAATGTGCATGGTATTCACTACACAATGACTTTGGCTTGGAAAATCTTGATGCAATTTCAACAGCATAATGACATGACATAAGAATTCATAACAATGGTTGATGAGAGATAAAGAGGTGTATCATCATATTTAAATGATATGTAAAGTATTTTGGTCATATATATACATTTCCCAATATATGTAATGGAATTTAGATTCATAATACAAAATAATTGCTTGAATGTAAATGAGAAAAAAGAAATTCCTTAGGGAATTTTAGCATAGTAACAGGTGTACTTGGGAGGAATTAATGAGAGATAAAGGGGTATATCATCATTAAAAAATAAGTAGGGAAGTATTATGGAGGTTATAAATCATACCCCAACATTTTTAATTAAAAATAAAAGGGGATAACAACATAAATAAATTTGGAAAAAATGAGAAAGGATGAAATCCCTTACTTGGAAGTGTGATCCCAACGGCTTGGGAGGGGCTTGTGTGAGGAATCTTAAGAGTGTTTGGAGCCTTGGGAGGATTATATAGAGAGTAGTTAATAGTTTGGTTTATCTCCAAAGGATTTTATTGAAGAGGAAGTGGGATCTTGGGTGAGTTTATATTGGAAAAGAGAGGAAATTCTCTATTATTTAGGTTTTGGCCACAACACATTAAAATAAACTAAACCAAAAACCAACCCATGGTTTTTCCCATGTTTTGTTCCAAAGGGGAGTGGAAAACATTATTTTATAAGGAAAATTTCCTAAATTATTAGAATATTAGGTTTTCTTATCTAGAGGTGAGTCACACTCTCAAGGAAAGAAATTTAAAATTTTAAAATATTTTAAAAGTCTTTAAGGGTCCACTAAAGCTTTTTAAAATAAATAAAACAAACCTAAAATCAAATTATTTTAATTTTAAAACATATATTTTCCGAAAATAATGTTTATATTATTTTATTACATCACTATTGGGTCATTATAATGTCATAAAACACAATATATATTTAAACGGTATTTAATTTTTACCCAAAAATTCGACTGTCTCAGAAAATTATGAAAAATTCACCGTTGGATAATTTCAACATACTGATTCCTAAAATAATATTCATTTTATCTAAATAATTTTCTAAATATTTTAATTTTTTTAGTTTTAAAATATAAATCGACATTTATCAAAAATCCATGGGTTTTGACAAAAAATAGATTTCAAACCTTAATAAAAATCACAATTGTATTCAGAATAATTATACAGTCATTTATATTTAATAAAATGTAATTTTGTGAACATATTTTATTAAAATATTATTTAATTCAAAAATACATTAATTCATCAAAAATATACTAAATTCAATTTTTTATTTAAAAACTATTTGAAAAGTAACAATAATAGAATGAATGTATATTCTCTATACAAAAATAATGTACATAATCATAGTACAAGGGTATCATTACATGAACCCTTATAAGACCCGCATATGACCAAATGGTTTGGTTTGAGATGTTTACATACTCTTGGAGGGGCTCAGATAACACCACTTAGGTGGAAATCTTTATTAACTTCCACTTCTCTCGTAAGCGGTTCCTCTCAAGATTAACGTGTTGAAGCATGGCTTGGGCTTAGTCAAGAGTGAATCCTAGTGACACCACCTCCTTTCCAAGCTCTGGAAAATGGGCTTGTATGGATAAATTATACTATATGAGGACATAACTTCCTTTGTATGAGTAAATTGGATTTGTTAAATCCCTATATTTATACTAATCTTGTGATCACTGTTTAACAGCTATATTAGCAACGGTCACAATTATTAATGGTATTTTAAAATCCAAAAACATAAAAACATGGAATTTCATATGTTATATTACCATATTACATAATAAGACATTTAATTAGATCAATAATAATTTTTATTAATTAAAATTTGGGTTGTTAAAAGCATAGTCCAATTCATTCCACAATAAGATGCATATCGAGTCTAAGGAGTTCATCCAAGGTAAATTGTTCTAAACAATGACTGGTATTGATGGAATTTTAATGTGGCACATACTTTTCAATTATGGATCTGAGGAGTGTATCCATGTTATCATGTAAATATGTATTAAGTATCCTATGGTATCATACCATTAATGTCAATATCGATAAGGATCATATTCCATGTGGGTCTCAACCAAAGCAAGCTGCATCCTTGAATCGGAATCGGGTTCCTGAGTGCTCAAGGAATTCCCCAAAGAATCTAAGGAGAACCCAAGTTAGAAAACTCCTATTTGATAATTAAGTAAAATTATATTTCAATTGGTTAATGAATTTCCTTTCATTAGTGTTAATCGACAATGTAGCATGAAACCCTTTTATAAATTCATAATTAATCAATTTCCTTTCATTAGTGTGAAATGGCCACATAGAAAGAAACCATTCATTTAATACATTTAAGGAATATTCTATAATCAAGATCTATTCTTGTACCTTCAAATAAAGTTGTAAGGGGTTCTTTGGACATGAAACCTATTATTAATTTACATTTAAGGCCGCGTAATATACTTACTATACTTTCCAATTTTGATTTCACTTTTTAATTATCAAATTGAAGCACTCACCTTTAGTGGGTTAAGTGGTGAGAATACATGGAACTTTCCATTATGTAGTTCACAATATAATCAAATTCATTTAATGTAGAAAATTTTAACCTTAGAATGGTCAAGCTAAGGCACACTCGAACAACGACTCAAATATGTCAAAACCCTAAAATGATAATTATTGCATAACATACTACATGGAATGGATGGAGTCATGGTCATAACCCCTAATAAGTAATAAAATATTTATAAAGAACCTAACAATATAGTTCTAAAAATTATAATAATTTCATATACATTTAATAAACGGAACTTGATGAAATTGGTGGTCCCCACACGACAATTCCAAAATCAATGAACTTGAGGGATGAGTTATAGACCACCTACCTAAGGCTTGTACCAATATCCTTCATTGGTATCATCATCTGATTTTTTTTGTATTAGGGTAGTTCTAAGAAAAGAGTAAAAATTCTCAAACATTGATAACTAGGTATATAGCAAGAGATAAGAAGAATGGCTCAAACGGACTCGAGTACTTACCAATGCGCATCCAATGTGATGAAAAAAAGCTCAAACGGATCCAGGATGAAATATATCTCTTGCTCCCTAGATTATACCTTAAAAAATCTCCATAATGTGATTAAGGGAACCTAATCCCATTGGAAACCAGATTATGGAGTAAGGAGGAGCTTAATTGGATATGTGAGTGTAAAAAGGTAAAATTACCCAAAAATTACTTCTTCTCAGTTTGTCCACATAGTTTTCCAAACCATGAACAAACCATGCACAGGTAATTAGAGAAGGGGACCTATCACACTATTACAAAAACTTTGTGTAGACCATGTGAGATAGCTCTACCTAAAAATTCAGTCCATCAGTATAGTTATATTAAACTATGTTCCTTAACAAAACGGTGTGCTCTAACTATGAGACATGTCCATTTTATCCAAAAATATGGGGTTTGGAGTCCGAATAAGTCTTGGGAACCATCAGGACCTTCTCTAACCCATTATAAATCCATATTATGTCCAATTTTAATAATTTTACAAAAATTAAAATGATCCATACCGGAGTGAAAAAACTGTTTCTTAAACTTAGTGGTTGTGGGGAGTTTTATGTAGTGTTTATTTCCATCATTTCCCCTTATCTCATTGTCATGGTACCTTCTTTGTATATATTGATATAATATTTATGTTTTTTAGGGTTCCTACTTTATTTTTATTTCCACTTGTCTTTTGGGTAATTTAATTTTGAAAATGTTTTTTTAATATACTTGGAAAATCATTTTGAAATCAAAGATACATATGATAATTATTGAGATGAATTACAAAATCAGTGTTCTGGTTTAAAGAGGGATTCAGTAAAATAAATTTATTAATTTTACTATTTTTATTTGGATAAATCATAGGTTCTTATAGAAATTTAAATGATGGTGTGTGTGGTTTATAAATTAAATTACCGAAGGAAACTTATTTCATTGATTTATCATGTTATGGTAGCCTACTAGCTTTTAGCTCAATCCTATAAATTTTAGTTTCTAGGTTTTCATTAGGACCTATCCTTTTCTCGATGTACAAAGTGAGTGGTGAATTGGGTTTTGGTGAGAAAATGAAGGATATATAGATATGGTCTCATAAAATTGTTATTTAGTTTATATTTGTTTCTTTTTTTCTCAATTTCTTATATGCTACCTTGTTCCATTCTGTAAAGACACTAACCCTAGTAGTTTGGATTCGGCGCCTTAATTAATTACATTGGTACTATAAATAAGTTATTTCATCCCACTGGACGTAATAGTTTAGTAGATTTGGAAAACTAGATACAAAAATATGTTCTTCATTACAGCTTAAATGGAAAAAAATAATATAGAATCTCTTTTGGAAACACCCATAAATTCTTAGATTACCTCTTTTAGACCATCATAAAATACATTTTCACATCCTAGGGGAAAATAAAACATAATAAAGGGGTGATCTTAGATTCTTAGTAAGGGTAATAAATACATATAAATATATCATAAATAAAAATATACAATTACAAAAGATTAATAACTAAAAACAAATGACAATAAAATATAATATTAAGAATAATATGAATGGAATTAAAGTTGGATAAATAATTTATTGAAAATAATTACATGTGAATGAAATATAACCATGGATATTCTTCTAGTCGAATAATCACATGGCTAATTAATTACCAATATCACAATGATAAAATGCATAATACGGGAAATTATAAAAATATCTTTATGGATTTAGCAAAGACACCATACATAAATGGGTAAAACCCCAGCCTAGTTTTTCTCATGAGATTTACTGATGCTTCGAGGGGCTATAGTAGGCCCCTCCCATAACATAACAAGTATAATTAATTACTTGTTTTAAAGGGGTGGAACATAATCAACATATACATTTATATTGAAACTGGAATATATAATCTAAATAATATCCCTAATTTGTAATAATAATCATAAACTATCCAGAGTAATATGTCGAATTATATGAAGACAACATATCCCCAATCGAAATAATCATAAAAATCAATGAAATATGGTTTATTGTAAAATAATAGGTCAATATAAAATAGTATTAAGATTAAATATAGGGTATTTAAATATATGAAAATACTATAATAAAATCATTTAGAAATTCTTGATTGAAATACCCTTTTTCATTGGAAATGATTGTTCTTTTGGAAAATCATTTGTATTTATAAAAAAAATAGGCTGTAAACATGTATATCCTTGATAATAAAAGGGAATAAAATTATATTTATGTAATATTAAATTAATTTTCATTCTAAAATTTTGAAACTAAAGTGAAAATATGTTAAAATAGTGTTTCAGAAACTTTTGAACTAAGCCTCTTTAGTGCGGTTTAAGAGAAAATATAATTGATTTTTCTATAAAAAGTGAAGTGATGATGATGTAAAATGGTAATAGTCACCTATAATAGAAATTAGATGATATTAGTGAACTTATAGATGATTAAATGGTTCTATATACCATTTTTTATAGACATGAGGATGATTTATTAGGTAAACCATTAATTACAACTGCTAGATTATCTTGATGTTTTCTAGAACATCAAGCACTAGTTTTGTTTTATTAATTAATATTATATAAATATTAGTTCAAGAACACTAAATAAGATATAATATAAATTTTAAAATATTTATTAACTGTTGCAAGGATTTTATGACCATCCATGAAGGTTTTCATAAAAGTGCATCATCCACAATGGTGGTAAATTGACATATCATGACCCATATTTTAAATTGTAGAACAACAATAGAGAGGAGAAGGGGATGATGATGGGTATTAAATTAACACAATAACATTCTAGTATATATAATATACTATATTTATCATTCATGTTTATATAGAGGAGGAATGGAATGGATGAGAAACAAAAATAAATTAAAACAAAAACAAAAGAACGAAAGTGGATTTTACCTCTTGAATTCCTCTACTTGAGAACCTCCTTTAAGAACATTGAAATGGTCTTTTTGGTGAGACTAGAAAGACCAATAAATGGGGTAAAGGGTTGAGAATGGTATTAGGAAGAAATTTTAGAAGCTTCAAGGCTTTAGATATGTGGGGAGAAGAGGTGGTGATGGGTTTCATTTATAGTGGAGGAGAGGGGTGTTTTAGGATTATTTTACTCATTAGTTTAGTATTTTGGATCAATAATATGAATATTTTTTATTACCTAGAATAAATATATTAAATATAGAAGGTGAAGTAGATATTATTGTTCTTATATCAGAAATGAGTTAAGAAATGGTATGTTAAACATATAATATTATAAATCATAAATTATTGTATTTCACTATTGACCAAAATTTCAACTATTTTAGAAGAATCCAAAAAATTAACCATATTCATTTATAGATGTGTAGAATTTATAAAATGACTCTATTTTATAAAAATAATTTTCAAAATATGATAAATTTAATTTTTAATTAAAATCATCATTATTTCAAAAAAATTATAATTTTTAAATTATAACTTATTTAGTGAAAATTTGAAAAATTGATTAGGTATAAAAAATCTATATTGGAAACATAAAAAAATATTAATTTTTGAATATATTTTGTGAAAATATATTTTATTTTCAAAAATTATATTAATTATGATATTTTAAATAATCATTTAATTTTCACAAAAATATAAATTTTTAATATAACATTTTTAAAACATTTATTTACTTCATCCATGATATAAATATATCATATTTTCATTTATAAGATACCCAAATTTGAATTATACTTTCATAGGTGAAGTTACATTTCTATTGGTCATATTCATATTCCTAATGGTCATATGATTATTCCAAAAGTAAAATTAAATAATATATTATGGTTTTAATCTATACGTTGTTTGAAGAAAAAACTATCAATGTTTTTAAATTTTAAAAGTGATGTATAATAAAATAATGGGGTGTCACATAATCCCCTACTTCAAAAAAAACCTTCCTTGAAATTTCCATAATTTTACCTCAAAAAAGTTTTCGGTATCTCTTCATCATAAATTCCTCTGATTCCCATATCACCACTTCAATTTTATGATTTTTTACAAATTTCCTTTACTATTTTAGTGATTTAATTCCTCTACACATATTCTCTAGTGTGTGTAATATTCATGGTCTCTTTACAGTAAGATAAATCGGGTTCCAAATTCCTTCAGAAGTGGGAACAAGCATTGGGTATGGAATTTATTTATTTAAAAAATAGATGTGAAATGCATTGTGTATCATAGAAAGAATAAGTGGAATCACAAAATGATAAGATAGAGCTCTAATTCTCTTTAGGATTTCAAACGGCTAATGTACCAAGGACTATATTTCCATTTATGTTAAAAAATTATTACATTGTTCCTTGGAGATACCTTCAAGAAAATATTATATCCTACATGAAACATAAAATATCTCATTTAGTTTTATGTATTTCTCTATTTTCTACATTGATCTACTTTGATATTGTTTTTAATAGTATTTACCTTGGTTTTTATTTCCTTCACATGTTCTAGTCCTGCAAGATTCATTTCACTAGCATCATTCTAACAAGTTGGTGTATGATATTTCTTATCATATAATTCTTCATATGGTTCAATTTAAATAAATTAATGGAAACTATTATTGTACGAAAACTCTACAAAATATAAATATTTATCCCATATACCATTAAATTCATGTTATCATGATCTCGACATGTCTTCTGAAGTTTGGATAGTCCTATTAAACTATCCATCAGTTTTTGGGTGATAAGTAGTACTCAAATAAAGATCAGTATCCAAAGCATTCTAAAAACATTTCTAAAATATCAATTTAAATTGTGGATCATGATCATACATAATTGAAATAGGTTCTCATTAGAGTCTTATAACTTCATTAATATAGAGTCTTTTTAAGGTTCTCTAGTGGAAAATCCTCCCTTATAGTGAATAAATGTGAAGGTATGGATTGTCGATCAATAATTACCCATATTGAATCATTTATTCTTGGAGTATTTGATAATAAAATGACAATATCCATAGTAATATCATCCCATTTCAATGTAGGAATTGGTAGAGGTTGCATGAATCATCTAGGATTTTCTCTTTTAGCCTTCACCTATTGACAAACTAAACACCTGGATACATAATCATCAATTTCTCGTTTCATATTATCCCACAAAAAATGTTCATTCAAATCTCTATACATCTTAGTGCTACCAAGTGTATAGGGAAATTAGTACTATAAGAATCAACCAATAATTACCTTTTTATCTTGGGTATAGAGGGAACACAAATTATTTTCCCAAATCTCACAATGATATCTTTATATATGAAGTCTACCGAATTCTCCTCATTCAGAGCTTTAATTTTCATTTGAAAATTTTCATCATCAGACTAAGAACATTTTCTACTCTCTATTAAATATTTTTTGTAAAAAATTTGATAAATTATTGATGTTTCTCCATACATGATAATTATCATATCAACCTTTACTAGACTCATGTACATAGGATCCTTATTGGTCCTTATTTTTCTCAGAACAACATGATTCTTCCTACTCAATGCATTTTTTACCTCATTTTCCTTCCCTGGGTGGTAGTGTATTAAAATATCATAATCCCTAAGTAGCTTAATTCATCTCATTTTCCTTGTGTTGAGTTCATTTTATGATAATACATATTTCAAAATCTTTCAAACCATATATATCTCACATCTTTCACTATATTGATATTGTCACCATACCTTTAGAGAAAATATTATAGCTACTAACTCAAGATCTTTTGTTGAATATTAATATTCATGGTTTAAAACTACTTTTAAATGTATGTAATAACTCTATAATTATGTAAAATGATATAACCAAGTCCCTTCTTTGATTCATCACTATAAATGAAAAATATAATATTTCCCTATGGTGGAATCAATATAAGATAATTCACTAATATCCTCTTAAATTCATCAAAAAATCCTTCAATTCTATTATCCAAATAAACTTAACCCCTTTAGGAGTAATCTTGGTTAATGGGTTGTCTAATCGGTAAAAATTCTAATTGAAATATTGATAGTAACCTATTAAACCTAAGAAACAATGTACATCGGTGATGTTCATTGGTTTAGGCCTTTCATGGATTGTCATTGTCTTCATAGGATCAACTAAGATTTCATCCCTATATATAATAGAGATAAGGAATAAAACTTTTTGAAGCAATTATTCACACTTCTGAAACATCCCATAACTCTTTCATATAAGAGTCTCCAAAACAATAATTAAGTGGTTCACATGGTCCTTGTATCCTTTGTTGTACAATAAGATATCATCAATAAATTACATGACAAAACTATCGCAATATTACACAAATAATATTCTCATTAGATCTATAAAAACATAGGGTTCAATAGTCAGTTCTAATGGAATTACTTAAAATTCATAATTAACATACCTTGTTCAATATACTATGTTTGGAATATCTTCCTTGTTCACATGAAATCGATGATATCCAAGATGAAAATTAATCTTTGAAAAATATTTTGCTTCATGATTTTGGTCAAATAATCCATCAGTGAAATGTAGCAGATACATGTTATTTATCATAATAGAAATGATCTCTTTATAGTCATCACACAGCCTCATAGACCTGTATTTATTCTAAAAAAATTAATATGAGATTCCTTAGGTAAAAAACTAGGGAATTTAAATCCATCATCACTCAGTTCCTCTAGTTGTTTCTTTTACTCAAGGAACTCCACTGTGGACATATTATAGGGAATCTTTGATAATAGTCTCACATCATGTAATAAATTGATATAAAAATAAATCTCCCTATATAGAGTATGTCTAGGTAAATCTTATGGAAATACGTCAATGTATTCTTTCACAGTTGGTACGACCTCAATTAAAATATCACATTGTTCATCTATGGTTTTTATACTATCTTATTCTCTAAGAATCTCATTTAGAAGAGACACTGTAAGTCGATCTAGATATGACACATGTGATAATTATCCCCTAAAAATATGATAAATTCCATACCTTCACCAGGAATTATAATTTCATTATCCTTGTAATATATTTGTTCATTATACTTTAAAATCCACTCTATAAAAAAGATTATATCAAAATAAACCTTAAGTATGACAATGAAATCACCCATTAAATAATTTTTATGTGTCATAATATGATCTTATTAATACATTATTACTGCAATAAGGTTTCCACTATGATTTTTTACTAAAATCTACCATGTTAAGGTGAATTGAAAATATATTATTTTTTTAGAAAATTAGGAAGATATAAAATAATGTGTTGATCCATAATCAAATAAAGTATTATCTAAATTTGAGGTGATGATTAATTTACCTTCCAACATATCATTAGTAACTCTAACCTCAGTAATTGTAACTACTTAATCATGCCCTTCTTCCCTTGGCCTTTTCAAGTGAAATTTCCCTTGATGTCTAAGACAGTCATTTTAATAGTGTCAGAACTCCTTACAGCTAAATCATTGCACATTTTCAGATCCTTTTTGCCTATTTAGTCATAGGCATGGTTGTATTTTCTACACACTTATAAAAAACTCATATTCCCAATAGTCATTATCCATAGTGTTTTGTTTCACATTTATTATAAGTTGAAAACTATATCCTTCCCATTTTTTTATTTTACATTATTTCATTTTCTAGAGTAATCAATATCCCTCTTCTTATCTTTATTCACTTCAAATACATATGTATTTGTAAATTATATAACCATGTTGATGGAACAAGATACTATATCCTCGTATGATGATAAATTTTGGGAGACCAATCCCCTTCGTAGAATTGGCTTAAAACCATGAAATAAATGGTCAATATTTCTATTTGGATTACTTATATACTCTGAGTCATGCCTTGAAAACTATGTAAAGTTGGATTAATACATGGAGATGTTTTTATCCTCTTTCTATATCATAATGAAGGATTTTCTCTCTATATCTGCTCATTATTTGTGATGAAAATATGTTTCTAAGAAGATTTATCTAAAATCCTTCCTTCAATTTTTGAAATTATTTCCTCCATTTTTTTTGAATTAATGATCACCATTGATATGTATCTCTAGATAGATGATAAACCACCATTATAATCTTCTATATTTCATTACATCCAAAAGCAATAAATATATCATCTAAGGAACTTTTTCATTTATCATATAGAAATGGGTTTACAGTCCCATTGAATGATGAAGGTTTTTGTCACATGAATAAGTCTATTATTGTTACACCAAATTATAGTTCAGGTTGATCCATATGATGGAGGTTATTTCTCATAACCTGAGATAGTTATCCTAGTGTATTTCTAATTTCTTCATCTCTAGTTTCACCTCTATCTCCAATATCACTATCTTGAATATGGGGGAAATACCTACATAGAGTACATGAATTGACATGATTTCCATTCCTCCCACTAGATGAAATTTTTAATCAATGGAATTCATTAGATTATATCATGAATTTTTGAAACATAATGTCTAATCTTATAAATAGTGTTTTACATAATCCTAAATAGAAAATGTATGTATAACTAAAATCATAATCATAATCAAGGGTTCCTTGGAAATATTTAAAAATTCTATCATTGGGTCTAATTAACTATTATATGTCTTCTTAAATCTAATTTCCAATGTTTCTAATAAACTTTTTAAGATACAAACATTAAATATCCCAACCCCAGTATCTTGGAGTCAGTTCCTTTCTTTTTTACATTGGTAATATGAACAGGTTTCCACACCTCAAATGATTAAATAGTTATTATCTCTAGAAATCTATATACAAACACATGTTTTTCATTACAACATGAGAGGAAAAAACAACATATAATCTCCATTGGAAGCACTCATAAAACCCTATATTATCACTACATATAATTTATTATATACATCTTCATATTTTGGGGAAAATGTAATATAATAAAGGGGTGAGATTAGATTCTCAGTATGGTTTGGAAATACAAAATAAGCTATAATAAATAAACATAAACAATAAGGAAAGGCGAATTATTGAAAACATATTCCATTAAAATATATTCTTGAGAATAATATGGTAGGAATAAAGGCTAAATAAATTATTCCATAGGAGTACTCACAAGATAATGAAACATAAACTTGGATTTTATACTAGTAGAATAATAACATGGATTATAAATTACTAATAACATAATGAGGTAACACATAGTATGAGACATCATGAACATACCGTCAGGCCTTGACTAAGACACTATAAATAAATGCATAAAAACCCATTCCAGTTTTTCTCATGAGACCTACTGATGCATCAAGGGACTATAGAGGGCTTAACCCACCACATAATAAGAATAATGCATTCATCATATGAAAGAATCATAATATAATCAACATATATATTCATATTGAAGCTATAATATAAAATTTAAATAATATCACCAATTAGTAAATTTAATCCCAAACTATCTAGAGTAATATGGTGAATGGTATCAAGATAGTACATCCCTAATAAAAATTATCATAAACCATTCAATAAAATATGGTAGACGGTAACACGAAAAGATAAATATCAATTAATCATATGATTCAAGAAAAGACTATTTAAATATATTAAAATACTATAATAAAAGCATTGCGAGATTATTCATATAAATATTGTTTTACTTTGGAATGAAGAGTTATTTTGAAAAATCATTTATATTTTTCATACAAATAATATTTTAAAAATGTATATCCTAAAAAATATAAGGGAATAAAAATATATTTGAGGAATATTAATCTAATTTTCATACATAAATTTTTAAAATAATGTCAATATATATAAAATTGTTGTTTAATAATATTTATAATAGAGCCATTTCATTACGGCTTATAGGAAAATATAAATGATTCTTTAAAGAGGACAATGGAAAAATTGTTTGAATAAAAAAATAAATAAACTAAGAGAGTTTTTTATGATAAAAATAAATATTCGAAGTAAATATTGGTGGTTTATAACAGATTATGGAGTGCAATTAGAAATTGGTAAGAAATTAGGAAGTTCCCTTTAATTGGGTTTTCTTATCGGGAGGAATTATAATGTAAACATATAAAACATGTATTTATCATCAAAGAAAGAAGAATTGAGAAAGGTATATATGTATCGAAGATACTCCCAAAATTTTGGATTATAATATAAGATTAATTAATAATTTCATCGGTTTAAAGAGAGAGAATGTGTAACCAAAAGGAAAAAGGGGATATTTGTGAAGAAACCCTTACCATATTTCCAAAAGTATCCTACACTTGCACTTAATGTAAACTATCATTAACATATATTACTTAATAATTTAATTTAGAACTTTTTCAAAAATTATATTATTTAGTATAATTTTATTGTATTCATTTATCATCTTTTTGATGAGTTATAATATTCAATTTCTTCATTTAGGAGTGTTCATTTCCTTTATTTTCATGATTAGTTCACTTGTATACAAGTATGAAAGATAATTTAAAATGGGAATTGTTGTCGAAAAATGAAATTATATATTATTAATAAACTTAAAAATGATTAAATGGTCTTATATACCATTTTTTATAGATATAAGTATTATTCATTAGATAAAACGTTAATTATAACCCATTTGATTATTCTGGTGTTTTTTCGACCATCACACACTAGTATTATTTCATTAATAAGTATTTTATATATTGATTCCAGAACCCTGAATAAGTTGTTAGATACATTAAAAAAATTAGCAATTATAATGTTATAATGACCATACTCAAAAGTGATAATTAAAATGCATCATCCAGGATGGTAGTAAATTGACACATTGTAGTCAATATTTTCAATTTTAGAATAAAAGGGCGAGGAGAAAGTATTTAATGATGGATAATCAATTAATATAAAAAAAATTCAGTATATATATATATATATATATATATATATATGAAACATTAGTTATTATTCATGTTTTGACTTATGGGGCAAGGAAATGAGGAGAAAAGAAAATAAATTAAAAGAAAAACAAAAAATGAAGGGGATTTTACCTCTTGAATTCTTCCCCTTGATAACCTCTATAAGGAACATTGAAATGGACTTATGGGTTAGAAAAACATGGAAAGAACGTAAAGTATAATTTTGGGAGACATATTTTCCATAAATTAAACAGGATTCAAGGCTTTGGAGGTGTGGGGAGAAGATGTGGTCAGGGGTGGTATTTATATTAGAGGATAGGGGTGTTTTTTCATTATTTTATACAATAGTTCACTACTGGAAATCGGATCTTTCCCAACACTTATATACACCCTTTCCCAACGGTTCTTCCAAACCGTTGGGAAAGGGGGGGTCTTTCCCAACGGTTTGGGAGAACCGTTGGGAAATGGGTGTTTTGAGGCCCCTTTCCCAACGGTTCTCCCAAACCGTTGGGAAAGACCCCCCCCTTTCCCAATGGTTTGTGAGAACCGTTGGGAAAGGGGTGTTTTGAGGCCCCTTTCCCAACGGTTTGGAAGAACCGTTGGGAAAACTCACCCCAAATCCAACATTCACCTCCTGGAAATTTCCACCTATCCCAACGGTTTTGAGAACCGTTGGGATAGGTCTATCCCAACGGTTTTGAGAACCGTTGGGATAGATTCTTTCATTTCTTCCAGGTCTGCTACCCGAGAACATTATATAAATCTAAATTTTAAATAATTATGATAATACATATATATATTTATGAAATTATGTTTACAAAAGTGATGTTAGCTTAGTGGTTAAGTCGTTCGATTATAAACGAGGGGTCCTGGGATCAAATCCCAGCGGATGTTTTTTTTAAATACATTTACCAACGGTTTTATAACCGTTGGAATAGATTTTCATATTACTTATACCAACGGTTTTAAAAACCGTTGGGATAGGTCTATACCAACGGTTTTGGGAAAACTGTTGGTATAGACCTATCCCAACGGCTTACTTCGCAACGGTTCTCCAAACCGTTGGTATAGGTTAGTATTCTACTAGTGGTTTATTATTTTGGCTCAAGAATTTTAATATTTATAATTACAAAGACCAAATATAGTAAATAATTAATGATTGTTCTATATTATTTCTCTTTCATCAACAATGACTCCATAAATAGTGTAATTTACTTATAATGTTTTATACCATAAATTACCGTATTTCACTATTCAACCAAAATTTAACTATTTTATAAAAGTCCCAAAAATTCACCCAAATAATTTTTCAACTAGTAGAATTAAAAAATAGACTCTATTTTATGAAAATAACTTTCAATATATATTTAAAAAATTAATTCAAATCATCATTTATTCAAAAAATATTGATTTTAAAATTATTACTGAATTTATTTCACATTAAAAAATTAATTAAGGTCTAGTAAAATTATATTATAGTCATAAGGAAATGAAATATTAATTAATGAATCTTTTTTTTGAAAATAAATTTTATTTTAAATCAGTATATCAATTATATAAATTTAATTAAAAATTTATGTTTTAAAAAAGAATCAATATTTAATTTATCATTTTTAAAAAATTTCTTTACTTATTTCATGATATAAATATACCATATTTTCATTTATAAGATACCCAAACTTTTGTAGACTTCCATAGGTAAAGTTAATATTTTGTTGGTTATATTACTATTCCTAATAGTCACATTACTATTCTAATGGTCATATTTAATAATTTATTATGGTTTTAAACACAATGTTCTGTGAAGCATAAATTATCAAAGACATTATATTTTAAAAGAGACATACAATAAAATATTGGGGAGTTATATATTATTTCCATTTAAAGATAATGATTTTATTTATGAAAACGGGATGTATCATCAATCTTATTTATGACATATTAATAGGTTTTTTATTTTTGAACTTGTATTTATTTACATAGATATGATTTTCTCAAATTTTGGATAAATTATTCCAAAAAGGATTCCTACGATGCCCAAGAAATGGTTTCCTACTCATGGAGATCAAAAACACCCTTCAGGATGTATGAAAATCCCAGTCGATAATAGGGTTTTGTGGTAGCCTGGTCTAGTTTGTTACATATTATGGGTATCATGATCAAATGGTTGGAAAGAAACTCAATATGGAGATATGCCTATTTGTGGCATTACTAGACTCCCCTATGTTAGTAATGATGAAACCTCAAGATAATTAAAACGTATTGAGACTCATAAATATTTTTTTTCTTGAAAATTTAAATTTTTAGGGAGTAATTTATTTAAGGGGATAATGTAACACCCCAAGATATTAATATATAACTAACTTTAAAAAGATAAATATGTCTGATATATTGACCAAAACACAACATAAATGTCAAAAAATAAACTGCAATATGTAGAGGGCATTAGAAACCTATCCATTGAGTTATTATAAATTAATAGAATTAAATGCATTATAAATTTTTTGAATAATTTAAATAATGTGTTCCTTTAACCGGACTAAAGTTATAATAGTTTACATAAAATTATGATTGAAACCATTTATTGTTTAGAAAATTATTTTTGAAAAAAAATCATTGATTTGATATGAATTACTCTTTAAAGTAATAAATTTTTAATTATAAATTATTTTTGTATTAGTAATTTGTTAACACAAAATATGATTATAGATGCTATGAAATAAGAATAATATTTGACAATATTTGAAATTTTCATTTTCATTTTAGAACACTTTTTTAATGTATTTAATGATTTTAATCAAAAATAAATTATTAAATTTTCGAAATTTTATTCTTATGAAATTGAAATTAGTTTTTTGAATTCCTCATATCAAAATTGACTTATTATTATCTTTTGATCATTTTTATAAACATGCTTGTTTTTAGTCAAAGCGTAGGGTTTTTAAGAAGCTTGTAATTTTTTATGACATTACCATTATATAATAATGAAATAGTAATTTATAAAAATATTTTTGTATTCAAATAAAAATTTTGGGATGAAATTATATATTTTTAATGACTCTTTGAACTTATAAAACCTCTATCATGCATTTTTATATCTAATAAAAATGTTACTTTAGTATAAAAACTATTTCCAATATTTTCATTTAACCAAGTATTTTCAAGGGGGTTTTATTTTTTTATTTCGTTGGAATCATCATAGAAATTATTTTTATGTAATTAAATTTATTTAATTAAAATTATAATTCATTATGATTTTATCTTATATAAAATTTAATGAATAAAAATCATATTTCTCTACAAACTATTTTACATGATTTATTATATTCATTTTAAAATTATGATTTCATACAATTATAAATTTTAAATGATAATTTTTTTCCAAATTTGAAATTATATTTTTGAAACTAGTTATATTTTTAAATCCAAATCCTTGACAGTAATGTTTATTAATAATTTTTGAAATTAATTACCCTCCAAAAAGTAAATTGTTAAAAAAGATAAAAATTTAAAAAAAAATACATTTAAACACTTGTAATTATCCAAAAAATGGGTGATTAAGGATATTTTATACCCAAAATTGTTTTACTCACATATTTTTTATATTTGTTTAGTATTTTCTAGTTAAATAGAAACCTTACATTATTGAAAATGTAATTATTTCTCAAAAAACTAACATGCTCGTAACTTATTAAAGTGTAACTTCTTCACAACATCAAGACTCTCATATCTATCAAATTTATTCTTCAAAATATTCTATTATTACCTTCAAGAAACATATCCCTATATAAGATGATTCCAACCATAATTATTTAGTATAAGGCCTCCAATTTCAAGGATACTTCCAATGAAAATTCATATTCCAAACACGAGTATTATCAACTACACAGATTTTCCTCTTAATTATAATATTTCAAATTTATTATAGAAATAATAATATAAAGATATTAATATAATTTATATAATTTTATCTTACTATATTAAGGAAATTATCAACATTATTTCATACATCCCATATATTAAGAAAAATAAAACTATTGTTCTTGTGTTGGGTGGACTACTACCTCTATGATGCAACATATTTCATTTTTCTTTAACAACATAAAATGATGGATCTATAGATGTTATTAAATGATAAATAAAATTTCAATGATATCATTATAGTAATATTATGGTAAATTAGTTAACATATTAATGATATGATCATCAAACCATCATCTTTAATTTTATCATTTAAAATAAGCGTAATACTAAGATAACCTTTTATTCAAATTTTGTAATGTTTCCAAATACATTAATTTTTAATATAAATGTTCAGATATATAACACAAATACAAACTAAATAATATCATTATTCTTCTATTTTAAATATTTTATAAAAACAACAAAAAATTATTCATTAAATCAAGGTAAGATTATGTTTGGTTTCATTTAACAACCTATTTTAAAAATACTAAAAATTTATATCAAGAATGATTATGAAGAAAATACATACTATAATAATATGATATTAAAGTTTAAGTATTTTTTTGGTTCTTGATATTTTATATCAACAATTAATCAAATAATTATGTAAACATGTTTTTCTTGTTAAGAATCAGAAAAACATAATTATTGTTGATTTATTCTTCAGGGTTCATAAACAAAAATAACATGAAATGAAATTTTAGATCTATTAACTATACTAATACATAAATTAAGGTATCTTAGATGATCCTAAACTTATTTAATATGGAAAATAAATTTATATTAACACCTCTTTAATGAAACTAATTATAGTGATAATGATTACATACACCCAATATTGAAAATAAGGGAAGAGTAACTAATATTTATATGTATATAATGATTTTAAATTAATGTTAGAGATGGTTATTGTTATGAATATGGTTATTGGGTATGTATTTAATGAACACAATTTATTTATTTGGGATTTTTTGTGTAGGTGAATAATGGATCAGTACAAGTTATGGGTTTAGTCTCAAATTCATCTCATTGAGACAAGATTGGTATTACACACCTAATTTCATTTGTATGGTTTATATAATTTCTACTTGATATATGATAATAGGGATTAAATTCCATTTAGTTTTTTTACGTTCAATATTTTCCATCTCATTCAAGGGGTATTGATTTAAGTGTCCCTCAATCCAAAAATATTTTCTTGGTCTTAATTCTAATTATTTGAGACGTGTTAAATGTTATACACAATGAATCCATTGTATGATATTATATTAACTTACAATAATAAAAATTTTCTATAAATTATTTCCTTATAAATCATGGGATTCACTATCCTAATCATGTAACCTAATTCAAGTGGTCAATTATTTAGTCGTTTCCCTAGTAGTAAGGGTTTTTGGAAACTCAACATTCATTCATTGAGTTTGGACTATTTTTATGAGAACTTATTTCATAAAATTTGATTACATTAAAACCATTGATTATAAGATGTGTTATTATATCATTGTTAACATTTTTACCACATGATATCTTTTTCAAATGTTTCATTCTTCAAGGATTATGATTCTTGTAAGGGAAATTGATAACTCATGACTCGTTTACTTAACTAATACGATTTTATCAATAACATATTTCTTCCATGCTTGGGTTATCTTACCATAATATTGTATTATATATTATTTTATATTAATATATGCTTTATTAAGTTTTAATTAAGATAATTTTTTGTTTATATTATTACAATGTGACTTAATGAATGGTTTTTGAAAATAAAAAATTATTTTTCCATTCTATTTTACATACTTCTTTATTCCTCTTCCCATTTATCCAATATAAACTTTATGATATTTCAAGGATCCATAGTTGGAGACTATTTTTAAAAGTATTTTTTTCAAAGGATTTTATATCTCCTTTTAAAAATATACATTTAAATATAACATTTAAATTTTTATTTTACATCAATGATAAAAATGTTTTCATAAAGATATTTTATGTTTTCCCTTTCATTTACCTTTTAATTTTCATAATTATTTACCTTGATGGGGCTTATATTTTATTATTTTTACTCTAATAAATATATATATATATATGTTATAATTTTTTGGATTTATCTGAGGGTATGAAAATATATGATTCATTATCATATATTGTTTTATATTGTTTCAATGGATTCTTTTTTTGGGGATTTTTTCATATTTATAAATACACACATAAGTTTATTTTATTAAATTGGGGTTAAGTTATTATGAAACCATCCACATTATATTTCTTGATTAATTATGATAATTTTATTTTAGTATTTACTTATTCAAATATCATTTTTGGATACATTGTGAAAATCACATTTTGCAACAATCAAATTGGTTGATGTTGACCCAGTAATAATGTAATTAAATTAATATGTGAAAAAGTATTTTCATGTTGTATATTGTTAATCCAATAAGAATAATTATTAAAAAGTTAATTATCTATTATATTACCATAAACATTATTTTTAAATATTGGGTATATTCATTTTATCCATTTTATTTACATGAAGAAAATTACAATCATTCTTATTAATTATTGACTAATAGCGCGGGTTTATCTTGTATTGATATTCTATATTCTTCATAATATTGATTTCATTATTTTTATTCATAAAATGTTTCTTTAGGGAATTATATAAATTATTATGTTGATTCTTATGGGGAATGTGTTAGCCTTTATCAGCATATGGGTGGGCCTATAATTATATATCCTTTAGATGTATCAATAAGTCTTATGAGACAAAACATGTTTGGGTATTTGGTGTATAACTTATATATTTAACATCCTTTCATGATTATGTACTATATAAAAAAATAAATTTTTCTTTGGGAGAAACAGTAGTAAAAGGTTTTTTATGTACAACATTATTCATTATATCAGAATGAGATTAGTATTATTGATATCCATATTTTTATTTATTATCATCGATATAACACAATCCTAATTTCTTGTTGATTATAGATTCATGTTTTTTAGATATTAAAACGCTAATATTTATTTTATGATTATGCCATGTTTTACTTTGTTATATGATTCCATTACTAATATTTTGAACTAACCCGTATCTTATGTTTCCATTTCCCATGTTATGAATAAATTTAGTACATATAACATGTATTAAAGGAAAGCATGTGTAGATGAATTTGTAGGAGATGTTGAAGAATTATTATGAACTATGTATTTTAATATATAATGGGAAAAATGTATTTTGGTTGATAATGACATGGGATTTAATAGTATATGATGTTTCATTATTCTCTAAATCTCCAAAACTGAATAGATCCTTCAGATATAATAGATTTAATAATTTTTATTGATTTTTTAATTATGGATTTTTATATCTAGGATTTAACATCTTATATAAAAATGAGAATTTAATTTATGTATTTTATAGAATTGGATCCATGATTATGTGTATAAGGTGTCACATCACTTCATTAAGAGGCTATCTGCTATGGTTTTGACTATTACACACATGCTTTAGTTTTTTAAACCACTAAAAGTTCATTTACAGATTTACTAGGAAAACTTAAAAACTGATTGATATTCCTTCTAATATAAAATTTTAAAAATCACAATGAAATTATTTTCCTATGAATTCAGGACATTTCTAGATAATTTTCTTGGTTTTAATCCCCTAGTATACATCTTTAAAGGCCATGAAGCTCTTAAAAACTTATTATTTCACAATTTCAAGAACACTTCATATCTAATTGATGTTCCATCTACTTATACAGGTTGAAAATAATTGAAAAATGGGTTTCCAATGATTTCACATCATTTGGAGGCAATAATATATCCTTTTGACCATTACATGCACATTTTAGTGTTTTTAAAACACTAAAACATTGTTTCCTGTCATATTGAGAAAACATCACATTAAACTGACATTTCACCCACTCTAAAATTTACAAAATCATTATACATTTTTTATATGATTTCTTGGTAATAAAATGTAGTTTCCTTCTATTTAACCCTCTAATTCACATGGCATAACTCTACTAAATCATTAAAAACTTCTTATTCATTAAATTTGACCAAAACACATGTGTTATTGACATGATATCTTATTACTTTTCTCAAATAATAAAAATATTATTTCTTATTATTTAAATTAATCTAGTGGTCGCTTTCTATTTTTTATATAGTTACACGATGGTTTTAACGTTTTAAATTTCTAAAATTTTGTTTCTGGTCATCCCAAAATAAATATCTCATCTCATTAATGTTATGTCTTCTACATTATTGTAAAAATTAATCTATGATTTTTTTTATGATTTCATTAAATTTTTTCTTCCTTTTATTGGTTTTGACCCTCTGACACAAGTTTATAAATGCATTCAACCCATTAAAAACTAAAAATTTGGTCTATTTGAGTTTAACACCGGTCAAATTGAAGTTCCATCTAATATTTAAAATTAAATATATTATCAATATGATTTATGTGGATTTCATGTAATTAAAAAGTCATTTTATTTTTTATTGACCATTAAATGCATGTTTTAATGTTTTAAAAACAAGAAAAGTGTTTTTTCAGTCATCCCATGCATTCAACATATCCAATAGATGTGAATTATTCTTCAAGATTTCACAAATTAATATACAGTTTCATTAATCTTCTTTCATGGAAATCAGAGGTCCTTATCTTAGTTTTGACCCACTCACACATTTTTTAAAAGGCCTCCAATTCATTGAATATTTCTTATTCAATTTGTCCAGGAACACCACATGTAATATTGAGATTATATCTCCTAATAAAATTCATAAATAATTAAAATATTATTATCCAATTATTTTATATCATTCAGAGGTCATTTTCTATGGTTTTTACCATTACATATATGTTTTAGTGTTTTAAAACACTAAAATTGTATTTTCTATCATCTCCATAAAATGACACATCCTATTGAAATGTAGTCTCCTAAAATAATCCAAAAATTAATCTAGGTTTTTTTATGATTTCATTGAAATTAGATATCATTTAATTAGTTTTTGCACATTAATTTATGTTTTCAAATTCCATTATGCCTTTAGAAACTGCTTAATTGGTCCATCCAAGAACACCTCACATCAAATTGATGTGTCCTATTCTAATACATGAAAAAACAGAATTCAAATAAGATTTTACTATTATTTCACATCGCATGGAGTTAGTCATTGTGGTTTTTGACCATTATAAGCATGCTTTAGTGTTTATAAAACACTAAAAATGTGTTTTTGATTATCCTGATAAAATGAAAAATCCAATTTCTATTATGTTCACTCCATAATTTAAAAAATAACTAAATGGATTTTTTTCATATGATTTCAAATAAATAAAATGTTTTTTTCTTGGTTTTTACCCATTAAAACATCTTTTTAAATCCTTTCACACTATTAAAACTATTTATTTAGTCTAATAGATCACACATCACATTTGATTGGCATTCGGTATACTCTCACACATAAAAAATAATTCAACGTTGATTTTACATTGATTTCACATAATTGGAAGGTTGGTTTCTATGGTCTAGACTAATAAAAACATATTTTAGTGTTTTAAAAACACAAAATGTGCATTTTAGATAATCCCAAAAAAATAACATGTTTTAACGATGTGTCATATACTCCAACACTTCAAAAATATCTCTATGATCATTTTTTAGGATTTTAAGATAATTATAGGTTGTTTTCAGGGTTTTGTCCCTCTGGTTCATGTTTTTAAAGCTGATATAATGTTAAACACTATTTATTTAGTCCATCGTAGAACATTGTGCACCTAGTTTGAAGCTAAAAATGGATATGTTTTGGTTAAATAATAAATTTTTTATAAACCATAATGATGGATTTGAATACATGAATATCATTGATGGAATTATATAAACCAAATTAATCATAGATTGAAAAGAGGGTTTAATAATTTATATGTCCCATAAAATATTTTTTAGGATTACAATTATTTCTTTTCAAACCATGATTTTTTGTTTTTTTAAATGGTTGGAATCATGATGAATTATTTTAATGTTGAATTTGATTGATAATGGAGTGATTATAATAAAAAAAATTGGATACTAAAATAAGTGAAAGATACTGTGTTTATACCATATCATTTATCATGATATATGATTAAAAACCTATACCTTAACCAAGTATTGGACATACCAATGAAGAGAATGATGAATTATACTAATATTTTTAGTGGTGTATTCCATAAAAGAAATAAGTATCAAATTATTTCACGCAATAAATGTTGAAAGGGACACCTAATAGAATGTCTCAATAGAATAGAAAAATGTTTAATATATAGAAAAAAAGGTAATAGAGGACTTAATTATCTATGAAATATGGAGAGTTCAGTGAATAGAAATAAATTTCATCCTAGGGATCCATTTATAGATCGTTTTCATAATTACGTGGGGCCTGGTAATATCCAAGTCAATCCCCTATTCTAAAGGTCAAATCCTAGACTAAAGAAGGAATTTTGTTATAGAAATCATTAAAGTAAAATGATTGTTGTATTTACGTATTTGGATTCATGAATTATATTAAAGAATTGTTTTTTACCAATTTTTTTGATTATATTGATTCGAAAACATCTAATTGTTATTCCATATTAGGTATTTTTTATGGATTTGAAAACAACTGTATAATGGTAATGATAATTAGTAAAATTGATTTAGTACTAAAGATGTATTTTTATAAAACACATGATTTAAGGAAATATAACCCTTAATATATTCCTTCAATATATTCAATAATATTTGTTTGGATAATGTGATTATTGTAATTGACAAGGTAAATGGGATACCATGAAATAAGATAGTGCTTTCATGAAAAATTGAACTATGAAATCATTGATTAAGTTTATTTTATTTTTTGGATTTGTGGAATATATCAAATATCCTATGTATTTATTAGAGGAATAAATATTATTTCAAATTTTTGAATCATATATTCCTTCATATGTGGTTAACTCAAGATAAAAAGATACCATTAGTGGTTTATATGAGTATTCTTGATCATATATTCAAAGGAATAGATACCCTTTTTAGTTTGTTTTGATTTATGGGATTTTGATGCGATATGAAACCTTTAAAATTATTTATGTAGAATAATATATAAATTACTAAATCAATATTGTGGTTAATATATGATTTTATTTTATGTTAATTTAGTATTGAAATATAGATAATCATAATGGATGAAAAGTGACTCATTGATAACGTCATATTTTCATAGATATTTATGGTTGAGTTAAAGAATATCTTTTAAGTTAGTTTGTAAATATGATTCATGATATTTTGGTTATGTTAACAACATTATAAAATCATAGAGTAATTTATCATGGGGAGTAATACAATTTTTGGAGATACTTCTTTTTATTGATATAGTTGTAACCCTTAGTCTCAACATGAGTTTTAACATGAAAGATTATATTGGAGTAATGAAAGTAAAAAATTTTCAATGTAAGATGAAATTTATGAGATAAAATTTGAGAATAAAACATTATTTAATATTGATATTATTGAGGTTATTTGGTATTTATAGTTACTTATTAGATTATCTAAGTAAGACATTTGTTATTAATAGGAAAAATTATGGAGTAAAATGTTTTATTTCATCATATGAGGGTATATACATTTTTTATATTATCATAACTTGTGCTAGCCATCATTTTTGTTAATACATAAAAATAGGAGTAATATATTGTTATCATATTATGAATTTTTTGATCTTCTATAAATTAATTAAGTGATTTAGGAATGAGAAATTCATCTGGAATAATTATATTTTGGAGAAAAATATAAGATTGTGGTTGAAATTTATTAATGAATGATTTTTTTTAGTCAAGTTTGTATATTTATTTATGTTCTTGGTATAGATGGTAAATGAATTCCCTAAATCTAGGAAAAGTATATTGAACAAAAAAATTTATCCTATGACCTTTATTTCTGATAAATCAATAGTCATTTTAACACATCATTGATTTATAGTCATTAAAATTTTCTTGATCATTCATTATCATGTGATTAATGATCAATGAAAATAACCATAATTATTATCACATTATGTTTCTCTTCTATGTATATATTTTCACTTCCTACTAATTTTCTCATATTTGGAATCCTATTAATGTGTTATTATAGATGACCTTCATATATATTTTTATATCTTTTCAAGAGAATGTTTTATTAGACCTTTTTATGATGTAGTTTAAAAAAAAGGTATTTTCATACATCAAACCCTTGATTACCTATATAATGTAAAAATATTGATGATTCTGTTTTTTAATGGTTGTAGAATGCAATTCCCTGAGATTTTGAAAAGATAACTATGTTTGATGTAATATATGACATGCAATATTGATCCTAAACCAACTATGAACTAGGTTTATTTAAATATTAACATTAAAACCTTTACATTAAATTGGTGGACGAGAAAATAATTAACTAATTTTTGAAATATATATATATACCCTTCTGAATAAAAATTAATTGATGACTTATTAATAAATAATCACTCGATTTTTAGTAAAGAAATTTTATTATTGAAATATATCTAATCATAAAATTTTGTTTTTATTTATTTTTGTGATAAAATATTAAAATTAATTTATGAAACATTTATAAAATTTTTTATAAATATTTTATCAATTTAGGAATCATTGTATCAATATTCTATTAGGGTGGATTTTTTATTTTTTGGAAAATATTATTTTTTCAATGAATAATGAAAAATAGGGATTTTTATTGAGAAATTATTATTCTTTTAATGTATTTAAAAATTAAAATTATATTTCATATAATTTTTCAAATCTAAATAGTTAATTTTGATTAAAAATGTACAATAATAATATTTATAATGAATTTTATACCTGAATTATATATAAAACACTATTATACTCAAAAGGGAATTTTTCTAAAAAAATATTTTTCATTGGGTATTTTATTTTAATATTTAATTAAGTTCTACCACTTCTAGAAATTGAACCTTGAAAATTAGATTTCATATTTGGAATCATTGGTGTCCAATTTTAGAAAATAGGTTCTATTAGTTTTGGTCATTATGAACAGCAACCATAGTAAATAATTGTCACCATGATAAGGGTAAAATATGTAATTAGTGTTAAAAATAATATTATAAGGAATAAAAAATAACCCTAACATGATACTTTATCCGATTGGATATTTTTTTTGTAAGGACCCGACCCCAGTTGCCCATAGCCGGTGGCTTATTTGATTACGTTGGCATACATATAAGGAATATGAATCTCGAAGGACCAAGTAGTTTATTATCTTTTGGAAACAAGATACATAAATAAGATTAACATTACATCATGAAGGTAAATACAACACTAATGTATTCCACTAGCAACATCATGTCTCCTAGATTATGCTTGCAAGTCATTCATAATTTACTTCTTCATGTCCTATGAAAAATGAAACATAATAAAGTGGTGAGTTCAAATGCTCAGTAAGATTAAGCAATATAGAGAAATATAGAATAAAAATAATACATGGTGCATAATTTAAAACACATGCCTTTAATAATAAACTCTCACACATTATGAAATGAATATGAGATGAGTAAATAATGCCATAATGAAACATAATCATGGGTACTCTACTAGTCAAATAACCACATGAACTTTCAATTACTATCTTCATAATGAGTTAAGTGCATATGTCGGAAATTTTGAAACATTTTGTCAAGGCCTCATCCAAGACGTCTAATAATTAAGGCCTCGGCCAAAATCTATATAACACATTGGGAAAGGCCTCGGCCAATTCCACATCTATTTGTCTCATGAGACCTAATGATGCATCGAGGGGCTATAAAAAGCCCCACCCATCACATAATAAGTCTGATGCATTCCTCATATGAGCGGGGATAAACATAAACAACATATACATTCATATTGAAACTATCATATGAAATGTAACTATCTCTCCCCAATCATTAAACATAAAAAACTAACCATTCCGAGTAATATGGTGAATGGTTTTAGGATAGATCATCCAAAAATAGAGTTAGTCATAAACTAGTAAACAAAATATGGTAGATAACTTCATAAATGATTAAACCTAATAATAAATAAGAAACAACAAGAGTGTTGAATCAAACGAAACTACTCTTATAAAATCATTAAGCAATCTTGAGATAAATACACTTCTATTTTGAAAAGAAGGGTTATTTTTGAAAATATTTGTATAAAACTAGAATTTAAGTAAGATAGTATTTTCATAATAAAATTATTGTTTTTAGAAAGATGATGGTTTCCAAAAAACATATTATAGAGTTCCCTTGAAAATAGATAAGAATTTGAGAAATTCCCTTGAATCGGGCTTGTATTTTGGAAACAGTTTTGAATGTATTTTTTAAACATGTAACAATCCAAAAAATAGGGAATGATTTTGGTAGGTGTACATATATAGGATACTCACAAAAAATTTATGAGAAGTACATAACAATATATAATAATTTCATTTAGGTAATTAGACAATGAAAGTAACCCAAATGAAAATGGAAGTTCGGGTGGAAAACCATTACCTTAACTCTAAATGTGTTCTGCTATTGTAATTAAGCTCCTAGAATATGAAATTATACTTATTAATAACTTATTTTAGAACCTATTATACATGTATTTATTTTATCATAATTCAGGTTTGTTCATTTATGTTTTTATTGATAAGTTACAGTATTGAATTTCGTTGTTCTGGAGTGTTTGTTTTCCTTATTTTTCATAATCAGTTCACTTGTTCTTAAGTAATGAAGCAGTATGGATGTAAAACTCCAGAATTGAAATTAAATATTATTTATGAACATCAAGAATTTTTAATGTCCATTTCTATCATTTGGTTACATGGAATGAGGATGAATCATTAAATGACAATCACTTCAAATATTGGCGGTATTTGGATTATTATGAACTAGTTTTGTCACATATTAATAATATGTACATATACTGGTTCTGGAAATATTAATTAGTTTTAAATACATATATTATAGTATGTTTTAACCATAAATATGGTTTCATGACTAGTAATGAAGGAATGATTGAATAACGAAACTTAATCGTCCATGAAGGTTATAAATTGAACCTCATGGACGTTGATTTCATTTATAAAAATAAATGGGAGGGAGTAAGAATATTGATGATGGTTCTTCCATTCACAAGATATAAATCTAGTATATATATTATACTATATTTATCATGGTCATTTGGATATATGAGGTTAGGAGAGGATAAAAAAATAAGATAAATTCAAATGAAACTAAAAGAAAAAGAAATACGTTTTACCTCTTGAATTAACTTTCTCAAGAACCTCCTTAAGGGAAGAGATTTTGGTATTTTGGCAAGAACAAGAGATTTCTGGTCATGGGGAGTGACTAGGGAAGGGTATTTGGGAAGAACTTTGAGGATCTTCAAGGCATATAGGAGTGAAGAGAAGAGAGATCGGTGAGGGGTTTTTATAGTGGAGGAGGGGTAAATTTTGAATATCTAATTTGTTATTTTATTATTTTCCTCAAGATAAAAAATAGTGTTATTTCATTTGACCCCTAATAGTAATAAGTGCATGTGAGTTCGAACCAATTTGGATTGCATCACTTGTGAAGTCATGAATAGTGTATTTACCTGATAATTTGTATATAAGGTATTTTATCATATTTCAATATTCATAAAAAATTGTAGAATTTCCGAAAAATCCCAAAAATTTACTGTAACACCCCAAGGTTTTGAAAATAAATATAGAATGAAATTTTATAATCTATCCATTAAACACAACTTTTCCTCTTTTATGTTTTGAATTTCGAAAAATGGTCATCTGGAGTTGTGTTTAGTAAGTCATTTGGAGTCTGATAGAACAAACTTGATTTTTGGTGAATAGTAACATACCCTTATGAATAGTAATATGAATAGTAATATGACCCTTATGAATAGTAAATAATATTATTATTTTATTTTCTTAAGACAATAAGATAATGATATCTTAATTAGTTTTTCAATGAGAAATAAAACTAATTGCACTTTAAGATTGTTATTTTTCGAATTAACTATGACCATATTTAAAATTTAAATTAATAATATTTAGAAAATTATTATTAAAAAATAGATTTTAATTTTGAATTCTACATGTTGAAAAATGGTAGGGGTGAATTTTTTGGATTTTTCTGAAATTCTAGAATTTTTTGTGAATAGTGAAATACGATAAAATACCGTATATAAAAATTATCAGTTAAATACACTATTCATGACATCACAAGTGATTCAAGGACACTTGGTTTGAACTCACATGCACTTAGTAATATTAGGGGTCACATGAAACCACACTATTGGTTGTCTTGAGGGAAATAATAAAATAATGAATTAAATATTCAAAATTTACTCCTCTCCTCCACTATAAAAACCCCTCACCACTCCCTCTTCTATTCACTCCACTAAGCCTTGAAGCTCCTCAAATTTCTTCCCAATTACCTTTCCCTAGTCTCTTCCCACGTCCAAGATGCTTTTTTTCTTGGCAAAAGACCAAAACCCCTCCCCTTAAGGAGATTCTCAAAGAGGTTATTTCAAGAGGTAAAGCACCCTTCTTTTTCATTTGGTTTCATTTCAATTTATCTTCATTTTCTATCCTATCCTCAACTCCTCTATCCAAGTGATCATGATTACTCCATTATCATCTATATACTAGAATTAAATCATTTTAATGTAAGAACCATCATAAATATTCTTACTTCCTCCCTTTTATTTTTATAAACGAAATCGACATCCATGAGGTTCTGATTTATAACCTGTGTGGATGACGATGTTTTGTTCATCAATTTCTTCTTCATTACTGGTCATGAAACCATATTAATGGTTTAAATAGACTATAATATATGTTTTATAACCTAATTAATATTCAAGAACCATAATATGTACATATAATTAAGTTACATGACAAAACAAGTTCATAATATTCCAAATACCGCCGAATAATCGAAGTGGTTGTTATCTAATGATTCATCCTCATTCCATGTAAAAAATGATTGAAATGACCATTATCAATTATTTATGTTAATTAGTAATATATAATTCCAATCCTGGAGATTTATAACCATTACACATGAACTTCATTACATAAAAACAAGTGAACCGAATATGAAAATAAAGGAAATGAACACTCCAGAACGACGAAATTCAATACAATAACTTATCAATAAAGACATAAATGAACTAACCAGAATTATGGTAAAATAAATACATGTATAATAGTTTCTTAAATAAGTTATTAACAATTATAATTTCATATTCTAGGAGCTTAAGTACAAGAGCGGAACACGTTTGGAGTTAAGGTAAGGGGTTTTCCACCCAAACTTCCATTTTAATTCGGGATACTTTCATTGTCTAATTACCTCGATGTAATTAGTATGTATTGTTATGTACTCATCATATTTTCTGTTTGAGTATCATATATATGTTTACAAACCATAATCCTTCCTTATTTTATGGATAGTTACACATTTTAAAAGGAACTTTCAAAATTGTTTCAAAAATACAAGCCCGGTTCAAGGGAATTTCTCAAATTCTTACCTATTTTCAAGGGCACTATATAATATATTTTTAGAAAACATTATCTTTATAAAATAACTAATTTTATTATGAAAATACTATCTTACTTCACTTCTGGTTTTATACAAATATTTTTCCAAAATAACTCTTCTTTTCAAAATAAAAGAGTATTTGTCTCCAGAATTGCTTAATGATTTTATAAGGGTGTTTTCATCTAATTCAAAACTCTTGTCGATTCCATAGTATTATTGAGTTTAATCATTTATGAAGTCATATACCATATTTGATTTAATGGTTTATTAATAACTCTATTTTGGATGATCTCTCCTAAAACCATTCACCATATTATTCTAAATGGTTAGTGTTTTATGTTTAATGATTGGGGAAAGATAGTTACATTTCATATGTAGTTTCAATACGAATGTATTTGTTGTTTATGTTTATCCCCGCTCATATGAGGAATGCATTGGACTTATTATGTGATGGGTGGGTCCTACTATAGCCCCTCGATTCATCGGTAGGTCTCATGAGACAACTAGACATGGAATTTGGATGAGGCCTTTCCCAATGTGATGTGGATTTTGGCCGAGGCCTTAATCACTAGATGTCTTGGCCGAGGCCATGACTAAATGTTTCAGAATGTCCGGCATATGCACTTCCCTCATTATGAAGCTATTAGTTGAAAGTTCATGTGGTTATTCAACTAGTAGAATACACATGATTATGTTTAATTATGACATTATTTACTCAACTCATATTCCTGCCATAGTGTGTTCAAGTTTGTTATTAAAGGCATGGGTTTTAAATTATTCACCATGTCTAATGCTTATATTATCTTCCTCTTTATTGCTTACTATTACTGAGCATTTGAGCTCACCCCTTTCTTAGGTTTCATTTTCTCAGGACATGAAGAAGTAATTTATGAATAACTTGAAAGCATAATCTAGGAGACGTGATGACTCTAGTGGAATAAATTAGTCTTGTTTTTCCTTTCCATATGTAAAGTTGAACTTATGTATGTATCTTGTTTCCAATAATACTAAACTACTTGGTCCTTCTGGATTCGTATTCCTTGTATGTATGCCAACGTAATCAAATAAGGCACCGACTCTGGGCAATTAGGGTCGGGTCCCTACAGTTGGTATTAGAGGAAGTTTATTAGAATAATTGGAAACTAGATTTAGAAAACGTAGAATTAGGGAAGAGTCGCTAAGTTAGTCTTTGAGGATATACATACAATAACGTCCTAGTATTTTGGTAAGGAATAGATTATGTGGATCTTTCAAGCAATACATCCCTTTCTAGATACGAGCAGGTAGAGGTGGCTCTAGCATAGATGTATCTAGGGGTAAAACACGAAAACACTGCTTTGAGATAGACTCGAACAGGAACTGGTGCATGAAAACGGTCCCTCTTGCACTCTTGGTTACGACACTCCTGGGGGATATGCTTAGGATAATTTACATTTTATTTACAATCCATTATGAAGTATTTAAATGTAAAATATTCCTCAAAGAAACCATATTTTTGAATATGGGATTAGCCATTCATAGGATCTCAATTTGTTTCTAACTATTTTGTTAAGTTAAGATTATACATTATGATTCATAACCTAATATAGTGTATGTCATTATCTAGATATGGCACCTAGTGGATGGAATGGAAATCGCACGAATTCATGTGTCCCCTATAGAACTTTTCCTCCGATGCAAGATAATTTTGTTGGCTCTAGTGCTGAACAACTCATTACTATACTGGGACAACTTACTCAGGTTATGTATAATAACCTTACCTGTTTGGAGCATCCGGATCCACCACGTGGAGGAGCCATGCAAGATCACTTTATATGACAATAGCCTCTATCATTAAATGAGACTACAAACCCGTTTGTAGCAGAGCAGTGGATATGTTCCCTTGAGAAGATATTTCTCGCTTTGGGATGTAATGAAAGAGAGAAGGTTGTCATGGAAGTATATCATCTATCGGGAGATTCGGATCAGTGGTGGTCATTAATCCAAAACACAAACAAGGAGGAAGAGATAGAAGAGATGGAATGGAGGTATTTTAAGGAAATATTCTTAGAAAAATATTTCCCTTGTGAGCAACGAGCAGATATGGAGATACAATTCTTGAATATGAGGAACAAGGAAGATAAGAATTTTTCAAGGTACGAATCTGACTTCACAATATTAGCAAGACATGTTTTATACTATATACAAAATCCAAGGAGCAAAATTGATCGATTCTTTGATGGCCTAAATCTATTTCTCCGACGGGCACTAGTATCCCAAAGTTTTTCAACATATGAGGATATGGTTTCATGTGCAATTAAGACAGAAAAAGAATTCTCTAAGTCTTATGACTTTAAGGGAAAGAAAGAAAATAAGAGGGCTGCTGAAAACCCTGGGAAAGGAAATAAGGAAATGGGGAAGAAGGGAACAATTGAATTTACACCATGTGACAATTTTGGAAAGAAACACCATGGTGCATGCTTAAAAGGAAAAGGAGTATGCTACAAATGTGGTCAGAAAGGCCATCTTGTTGGTGATTGAAAAGGGAAGAAGGAAGCCAATGATGTTCAATGTTATAGTTGTTGGGAGATGGGACATTATGCTAATGATTTTCCAAAACCTCATGGAAATGTGAAACAAAAAAGGCCAAGGGATCAAGGACAAGATTATGCAATCACAACTACAGAGGTTGAAGTTCCTAATGACGTGGTGGTAGGTACTTTAATTATTTCCTCAAGTTTAGCCAATGCTTTATTTGATTCTAGATCATCGTATTCTTTCATATATTCTAAGTTTTCTAAGAAAATTAGATATTTCTAATTTGATTTAACAAAGGCGTTGTCAGTCAAAACTCCAATGGAAAGTATCATTGCTACAATGTTCTGTGAATCAGTTCCCATTAGGGAATATAAATGTTCTTTATCTGTTGATCTCATCGTCATACCAATGATTTAATTTGATATAATCCTTAGTATGGATTGGCTTTCAGACCATGATGCAAAAATTTATTAAAAGAAGAAGGAGGTTATGATTTTTGATGATAATGATAAAGAACACCTTATCTTTAAAGCAGAATCACCACCACCTGATTCTTATCTAGATCCACCCCCAGTAGATCAACTAAATTCAATTATTGGGGAGGAAGAGAATGAAATAATTATGGACGATGAAAGGAATGTTCAAATAGATGATATACCTATTGTGAGAGAATATGTTGTTGTGTTTCCAGAAGATTTACCTAGACATCCTCCAGAATGAGAAATTGAGTTTTCCATTGATTTAATTCCTAGTTCAAGGACCATATCGAAGACCCCTTATAGAATGGCCACTATGTAAATAGTGTAACTAAAGAAACAACTAGAGTAATTGAGTAATAAGGGATTTATTCACCCTAGTGTTTCTCCATGGGGAGCCCCTATCCTTTTTGTTAAGAAAAAAGATGGATCTATGAGGTTATGTATCGACTACAGGGAGATCAATGCTATAACAATAAAGAACAAGTATCCCCTACCTCACATTGATGATTTATTTGAACAACTACATGGAGCTCAATACTTTTCAAAGATTGACCTTCGATCCGAATATCATCAGTTGCGTGTAAGGAAGTAAGATATTCATAAGACAACATTTCGGACCAGGTATGGGCATTTCGAGTTTACAATGATGCCTTTTGGATTCACTAATGCACCCTCTATCTTCATGGATCTAATGAACAGAGTTTTCAAGGAATATCTCGATGAATTTGTAGTGGTATTTATTGATGATATCTTGGTATACTCCAAAATCTATGAAGATCATGAATATCACTTGCGCATTATCCTGAAGACTCTTCGAAGACATGAATTATATGGGAAGTTTAAAAAGTGTGAATTCTGGCTTCATGAGATTTCTTTTCTTGGCCATATTGTCTCTAAGGATGGAATCCTAGTTGATCCTGTGAAGACAAATGCATTGTAATATTGGACCACATCAACAAACATAACTGAGGTATGTAGTTTTATTGGCTTAGCAGGTTATTATCGACATTTCGTGTAGAATTTTGCGCAACTGGCTAACCCGCTAACGAAGCTCACACGTAAAGGGGTTAAATTTGTTTGGAAAAAATATTGTGAATAATGTTTCAAAGAACTGAAAAGAATATTAGTCAATGCTCTTATATTGAATCTACCATCGGGGAATGATGGGTTTGTTATTTATAGTGATGATTCAAAGAAAGGAATTGGTTGTGTCCTAATGAAAAATTATTGGGTTATTACTTATGCATCACGACAACTAAAAATTCATGAGAAAAACTATCCTACTCATGATCCTGAGTTAGCTGCTATAATCTTTTCTTTGAAGATATGGATACATTATCTCTATGGTGAAAAATGTGAGATTTATACTGATCACAAGAGTTTGAAGTATATTTTCTCATAGAAATAATTCAACATGAGGCAAAGGAGATGGATTTAACTACTCAAGGATTATGATTGCACGATACACTACCACCCGGGGAAGGAAAATAAGGTGGAAAATGCCTTGAGTATAAAGGATCGTCGAGTTTTGAACAAGATGAGAGTTAAAATGAATACTTTTTTCATGGATATAGTAAAGATGGATATGGGAAAAACCATGGAAGGTGAAACATCAATGCTTTTTCAAATGGTTTCCAAAACATCTTTACTAGAAAGGATAAAAAGTTATTAGACTGATGATGAGGAGTTTCAAAAGAAGATTAATACTATGAATGAAGGGAGATTGAGTGACATTGTATATGAAGATGGAATTTTAAAATTTGGGAAGAGACATTGTGTTCCTGATATACCTGATCTAAAAAGGGAATTTTTGGATGGTTCTCATAGTTCCAATTTCTCTATACACCCTGGTAGCACTAAGATATATAGAGATTTGGAGGAAAAATTTTTGTGGGAGAATATGTAGATGGAGATTGCTGATTTTGTGTCAAGATGTATGGTTTTTCGACAAGTGAAAGTTGGAAGGAACCAGCCTGGAGGGTTATTGCATCCTCTTCCCATACCTGAGTGGAAATGAGATAATATCACGATGGACTTTGTCATGGGACTACCAAATACTTCTAGAAGGAACCATTAAATATGGGTCATTGTTGATCGTCTTACCAAGTCAGCACATTTTATTACTATAAGAGAAGATCTACCACTTGAACGTCTAGAAATACTATATATTAATGATGTTGTGAGACTTCATGGAGTAACCCTATTGATTGTTTCTGATCGTGATCCCTGTTTTACATCAAGATTCTGGAAATGTATTCAGAAGGCCCTTGATACCGATCTTCATTTGAGCACTGCCTACCACACAAAAACTAAGGGACAAACAGAACGGACTATTCAAACCTTGGAAGACATGTTGAGGTCTTGCTCACTTTATTTTCAAGGCATGTGGGACTAGTATTTACCTCTCATAGAATTTTCCTACAACAATAGCTTCCATTCAAGTATTCAGATGGAACCCTATGAAGCATTATATGGGAGTAGATGTCGTACACCAACTTGCTGGGATTATATTGGTGAAAGAAAGATCGTGGGCCCAGAACTTGTTGAAGAAACAATGGAGAAGGAGAATATTATCCAGAACCATATCAAAATAGCTCAAAGTAGTCAAAAGAGATATGCAAATAACCGAAGGAAGGATTTAGAGTTTCAAGAAGGTGATCACGTTTTCTTAAAGGTATCTCCATGGAAGGGTATTATACGATTCGGTAAGAAGGGAAAGTTAAGTCCCAGGTACATCAGACCTTTTGAAATTCTGGACCAAATTGGAGCTGTAGCTTACCATTTGGCAATGCCGCCATGTCTCTCCAAGGTTCACAATGCGTTCCATGTGTCAATGTTAAGAAAGTACATGTCAGACCAAACACATGTACTCACTTATGAAGAAGTAGAACTTGAGATAGATTTATCTTATTGTGAAGATCCTATCAAGATTCTTGATACTAGAGAACAAGTATTGAGAAATCGGACGAATCTTCTAGTAAAGGATCAATGGAGGAACCATAAAATGGAGGAAGCAACATGGGAGCCTGAGGAGCTTATGTTAAAAACATACCCGAATCTTTTTAGGTAATATTTTTTGAATTTCGAGGAATAAATTTTTTTAAAGAGGGAATAATGTAACACCCCATGGTTTTGAAAATAAATATATAATGCAATTTTATAATCTATCCATTAAACACAACTTTTCCACTTCTATATTTTGAATTTCGATAAATGTTCATCTAGAGTTGTGTTCAGTAAGTCATTTGGAGTCTGATAGAACAAACTTGATTTTTGGTGGATAGTAACATACCCTTATTAATAGTAATATGAATAGTAATATGAATAGTAATATGACCCTTATTAATGTTAAATAATAATATTATTTTATTTTCTTAAGATAATAAGATAATGATATCGTAATTAGTTTTTCAATAAGAAATAAAACTAATTGCACTTTAAGATTGTTATTTTTTGAATTAACTATGACCTTATTTAAAAATTAAATTAATAATATTTATAAAATTATTTTTGAAAAGTGGATTTCACTTTTGAATTCTACACGTCAAAAAATGTTAGGGGTGAATTTTTGGGATTTTTCTGAAATTCTAGAATTCTTTGTGAATAGTAAAAAACAATAAAATACCGTATATAAAAATTATCAGTTAAATACACTATTAATGACATAACAAGTGATGAAAGGATGCTTGGTTTGAACTCAAATGCACTTATTACTATTAGGGGTCAAATGAAACCACACTATTGTTTGTCTTGAGGGAAATAATAAAATAATGAATTAAATATTCAAAATTTACTCCTCTCCTCCACTATAAAAACCCCTCACCACTCCCTCTTCTCTTCACTCCTCTAAGACTTGAAGCTCCTCAAAGTTCTACCAAATTACCATTCCCTATTCTCTCCTCATGTCCAAGAAGCATTTGGTCTTTCCAAAGACCAAAACCCCTCCCCTTAAGGAGATTCTCAAGGAGGTTATTTCAAGAGGTAAAGCACCCTTTTTTCATTTGGTTTCATTTCAATTTATCTTCTTTTTCTATCCAATCCTCACCTAATCTATCCAAATGATCATTATAACTCAATTATCTTCTGTATACTTTAATTATATCAAGTTAATGGAAGAACCATCATAAATATTCTTAATCCATCCCTTTTATTTTTATAAAATAAATCAATATCCATGAGGTTCTGATTTATAACCTTTGTGGACGATGAAGTTTCATTCATCAATTTATTCTTCATTACTAGTCATGAGACCATATTCATGGTTTAACTAGACTATAATATATGTTTAATAACCTAATTAATATTCAGGAACCAGAATATGTACATATAATTAAGTTACATGACAAAACTAGTTCATAATATTCCAAATACCGCCGAATAATCGAAGTGGTTTTCATATAATGATTCATACTCATTCCATGTAACCAAATGATAGAAATGAACATTATAAATTCTTTATGTTAATTATTAATATATTATTCCAATCCTGGAGATTTATAACCATTCCACATGAACTTCATTACATAAAAACAAGTGAACCGTATATGAAAATAAAGGAAACGAACACTCAAGAATGATGAAATTCAATACAATAACTTATCAATAAAGAAATAAATGAACTAACCAGAATTATGGTAAAATAAATACATGAATAATAGGTTCTGAAATAATTTATGAACAAGTATAATTTCAAATTCCAGGAGCTTAAGTACAAGATCGGAACACGTTTGGAGTTTAAGTAAGGGTTTTTCCACCCGAACATCCATTTTCATTCGGGATACTTTCATTGTCTAATTACCTCGATGTAATTATTATTTATTGTTATTTACTCATCATATGTTATTTTTGAGTATCATATATATATTTACAAACCATAATCCTTCCTTATTTTATGGATAGTTACACGCTTTAAAAGGAACTTTCAAAATTGTTTCAAAAATACAGGCCCGATCCAAAAGAATTTCTCAAATTCTTACCTATTTTCGAGGGAACTCTATAATATATTTTTGGAAACCATTATCTTTATAAAATCACTAATTTTATTATAAAAATACTATCTTACTTCACTTATGGTTTTATAAAACTATTTTTCCAAAAGAACTCTTCTTTTCAATATAAAAGAGTATTTATCTTCAGAATTGCTTAATGATTTTATAAGAGTGTTTTCATCTAATTCAACACTCTTGTTGATTACATGGAATTATTGGGTTTAATCATTTATGAAGACCTATACCATATTTGATTTAATGTTTTAAGACTAACTCTATTTTGGATGATCTATCCTAAAACCATTCACCATATTATTTCGAATGGTTAGTGTTTTATGTTTAATGATTGGGGAAAGATAGTTACATTTCATATGATAATTTCAATATGAATATATTTGTTGTTTATGTTAATCCCCAATCATATAAGGAATGAATTGGACTTATTATGTGACAGGTGGGTCCCTCTATAGCCCCTCGATGCATCAGTAGGTCTCATGAGACAACTAGACATGGAATTTGGTCGAGGCCTTTCCCAATGTGATATGGATTTTGGCTGAGGCCTTAATCACTAGACGTCTTGGATGAGGCCATGAAAAAATGTTTCAGAATGTCCGGAATATGCACTTACCTCATTATGAAGCTATTAGTTGAAAGTTCATGTGGTTATTCGACTAGTAGAATACCCATGATTATGTTTAATTATGACATTATTTACTCAGCTTATATTCCTGCCATAGTGTGTTCAAGTTTATTATTAAAGGCATGAGTTTTCAATTATTCACCATGTCTAATGATTATATTATCTCCCACTGTATTGCTTACTCTTACTGAGCATTTGATCTCACCCCTTTCTTATGTTTCATTTTCTCAGGACATGAAGAAGTAATTTATAAATCACTTGAAAGCATAATCTAGGAGACGTGATGACTCTAGTAGAATAAATTAGTGTTGTTTTTCCTTTACATATGTAAAGTTGAACTTATGTATGTATCTTGTTTACAATAATACTAAACTACTTGGTCCTTCTGGATTCGTATTCCTTGTATGTTTGCTAACGTATTAAAATAAGGCACCGACTCTGGGCAACTAGGGTCGGGTCCTTACTGTTGGTATCAGAGGAAGTTTAGTAGAATACTTGGAAACTAGATTTAGAAGACTTAGAATTGGGGAAGAGTACCTAAGTTAGTCTTTGAGGATATACATACAATAACATCCTGGTATTTTGGTAAGGAATAGATTATGTGGATCTTTCAATAAATACATCCTTGTCTGGATACGAGCAGGTAGAGGCAGCTCTGGCACAGATGTATCTAGGGGTAAAACCCGAAAACACCGCTTTGAGCTAGACTCGAACAGGAACTGGTGCACGACAATGGGTCTTGCTACACTCTTGGTTATGACACTCCTGGGGGATATTCTTAGGATAATTCACATTTTCTTTACAATCCATTATGAAGGATTTAAATGTAAAATATTCCACAAAGAAACCATATTTGTGAATATGGGATTATCCATTCGTAGGATCTCAATTTTTTTCTAAGTATTTTGTTAAGTTAAGATTATACATTACGATTCATAACCAAATATAGAGTATTCCATTATCTATATATGGCACCTAGTGGATGGAATGGAAATCGCACGAATGCGCGTGTCCCCTGTAGAGATTTTCCTCCGACGTAACATAATGATGTTGGATCTGGTGTTGTGACTAGTACTGAGCAACTCATAACTATACTGGGACAACTTACTCAGGTTATGAATAATAACCTTACCCTTATGGAGCATCTGGATCCACCACGTGGAGGATCCATGCTAGATCGCTTTATGCGACAACAACCTCCATCATTCAACGGGACTACAAACCCGTTTTTAGCAGAGTAGTGGATATGTTCCCTTCAGAATATATTTCTTGCTTTGGGATGTAATGAAAGAGAGAAGGTTGTCATGGAAGTATATCTTCTATCGGGAGATTCGGATCAGTGGTGGTCATTAATCCAAAACACAAAAAATGAGGAAGATATAGAAGAGATTGAATGGAGGGATTTTAAAGAAATATTCTTAGAAAAATATTTCCCTCGTGTGCAGCGAGAAGATATGGAGAGAAAATTATTGAATCTGAGGTAGAAGGAATATGAGAATGTTTCAAGGTACGAAGCTAACTTCAAAAAATTATAAATACATGTTGTAGAATACATATGAAATCCAAGGAGAAAAATAGATTGATTATTTTATGAACTAAATCCATTTATCTAGTGGGCTCTAGTCTCCCAAAGTTTTTCATAATATGAGGATATAGTTTTATGTGCCATCAATATAGAAAAAGAATTCCCTAAGTCTTATGACTTTAAGGGAAAGAAAGAAAATAAGAGGGATGCTGAAAACCCTGGGAAAAGAAATAAGGAAACAGGGAAGAAGGGAAGAGTTGAATTTCCACCATGTGACAATTGTGGAAAGAAACACCCTAGTGCATGCTTAAAAGGAAAAGGAGTATGCTATAAATGTGTTCAGAAAGGCTATCTTACAGGTGATTTAAAAGGGAAGAAGGAATCCAATGATGTTCAATGCTATAGTTGTTGGGAGATGGGACACTATGCTAATGATTGTCCAAAACGTCAAGGAAACGTGTAACAGAAAAGGAAAATGGATCAGGGACAAGCTTATGAAATAACAACTGCTGAGGTTTAAGTTCCTAATGACGTGGTGGTGGGTACTTTAATTTTTTCCTCAAGTTTAGCCAATGCTTTATTTGATTCTGGATCATTGCATTGTTTCATATCTTCCTAGTTTACTATGAAAATTAGATATTTCCAATTTGATTTAACGAGGGAGTTGTCAGTAAAAACTTCTAATGGAAGTATCATTGCTATAAAGTTCTATGAATCAGTTCCCATTAGGGCATATAAATGTTCTTTATCTACTGATCTCATTGCCATACCAATGATTGAATTTGATATAATCCTCGGTATGGATTGGCTTTTAGACCATGATGCAAAAAATTATTGTAAGAAGAATGAGGTTACGATTTTTGACAACGATGATAAATAACACCTTATCTTTAGAGAAGAATCATCACCACCTGATTCTTATCTAGATCCACCCCCAGTAGATCAACTAAATTCAATTATTGGGGAGGAAGAGAATGAAATAACTGTGTGTGAGGAAAGGAATGTTCGAATAGAGGATGTACCTATTGTAAGAGAATATTTTGATGTGTTTTCAGAAGATTTACCTGGACATCCTCCAGAATGAGAAATTGAGTTTTCTATTGATTCAATTCCTGGTTCAAGGCCCATATCGATAACCCCTTATAGAATGGCCACTGTAGAATTAGTGGAACTAAAGAAACAACTAGAGGAATTGATTAATAAGGGATTTATTCACCCTAGTGTTTCTCCATGGGGAGCCCCTGTCATTTAAAAAAAAATGGATCTATGAGGTTATGTATCGACTACTGGGAGATCAATGCTCTAACAATAAAGAACAAGTATCCCCTACCTCGCATTGATGATTTATCTGACCAACTGCATGGTTATCAATACATTTCAAAGATTGACCTTCGATCTGGATATCATTAGTTGTGTGTAAGGAAGGAAGATATTCATAAGACGACATTTCAGACTAGGTATGGGTAGTACGAGTTTATAGTGATGCCTTTTGGATTGACTAATTCACCCTCTGTCTTCATGGATCTAATGAACAGAGTTTTCAAGGAATATCTCAATGACTTTTTTGTGGTATTTATTGATGATATCTTGGAATACTCCAAAAGCTACGAAGATCATGAAAATGACTTGTGCATTATCCTGAAAATTCTTAGAAGACATGAATTATATGGGAAGTTTAGAAAGTGTGAATTATGGCTTCAGGAGATTTATTTTCTTGGCCATATTGTCTATAAGGATGGAATCCTGGTTGATCCTACGAAGACAAAGGAAATCCAAGATTGGCCCAAACCAACAAACATAACTGAGGTACACAGTTTTTTTGGCTTAGAAGGTTATTATCGGCGTTTCGTGCAGAATATTTCCCGACTGGCTAACCCGCTAACAAAGTTCACATGTAAAGGGGTTAAATTTGTTTGGACAAAAGATTATGAATAATGTTTCGAATAAATGAATAGAAGATAAGTCAATTCTCTTATATTGAATCTACCATCGGGGAATGACGGGTTTGTTATTTATAGTGATTCTTCAAAGAAAGGACTTGGTTGTGTCCTTATGCAAAATGATAGGGTTGTTGCTTATGCATCACGACAGCTAAAAATTCATGAGAAAAACTATCATACTCATGATCTTGAGTTAGCTGTTGTAATATTTTCTTTGAAGATATGGAGACATTATCTCTATGGTGAAAAATGTGAGATTTATACTGATCACAAGAGTTTGAAGTATATTTTCTCACAGAAATAACTCAACATGAGGCAAAGGAGATGGCTTTAACTACTCAAGGATTATGATTTAATGATACACTACCACCCGGGGAAGGCAAATAAGGTGGAAAATGCCTTGAGCAGAAAGGATCGTGGAGTTTTGAACAAGATGAGAGTTAAAAGGGATCCTATTTTCATGGATCTAGAAAAGATGGATATGGAAATACCATGGAAGGTGAAACATCAATGATTTTTCAAATGGTTGTCAAAACATCTTTACTTGAAAGGATAAAAAGTTCTCAGGCTGATGATGAGGAGTTTCAAAACAAGATTAAAGGTGTGAATTATGGGAGATTGATTGACTTCGTATATGAAGATGGAATTTTGAAATTTGGGTAGAGACTTTTGTTCCCGATATAACTAATCTAAAAAGGAAATTTTTGGATGATTCTCATAGTTCCAATTTCTCTATACACGCTGGTATCACTAAGATGTATATAGATTTGAAGGAAAAATTTTGGTGGGACAACATGAAGACAGATATTGCTGATTTTGTGTCAAGTTGTATGGTTTGTCAAAAAGTGAAAGCTGGAAGGAAACAGCCTTAAGGAGTATTGCAACCTATTCCCATACCTGAGTGGGAATGGAATAATATCATGATAGACTTTGTCATTGGACTACCAAAGACTCCTAGAAGGAACAATGCAATATGGGCCATTGTTGATCATCTTACCAAGTCAAAACATTTTCTTGCTATAAGAGAAGATATACCACTTGAACGTCTAGAAAGACTATATATTAATGAAGTTGTGAGACTTCATGGAGTACCCCTATTAATTGTTTCTGATCGTGATCCACATTTTACATCAAGATTCTAGAAAATTCTTCAGAAGGCCCTAGATATTGATCTTCGTTTGAGCACTACCTACCACCCAAAAACTGATGGACAATCAGAACGGACTATTCAAACATTGGAAGACATGTTGAGGTCTTTTTAACTTGATTTTCAAGGCATGTGAGATTAGTATTTACCTCTCGTATAATTTTCCAACAATAATAGATTCCATTCAAGTATTCATATGGCGCCTTATGAACCATTATATGGGAGGAGATGTCTTACACCAACTTGTTGGGATGATGTTACTGAAATAAAGCTCATGGGCCCAGAACTTATTGAAGAAACAATAGAGAAGGTGAATATTATCCAGAACCATATCAAAATAGCTCAAAGTAGGAAAAAGAGCTATGCAGATAACCAAAGGAAGGATTTGGAGTTTCAAGAAGGTGATCACGTTTTCTTAATGGTATCTCCATGGAAGGGTATTATAAGATTTGGTAAGAAGGTAAAGTTAAGTCCTAAGTACATCAGACCTTTTGAAATTCTAGACCGAATTGGAGCCGTAGCTTACCGTTTGGCAATGCCGCCAAGTCTCTCCAAGGTTCACAATGTGTTCCACGTGTCAATGTTAAGAAAGTACATGCCAGACCCAACACATGTACTCACTTATGAAGAAGTAGAACTTGAGCTAGATCTATCTTATTGTGAAGAGCCTATCAAGATTCATGATACTAGAGAGCAGGTATTGAGAAATCAGATGACTCGTCTGGTAAAGGTAATATGGAGGAACCATAATATGGAGACGCAACATGGGAGCCTGAGGAGATTATGTTAAAGACATACTCGAATCTTTTTAGGTAATATTTTGTGAATTTCGAGGATGAAATTTTTGTAAGGAGGGGAGAATGTAACACCCCAAGGTTTTGAAAATAAATATGGAATGAAATTTTATAATCTATCCATTAAACACAACTGTCCCTCTTCTATGTTTTGAATTTAGAAAAATGTTCATCTAGAGTTGTGTTCAGTAATTCATTTGGAGTCTGATAGAACAAACTTGATTTTTGGTGAATAGTAACATACCCTTATTAATATTAATATGAATAGTAATATGACCTTTATGAATAGTAAATAATAATATTATTTTATTTTCTTAAGACAATAATATAATGAGATCTTAATTAGTTTTTTAATGAGAAATAAAACTAATTTCACTTTAAGATTGTTATTTTTGGAATTAATTATGACCTTGTTTAAAAATTAAATTATCAATATTTATAAAATTATTTTTGAAAAATGGATTACACTTTTTAATTCTACACGTCGAAAAATGTTAGGGATGAATTTTTGGTATTTTTCTGAAATTCTAGAATTTTTTGAATAGTGAAATACGATAAAATACCGTATATACAAATTATCAGTTAAATACACTATTCATGACATCACAAGTGATTCAAGACCACTTTGTTCGAAATCAAATGCACTTATTACTATTAGGGGTCACATGAAACCACACTATTGGTTGTCTTGATGAAAATAATAAAATAATGAATTAAATATTCAAAATTTACTCCCCTCCTCCACTATAAAAACCCATCACCACTCCCTCTTCTATTCACTACTCTAAACCTTGAATCTCCTCAAAGTTCTTCCCAATTACCCTTCCCTAGTATCTACCCACGTCCAAGAAGATTTTGGTCTTTCAAAAAGACCAAAACCCCTCCCCTTAAGGAGATTCTCAAGGAGGTTATTTCAAGAGATAAAGCACCCTTCTTTTTCATTTGGTTTCATTTCAATTTATCTTCTTTTTCTATCCTATCCTCACCTCCTCTATCAAAATTCTCATGATAACTCCAGTATAATATATATAATGTAATTATATCATGTTAATGGAAGAACCATCATAAATATTCTTACTCCCTCCCTTTTATTTTTATAAACGAAATCTATATCCATGAGGTTCCGATTTATAACCTTTGTGGATGACGAAGTTTCGTTCATCAATTTCTTCTTCATTACTGGTCATGAAGCCATATTCATGATTTCCCAGACTATAATATATGTTTTATAACCTAATTAATAATCAGGAACCAGAATATGTACATATAATTAAGTTACATGACAAAACTAGTTCATAATATTCCAAATACTGTCAAATAATCGAAGTGGTTGTCATCTAATGATTCATCCTCATTCCAGGTAATCAAATGATATAAATGACCATTATCAATTCTTTATTTTAATTATTAATATATAATTCCAATCCTGGAGATTTATAACCATTCCACATGAACTTCATTACATAAAAATAAGTGAATCGAATATGAAAATAAAGGAAACGAACACTCCAGAACGACGAAATTCAATACAATAACTTATCAATAAAGACATAAATGAACTAACCAGAATTATGGTAAACTAAATACATGTATAATAGGTTCTGAAATAAGTTATTAACAAGTATAATTTCATATTCCAGGATCTTAATTACAATAGAGGAACACGTTTGGAGTTAAGGTAAGGGTTTTTCCACCCGAACTTCCATTTTCATTCGGGATACTTTCATTGTCTAATTACCTCAATGTAATTCTTATGTATTGTTATTTACTCATCATATGTTCTGTTTGAGTATCATATATATGTTTACGAACCATAATCCTTCCTTATTTTATGGATATTTACATGTTTTAAAAGGAACTTTCAAAATTGTTTCAAAAATACAAGCCCGATTCAAGGGAATTTCTCAAATTCTTACCTATTTTCAAGGGCACTCTATAATATATTTTTGGAAACCATTATCTTTATAAAATCACTAATTTTATTATGAAAATAATATATTACTTAACTTATGGTTTTATACAAAGATTTTTTCAAAAGAACTCTTCTTTTCAAAATAAAAGAGTATTTATCTCCAGAATTGCTTAATGATTTTATAAGAGTGTTTTCATCTAATTCAACACTCTTGTTGATTCCATGGAATTATTGGGTTTAATAATTTATGAATTCATATACCATATTTGATTTAATGGTTTATGACTAACTCTATTTTGTATTATATATCCTAAAACCATTCACCATATTATTCATAATGGTTAGTGTTTTATGTTTAATGATTGGGGAAAGATAGTTACATTTCATATGATAGTTTCAATAAGAATGTATTTTTTCTTTATGTTTATCCCCTCTCATATGAGGAATGAATTGGACTTATTATCTGATGGGTGGGGCCCACTATATCCCCTCGATGCATCAGTAGGTCTCATGAGACAACTAGACATGGAATTTGGCCGAGGCCTTTCCCAATGTGATATGGATTTTGGTCGAGGCCTTAATCATTATATGTCTTGGCCAAGGCCATGAAAAAATGTTTCAGAATGTCCGAAATATGAACTTCCCTCATTATGAAGCTATTAGTTGAAAGTTCATGTGTTTATTCGACTAGTAGAATACCCATTATTATGTTTAATTATGGAATTATTTACTCAGCTCATATTCCTGCCATAGTGTGTTCAAGTTTATTGTTAAAGGCATGTGTTTTCAATTATTCACCATGTCTAATGATTATATTATCTTCCACTGTATTTCTTACTCTTACTAAGCATTTGAGCTCACCCCTTTATTATGTTTCATTTTCTCTGGACATGAAGAAGATATTTATGAATGACTTGCAAGCATTATCTAGGAGAAGTGATGACTCTAGTGTAATAAATTAGTGTTGTTTTTTATTTCCATCTGTAAAGTTGAACTTATGTATGTATGTTGTTTCCAATAATACTAAACTACTTGGTCCTTCAGGATTCGTATTCCTTGTATGTATGCCAACATAATCAAATTAGGAAGTGACTCCGGGCAACTAGGGTCAGGTCCTTACAGTTGGTATCAGAGGAAGTTTAGTAGAATACTTGGAAACTAGATTTAGAAAAGGTAGAATTAGGGAAGAGTCCCTAAGTTAGTCTTTGAGGATATACATACAATAAAGTCCTGATATTTTGATAAGAAATAGATTATGTGGATCTTTCAATCAATACATCCCTGTCTATATATGAGCAGGTAGAGGCGGCTCTAGCACAGATGTATCTAGGGGTAAAACCCGAAAACACCGCTTTGAGATAGACTCAAATGGGAACTGGTGCGCGACAAAGGGCCTTGCTGCACTCTTGGTTACAACACTCCCAGGGGATATGCTTAGGATAATTCACATTTTCTTTACAATCCATTATGAAGGATTCAAATGTAAAATATTCCTCAAAGAAACCATATTTTTGAATATGGGATTAGCTATTCGTAGGATCTCAAATTTTTCTAAGTATTTTGTTAAGTTAAGATTATAAATTATGATTCATAACCAAATATAGTGTATGCCATTATCTAGATATGGCGCCTAGTGGACAGAATGGAAATCACAAGAATGAACATGTCCCCTGTAGAGGTTTTCCTCCGACGCAAGATAATGATGTTGGCTCTAGTGTTGTGACTGGTGTTGAGAAACTCATAACTATACTAGAAAACTTACTCAAGTTATGAATAATAACCTTACCCATATGGAGCATCCGAATCCACCACGTGGAGGAGCCATGCTAGATCTCTTTATGCGACAACAACCTCCATCATTCAACAGGACTACAAACCTTCTTGTAGAAGAGTAGTGGATATGTTCCCTTGAGAAGATATTTATCACTTTGGGATGTAATGAGAGAGAGAAGGTTGTCATGGCAGTATATCATCTATAGAGATATTCGGATCAATGGTGGTCATTAATCCAAAACACAAAAGAGGAGGAAGAGATAGAAGAGATTGAATGGAGGGATTTTAAGGAAATCTTCTTAGAAAAATATTTCCCTCGTGAGCAGCGAGCAGATATGGAGAGAAAATTCTGGAATCTAAGGGAGAAGGAAGATGAGAATGTTTAAAGGTATTAAGCTAACTTCACAAGATTAGAAAGACACGTTGTAGACTACATACGAAATCCAAGGGGAAAAATTGATCGATTCTTTAATGGCCTAAAGCCATTTCTCTGGTGGGTACTGGTCACCCAAAGTTTTTCATCATATGAGGATATAGTTTCATGTGCCATCAAGACAGAAAAAGAATTCTCTAAGCCTTATGACTTTAAGGGAAAGCAAGAAAATAAGAGGGCTGTGGAAAACCCTGGTAAAGGAAATAAGGAAACGGGGAAGAAGGGAAGAGTTGAATTTCCACCGTGTGACAATTGTGGAAAGAAACACCTCAGTACATGCTTAAAACGAAAAAGAGTATGATACAAATGTGGTCAGAAAGGCCATCTTGATGATGATGGCATAGGGAATAAGGAAGCCAATGATGTTCAATGCTATAGTTGTCTGGAGATGGGACACTATGTTATTGATTGTCCAAAACGTCAAGGAAATGTGAAACAGAAAAGGCAAAGGGATCAGGGAGAAGCTTATGAAATCACAACTGCTGAGGTTGAAGTTCCTAATGACGTGGTGGTAGGCACTTTAATTGTTTCCTCAAGTTTAGCCAATGCTTTATTTGATTTTGTATCATTGTATTGTTTCATATCTTCCCATTTTTCTAAGAAAATTAGATATTTCCAATTTGATTTAACAAGGGAGTTGTCAGTCCAAACTCCTAAGGGAAGTATCATTGCTAAAAAGTTCTCTAAATCAGTTCCCATTAGGGCATATAAATGTTATTTATCTGCTGATATCATCCTCATACCAATGATTCAATTTGATATAATCCTCAGTATGGATTGGCTTTCAGACAATGATGAAAAAATTTATTGTAAGAAGGAGGAGGTTACGATTTTTGATGATGATGATAAAGAACACCTTATCTTTAGAGAAGAATCATCACCACCTAATTATTATCAAGATCCACCCCCAGTAGATCAACTAAATTCAATTATTGGGGAGGAAGAGAATGAAATAACTGTGGGTGAGGAAAGGAATGTTCAAATAGAGGATGTAACTATTGTGAGAGAATATGTTGATGTGTTTCCAGAAGATTTACTTGGACATCATCCGGAACAACAAATTGAGTTTTCCATTGATTTAATTCATGGTTCAAGGCCCATATCGAATACCCCTTATAGAATGGCCACTGTGGAATTAGTGGAACTGAAGAAACAACTATAGTAATTGAGTAATAAGGGATTTATTCTCCCTAGTTTTTCTCTATGGGGAGCCCCTATCATTTTTGTTAATAAAAAAGATGGATCTATGAGTTTATGTATCGACTACATGGAGATCAATGCTATAACAATAAAGAAAAAGTATACCCTACCTCACATTGATGATTTATTTGACCAACTACATGGAGATCAATACTTTTCAAAGATTAACCTTCGATCCGGATATCATCAGTTGCGTGTAAGGAAGGAAGATATTCATAAGACAACATTTCGGACCAGGTATGGGTATTACGAGTTTACAGTGATGCCTTTTGGATTGACTAATGCACCATCTGTCTTCATGGATCTAATGACCAGAGTTTTCAAGGAATATCTCGATGACTTTGTAGTGGTATTTATTGATGATATCTTGGTATACTCCAAAAGTTACAAAGATCATGAAAATCACATGCGCATTATCCTGAAGAATCTTAGAAGATATGAATTATATGAGAAGTTTAAAAAGTGTGAATTCTGGATTCAGGAGATTTCTTTTTTTGGCCATATTGTCTCTAAGGATGGAATCCTAGCTGATTCTCCGAAGAAAAATGCATTCCAAGATTGTCTCACAGCAACAAACATAACTGAGGTACGCAGTTTTATTGGCTTAGCAGGTTATTATTGGCGTTTCGTTCAGAATTTTGCGCAACTGGCTAAACTGCTAATGAAGCTCACATGTAAAGGGGTTAAATTTGTTTGGACCAAAGATTCTGAATAATGTTTCGAATAACTGAAGAGAATATTAGTCAATGCTCCTATATTGACTGTACTATCGGGAAATGACAGGTTTGTTATTTATAGTGATGCTTCAAAGAAAGAACTTGGTTGTGTCCTTATGAAAAATGATAGTTTTATTTCTTATGCATCATGATAGCTAAAAAATCATGATAAAAACTATCCTACTCATGATCTTGAGAAAGCTACTGTAATATTTGCTTTGAAGATATAGAGACATTATCTCTATGGTGAAAAATGTGAGATTTATACTGATCATAAGAGTTTAAAGTATATTTTCTCACAAAAAGAACTCAAAATGCGGCAAAGTATATGGCTTTAACTACTCAAGGATTATGATTGCACGATACACTACCACCCAGGGAAGGCAAATAAGGTGGTAGATTCCTTGATCAGAAAGGATCCTGGAGTTCTGAACAAGATGAGAGTAGAAAGGGATCCTATTTTCATGGATCTGGTAAAGATGGATATTGGAATAACCATGGAAGGTGAAACATCAATGATTTTTCAAATGGTTGCCAAACCATCTTTACTAGAAAGGATAAAAAGTTCTCAGGCTGATGATGAGGAGTTTCCAAATAAGATTAAAGCTGTGAATGATGGTAGATTGTGTGACTTCGTATATGAAGATGGAATTTTGAAATTTTGGAAGAGACGTTGTGTTCTCGATATACCTGATCTAAAAAGGGAATTTTTGGATGATTCTCATAGTTCCAATTTCTCTATACACCCTGGTAGCACTAATATGTATAGATATTTGAAGGAAAAATTTTGGTGGGACAACATGAAGAGGGAGATTTCTGATTTTGTGTCAAGATGTACGGTTTTTCAACAAGTGAAAGATGGAAGTCAACATCCTGGAGGAGTATTGAAACCTCTTCCCATACCTGAGTGGAAATGGGATAATATCACGATGGACTTTTTCATGGTACTACCAATGACTCTTAGAAGGAACCATGCAATATGGGTCATTGTTGATCGTCTTACCAAGTCAGCACATTTTCTAGCTATAAGAGAAGATCTACCACTTGAAAGTCTAGAAAGACTATATATTAATGATGTTGTGAGACTTCATGGAGTACCCCTATTGATTGTTTCTGATCATGATCCACTTTTTACATCAAGATTCTGGAAAAGTCTTCAGAAGGCCCTAGATACTGATCTTCGTTTGAGCACTGCCTACCACCCACAAACTTATGGACAATCAAAACGGACTATTCAAACATTGGAAGACATTTTGAGGTCTTGTTAACTTTATTTTCAAGTAATTTGTGATTAGTATTTACATCTCGTAGAATTTTCCTACAAGAATAGCTTCCATTCAAGTATTCAGATGGCACCCTATGAAGCATTATATGGGAGGGGATGTTGTACACCAACTTGCTGGGATGATGTTGGTGAAAGAAAGCGTGTGGGCCCATAACTTGTTGAAGAGACAACAGAGAAGGTGAAGATTATCTAGAACCATATAAAAATAGCTCAAAGTAGGCAAAATAGCTATGCAGATAACCGAAGGAAGGATTTGGAGTTTCAATAAGGTGATCACATTTTCTTAAAGGTATCTCCATGGAAGGGTATTATACGATTTGGTAAAAAGGGAAAGTTAAGTCCCATGTACATCAGACCCTTTGAAATTCTGGACCGAAATGGAGTCGTAGCTTACCGTTTTCCAATGCCTCCAAGTCTCTCCAAGGTTCACAATGTGTTCCACATGTCAATGTTAAGAAATTACATGCCCGACCCAACACATGTACTCACTTATGAAAAAGTATAACTTGACCTAGATCTATCTTATTGTGAAGTGGAAATCAAGATTCTTGATACTAGAGAACATGTATTGAGAAATCAGACGACTCATCTGGTAAAGGTTCTATGGAGGAACCATAAGATGGAGGAAGCAACATGGGAGCCTGAGGAGCTTATGTTAAATACATACCCGAATCTTTTTAGGTAATATTTTGTGAATTTCGAGGACTAGCTTTTTTTAAGGAGGGGAGAATGTAACACCCCAAGGTTTTGAAAATAAATATAGAAAGCAATTTTATAATATATCCATTAAACACAATTTTTCCTCTTCTATGTTTTGAATTTCAAAAAATGTTCATCTAGAGTTGTGTTTAGTAAGTCATTTAGAGTCTGATAGAACAAACATGATTTTTGGGGAATAATAACATACCCTTATTAATAGTAAAATGAATAGTAATATGACCCTTATGAATAGTAAATAATAATATTATTTTATTTTCTTAAGATAATTAGATAATGATATCTTAATTAGTTTTTCAATGAGAAATAAAACTAATTGCACTTTAAGATTGTTATTTTTTGAATTAACTATGACCTTATTTAAAAATTAAATTAATAATATTTAGAAAATTATTTTTTTAAAAATGGATTTCACTTTTTAATTCTACACATCGAGAAATGGTAGGGGTGAATTTTTGGGATTTTTCTGAAATTCTAGATTATTTTGTGAATAGTGAAATATGATAAAATAGCGTATATAAAAATTATCAGTTAAATACACTATTCATGACATCACAAGTGATGAAAGGAAACTTGGTTAGAACTCACATGCACTTATTACTATTAGGGGTCACATGAAACCACACTATTGGTTGTGTTGAGGGAAATAATAAAATAATGAATTAAATATTCAAAATTTACTCCTCTCCTCCACTATAAAAACCCATCACCACTCCCTCTTCTATTCACTCCTCTAGGCCTTGAAGCTCCTCAAATTTCTGCCCAATTACCCTACCCTAGTCTCTCCCCACGTCCAAGAAGTTTTTGTGCTTTCCAAAAGACCAAAACCCCTCCCCTTAAGGAGATTCTCAAGGAGGTTATTTCTAGAGGTAAAGCACCCTTCTTTTTCATTTGGTTTCATTTCAATTTATCTTTTTTTCTATCCTATCCTCACCTCATCTGTCCAAATGATCATGATAAATCCAATTTCAACTATATACTGGAATTATATCATGTGAATGTAATAAACATCATAAATATTCTTACTCCCTCTCTTTTATTTTTATAAACGAAATCGATATCCATGAGGTTCTGGTTTATAACCTTTGTGGACGACGAAGTTTGGTTCATCAATTTATTCTTCATTACTGGTCAAGAAACCATATTAATGGTTTAACTAGACTATAATATATGTTTTATAACCTAATTCTTATTCAGGAACCAGAATATGTACATATAATTAAGTTACATGACAAAACTAATTCATAATATTCCAAATACTGCCGAATAATCGAAGTGGTTGTGATCTAATGATTCATCCTCATTCCATGTAACCAAATGATAGAAATGAACATTATCAATTATTTATGTTCATTAGTAATATATAATTCTAATCCTGGAGATTTATAACCATTCCACATGAACTGCAATACATAAAAACAAGTGAACCGAATATGAAAATAAAGGAAACGAACACTCCAGAATGACGAAATTCAATACAATAACTTATCAATAAAGACAAAAATGAACTAACCAGAATTATGGTAAACTAAATACAAGTATAATAGGTTATTAAATAAGTTATTAACAAGTATAATTTCATATTACAAGAGCTTAATTACAAGAGTGGAACACGTTTGGAGTTAAGGTAAGGGTTTTTTTACCCGAACTTCCATTTTCATTCGGGATACTTTCATTGTCTAATTACCTCGATGTAATTCTTATGTATTGTTATATACTCATCATATGTTCTGTTTGAGTATCATATATATGTTTAAAAACCATAATCCTTCCTTATTTTATGGATAGTTACACGTTTTAAAAGGAACTTTCAAAATTGTTTCAAAAATACAAGCCCGATTCAAGCGAATTTCTCAAATTCTTACCTATTTTCAAGGTCACTATATAATCTGTTTTTAGAAACCATTATATTTATAAAATCACTCATTTTATTATGAAAATACTATCTTACTTCACTTCTGGTTTTATACAAATATTTTTCCAAAAGAACTCTTCTTTTCAAAATAAAAGAGTATTTATCTTCAGAATTACTTAATGATTTTATAAGAGTGTTTTCATATAATTCAACACTCTTATTGATTCCATGGTATTATTGGGTTTAATCATTTATGAAGTCATATACTATACTTGATTTAATGGTTTATGACTAACTCTATTGTGGATGGTCTATCATAAAACCATTCACCATATTATTTCGAATGGTTAGTGTTTTATGTTTAATGATTGGGGAAAGATAGTTACATTTCATATGATAGTTTCAATATGAATGTATTTATTGTTTATGTTTATCCCCGCTCATATGAGGAATGAATTGGACTTATTATGTGACTTTTTGGGCACGCTATAGCCCTTCGATGCATCTGTAGGTCTCATGAGACAACTAGACGTGGGATTTGGCCGAGGCCTTTCCCAATGTGATATGGATTTTGGTCAAGACCTTAATCACTAGACGTCTTGGACGAGGCCATGAAAAAATGTTTCAGAATGTCTGGAATATTCACTTCCCGCATTATGAAGTTATTAGTTGAAATTTCATGTGGTTATTCGACTAGTAGAATACCCATGATTATGTTTAATTATGGCATTATTTACTCAGCTCATATTCCTGCCATAGTGTGTTCAAGTTTATTATTAAAGGAACGTGTTTTCAATTATTCACCATGTCTAATGGTTATATTATCTTCTGCTGTATTTCTTACTCTTATTGAGCGTTTGAGCTCACCCCTTTCTTATGTTTCATTTTCTCAGGAAAAGAAGAAGTAATTTATGAATGGCTTGCAAGCATAATCTAGGAGATTTGATGACTCTAGTGGAATAAATTAGTGTTGTTTTTCCTTTCCATATGTAAATTTGAACTTATGTATGTATCTTGTTTCCAATAATACTAAACTACTTGGTCCTTCGGGATTCATATTCCTTGTATGTATACCAATGTAATCAAATAAGGAACCGACTCCGCACAACTGGGGTTGAGTCCTTACATTTACCCCTACCATTTTTTGACGTGTAGAATTCAAAAATGAACTCCATTTTTTCAAAATTAATTTTCTTAATATTATTAATTTAATTTTTAAATAAAGTCATAGTTAATTTGAAAAATACAAATTTTAAAGGTGCAATTAGTTTTATTTCACATTGAAAAGTTAATTAAAATCTAATTATCTTATTTCCTTAAGAAAATAAAATAATAATATTATTTACTATTCATAAGTTTCATATTACTATTCATAAGGGTATGTTACTATTCACCAAAAAATCAAGTTTGTTCTATCTGACTCTAAATGACTTACTGATCATAACTCTAGATGACCATTTTTTGAAATTTGAAACATCTAAGAGGCAAAGTTGAGTTTAACTTCTAGATTATAAAATGCACTCTATTTATTTTCAAAGCCTTTGGGTGTTACATTCTTCCCCCCTTCAGAAATTTCGCCCTTGAAATTTCATTTTAAAATCTAGGAAAGAACTAGTGGGGGTACTTTTGCTTCATTGCTTCCTCCAGTTCCCATGTTGCCTCTTCGTTCTTAAGGTTTTGCTATAGTACCTTGACAAGATGAGTAGTCTTGTTGCGCAGAACATTATCTCTACGATCCAAGAATTTCACTGGTTTCTCCTCATAGGAAAGATCATCCTCCAATTGTACCACCAATGAAGAGAGTACATGTGAAGGGTCTGGTATGTACTTTTTTAAGAGGGATACATGAAAGAAATCATGTACTTTTGACATAGTAGGTGGAAGTTCCAGTCGATATGCCACAGTTCCAACTCAATCAAGGATCTTGAAGGGGATGATATACTTGGTACTTAGATTTCCTTTCTTCCCAAACCTCATGACCTTCTTCCATGGAGATATGCATAGAAATACCAGGTCTCAAACTTTGAACTCAAGGTCTCGTCGATAGTTATCTGAATAAATCTTTTATCGAATTTGGGATGCCTTGATATGCTGCTGAATAGTTTTCACATTCTCCACCATTTCTTCAACCAATTCAGGTCCTAGAATCTTTCACTCACTGAATTTATCCCAACATGTCAGTGTTCTACACCTTTTCCCATAAAGGGATTCATATGGTTCCATTCAGATGCTTGAGTGGAAACTTTTTTTGTAGGAGAATTCAACCAGTGGAAGATGTCAGTCCCATCCTTCTTTGAATTCCATAGAACATGCTCTCAACATATCCTCCAGTGTCTGAATAGTCTGCTCAGATTGGCCATCAGTTTTATGATGATAGGCCGTACTGAAGTTTAGTTCAGTTCTTAAAGACTTTTTGAGACTTTTCCAAGACTTTGAGGTCAATCTAGGATCACGGTCGGATACAATAGAGAGTGGTACTCCATATAGCCTTACTAGTTATTTGATGTAAATCCATGCAAGTTGATCCAATAAAAAGTCCTCTCGAATCGCGATAAAGTGATATGTCTTTGTAAGACGATCCACAACGACCCCTATAGCATTGTTTCCTCTAGATGTCCTTGGAAGTCCAGGGAAAAAGTCCATGGTAATGTACTTCCACTTCTATGATGGTATTGGTAGTGGTTGCATCATCCCCTTAGGCTTTTGCCTCTCAGCCTTCACTTGTTGACATACTAGGCACTTTGATGTATATTCAGAAATCTCTCTATTCATATTGTCCCACCAAAAGTTTTCTCAGAGATATCAAAACATATTTGTGCTACAAGGTTGTACAGAGAAATTAGAGCTATGAGCATCATCTAATAGTTCTCTCTTTAGCTCAGGAATAGTGGGAACACAAATCCTCTTCCCGAATTTCAAAATACCACCTTCATATGAGAAGTCAGTCAACTTCTCATCATTTATACCTTTAATTTTCTTTTGAAACTCCTCATAATCATACTGAGAAATTTTTATCCTCTCTAGTAAAGAAGGTTGGGAAACCATTTAAAAAAGTATTGATGTGTTACCTTCCTTGATAATTCTCATATCCATCATTACTAGATCCATGAACATAGGATACCTTTCAACTCTCATCTTGTTCAGAATTCCATGGTCCTTTCTACTCAAAGCATCTTCTACCTTATTTAATTTCCCCAGGTGGTAGTGTATTGTGAAATCATAATCTTTGAGTAGCTCAATCCACCTCATTTGTCTCATGTTGAGTTCTTTCTGTGAGAATATATATTTCAAACTCTGATGATCTGTATATATCTAAAATTTTTCTCCATAGAGGTAATGTCTCTAAATCTTTAGAGAAAATATTACCACTACAAACTCAAGATCATGAGTTGTATAGTTTTGTTCATGAATTTTTAGCTGCCTAAATTCATAGGCATTCACTTGATCATTCTACATAAGGACACAACCCAGTCCTTTCTTTGATGTATCACTATAGACAACAAACCCACCATTCCCCGATGGTAGGGTTAGGATCAGAGAATTCACTACCCTCCTCTTCAATTCTTCAAAACATTTTTCACATTCCTTTTCCCATACAAACTTAACCCCTTTTCACGTGATCTTGGTAATTGGGTTTGCTAAATGGGTGAAGTTTTGAACAAAATGCCAACAATAACCTGTTAAACCAATAAAACTACGTACCTCAGTTACGTTCATTGGAGTAGTCCATTCTTGCACAACCCTTGTCTTCATAGGATCTACAGATATTCCATCCTTAGAGACAATGTGGCCAATAAAGGAAACTTATTGGATCTAGAAATCACACTTACTAAACTTCCAAAATAATTTATTTCTTCTCATAGTATTTATAATAGCACGCAAGTGATTTTCATGTTCTTCATAGCTTTTGGAGTGCACCAGGATATCATCAATAAACACCACCACAAAGTCATCAAGATATTTTTTGAAGACTCTATTCATCAAATCCATGAAAACAAATGGTGCATTAGTTAGTCCAAAAGACATTACTGTAAACTCTTAATGCTCGTACCTAGTTCTGAATGCTATTTTTGGAATGTCTTATTTCCTCACAAGTAACTGATGATATCCGGATCAAAGATCAATCTTCAAAAATATTGGTCTCCATGAATTTGATTGAATAAATCATCAATTCATGGAAGAGGATACTTATTCTTTATTGTAACAATATTTATTTCCCTATAATCAATGCACAACCTCATAGACCCATCGTTCTTCTAAACAAAAAGAACAGGGGATCCCCATAGGGAAATGTTAGGGAAAATAAATACTTTATCACTCAATTCCTATAGTTGTTTCTTTAGCTCCACTAACTCCACTATATCTATTCTATAAGGGGTCTTTGATATGGTCCATGAACCAGACATTAATTAAATGGAAAACTCAATTTCCCACTCTGGAGGATGTCCAGGTAAATCCTCTGGAAATACATCAATATATTCTAGCACAACAGGTACATATTCTATTTGAACATTATTTTCCTCACCCATAGTTATTTCATTCTCTTCTCCCTGGTAATTTAACTTAGTTGAACTACTAGGGGTGGATCTAGATAATAATTAGGTGGCGACGTTTCTAATCTAAAGACAAGGTACTCCTTATCATCATCAAAAATTGAAACCTCCTTCTTCTTACAATAAATTTTTGCATCATGGTCTGAAAACAAATCCATACCAAGGATTATATCAAATTCAATCATGGGTATGAAAATGAGATCAGAATATGAAGAACATTTATGTGCTCAAATGGGAACCAATTCACAAAACTTTGTTATAATGATACTTCCCTTAGGAGTTTTGACTAACAACTCCCTTGTTAAATCAAATTGGAAATATCTAATTTTTCTAGAAATATGGGAAGATATAAAACAATGAGATGATCCAGAATCAAATAAAGCATTGGTTAAGTTTGATGAAATGATCAAAGTATGTGCCACCACGTTATTCGGAACTTCAACCTCTGCAGTTGTGATCGCATAAGATTATCCCAACACCCTTGGCCTTTTCTGTTTCATATTTCCATGATTATTTGGACAATAATTAGAATAGTGTCCCATATCCTGACAATTATAGCATTGAACATTAGTGGCCTCTTTCTTCCACTTGAAATCACCAGCAAAATGGCCTTTCTGACTACATTTGAAGCATACTCCTTTTCCCTTTAAGCACGCACCAGGGTGTTTCCTTCCACAATTATCACAGGGTGGAAATTCAACTCTTCCCATATTCCATGTTTCCTTATTTCCTTTCCCATAGTTCTCAGTATCCCTATTCTTTTCTTTCATTACCTTAAATTCATAAGACATAGAGAATTCTTTTTCTATCTTGATAGCACATGAAATAATATCCTCATATGATGAAAAACTTTGGGATACCAGTGCCCACCGGAGGAATGGATTTAGTCCATCAAAGAATCGACCAATTTTTCTCCTTGATTTCATAAGTAGTACCTAGCATGTCTTGCTAACCTTGTGAAGTTAGCTTCATACTTTTCAATATTATCTTCTTCCTTCTACCTCAGACTCAAGAATTGTCTCTCCATATCCACTCTCTGTTCGCGAGGAAAGTATTTCTCTAGGAAGATTTCATTAAAATCTCTCCATTCCATATCTTTTATTTATTCCTCCTCCTTTTTGTTTGGATTAATGACCACCACTAATCCGCATCTCCCGATAGCTGATAAACTTCCATGATGACCTTCTCTCTTTCATTACATCCCAAAGTAAGAAATATCTTCTCGAGGGAACTTATCCACTACTCATCAATAAATGGGTTTTTAGTCCCATTAAATGATGGAGGTTGTTGTCGCATAAAGCAATCTAGCATAACTCCTCCACATAGTGGATATGGATGCTCCATATGGGCAAGGTTATTATTCATAACCTGAGTGAATTGTCCCAGTATAGTTATGAGTTGCTCAACACCATTCATAGCACTATATCTAACATCATTATCTTTCATCGGAGGAAAATCCCTATAGGGGATACATGCATTCATGCGATTTCCGTTCCTTCCACTATGAGCCATTTCTAAATAATGGAATACACTAGATTAGGGTATGAATATTAATTTATAATCTTAATGTAGAAAAATACTAAGCATAAATTGAAATTCTATGCATAGACAATCTCTTAATCATAAACATGGTATCTTTGGGGAATATTTACATTTAAATCCTCCATAATGTATTGTAAAGAAAATGTGAATTATCCTAATAATATCCCCTAGAAGTGTCGCAATCAAGAGTGCAGCAAGGCCTGTTGTCGAATACCAGGATACCCCAGGTCAAGCTCAAAACTTTGTGTCAGACCTTTCACTCCTAGGTATATCTATACCAGGGCCACCTCTACCTACTCATATCCAAACAGTGATGTATTTCTTGAATTATCCACAATCTATTCCTTACCAAAATACCAGGACATTCTTTTATGTTTATCATTAAAGACTCACTTAGGGATTCTTCCCTAATCTATGTTTCCAAGTTTTCTACTAAACTTCCTCTGATACCAACTATAAGGAACCAACCCCAGTTGCCCGGAGCTAGTGCCTTATTCTATTACATTAGCATACATACAAGGAATACAAATCCCTAAGGACAAAGTTGTTTAGTAGATTTTGGAAAAAAATACATAAATAAGTTTAACATTACATCATGAATGGAAATATAACACTAATTTATTCCACTAGCAACATCATGTCTCCTGGATTATTCTTGCAAGTCATTCATAATTTACTTCTTCATGTCCTATGAAAAATGAAACATAAGAAAGGGGTGAGATCAAACGCTCAGTAAGAGTAAGAAATACAGCGGAATATTGCATAAACATAAGACATGGTGCATAATTTAAAACACGAGCCTTTAATAATAAACTTTCACACATTATGGTAGGAATATGAGCTGAGTAAATAATGCCATAATGAAACATAATCATGGGTATTCTACTAGTCGAATAACCACATGAAATTTCAGTTACTAGATTCATAATGATGGAAGTGCCTATGCTGGACATTCTGAAACATTTTGTCAAGGTCACATCCAAGACGTCTAATGATTAAGTCCTCTGCCAAAATCCATATAACAAATTGGGAAAGGCCTCGTCCAATTCCACATCTATTTGTATCATGAGACCAACCTTTGCATAGAGGGGCTATAGAGGGCCCCACCCATAACATAATAAGTCCAATTAATTTTTCATATGAGTGTGGATAAACATAAAAAAAACATATACATTCATATTGAAACTATCATATGAAATGTAACTATCTTTCCATAATCATTAAACATAAAACTCTAACCATTCTGAGTAATATGGTGAATGGTTGTAGGATAGATCATCCAAAATAGATTTAGTCATAAAACATTAAATAAAATATGGTATATGACTTCATAAATTATTAAACCCAATACAACATAAGAAACAACAAGAGTGTTGAATCAAATGAAACTACTCTTATAAAATCGTTAAGCAATCTTCAGATAAATACTCTTCTATTTTGAAAAGAAGAGTTATTTTGGAAAATATTTGTATAAAACCATAAGTTAATTAAGATATTGTTTTCATAATAAAATTAGTGTTTTTATAAATATAATTGTTTCCAAAAAACAGATTATAGAGTGCCCTTGAAAATAGATATGAATTTGAGAAATTCCCTTGAATCGGGCTGGTATTTTGGAAACAGTTTTGAAAGTTTTTTTTAAAACATTTAACAATCCATAAAATAGGGAAGTATTATGGTATGTGTACATATATAGTATACTCACACATAATTTATTAGGAGTACATAACAATATATAAGAATTTCATTTAGGTAATTAGACAATGAAAGTAACCCGAATGAAAATGGAAGTTCGAGTGGAAAACCCTTACCTTAACTCCGAACATGTTCTGATCTTGTAATTAAGCTCCTGGAATATGAAATTATACTTATTAATAACTTATTTCAGAACCTATTACACATTAACTTATTTTATCATAATTTTGGTTAGTTCATTTATTTCTTTATTGATAAGTTATTGTATTGAATTTTGTTGTTCTGGAGTGTTTGTTTTCCTTATTTTTCATAATAGGTTCTCTTGTTCTTAAGTAATGAAGTGGTATGGATGTAAAAATATAGAATTGAAATTAAGTATTATTTATGAACATCCATAATTGTTAATTTCCATTTCTATCATTTGGTTAAATGGAATGAGGATGAATCATTAAATGACAATCACTTTGATTATTTGGCGGTATTTGGATTATTATGAACTAGTTTTGTCACATAAATTAATAATATGTACATATAATGGTTACTAAATATTAATTAGGTTTTAATAAATATATTATAGTCTATTTCAAACATTAATATGGTTTCATGACCAGTAATGAAGGAAATATTTAAGAACAAAACTTCATCGTCCACGAAGGTTATAAATTGGAACCTCAAGGACATTGATTTCGTTTATAAAAATAAAAGGGAGGGAGTAAGAATATTGATGATGGTTCTTCCATTAACATGATATAAATCCAGTATATATATGATAATAGAGTTATCATGGTAATTTGGACAGAGGAGGTGAGGAGGGGATAATAAAAGAAGATAAATTCAAATGAAACTAAATGAAAAAGAAAGGTGCTTTACCTCTTGAAATAACTTCCTCGAGAACCTCCTTAAGGGAAGGGATTTTGGACTTTTGGTAATACCAAGAGCTTCCTGGTCGTGGGGAGTGACTAGGAAAGGTTATTTTGGAATAAATTTAGGAGCTTCAAGGCTTAGATGGGTGAAGAGAGAGGGATTGGTGAGGGGTTTTTACAGTGGAAGAGAGGGGTAAATTTTGAATATTTAATTCATTATTTTATTATTTCCCTCAAGACAACCAATAGTGTTGTTTCATGTGACCCCTAATAGTAATAAGTGCATGTGAGCTCGAAACAAGTGGTATTTAATCACTTTTGATGTCATGAATAGTGTATTTAACAGATAATTTGTATATACGATATTTTATCGTATTTCGCTATTCATCAAAAATTCTAGAATTTCATAAAAATCCCAAATATTTTTCCCTACCATGTTTCGACATGTAGAATTAGAAAATGGACTCCATTTTTGAAAATTAATTTTCTAAATATTATTAATTTAATTTTTAAATAAAGTCACAGTTAATTCAAAAAATAACAATTTTAAAGGTGCAATTAGTTTTATTTCACATTCAAAAATTAATTAAGACCTCATTATATTATTTCCTTAAGAAAATAAAATAATATTATTATTTACTATTCATAAGGGTCATATTACTATTCATATTACTATTCATAAGGGTATGTTACTATTCACCAAAAAAATCAGGTTTGCTCTATCAGACTCTAAATAACTTACTGATCACAACTCTAGATGACCGTTTTTTTTGAAATTCAAAACATAGAAGAGGAAAAGTTGGGTTTAACTTCTAGATTATAAAATGCACTCAATATTTATTTTCAAAACCTTGGGGTGTTACATTTTTGTGTATATTAAATATTTAGAAATATGGAAACTTGGTTTCATATCTCTTTTATTTTCATCTTTTTATTAGTTTATTTAATGAAAATTAAAAAATTTAATGCTCATTGATTCATTATCGCTAAAAATTTTATGTGTGGATAAAAATAGACAATATTTGGTTAAAAATGGTTATTTTAATGATAAATAATTTTATGTTATCATGAAAATTTATTTCTAATTTTATGTAATGGAATGATTTATTTAAATTCTTATGCAACTAATAGAAGGTATTTAATCAATTAATAGGAAAATGAAATATATGATTTTAAAATTATTAAATGGAAAATAATATTAATTATTTGTTTAATTACATTATTTTTTAGATAAATATATAATTTTAGTGATATTTTAATATATATTATATTTGAATTTAGTTTTTTTCAAGTTGTTTTCAATGTTCAATTAAATGAACATCTCCAAAAATGACATTATATAAATTTTATATTAAGTATTATTTTATTAAATTATTTTTCATTATTAATAATCCTATCATTTACCAAGTTACTCTGATATGGTTTAAAATGGAATTAATTGTCCATTTATGTTCTAATTTTCCTTTATATGATCAATATTGACCCCTCATATTGTAAAAAAATGTCATCATAGTAATTATTAAAAAGGTTTAACATGGGTTAAAGAAAATTGATAAGGGTGAAAACATTACCTAAAAATGTCAAAATTATGTTTATGATATTTTTTTGACTCATAATCCTAATTTAAATAGTTATATCAATTTTAATTCATTTGAAAAATGAAAATTAATTTATCATAATTTAAAAGTTCCCCTCCCCACACTTACATTAGAGAACCTCCTCTCCTCTTTCCTTCTCACTTAAAAATACTATTAGTTCTGGAAATAACTTAAATATATATTCCTAGATTCCTTATCCATATCATAGAGTCCTTGGTTTTGGTATAAATACATCTAATAAGGGTTCTATGTGTAATGAAAAATGAATTTGTCTGAAGAAGTCGTATAGTCTTAACCAAATGTTTTAGTTTAATTTCTTTTTCTACCTACTTCAAATATTATTCAATCATGATGAAATAATAATGAGATTATAGTCCTCATATAATTATTTTTATGTTAATTTAATTACTTATATTCATATCATCTTCCACTAAATGGTAAACATAATAGGTTTTCATGCGTCTGGTGGACTACCACCTCAAAAATCGATGTAATTCATTCACCAAATCTCACAGCCAGTTATAATAAAAGAATTAATATATATATATATATATATATATAATAATAATTTCATATATACCAATATTTAATTTTAGGTTATAATTCACTTTCTAACCTTTATATCCATTGAAAAATAATAACATCATTCTTACATATGTGTTGACTACCATCTCCATGAAAAAATATGATTCATTATTCATAATAACATCACAATAATTTTATATATATGTGTGTGTTTTTAAATATAGGATATGATCTTTTTGGTTTAAAATTCTAAAATTTTATGCATGATATATTTTTGAATAAATTTATCTTCTACGATAGCTGTCACTACACACAACACTCATTTAAAAAAACACAATAGACTATTAATATTATTATTTTGCATGGTTGTTATGATCTAGATGTCAAACACATTGTTATGAATGTGAATAAAAATATTTTAAATATTATGTATAAATATTTTTTATAAATTAAACATATTGACAAAAAATTACTGAAGTTTTTGTAATGTTATTATATGTTTCAAAAATTCAATTTTCTCTAAAATGATATTGTTAATTTTTCTAAAAAATAATAAAATGAATTTAGAAAAATTTAGAAAAATTATTTGGAAGAAAGAATAGATTTTTTTAAATCAATAGAAAAAATAATTTTAGATTGAATTTTTTATATTTTTTTGAAAAAAAATAATCTTTCAATGAATAGTGAATAATACTGGTTTTTATAAAAAAACTACCTTTTCATTTAATTAATCTATAAGGTTACTTTTGTAAATGGTTTAAAAAATTATATTAGTTCAGTAATATTATAATTAAACTAATATATTACAATTTAATCAATTTATTATTGAATTTTGATATAAAAACTTTTTAATCTTTTCAAACTTTTTTCTTGGGAAAACTGCTTTTTCGTTGCGTCTGTGGGTTTAATTTAAAATTAAATTATATCACTTGTTTTTATTAAATTAGGTAAAATGTGTTGTAAACTTTTAATCATAATAATTTATATTATATAACATTTTAAATGTAATTTTTTATCTTAATGTATTGTAAAAATATTAAAAATCATTTAGGCTCCTAAGGTAAAAATTGATTTGATAAGGTTAAAATAAAAGGAAATATGTAAAAATTACCTAAAAAATAGAAAAAAATTCTATTTTATGTCCATATTTCTACAAATTAATTTATAAGGATTGTTAATGGTCTATTTTGGTGCATATTTCATATGATAAACGTGGGTAAACCATTTTCTTTTTAAAAATTACAAGTGGTTCACTCACACCTCTAATAAAAGGCCACCCCCTCTCCCCTACTCATAAAACTTTTAAAAAAATTGGACAATCCATTTCAAACCCAAATAACATCCCCACTTACTTTCACATGACCTAGATCCATTACATCGATTAAAAATCAATCATTTGAATGCTTTTGGTGATTACCTATGGAGGTTGTCTAAAGAAGTGGTATCATGCTTAACCGACCATCATTACTTTATTTATTCATCCAGATCATAAGAATTGTCATCAATTATGATGATATAATGAAACCAGTATTAAACATATAATGAGATTATATTCTTTTAATTTAATAACCCAAATATTTTTCATCTTCTATAAAATGGGATATGAAATCGTTATCTGTGTGTAAAGTGGACTACCATCTGGCAGACATATGTTATCCATTCTTAATCACCACATTATACAGATGTATTTAATGACGGATTTAATATGTGTGTGTGTGTGTGTGATATTTTTCATATTAGTATAAATTGGGAATAAATATATCACATATACCTTCTTACCTTCTATATCATGGGGTATACGTTAACATAATTTTTGTATATAGTGGTCTATAACCCCGCGAAGCGATGTGATTCATTTTTTTCACTAATAATTTGAATGAAATGTAATTAGGTTAAATTTTGAAACATATATGTGATATATATTAAATAAAAATTATTCTATAAAATAGTATTTTATTTACCTTCGTTTTGTTTCATATATAAAAAAAATGGAAACAATTTTCATGTGTACGTACGGTCTACCATCTCAATAAAGGGTGTATTTAATTTTCAATATCAAACATTTATGGATTAATATAAATACATATATACTAAAAATATATGATTTTATATAATTTTTAACATTATTTATAGTATGATACCATGATATATTTAAGAGGACCAAAAGTACCTAACAAAAACATGCACGAAAAACAGAGGTTATTACCCAAAATTTTATTTTAAGATAGAATTATAAATAAAAAGGTATTAAAAGGTCATAAGTAATTTATATATGGAATGATATATATAAATATGGTTATTTAATAGATATATAGTAATCATATATTTAATATAAAATAATTTTGAACATGTATGAATGAATTATTCACTTATGGTAAGAGATTTTTGTCTCAAATTTCCTTCATTGGGACATAAGTTATTTTATACACCTATCTTCTTATATGAGGTTTATATGCTTCCCTATTTAAATTAATTTTCATTAATCTTATTATTTCATGATCTTTTAATTTTCATTTGATTTTATTATTTAATGGTTCATCTGATTTAAAAGATACCAATGTGTTGAAGGTCTGATATTACAATCTCATTGATTATTAGGATTATTTATGATTATGATTTTGGGGATGAAATATTATGATCAATTTATAAATGAATCTATGAGTTTTATTATTCTATATTTATCTCATGAAAATATATTTTTTAGTTACATATTACCCTCTTTGTGTACTCACAAGACCAAAAAATATTATTAAGAAAAAACATATTTATTTATTCTTTCAGTTGAAATCCCTTTTTTCTTTCATATCCATGTATTATGGAAATGTTTCCAAAAATATTTTAAAATTCTCAAAATTATTTATTAAAAACTTTTTACACATTATTAACTTTTCAAAATGTTTTTTAAATTTAATATTAATGTTTTTTCCAAATTATGCTAATTTTTCTTTTATTGAAAATGTCAAGTGATTTTTTTTAACATGAAGATCGTAAAAATAATTTTATCATCATCATGAAAAAAATTATTTGAAAACAAAATTATATTTCATCAAGGGTGTTTTCAAATAAATGGATTTCCATAATATTTTATGTTTTTTTCAAAAATGTGATTTTTTTTAAAATATTCCACAATAAACATTCCAAGTGATTTTTATTTCAAAATATTTTTCTAACTGAGATAACATCCTTTGATGTTAAAAGATCATTATAAGGGATACGACCCAATGGTAACATATTTATTATATACCTTTCTAGTTTATTTTTATGATGACAATATTTTTTGAAGCCCCTTTTTCCATTGGTTATTCCTTGGTGGAATGTTTCATGTAATATATTTATTTTAATTGGTTCTAATATGATGAATGATTTATTAAGCCCATTTATTTTAATGGGTTTTAATAAGATTGATATTTGATAATCTTGTGGAACATGTATGTATGTATTTCATTATATGATGGGTGGTACCTACAACTCCCTCTAAATAATTGAGTAATGATTCATATTTCATGATATAAATAGGATTGAAATAGGTAGTAATCCTGGTTCAGTAATGTAATTTTTCCAATGTTATAGTCTTGGAAGTGATCCATGACTTATATAATGGTTTTTGGAGTGAACTCAGTCAACTATGATACCTTATAAATGATCCTTGACTGAGAATGAAATTATTTTCTATGCTTATGTGTTTATTATAATTCTATGTCTTATATCAATGTTATGTTCTCATGGAACATGTTCTTAGATTTCATTATGATTCATGTTATATGAACTACCAATCCTTATAGAATTATTCACAATTTTGATCATTGATATGTAGGTTATAGTTTTCGTGTGTTATTATTATATTAAAATAATATTATTCTAATGTTATGATTACATATTTCCCTTGTTTTAACTTACTGAGAATATGATCTCTCTCTTTCTTATGTTTATTTTCCATATTTTAGGATAATAGTTATTATGTGTGACATGACTATGAAGGGTACATGTTATAAAGAATTAAGTCATAGATGTTGTAGAACTCTTAAGAACATGTTGGTATCCATGATTCCAAATACATTATACTATTATGATCCCCAGATGTGTGTTTGTGTAATGTAATGAATTTCCATTAAAAATAATGCAGTGTCTATGTATAAAAATCATGGGTCACTAAATTTGGTAATAGAGGATTGATTTAGTAATACTTTCAGAACTAGGATGAGAAAACATTAGTAAGAACCCTTAGTATAAGCCTATGTATAGGGTATCATTATAATGTTTTCATGTGGAAGAGATTATATAGTTACTTATAAATAAATCCCTTTCTTGATACTAGAATAGATGTGATTCAAGGATAGATGTACCTATAGTTAGTAACTATATAAAAGGAAAGTCTGGTATAGAACCCAATCCTTTTCTAGTCAAGTATCAAGATTATTTATAGGTACTCTTTTTCAACATGTTGATTACTTTTCGTTTGGGTTTTACCTTGGGGTGTGTTTGGGTGAAAATTTTGGGTAAATGGAATAAAGAGGATAGTGCACGGTTAACACACGGTGTTCCCAAACAATGTTCCATTTCCCAGAAAACCATTCAAACCTAGAATGAGAGGGTTTACGTGGCTATTATATGGTTTTTCAAACCATGTTCCCTAAAAGGATAAGTTGTACACCCCATAGAAGAGGTGTATAATTCAGGAATATGGTTTAGAAAATGGTGCACCTTTACCCAAAAATCCATTCAAGAGATTTAAGTTAAACCAAAATTTTGTATTAAACTTTATCATCCCCTATATTGACCCATAATCATCCCTAGTTCAACCCTAAATGTTATTTCATGATTTTGGTGGCTCCCTAAGGATTCCAAATAATTTCTACCTCCATTTTTTGTGATTTGAAGTATGTATTGAAGATATGTACCCCTCCTGGTAAAAGGATCTAATCATGTGTTATTTCCATCTTTAATCATGTCTCTCACTCATATTTAAGAAAGATTTTATCTTGTTTATTGTCGAATCTAGATCCAAAATAGTGAGATCTTTATTTCTTGATCTTGAATTAGTGTTTCATATCTAGATCTCATTCTACATCGTTGTTCTGCTAAAATTTGGGGAATTTCCATTAGTGAATGTTTATTATCAATTTTGATGTGGGTGGTATGTTATTAAAATCTCAATTATCATGATTTAAATTAAATGTATGAAATAGTAAAATTTCTATAGATGTATTAGAAAAAGGGTTTCATAATTGAATTAATAATTTTGGTGAATTAATTAATTAAGGGATTGTGAATCAGAAATAATCAATTGTTGAATTAATTATTATAATATTGAATTTTGGGGGTTTTAATTGAGATAATTAATTGTTAAATTAATTATTGAGATATTGTGAATATTATGTAGCAATAATTAATTATGGAATAAATTTTTTGAGATATTGGGATTATTGTCTTGGATTTAATTAATTTTTTAACTAATTAATGGAGATCATAGTGATTATGAAATTTATTGAGGTGATTAATTAATTATTGAATTAATTAAATGAGATTGATGCGATTAATTAATTTTATAATTAATTAATGGGTTTGAGGTTCTTAATTAATTGGTGAATTAATTTGGGGGATTGATGTTATAAAGTAATTATTGAATTAGAAAATAAATTAATGTGGTCAATTAAATGTTTAATTAAGTAATGGAATGATTTGAATAAGAATTTTTTTATTTTATTAATTAATTGGTGAATTAATTATTTTGATATTGGAAAACACATGTGTGAATATAAATTATGAATGTAAACAATAGAATTCATGTGTGAATTTAAATTATGAATGGTTATAATGGAGTTCATGTGTGAATTCAATTGATGAATCGTAAAAATGGAATTCAAATGTGAATTAAAATGATAAATGGTAACTATTACATTCATGTGTGAATATAAATGATAAATGGTAACAATGGAATTCATGTGTGAATTTAAAAGATGAATGGTAACAAAAAAACCATGTTTAAATTGACATGATGAATGGTCATAATGACATTAATCTGTGAATTGAAATGATGAATGGTAACAATGGAATTCATATGTGAATTGAAATTATGAATGGTAATAATGGATTTAATAGGGGAATTGAGAAAATTAATGGTAACAATGGAATTAATATTTTAAGGGACATGAAGAATTCAAATAATCTAATTTAATATATGATATTTCTCAGGGATAGTTCAGACTCCAGCATGGGCCGGAGAAGGTATTGAGAGTTCATTTTTCCATGGGATCCTAAGGGCTTATGTGGATAATAAAGAATAATTGATAATTTAATAATTGATTAATTTTGAATTCTAATTATTTATTTATACTACTGTATACACATTTATTGATTTGATATTTCTTTAGAAATCATTACTGGTGGCCTACTGAGTTTTACTCACAACCTACTCAGGCTTCCTGATCGGTACACGAATAGGCTTTATGTTTTAAATACACGATAAGGGTAAAGGCCCTATAGTGGATATATAATTTTGGATGGAGCATGAATGAGGGAACTAGACATGGTTCGAGACCCTCTTGGGAGTTTTTAGTGTCTTTTTTTATTTTGGGTTTTTCAAATTGACACTTGAAATGTACTTAGAAAAGAATATCTGTTATTTATTTTTTATATTGTATTTTCTATTTCGATATCACATGGTAGTAATATTATTCTTATTATGGTTTATAATTTGGTTATTGTTCATTTATTTCTACTGATGTATTACTTTGATAAAGAGGGTACACTCTCCCCATGACCAAAATTATACAATCACTACAAGTAAGAAACCTATGGATTATGGGGAAGCGCTCATGAGGCCACATAAGAAACTATCTCAGCACATTGGTGTGTTGGACCCAGGTCAACAAGTCACAATGTGGTATCATATCCTTATCTTTTATTTTATTTTATTTTATCTTACTATTTGGGAATGGTAGATAGGAGTCTAAGACGAATATGTCCTTTGTTATGAGATCATGCATGGGAGTAACTAACCCATGTATGGGGTTGGACCCATGTACTAAGGGTCAGATTTTTATCATTGATGTTTTCTATTACAATTGAATATTAGTTCACCTTGGGTGACACACTTGTTCTTTGATTTGATTATTCATTCATAGATTTCTTGAGATTTGACTTGTGTTCTGATAAGGAAATATATCTGGGTATTCATTCATTATTCTAGACACTCAGGATTAATTTTTTACTTGCATCATTTACAGTAATGCATAAGAAAATAGGTCAAGTTTATTTTATTAATCATAAACTATTTTTCATTGATTATGAAATTAAAAATGAAAAAGGTGGATAATGTGAAACTAGGAAAGATTGTAAAATAATGTAAGATGTGAATAAATGGTTTTATAATTAGAACATGAATTGTGAGAATTTTTTTACCCTTTTATAATAATTACACATATATAGGATGGTTAGGTTTAGTGATAACACCTTAGTTTTGACCATGTGGAGGGGTTGGGGAAAAAGTCTTGTTGTTCCTTGTTGTGTTTTTCTCCTATTTAAACATGATAAAGTGGTGTTATATCTCATATGACATATGTTCATAATTATAGAGACATTAATCAATGATAATTATTATTAAGAGGATGAAAATATGTTATGTCTAGAGATACTCCGCCAATAGTGGAGCCTGAGGCATCAATAGTGCTGGGTGAGAAAGCAGGAGAGAAGTTTCATTATAAATTTTCTCCCTTCATGCAGTTTATGGAGGGAGACACAAATTGGTTTTCATAGATATTTCCTGACCTTCCATGGGAGTTTCAGTTACATAATCGTTCAACTTTTATCGAAGGGGGTGGACTTGAGGTAGAGGAATTATGGATAGAGTCTATCTAGTTTATACAAGATTATTTGGGTACTCCTACTAAAAAGAGGGTCAAGAAGGATGCTTATATGCTATGAGGAATAGTGGAGCTCTGGTGGGATGTTCATGCTCAATCTAGAAAGGATGATGGTATGCTATAGAAGGAAATCATAGAGTAGTTCCTATAGATCATCTATCCAAGGACGCTGAGGAAGGACATAATAGTTCGGTTTATGAGGTTCAATCATTGGAGAATTTACATTATAGACTATACTGAATTCTTTATTTATTTCTAGCACATTTCTCTAGAATTTTTAGGGGATGAGACAACCACGAAAAATAATTTTAAGGATGGACTTAAATGTGATATTAATTCCAATGTTAACAATTTTGTGTTAATGAAGTTTGTTGAGGTCGTGGATCAGGATCTTATAAGTAAGTTAAACCTGAGGGATGATTCTAGTGTTGGATATGTGGTTTATGCTGGACAATCTGAATGTACTCCTTCTGAGAGTAGGTAGCGTCACTATAAGGGTTTCATAAAGGTAAGTAGCCAGAACAATGGCCAGGGGGTTTAATTACATAGGACCTTACTTGGATTTTCTATCATCAGTATGGTATAAATGGAAACTATAAAAGACATTTTACCTAACCACCAGTAGAGTTCAGATCTTGCAGTATGATGAGACATCTATAGAAGTTTTGAAAGAACCCATGACAGTCGAGCAATGATGGAGGTTCTAGATAGAACCATAGTATGGAAATGTGATCTTATACACTATACGAGTCTGGTAGTTGGATTTCTACTAGGCGTGGTAGTAGGAGAGGTGGAAGATATGCTTCTAGGAATAAGTGATCATATCTGCAAGGTGGGGAATCTCAGGGGACTTAGACTACATCGCAGGGAAGAGGGGAAGGATAGTAACATACCATTCATCCTAAACTTGTTGATAGTAAGGCTGGATCATTAATGGTTATAGGTATTGTTCTTGTAGATTCTACATTATCTAGAGCCTTATGTGATACTAGGGTCTCTCATCAAATTATTTCTACAAAACTTGTGAATGGTTTGATCATGGAAGTTGAATTAGTGAGTGGGTGATATATACCTCATTGGTAGTATGGTATATATACAAATGCTTTTGTAAGGGACTGTAAAGACCCCAACCCTAGTTTCCTAGATATGGTGCCTTAATTTATTAAATTGGCATATAAACAAGGAGAATTCATCTCGAAGTACGGAATTGTATAGTTGATTTGAAAAAATGGATAATTACATAAGTTTAATATTACAACATGGAATAAAATACAATATATATATATTCCATTAGAAACATCCATAAATCCAATATTATCTCTATATGTCATTCTAATATTCATCAAAACATCCTGGGGAAAAATAAAACATAAGGAAGAGGTGATCTCAGATGCTTAGTAAGGAAAATTAATACCAGGGAAGCATAAATAATAAGGAATGGTGAATAACTAAATGTGTACATGTCATTAAAACATAATCTTTAACATAATATGGTAGGAATAAAAGATGACTAAAAAATTATATAATAAAAAATAATCATGGGTATTCTACTAGTTGAATAACAACATGGACTATCAATTGCAAGTTTCATATTGAGGGAATTAATAATGTGGGACATGATAACCATACCATCAAGGCCTCATTCCAAATCCATACATAAAAGTGTAAAACACAAACTAGTATGTCTCATGAGACCTACCGATGTACTGAGGGGATATAGTAGGCCCCACCCAACAATTACTAAGTCCAATACATTCCTCATATGAAAGGGGTTAAACATAATCAACATATACATTCATATTGAAACTAGCCTATGAAATTTATATGACTTCCACAATTAAAAAACATATTCACTAACCATTCGGAGTAATATATTGAATGGTATTAATATCATTAATGGTCTTTTTATAATTTATATGATTGAACTTCATCATTCATGAGTGTTCATTTCCTTGATTTTCATGACCAGTTCACTTAATTATAAGTAATGGAGTTCATGTAAAATTGGTATAATTATCCAGAATTAAAATTTCATCTTATTAATGAATAGATATAATTTTAATTAGTATTGTGTATTTTTTTTTCATATATTAAAATGATCATTAGATAACCTATTAATGATAATAATTTAGCTTAGTTTCTACGGTTTTTCAATCACAACGAACAAGTTTTTTTCTATTATTTAATATCATGTATATATTGTGATTACAGAACATTAAATAATATATAATAAATATTTTAAAATTTGTTTCAACCATAATTATGGTTTCATGACCATCCTTGAAGGATAAATTTAAAAATGAATGTTTGTTTTCCATAGAGGTTATAAATTGGCACCTCCAGGATGATGGTTTCATTTTCAAAATAAGAGAGTGAGAGAGAGAGAGAGTAAGAAGGTTGATAATGGATATTAAATTAACATGATATCATTCTAGTATATAGTTGATATTGTATATGTCATGATCATTTTTATATAGGTGGTGATGAGAAGATAAGAAAATAAAATTAATTGAAATGAAATTAAAAGAAAAAGGAAGAGGATTTACCTCTTGAATTATCCTCCTTGAGAACCTCCTTACACTGCTAGAAAAATGACTTGTACCAACAGTTTGAAACCATTGGGAAAGGCTTAAAAACCATTTTTATAAACTATAACACTGGTTTCTCAAACCATTGGCTAGTTAACCATGGGGATATACATATACCAATGGTTATAGTATAACTATTGGTATATGGCTCTAGAATGCACATTATACCAATGGTTTCAGCTAACCGTCGGTATATCTTTATACAAAAGGTTGAGACCCATTGCAGATTAAGGAATTTCATATATATTACAATGGTTTATAAATCGTTGGAATAAGCCTTTACCAATGGTTTGCATTAAACTATTGGCAATGACTGATTATAGGGTCTATACCAATAATTTACTAATTGTTGGTATATAGTTTTACCCACGGTTTTATGTAAACCATTGGTATAAAGTTACTTTTCACATATATATCAATGGTTCTACAAATGTTGGTATAGCCTTGCTGCAATTTCAGCAGTAGTTCAGCTTGGATCCCCCTCTATAATCCCTTGTGCACCTGCAAATTGAGAATTCGATTGAGAACCCAATTACCCAATGCAATACAGAATTTTAAATTTAATTATCAATTGAATACTTCTGAATTACGAATGAATAACACATACAAAATGAATTAATAATTACACACATAATTCTGAATTATGAATAGTGTATTCAATTCAGAATTCATTACATACAAGATTTAATTATGTATAACACATATAGAATATAAAATATAAAATTTAATTCAAAATATGGGGTTGTCCATGGGGTGGGAGTTTTCTAGGGGGTGGGAGCTGTCCAAGGGGGTGGGGGTGTTTATGGGTGGGGGTGTCCAGGGGGTGGGGGGACTGTCCATGGGGGTGGGGTGTCCAGGGGGTGGGGTTTTTTTAGGGGGGTTGTCCAATGGGGTGGGGGATGTCTAAGGGGGTGGGGGTGTACAGGGGGTGGGGTGTATATGGGGGTGGGGAGGTGTCTAGGGGGTGGGGTGTCTAGGGTGGTGGGGGGGATCTGTCCAATGGGGTGGGGGTGTCCAGGGGTGGGGGTTGTCTAGGGGGTGGGGTGGCTTTCGACAGAGGTGGGGTGTCTGGGGGGATGTCAAAGGGGGTGGGGGTGTCCAGGGTGGTGGGGGCTATGCAAGGGGTGGGGGTGTCCTGGGGGGTGGGGGTGTCCAGGGGATGGGGCTGCCCAGGGGGTTGGGGTTGTCCAAGGGGGGAGGGGGAAGTCCAGGGATGGGGGAATTCCAAGTGGGTGGGGTGCCGAGGGGGTGGGGTTTCCATGGGGTGGGGAGTGTCTAGGGGATGGGGGTGTCTAGGGGGTGGTGTTGTCCAAGGGTGGGGGGATGTCCAAGGGGGTGGGGGTGTCCAGGGGGAGGGGGGATGTCCAGGGGTGGGGGTCTCAGGGGCGATCCAAGGGTGGGGGATGTCTAAGGGGATGGGGGTGTCTAAGGGGTGTTCAGGGGGTGTGGGGGTCATCCAAGTGGGTGGGGTATCCAGGGGGGCTATCCAGGGGGTAGGGCTGTCTAGGGGGTGGGGATTGTCTAGGGGGTGGGGGCTGTCCAATGGGGTGGTAGTGTCCAGGGGGTGGGGTTGTGTCTAGAGGGTGGGGTGGTTTCCATGGGTGGAGGGGTGTCCAGGGGGTGTCCAGGGGTGGGGGTATGTCCATGGGGGTGAGGGGTGTCCAGGGGGTGGGGTGGGGGTGCACAGAAGGCGGTGTGTCCAAGGGGTGGGGGTGTGCAGGGGGTGGGGGTGTCCAGGGGGTGGGGGTGTTAAGGGTGGTGTGGTGGGGAGGTTGTCCAAAGGGGTGGGTGTGTCTAGGGGGTGGGGGCTATCCAGTGGGTGGGGCTTTCCAAGGGGGTGGGGTGTCCAGGGGGTGGTGAGTGTCAAGGGGGGTGGGGGATGTCCAAGGGGTGGGGTGTCCAGGGGGTGGGGGTGTCCAGGGGGTTGTGGGAGGCTGTTCAAGGGGGTGACGGTGTCCATGGGGTGTCCAAGGGGGTGGGGGAGGTGGGTGGGGGTATTCCAAGTTAGTGGGGGTGTCCATGGGGGTGGGGTGACCAGGGGGTGGGGGTGTCCAGGGGTGGGGGAGGATTTCCATGGGAGTGGGGTGTCCCTGGGGGTAGGGGCTGCCCAGGGGGTGGGGATGTCTAGGGTTGGGGGGATATCCATTGGGGTGGGGTGGACAGAGGGTTGTGTGGGTTGTCAAAGGGGGTGGGGTGTCGAGGTGGGGGGGGGGGGGGGCTATCCAGGGGGTGGAAGGGTTGTCCAATGGGGTGGGGTATCTAGGGGGTGGGTGGTGTCCATGGGGGTTGTCCAGGGGATGGTGGTGTCCAGGGGGTGGGGGTGTCTAGGGGGTGGGGTGGTGTCTAGGGGGGGATGTCGAAGGGGGTGGGGGTGTCTAGGGGGTAGGGGTTGTCCAAGGGGTGGTGGTGTCCAGGGGGTGGGGTGCTGTCAAGGGGGGTTGTCTAGGGGGATGGGGTTGTCCAAGGGGGGTGGGGTGTCCCGGGGTGGGGTGGTGTCCAGGGGGTTGTCCAAGGGGGTGGGGGTGTCCAGGGGTGGGGGATATCTAGGGGGTGTGGGATGTCAAAGGGGGTTTTGGTGTCCTGGGGTGGGGGTGTCTAGGTTGTGGGGTGGTGTCCAGGGGGGCTATCCAGGTGGTGGGGGTTTTCCAATAGGGGTGGTTCATGTAGGTGATCTAATTTTCCCTTTTGATTTTATTTGGTTTGGATAAAAAAATTGGGCCACCATTATCAGCATCAAAGCTAGAAATGTGAATATTCTAGTTTCATCACTGAATCTAGGATTGTAGGTTCTATGCTATTATATCATTTGATATATTTTTTACTATAAAATTCATGTTTTAGTTCTTTCAAAACATTAAAATTTTGTTTATGGTCATCCTAAGAAAAAAACACATCCCATTAATGTGTCATCTTATCCAAAATTTTAAAAAACACTATTTGATAGTTTTTTATGTTTTCACATCTATCAAAGTTTGGTTTCTTAGTTTTTTCCCTATATGTATGTTTTTTGATACCATCAAACATTTATACTCTTGTTATTCATTTAGTCTGATCATATTCTATGTCTGATTGATATTTTCCGCTCGTACATGATAAAAAAAATAAAAGGGTGATATTTTTATTATTTCACATAATCAAGAGATAGTAATCTATGGATTTTACTTTTAAAAACAAGTTTTTTTGTTTTTAAAACACTGAAAGTGTGTTTCTAGAAATCTTGATAAAATAATATATCTAATTGATGTTTCGGCTATTCTAAAATCTCAAAAATCACTCTATTGTTATTTTAATATGATTTCATGATATTTACATATTTGTTTCTTATTTTTATCCCCTGGAACATGTTTCTAAATGTCTTCAGAAAATTAAAAAAATACATATATGGTCTGTATGAGCACACTACATGTCAGATTAATGTGTATTCAACTCTAACGCGTCAAAAAAAATTAAAAGTACAACATTCATATGATTTAAATCATTCATAGATCATATTTATGGTCATTTCCATTACCCAAAATATAATTTTTTAAACACTAAAAAAGAGTGTTAGGTCATCCTGATAAAATTACAATTCCTATTAAATTGTCATATTCTCCAACATTTCAAAAATCACTCTATGGTTGTTTTCATATGATTTCAAAATAACATGAGGTTTTTATCTCTGTTTTAACCCCCAAAATCATGTTTTTAATGGTCCTAAAATCGTTAAACAGTATTATTTTAGCCATCCTAGCATATTTTGTGTCCGATTGCCATGTTTTTTATCATAAATATAAAAAAATATTTTTTTATAATATTTCACATCATTCAAAGGAATTTTAGCTAGTTTTAATCATTACATGCACATTTTTGCATTTTAAAAAACCTAAAAGGGTGCTTCCATCGTCTTGAGAAAACGAATTGTCCAATTCACATGTGGTATACTCTAACAATTCAAAAATCACTTAATAATTTTTTTTGAAATGATATCAATGAAATATGAGGTTATTTTCCGGGTTTACACCCCTTGTCCCACATTTTTAAATGGTGTCAACCCATTAAAAACTGGTTATTTGATCTGTTCAAGCATATTTCATGTATAATTTATGTTTTATCTACTCAAACATTTCAAAAATAATGAAATTAAAATTAAAATTAATTTCACATCATTTAGAGATCATTTTCAATGGTTTACCCATTAAAATAATGTTTTTATTTTTTTAAAGAAAAAAAAGTGTGTTTTCAACAATTCCATGAAAAAGAATTTTCTGATTGATATTTTATCAACTTTAAAAATTATTAAATCATGATATGGTTATTATCAAATGATTTCAAGGAATTAAGAGAACATTTATTAGTTTTATCCCCTTGATTAATATTTTTAGTGGACATTAAACTATTATAAACTACTTATTTGTTCCATCTGAGAACACAACAAGTCTGGTTGATGTGTCCCCCTACTCATATATGTCATAAAAATTAAAAAAATGGTTTTATTATGATTTGAAATAATTTGGAGGTCGAATGTATTGGTTATGACCAATACACACATGTTTTAGTGTTCTTATAACAATAAAAGATTATTTTTCAATCATATCATGAAGATTGCATGTTCTGTAAATGTTCCATCAACTAAAACATTAAAAAAAAACTATATGGTATTTTTGTATAATTTAATGAAAATTAGAGATCATTTTCTTTATTATGACCCCCTGATGCATGTTTTTACTAGATTCCAAATAGTTAAAAACAACATAGTTAGTCTATCTAGGAACCTAAAAAAATAAAAACCTTCTAATCATACACATAAAAAATTAAAAATATGAATGAACTATGATTTCACATAACTCCATGGTAATTTCCTATTATTTTTACTATTACACACAAGTTTTAGTGTTTTAACAAAAAAAATTGTGCATTTTATGTCATCTCAAAAAACAATTACTTGTTTGATTGAGGTACCATGTCCTCTAAAATTTCTAAAATTACCATATGTTTGTTTTTTTATTGATTTTAGGGAATTCATATATCACTTTATTGGTTTTAACCATTATATACAAGATTTAAAAGGCCAAAAACCCATTAAAAATTTCTTATTCAGTCTTTCCCATCACACTTCTTTTCCAATTGATGTTTCATCTTCTTATACACTTTAATATAATTTTGAAGTTTACTTATCATTGATTTCATTTCATTCATGAAACCTTTTATATAGTTTTGACCATTACAATCATGTTTTAGCTTTTTTAGAACACTAAATGTGTGTTTCCAGTCTTAACATGGAAAGGATACATCTAATTCACATCAATCCTACTCTAATATTTCACAAATCACTCTACCATTTTTTTGAAATTATTTCATAAAAATTGAATTTTTTCTTCTAGGTTTGGAACTCCTGCAACATGTTTATAATCCCCACCTTTAAAAAACATCTTTTTCAATTTTTTTTGATCATAGAACACTTCCAATTTATGTGGTTCCTAATTTTAAATATTAAATATAATATAAATATGGTTTCCTATGATTTCATGTCATTTATAGGTCCTTTAGTGTTGTTTTTACAATTTAAATCATGTTTTAATATTTTTAAAAAACAAACAATTCATTTCAAATCATCCTGAACAAATAACACTTATAATTGATTTGAAGTCTTCTATGTCATTTGAAAAATAACACTATAATTTTTTTGTATGATTTCATAATAGTAAAAGGACATTTTCATGGGTTTCCCCCTTATAGAAAATTTTTAATGGTTTCCCAAGAATTCAATATGGTTATTCATTATGTTTGATCGCACATCACATTTGATTTATGTGGTGTATTTTTGAACACATTACAAACCAACAAAGATTATTTTCCTATGGTTTTATATATTTCATATAACATCAAAAAGAATTAAATTAAAATATAAACTCTCTTTGGTTAATAAATTACAAGTATAATGGTGTAAAAATTTGATTTTCAATACTTGTGTTTATTTTTCCTTTATGAATGGGTAAATGATTTTTTTAACACTTTGAAATATTCTATATAATATTTTCAGATTCAAGTGTTGAGTCAGTGTGGGATTCTGAGGCATATAGAGTCTTGATGTTAGAAGAATAAAAATATTAAATACATTTTATTCACATGTGTGTATTTTTTCAAAAAATAATTGAAATAACTACCAAATGGTGCATCGTATGATAAATTTGAGTCCACCTATAGTTTAAAAAAGAAGTGTTTACCATAGGTGAGATATAATATTTTTTTCATCATGCATTTGGATACATTCTAAACTGGTATAAAATTTACAATTTTTATTATAATTTATTCTGAAATTATTTAAATATCGCTTAAATTGTGTTTTCAATAGAAAATATGATATTTTCATTAGGTCAAAAATGAGGATTTTACCCTAGGCATGACATAATTTTTATGTGCATCAGGAATTAGGTACCATCTAAAGGATGGGTAATAATAATAGGTATATAAGTATTTTATTGGAAAACATGAAATAATTATAATTATTTAATTATTATTATTATAATTTTTATTAGTGCCAAGGAAAAAATAAATTTATACTTCTATGATTAATAATGGTGTTATGGTGAAAAGAATATGTGGATAAATTTCATAATGGTGATATTATTAATCATTCCAAATTAATGTGATTAAGTGTGATTAATAAAATAAATTTAAGGTTATCGGGTTTTAATGGAAGTTATTATTTGAATACTAATGGTTGAAATGATATAAAGTGTTTAATAACAATAATTATAATAATAAATATTTTTTGTTATTATTATTATTGTGGGAAATAATTTTTTTGTGTATATATATATATTGTTTTTGTATATATAAGGGATATATATATATGAGTTATATATATATGATAGTGTGTGTAGGTGTGGGTGTGGGTGTATATATATATACATAGATGTTTATATTTATATATTGGTGCATATATATATATATGTAATTCCAATATATATACAAATGACTTTTTAATTTATATCAATGTATTTTTTAATATATTTTAAATGAGGTAATTTATTTAAATAAAATCATGGAGGTACCAACTTTGGAGATATACACTTTTATGCACATGAGATATAGGGTGTACGTGAATCCCTGTTTCCCATGATTTCCATTTATCATAAATTTCTAATAATAATAATAAAAATTGCTAATAAATAATATTTAATTAATAAGACAATGGAATTACTATTAGGAACCACCTTTGGACAGAGTAGGATGCATGTAGATAGAAATGGGGAGGATCCCCTTGCATGAAACCAATTATTCTTTATTCTCCTGTATTGATTTTTCATTTAAAAGATGGTATTAATTTTAATTAAATTAAATAAAAATTATAATTATTTAAAAGGAAATAAGAGAGGATTTCATGGGAATTATTTTTCTGCTCCTCTCAAATCACCCTCTCACTCCATATATCCTATATTTATTTTATTTTATTTTCATTATTTATTGAAATATTCTATCATCTATAATTTATCCAACATTGATCAGATTGATGCTTCATCAGTTTCATTGGGTCTATCTTGACAAGAATAATTTTTAAATTTTTTTTATGAAATAAACAAGGATTCGACAATGCGGTTAATCTCAAACATCAACCCTCATCGTTAGTAATGATTTCACCTAAGTTATGAATTCCTTCCCTTTATCACATTCTTTATTTCTATTATTAGAAGGATTTTTGGCATGCATGTGTGGCCCGTGAGACATATAATTGATGTTTCATCAAAAAAAAATATGTGTGTGTATCCTTTGAAATGTGCTTGGTTTGTTTTTATATAGATTTTTATGACTATTATTATAATGTTTTTTGACTTTAAATTATGTCTTATCTTTCATTTTCATTATGTATCATTTATATTGTATTTTTTTATACTGCATCCAAGCATACATATTTGGTCTATTGGATGCCATGTGAGATATGACACATGTGTAGTTGACCTGAATGACATGTGAGATGTGGCGCAAGCATGAAAATATCCTCTGAGTGGAATAAACTGGATATTTGGTCAGTATGTACACTTAGGCTATCCCAACTGGTGGGATGTGTCACACACTTCTAGGCTATCCTTTGAGAGGGTTGTGTTTTACATTGGTCGGCATGTGAGATTTGATGCATTCTCTCGGACTATTCATTAAGAGGGTTATGCATGAAATTGGTTAGTATATACCTGGTCTATCACTACCGATTGGAATGTTTCATGCATTATTTTTAGATATTCCACACAGGGGGTGTGTTAGGGTAGTAACCGATGTTGCATCCAACATTGTGTTGAAGCATGTATGTTTCTCTGGGCATGGTGCCAAAGAAGGTAGAGATGATCATTGAGAAACTCAAAAGTGTTTGGTACTTGTGTGATTTGTTGATTTAATATATGAACTCTATTTATGTCCATGACATGCACTTGTATATTTAATTCACTGATGTTAAGGGTCGTTGGTGGTGTCTTATCGAGTCTTGAACTCACACACATCTCTGGCATTTCAGGGTTCTTGTAGACTTCAGGACCAGAGACCCAGCAAAGGAAAAATTCCCTATGGTGCATAGTTGAGTAGGTGAAGTAAGAGGATGTAGACATTGATAGATGGAGTTCATATAAGATGTCTGCTACTGTATTTATTTTTTCTATTTATTTTTACATGAAATTCTTATTTTTTTCAATTATTGTGTCATGTATGCTATCTTTTAATTTCCTCATGTTTTACTCTAATTATATATTTTATTTATAAAAATATTTTATTATTTATTGGTCCCGTGACATGATATAGAGGGTATAGTCACCCAATTCTTCCACTCAATACCCTTATTTCTAGTCAGAAACCTCTAGAATATGGGGAAGTAGTCCTGAGGTTGTGTGGAATTCTAGCTCATACCTGGTGGTTTGGGACATGTTGTTACAAAATGGTTTCAATAGACCAGGTTTACTAACATTTATTTTATAATTTACTTGATTCAGGGTAGGGTAAATAGGAGATAGGATGATTATGACATGGGTAGGGGAACTATATGAGCATCGAATCTGCACTGAATACTGGACCTTTGAGTTTCCATAAAATGGGTAATTTATGTTTTGATGGTACATTTTATTAAATTAACTTTGTTTGATACACATGATGTTCATATGTGATTTAGGGATTTTGGTGTATGTCTATGCATCATGTTATACTTGTAGGTTCACGTGTCATATATAACAATTTCATGAATTAAATAGATCCCATATAATTAAATTCATATTGAAATTATGATATGTGTATTTTTTTATTATTTATTACATCCTATTATTTAAGAATGTTGTATTAAATGCTTGAGTTAATAAATGTGGTTGTGACTAACCTATATATTTCGTTATTATGAAGATAAGCCTTGAAAAGGTGGTATGTTTTTTAGGTTTTACTTTCAATGAAATTGAATGGAGTTAGAATCCACTGATAGTAAATACCAATTGTATAATTTAATAAAATTAAATTAAAAATTAAATTAAGAATGTATTAAATATGGAATATCCTATGGTAAATATTAGTGGTTCCATTATCTAAATCACTTCTTTAGGATGAGAATAATTATGGTGGGTAGAACTGTAATATCCAAGAAAAATTAAATTATAATAAAACAATTTGTTTTTTAATAAATTACATGTAATTTTGTGTAAAAATTTAATTTTTAATACTTTTTTCATTATACCTTTAAGAAAGGTTACATTATCTATTTGAAACATTAGAAGATTAAAATGAATATTTTCATAGTCATGTGTTGGTTTATCATGGGATTCTAAGGCCTCTAGATCCTCGACGTTGATATAAAAAAATATTAAATATATGTTATCCATTCCCATGAATTTTTCTAAAAAATGAAGTAAAACCTAAATGGTTTATTGTATGATAAATATGATAACATTGTTTGGTTCGGGATGAAGGGTTTTCCCTAGTAATGACATAATATTTTTGTGATTAGGTCATTTGGAATCATCGCATGTGGGGATAAATGTGAATATTTTTATTGTAATTCATTCTAAAAATATTAAAGTATCTCATAAACTGTGTTTTCATTGGAAAATAAGAGACAATTATTAGGTCTAGAATGAGGGTTTAACCTTAGGCATGACATATGTTTTGTGTGCATCAGGCGTTTGGTAACATAGTATGTAAATGTAATATTAATTAGTATATAAATCTTTTATTTTAAAGCTAAAAATAATAATAATAATTTAATTATTATTATTTGTAATAATGAAAAAACTAAAAATAAACTTCCGTGATTAATAATGGTATTACTTTGAAAATAATAAGGGTCCAAATGTGATAATGGTGATATTAGTGATTAGGCTAAATAAATACAATTAATTATGATTAAAAATGGATTTACTGATTTTGGGTTTTAAGGGATGTTATTATTGGAATGAAAATGGTAGAAATGATATCTTGTGTTTAATAATAATAATAAATATTTTTTATTATTAGTATTAATATTATTATGGGAAATAATTTTTGTACATATATATATAATGTGTGTATATATTTATCGGATATATATATATGTATATATGAATTATATATATATCCACTTGTGTATAAAAATTATATATATATATATATATATATATCTATGTGTGTGTGTGTAAATATATATACATGGGTTTTTATATGTATATACAGGTGCATTGGAAAACATAATGCGTATATATATATGGGCGAATTTTTAATATATATGAATGGATGTCTGAATATAGTTAAATGGGGGAATTAATTTCAATAAAATGATGGAGGCACCACCATTAGATCGAGACTCATTCCTGAACATGAGATATTGTGTGTAAGTGAATATCTATTGCCCATGATTTCTATTTGTCATAAATATTTGATAATTATAATAATTAAATTTTAATAAATAATTTTGAATTTCATAAAACAAATGAATTATGATGAGGCACCACATTTGGAGAGAGAAGGGCATGTAAATACAGAAATGGGGAGGATCCCATACCATGAATCCAATTACCCTTTATTCTCTTTTATTGATTTTTCTTTTAATAAATATAATTAATAGTAATTAAATTAAATAAAAAATTATAACTATTTAAATGTAATTGAGAGAGGCAACCATGACTAGAATTTTCCCATGCCTCTCAACGTCACCCTCTCACTCCCTCTCTCCTCTCTTTATTTAATTTTATTTTAATTATTTATTCAAATCTTCTATCATATATTAATTACCCAATATTGATCAAATTGATGTTCCATCAGTTTCATTGGGTTTATCTCGATAATAAAAATAATCATAATTTTTATTATGAAAGAAAAAAAGTTTTTGGTGGTGTAGTTAATCTCGGACGCCATCCCTCTTCATTAGTTATCATTACACTTAATGTAGTAATTCATTGACATTATCACATGCTTTATATAGGTTATTAACATGTTTTTTGGCATTGTGTGTGGCCTGTGAGACCCGTGTTTGATGTTTGATCATATGACATGTTTGTATGTGTGTGTGTGTAGCCTATGACATCTTCTTATGTTGTTTGAATATGGATTGTGATGAATGTTATTATGATGTTTTTTAATTGACCTGATGTGTGATCCATCATTGGCCTTATTTATTGTATATATTATAGTTCTATCTACTATATATAATCTTTCAAGTTTTAGGTATTTTTGTCTATGTATGATATGACACATGTTTGGTTGGCATGGATAACATGTGACACATGGCACAAGCATGACACTATCCACCAAGTAGAATATTATATATATTTTTTCAGTATGTACAATTAGGTTATTCCATATTGTGGGATGTGTCACATACTTACAATCTATCCTCTGAGAGGGATGTGTTTGACATTGGTACGCATGTGAGATTTGACACATAATTATGGATTATCCATCTAGAGGGATATTATTGACATTTTTAGGTAATTACTTGATCCATCCATACTAGATAGAATGTTTCATGCATGCTTTTGGTCTATTCCACATAGGGGGTGTGAGAGGTTGGTTATCGATGTTCCATCTAGAATTCTTTGAAAGTATGTATGTACATCCCTACATGGTGTTGAAGTAGGTAGAGTCAGTCCCTGAAAGACAAACATGTGTTTGGTACTTTTTTGATATATTGTTTTTATATTTTTACTCTTTTATTGTCTGTGGAATATTCTTGTATATTTTATGCACTAATTTTAAGGGATGTTGGTGGTTTCCTACTGAGTGTTGTACTCACACACTTCTAGGGAATTTCAGTGTGCATGAAGACTTCATGACCAGAGACCTGGAGAAGGGAAAAGGACCTATGCTGGATGGTTGAGGAGGTGAGTCAATAGGTTGCAGTCATTGCAAGATGGAGTCTGAACATGACATCTACTACTACCTTAATTAATTAGATTTACCAGTACCTAAGATCCTAGTTTTGTTTCAGTTATTTTATCATGTAGGCCATATTTTTGTTTCCACGTGTATGAATCTAATAATTTATTATATTTATAAAATTATGTTGTTTTTATCGGTTCTATGAGATGAAACAAAGGGTATAGTCTCCCAATGGTTCCACTAGAGACCCTCATTTCTAGTCAGCAACCTCTGGCATATGAATATGGGCACCTAGGTCATGTGTAATTATGTCATAGACCTAGTTGTTCTTGCTATATTTTTAAAATTCAGAGGCTATTATATATATATTTTTACAAATACATGAATGTTTATGTGTTTTTAAAACACTTAAAGTGTTTTCCTATCATCCTGAGGAGAAAATATGTCTGATTTATGTTTTCTATGATCAAAAATTTCAAAAATGACTATACATTTCTATTCTTATGGTTTAATGTAATCAGAGGTCGTTTTCTTAGTTTTTACACTAGACACATGTTATCAATGGTCATCAAACAATTAGAAACAATTCATCTAGTCCATATGAGCACACTAAATATCTGATTGACATTCCATATATTCATAGACACCATAATATTTATAATGATAATTTTCCTATTATTTCACATTATGAAATATCATTTTCATTGGTTTTAGCCTTCCCACATATATTTTATTATTTTAAAACACTAAAACTGTTTTTTAATCATCTATGGAAAATGAAATGTTTGATTAATGTTATCTATACTCCATATTTTGAAAAATCATTCTACAGTTTTTATTGTATGATTTCATGGATATAAGAGATTATCTTCTCAATTTTGACCACATGATGAGCATTTTTAAAGGTCATCAAAATGCTAAAAAACCATGTATACAGTCTGACTGAACACACTGCATGTTTGTTTGTTGTTCCTTCTACTAATGCACATAAAAAGTAATATTTAGAAATTTTTATTATGGTTTAATGTTTTTTGAATTTCAATCACAATTTTTTATAGTTACACCCATGTTTTAGTGTTTTTAAGACTCTAGGAGTGTGTTGGATGTCATGATGAGAAAAAAACATGTCTGATTTTTGTGATTCCTACTCCAATATTTCAAAAATTACAATATAGTTGTTTAAAATTTATTTTATATATATTCGAAGTTGTTTCTATTATTTTGACACCTAGATGAATGTTTTTAAAGGCCACCAAACCATTTAAAACAACATCTTTGGTTAGTCTGAGTACACCACATGTATGATTAACCCGACCTCTACTTCTACATATTAAAAATAATACATAAACGATTCTTCTATGATTAAAAATTATTTTATGGTTTTTATATGTTTTTCTCCATTACTTGGACATTTCATTGTTTTTAAAACACTAAAAATTAGTTTCTATAATCCTCAAAAAAAAATACATGTCTAATTGATGTATCATCATTTCTAAAATTTTAAAAATAACTTTTTGGTTGTTTTTGAATGATTTTACTATAATTAGTGGTGGGTTTATTAGCTTTAAACCCTTAATAAATGTTTTTATAGGCCACCAAACCATTAAAAACTACTTATTAAACCTATCTGATCACAACACACATCTGATTAACATTTTTTATAATGTAACATTTCATAAATTAAAAAAATATGATTATTCTATGATTTTATATCATTAAAATGTCATTTGATATGGTTTTGACTATTATAAGAACGTTTTTCTATTTTTAAAATACTAGAATTTAATTTCCAATAATCCTAAGTGAAAAAAATTCAACATACATATTTTATTCTCTATAAAATATAAAAAATAACACGGTAGTTGTTTTTAATAATTTTAAAAAATAAATAATCTATTTTATTTATTTTAACCCCTATAAACATGTTTTTAATGGTTGTTAAACTTTTAAAAACCACATTTTTGGTCCTTCGGAAAACACCACACATATGACTGATGTGTTAACTACATATCAATTATAAAAATATTAAAAATACAATTTTCTAATTATTTAACATCATTCAAATTAAATTTTATATTTTTTTCGTCATTACACACATGTTTTAGTGATCTTAATACACTATAAGTGTGTTTCTAGTCATCCTAAACAAATGTCATTTCTGGTTGATGATTTGTTTACTCTAATATTTCAAAAAATAAATTTATAGTGGTTTTTGTATGATTTTAAGAAAATCAATGTTCATTTTCTTGATTGTAAATACATTATGCACATTTTTAAACACCATCAAGCCATTAAAAAGTTTTGATTTGGGCATTTTGATAACACTGCACATCTAATTAGTGAGTATTCTAATCATAAACATCACAAAGATAAAAAATATAATTTTCTTATGATTTCACATTATTAATTGGTAATATTCTTTAGTTTGGATCATAACACAATGGATTTAGTGTTTTTAATACACTAAAAGTGAGTTTACAATCATCTTAATAAAATGACACATATCATTGTACTATTTTCTTCTCTAACATTACAAAAATTATAACACCTAGAAATTCTAGAGTAAGAATATTGTATTAGATAGTGTGTATAACATGAAACACCAAGCATGGATGGGAATATAATATCCCAATAATTTATAATATATTTACCATTCTAAATAAATTCAATATATTTTATAGATTTCAATGTACACCATAATAATTTTTCATATGTTACACAAAACAATGAGTTTCTTCAATGGCTTTTGTTACATGCAAGACTGAATTTCACCAAACAATATTATATTATAAATAAATATTATAACAAAAAATTACCAAGTCATTAAATTAGTGGTTCTAAATATGATTAAATAACATAGGTAAATATTTGTTTTACACAAATATAGAATTAATTCATTTGTTTTCAATTAATTATAAATGGATATAAGAACCAATTTATTATAAAGGGAATGTTTTTATATAAACCTATATTTATGATCACAAAGTTGTTTTATTATAATAAATTAAATTATCCATAAATATTAAGTGATATTAATTTAATATATATATATATATGTATTAAATATTTTTTTTTATTCACCCAATATATTTGATAAACATAAGATAAGAACAAACCCAATATTACATATAAAAAACCTATATATTTATTAAGGCACGTTTACCACCTTTTAATGGAGAAATTATTTTAAATACAATTTTTAGAATTTTTATAAATCCTATATGTCAAAATAAACTTAATCATTGAATGAAAATCATAAAAAATCTCTTAGAGTTAATTTTTTACATTTTTTGGATGTTTAATTTTTTAATGAATTGTAGAAAATAATGAATTTTAATTTAAAATTGATTTTTCAACTAATATATTTGTTGTGATAAAATATTTTAGTAATTGGTTTTAAAGTAATATTATGTCAAATAATTTTCAATTAATCCAATTTATTTCATTTTATTCAATTTCAATTTAAAATTATTTATAAAAACATAACAATATTTTGGTTGTTTTTACTTTAAAAATAGAATTATCATCCTATCTACGGGATTAAATTTAACTTAATTTCTACCACTTATATAAATGGAATATGAAAAAATGGATTAAAAATTTTAATCAAAATATTTTATAATTTTTGGTAAGGTTAAGTTAATTTTTTACTAAAAATATAAGTGAAAGTAATTAAAATTAACTACAAAACTAATTTAAAATTAAGGCTAATAAGGGACTAAACCTTAGTCTTAAGGACCCAACTGAACTATACACTACTATATACACATTTTATTTCCATATTAAGGAAATATAATCCATTTTAATGTAATTTTTACATTATTGGTTCTACTTTAAATAAGAAAAATGTGGGATGAATTCCCTTTCAAAAAAATTATAAGAGTGTCACTCTTACTCCGCCTTAAAAAGGCCTCCTCTCTTCCAAGTTCATCACACCTCTCAAGACACTTTGGCTCAACCATGATATTCCAAAATAAGTCTTAAACATCCCTCACCTCATCCTAGAATCTACCCCTTGTTCATAAAATGGTCCAAGTATTCCCTTTGGTCCAAACCAAAATGATTTACCGGGTTAAGAGGTAACATCTTCCTCAAGCTCTTTAGTTTTATTTTCATTCAACACCAGCTCAAATATCATTATTACGTGATTATATAACAAAAACAGTATAATAAATATACTAAGATGATTTTATTATAATATTTTTATCTCCACCTACACAAAATTCCTTCCAAAAGGTAATGAACATAATGTTTACGTGTACGGCGAACTACCGCCTCATGAATTGATGATTGGTCATTTTTTCTTCACCCCCATTCATGGTTAGTAATTATGTTGGAAACACTATTAATATATGATATATATTATATTTATTATGTATTTAGTCTTCTTTAATTATTTTACAACACATATATTTATACTTTCCATTTTTTGTAAATATGATAACAACATTTGTGGATGTGTAGACTACCGCCCCCTCAAAGTGATGTGACTTATTCACACTATACATGGATCTTATAAATGATGGTTTTAATTAAACTATATAAAATATATCACATATATATATGATTATCGAATTATAATATATATATATATATATATCATTTACATTTAAATATTTTAAAAATATAATGAATTGAATGTAGCATTCATGCATACATGCGACCTACCATCTCCATGAACAGTTCAATTCATTTATTATATCCTAATATTATGAACTATTATAAATACATATATAATGAATATATATGATAATAAAATCATTTTTTTCATTCTGGAGATGATTAAATCATAATATATTTAATAGGAACCAGAAATAACACGTCAAAATGTACTTGAAAAAACTAGGTAATTAACATCCCAAATAGTAAAAATAATGAACGATTGTTAACAAATAGGTAATAATATATTATAATAATGGAATATATGATATTATAAACATTATTATGGTCCTGGTATAAGTTATTAAAATATTTCAAACCATTATTCCTGAGTATAAAAAAACTACACAAAAAAAGAAGGTTAAGGTAAGGGATTCTCCTCTCACTTTTCCTTCTATATCGCATATGCCATTAACACCACTTATGTATTTTGTGTGATGTACTGACTTCTCCTTTTGATATAATATATCATGAATTATTTTATCTTCTTGGTATTTAAATGTTTCATTTAATGAAAATTACTTTTCGGTCTTCCAATTCATTTTTTACAATAGTGGTAACAGATTTCATCTCAATTTACATTCCATTGAGACTTATTTTTGTAATGCACAAATTAACTTTTAAATAGTGTATATATAGCCCTTTGACAAGTTATATCTTGAATATCCTTATTTTTATGATATTATATGTTTCATTTCATTCATTTTTAATTATGATAGAAATGTTTCAATGTGGTACAAGACACATTGAAATGTTTAAATATTTTTTTCCCTAAAAAATGATTTAATTTCTACAACCCTTATTGTTAATTATCCTTATTTTTATGATATTATATATTTCATTTCTACAACCCTTAATGTTTAAAGATTTTTTTCCCTAAAAAATGATTTAATTTCTACAACCCTTATTCATAAATATATATCCTTTATGAAATATTGATATTTGACAAGGTTCATTTTTTATTCAATATTTGAGGAATGCTTTGGACATAAGATACACAGGTTGGGGACTGTTTAAGGAAATCCCTATGTGTTGGTGAATGGTTAATGAAAGCCCCTTGATACATAGATAGTCTAATGATATGAATTAGTTAGAAAAATCAGAATTGTTTAAACAATCTATTAACCATAACATTATCATGTTTCTGGGAAACATGACACCCAATAATTAAGAATTTACATTATTGAGAAATAAATTATTTTTATTTACCCATGATATTTTGCATCGATATATCTATGTTTGCATTTAATTTTCAGTTCATTGACTGAATGGAATGTTTATTCAGTTTCTTACTTTGATAGGTTGATATTACCTTATATTTTTATTTTAATGGAATTTTTTAATAGTTAAATACCTTTCTATGTTGATTATTCTCATAAATTAATTATTTCTTCCACTTTACATATCATTACTGAGCATTTGTTCCCAACCATGTTATGTTTCCTTTCCCCAAGTTATGAAGAATAAATAATTTCATAAGAGTTAAAGGACGCTATTTATTTATTTTTATTATGTGTCATGTTTTTATTTCATACATCCCAATGTATTTTGGGTATCATGTATTTAATCTATTTTTCAAGACTTATAAATTGATCGGTCTTTAGGGATTTTATTCCTTGTAATCATTCCAATGTAACAAAATAACATACCGGCTTCGGGCTTCTGGGATTGGGGCATTACAGTTTTTATCAAAGAAATTTTAGTAGTAAAATTGAATACTAGATTTATAAAGCAAAGATTAAGGAAAAAACCCTTATTTAGACATTGAAGATAAGGATAGATGAACATCCTAGAATTTTGGTAAGGTGGATATTCTATGGGTATTTTAAGAAATACATCCCTGCCTCGATACTACATTTTGATATGATTCTTGCACAGATGTACCTAGGAGTAAGAACTCTGAAAAGGTGTATCAATGATAATTTGATGTAACTAGGTACAAAAGAAGGGGGATTACTTTGTATAATGCCTTGAACCTATATATTTATATTTGGTGTTTAAATTTATATGTTTTTTGTGTAAAAAGATAACTGAAACAATACACAACACTTTATAAATTATAGGACCATTTCTAGTATAGGTTATGGAAAATAAGACTACATCATACAATTTATCATATTTGAAATAAAACAAACAATATTACCACTACCCATCCACATAAGATCAATCTAAAAGTGAATACTTTAGAATTATAACTTCTAAGACACTTATGAAAATCATTTTAAAACATGGGATGAGAATTAAATTCCCTAGTAAGGGATTATTAAAAATATAGTGTAAAAACTTCAATAAAAACTCTTTAAAAAATAATTTATATCATAAATAAAATTATGATATATAGAAATATTTTAAAAAATACTTATTTTGAAAATTTATTTAAAAAATTTTCCCTTAAAACACTTGGATTTCTTCATTGAAATCATTTAGAATATAATAATTTCATTATAGATTTTTTTTGATATTGGGAAGAACCCATGTATCCCATATGGTCACAATCAATGTCATTGGTGGAACAACATTCTGTGAGGCCATGGGTTCACTCCATATTCCTCATTTTCCTGCCTAATACTGATGTTTCAGTTCAAATGTTAGGAAAATATTTTTGAGGACCCACATTTCTCAATCTCAATCCACTACAACATTTCAAAACAATTATGAATTATTTTCATAAAACAAAATAATTTCATTTATTCAAACTTTGATAGATGAATTTTTCATAATTTTTTAAGGATAAATACATATTTCATAAAATTAAAAACATGGATAAATATTTTAAAAAATTACTTAGAAAAAATTCTTGAACACATTCATAGTTTAAAATTTTATTTTAAACACCTTGTTTCATAAGAAACAGTTTTATATATATACTTATCATATATATAAACATAAAACAAGGTCTGATTAAAATTGAACCAGTACATGCATGAAATTTCACAACTTATAATTAATGGTATTTTTTATAATATAAATTGATTTCATGTTTCTATAAATTATTTGTGCACATGAAATCATATTATTTATTATTTAAAACTATAAATAATAAATTTAAATTATAATCATAAATTCATATCTTTTATTTTTAATTAAACATTAATAATAGAGTTACATATATTGTGTCATTATATTTCATTCAAAAATAATAATCTCATAAATTTAAAAATAATGATATCTTCAACATTACCAAAAAATTGGATAAATTTGAAATTAAGCATATATAACTAAATTTAAATTCCCTTTTTATATATATAGAAAAGAATATCATTAAAAAAATTCACTTATGATAATAAGGGAAAATATGATTTGTAAATAAGAGCTTCCCATAATTATAATTCTAACGACATAAAACAAAAATGACAATTAAACACCCTTATATAAAAATTAAATTTGATTTACATAAATAATTAATCCTTTATAAAATTTAACCTAATAAGTTTGGAAACATTGATTAAATATTTATCTCATAAAACATTTTATATGATATTGAAATATTTTGAAATTAATAAATAAATAATTATTTGAAAATAATGAATAATAATTTTCCAAAACAAGAAATACAAAAATAATTAAATAATATAATTGTTTACCTTACAAGTAACTTATAGAGGATCTCTTTTTCTTCATAGTGGAAAACTCACACACTCTATAATACTAACTTTCAATCTAGACATTCACACTCACAGTAACAAAATGGAAAAAAATAAATTGGTAGTGCTTCTTATTTCATGTAGTTGATACTAACTATTTATAGACATAAGAAAATATATATAAAAAATATTATATGATGGATTTGGTTTATGTCATTTAAGGTGAAGGAATTATTGATAACCAAATCTAAAACAAACATTTATATTAGTATTCACAAACAATAGGTTTACTGAATGGATTTTTTTAATTTTGAAACAAAAGATAGCACTGTCTTAAATTGGATTTTAATGTTTTATTTGGTTTGTACATTTTTATATGAAGTTGATAGATACATAATGAAATCGATGAATCGAAAATACAAAATAGATCAGATATAAATTTCATCTGGTATATACTTCTTCATGATGAATCAAATCATATCCATACACTAAAAAATTTAAAATAGAATATATAATTGATGAAAAATAGACACAAACAACATTAGACCATTATACTATTTTAAATATAGAAGTTTTCAAGAAGAAAATTCAAACTAATGGAATAAAAACGTCATCATAGGAGATAATTTGAAGGTTACGACAAAGACAGAAATAAATATTACCAAAAAGGACTCTTGAAATGTGATTTAGACACCTAAAATAATTAAAAACACACCTAATTTCATATTTGAGTAAGATACAACTAGATCTCATTGTGTGAATCCCAAAGTTCGTCCGATATTGGTTTCTCCTCGCTTAATGATAGTCTTCGACTTGATCAACCCCTCAAAGCTACACTACTCGAGAGAACCCCTCAACTTAAGCACTCGGCCTCCCTCAGCTCATCCTCCTGAATCGCAACCCCATACAAAATTAGACATCTCATATTCAACTATCCCTTTACATACACAATCACATTCAACTCCACTATTCTATTCAGGATTAGTTTTATAAATAACCTTGGTTTTGTTATCTTCTTTCTTCTAATTTATTTATTTATACATTTATCATTATTTCAGTTTCTTAATGTTTTCATTTTATTATAATATTTTTTTTATATTAACTATAATATACATATCATAATTAATGAATTTATAATTTCAAATTATTATAATATACTACATTAGTTTTAAAATTCATATTAATGCTCATATATTTTCATAATTATCTTATATTTCATTATTTTTAAATTTAAATTATTTTTATGAATTAAAAATTATTTATTTTGTTTTAAATAATTATCATTAATATTTATTCATTTAAAATAATATATATTTTACAATTAAAAACTTTGATTTAAAAATTCCTAATTTTTTATTAATAATTAGTTATAAAAATTTAATAATACTTTTTATTAATTAAAAAAAATATTCAATTATAAAATATTATTTTAAACAAAATAAAATCATGTCTATAAAAGAAATAATTATAACTAGAAATACTAATTTAATAAAAAGGTTCATAAAATAATGAGATAATTAAAAGTTATATTATATAATTTTAAATAATTAACTTAATATATCAAAAAAATTATTATTAATCAATTTAATAAAGTATTAAAATAAAAATTAAGGTTAAAATTTCTTGGATGTTACATTATCCTCACCCCCCCCCCCCCCCGCTATAAATTAATTGATTCCTCATAATTCGTTCGTCCTACTTTAGAAAAATAGGAATTTTTCAGCTTTAGAATTTAGATAAACTAGAATTAATAAGTGATATAAATTATCTAAAGAAAATTATATCATGTATATTTCTTCCCCCAAAATTCAACAAATCATCTCCAATTTTATCAAGACCATTTCTTAGATTCCAAATATAATGCCCTAAACCCATGATTTCTAATTTTGTCCATAAAATTCCGTGTATTTTCTTGTGTAAAGGATAAATGAAACAATACAAAGAAAATTATATAATAAAGGAACTTTTCTAGTATAGGTTCTAGAAAATTATACTATATCTTATAATTTATCACAATTTAAATAAAATAAAACAATATATCTATTATGCTTCCACATGTGCTAACTCCAAAAGAGAAGGCGTCAAAATTAAAACTTCTAAGATACCTAGGAAAATAATTTTAAAACCTGTAAAGACCATTCAATTTCCCATTAAGTGATTTGAAAAAAAAATTAAACCCTTTTATAATATATATTTTAAAAATTCATTATATAAAATATATAAACATGATATATTTTAATATTTTCAAAAATACTTATTTTGAAAAGTAATTTCAAAAAATGTTCGCTGAAAAAACTTGAGTTTCTCCTATTAAATCATTTATAAAATAATAAAATCCTTGTAGATTATTTTGATAATGGGAAATTCAGATGAAAACCCATATATTCACAATAAATATCACCATTGAAATATAATTCCATAAGGTCATGGTTTCACTTCCAAATTCAACGTTCTTATTTATAATACCCAAGTGTCAGTTCAAATTTTAAGAAAACATTTCTGAGGATTCCCATTTCTCAATATCAAACCATTAAAACATTTAAAAATATACATAAATTATATTAATAAAATAAAAAAATCATTTTATTAAACTTTGATAAATCACATTACCATAATTTTTTAGGGTAAATCCATATTTTAGAAAATCAATAACATGGATAAATTTTTTAAAAAGGTATATATAAAAAATTCTTAAACACATTAACACTAATATATATTATTTTCATTACCTTATTTAATAAGAAACTATTTTATAAAAATATATATCAAGTACATACACATAAAACAAAGCCTCATTAAAATTAAATAGATACATGCATGTGATGTCAAAAATTATAATAAAATGCACATTTCGTATAAAGTAAATGACTTTCATGTGTGTATAAATTATTTTCACCTAGAAAATGATAGTATTTGCTATTTAAAAATATAAATTAAAAAATTAAAATTATATCATAAATTAATAACTTTTATTTTGAAAAATAGTATTAATAAAGTGACTTATGTAGCATCATTTTTTTTCAAAAATAATATTCTCATAACATTGAAAATAATGATATCTTTAACATTCCAAAAATAATATCATATTTCTTTAAAATTAAGAGTATATAAATTAATATTAAATCTATTTTGAAATTTATAGAATTTAATATCATTAAAAAAATAAATTCTGTTATGATAATAAAGGAAATAATGATTTGAAAATAAAATTTTCCTATGATTATAAATCAAATGACATAAAACAAGAATAAGATTAAAAATACCTTACAAAAAATTAAAATTATTTAAATAAATAATTAATCCTTTATAAAATAGAGCATAATAATTTTTAAAAATTTTATTAAATATAGATCTCATAAAATAATTTAAATGGTTTTGAAATTGTTTGAAATTTACAAACAAATAATTGCTTTCAAACAATGTGGAATAATTTTCCAGAACATGAAATAAATAAATAAAATAATTTTTCCATTACAATTAATTTGTAGAGGAGATATTCCCCTTTAATGTGGAAAACTATCTCACATCATCATACTCACTTTCTCCTCAGACATTCACACACATATCAATAAAATTATAATAAAAATACATAGGAATTACTGCTTATTTCTTGCAGATGATTCTCACTATTTATAGACTTAACAAACTGTATACAAACAATATTATATAAAGGATTAATTTTATATAATTTAATATGAAGTCAAGATTTATAACTAAATATAGAACAAACATATGTATCAATATATTCAAATAGTAGGTTTACTGAATGGATTCGTAGAATTTTGATACAGTCAAAAGCATTATCTTAAATTGGATGTTAATGTTCTTTTCCTTTTGTGTATTTTTAAATTCAGTTCATAGATATATAATGAAATCAATGAATCCAAAATCCAAAATAGATTAGATATATTTTGAAACTAGTACAGAATTCTTCACGATGCATTAAACCAAAGATATGCACTAAAAAAATAAAACATATCAGAATTGTTGGAAAATCGACACAAATAGAATTAAATCGTTGTACTGCTTCGAACATAAACCATTTGTAGAATAAAATTTAAAATGATGATATGAAAATGTCATCTGAGGAGAAAAATTAAAGGGTACGACAATGAGAGAAACTAATATTTCCAAAAATGAATCTTGAAATGAGATCTGTATGCCTAAAACAACTAAAAACATGCATACTTGTATTTATCAGTAAGATACAACTTGATCTCGATATATGAAGCCTATGTTCTTCCGAGATAATTTTATCCTCACTCAGAGATTCCCTTTGACTCAATATCCCCTTTGACGCTATGCCAATCAAGATAATAGCTAGGCTTGATAACTCGAACTCACTAGACTCAGCTTCGTGAATCGCAACCCTCAACTAAAATAGGGTATCTCAGATTCCACTATCCCTATATGCACTCGATCCCCTCTGTCTCCAATTTTGTTTCAGGATTGGTTTCAAAATGAAACCTTGTTTCTTTATCTGATTTCTTATTTATTTATTTATTTATTTATTTATTCATTTATCAGTATTTTGGATTTATCTTCTTTTAATTTTAATATTATAATTTTTTATTAAATATAATATACTTATCATAATTAATAATTTTATCATATCAAAATATTAATATATTGTACAGTCGTTTTTCAATTAAAAATAATGGTCATATCTTTTTTATAATTGCCTTATATTTTATTATTTTTAAATTTAAATTCATTTTTATGAATCACAAATTATTTCATTTATTTTTTAAAAAATTAATTAATATTAATTCATTAAAAATGATATGTTTTTTTACAATTAAAATATTTTGATTAAAATATTCACAATTTTTAATTCATAATTTGTTATAAAAAATTTATAAAGATTTTTAATTCGTTATTACAAAATATTTAGATAATAAAATAGTATGTTAATCTAAATAAAATCATGTTTATTAAAAATATTATAATTCAAAATATTAATTTAATAAAATGAAAATTTTCATAAAATTATAAGATAATTAAAAGTTATATTATATATTTTTAAATATTTAAGTTAATAAATCAAAATTTATTTTAATTATTAATGAATTAAATATAAAATTAATAGAAGAAATAAGATTATAATTTCTGAGATGTTACACAGTGCACCTGGTTGGTAACTCCTATGGGATATCCTTAGTCTAATTAAAATTTTATTTAAAACCCATTATGAATTATTTAAATATATCCCCAAAGATTTTAATGTTTCAATATGGTATGTGACACTTTGAAATATTTAAAGATTATTCTCTTCGAAAATGTTTTTAATGATTATCATTACAATCTCACTTCCTTTTGGGATTCCTAAAATTATATTGAAATAATCACTTTATTGTAATCATTTTTCATTGTAAATTTACTTTAATATCTATATTATCATATAATGAATATTCTTATTGCCTAAACCATATATCATTTTACATACGATAACAAACTTGACAGTTATTTGAAAATTTGGGGAATTATGGATAAATTCATATTTCTCATTCAATATGGTTATTTGATATGGCATATTAGTTATTATGATTATTCAACATGAGTAATTTTTTGGACAGAAAATGAAGGGAGGAGCCCATACATTATATAGATCCTCGATGCATCAACATGTTCTCATTAAACAAATTAGTTCCACAAATCAGAATAGTTTTAAACTGTCTTGTGAATGGTCTTGATGGTAATATGTTTTCATATTCCTTATATATGAAATCCAATAAGAAAGAATTACCCTCATATTATTTTCAGTTATAATTCATCAATGAGATTTTTTGTCAACATATCTATGGATACATTTCATTTTAGGTAAATTATTGAATTTCATGTGTTTCAGTTTCATACCTTGCTATATTTATTTAAATGGCATGTGTTTCCATTTATTACCATTCCATATTTTTTACGTACTTCCATTAATTTTACTGATAACAAGGAATGTGTTTAAAATTATTTACCTTTCCATATTTACTATCCTCATGGATTCATTATTGATTCCACTATATTTTTCTTTTACTGTGCATTTAAGCTCACCCTTATTATATTTCTTTCCCTAAGAATCCAAGAATCATACTATGAGTGATTTGTAGGAATTTACTAAGGATTAGAGTTATCCTTGAAGTTGTTTATTTAGATTGAAGAAAAAAATTGTCCCCATTATTATTGTCACTTGTAATACAAGAATCATTTATGTATATGGTTTTAAAAGACTACTAAACTGATTGTTCCTTTGGATCTTGATTCCGTATAATCATTCCAATGCAATTTATAGAATACAACAGCTCTAGGGATTCTATGGTTTGGTCACTATAAGGACATTTAAATAATAATATTTAGTTGTTCCCTTAAGCTCGATGTGTCGTATCATATACACTGTCAAACATAGTATTTCTTTTGTAAAAAATAGGGATGTTACATCCTAAGAAAAAAACACATCTGATTATTGATTATTATTCTACATGTAATGACCCAAAATTTTGAATAATATTTTTTTCCTAAATTTGTGTGTTATTTCATTTTATACTCCCCAAAACTATATCCTTTAATTAATGAAGTGAGTATAATTAAATGAGACCGTTGGGTTTCGACTGTTATATGATTGTTGGTCAACATGACCTTTGGAAACTAAAATCTTAACATTACAATTATTGTTTATAAATACAAGTGATCTTGGTTAATACAGAAAGAGGATTTGATGTCCTCATCTAATAGACTCGGGTCGTGTAAAGACCATCTGTTAGAGCTTGGGAAGAGGGTGGCTTTACTGGGCTTTACTCTGGACCAAGCCCAAGATGAACTCTAACATGTAATGCTTGAACAGAAACACCCAAGGGAGAAGTTCAAGCTGATAGAAATCACTACTCGGGCAATGTTGTCTGAGCCTCCCCAAGATTCTATCACCATAGCACACCATACACTTAGATCCTATAGAGGTGTTATAAGGGGCTATGTAACGAGGCATTAGATAATTTTTGTAATCCCTTGGTATAAATAAATTTTTTATTTATTCTTATGGTAAAATTTGTGAATTTCAAATATCCATAGAAATGTAGGATGAATTTATAGAAGTTACATATTATTGATGAATTTTGGAAAAAGGATATTTTAAAATATTTATGTAAACTTTAAATAATTAATAATGTGAAAGGATTTTCAGAAAATGGTCTTCTACAATTGTGACCGGTAAGAAATTTAAAGTCTTATAAGATCAACTTAAATTTTTGTGAATAGTAAAGTATGAATAGTAAAATACACTTATGAATAGTAATGAATAGTAAATTGGGCAAAGAAATAGAAACTTCACCCATGAATGTATAAATATAATTTAGATGTCTTAAAAGTGAAAAAATGGTCATAATATAAGTTTTGGTATTTTTATATGTCATAAATAATATATTTACAATTTTATAATTAATTTAATAATTTAAAATGGAAATTTATTTTCATAAAATGTAATCATAAATTTTTACTTCATTGTTTTATGGTTATATGATAATTTTATGGGACCTTGATAACTTTTTCAAGGTGTTACAAAACAAGTTATAGTTTTAGAGTTTTTTTTGAATAAATAATGGTTTTATTTAAAAATTAAATTTAAAATATTTATAAAGTTATTTTCATAAAATGGAGTTCATTTTTTAATTCATATCATCGATATTAGGTTAGGGTAAATTTTTGGGATTTTTATGAAATAGTTGAATTTTCGGTGAATAGTAAAAATACAGTTTTGAGTTTTGGGTGTTTAATGACATCATTGATGATGTAATCATGATGTAATCAATCTGGTAGACTTATAAATAGTAATATATTCTATTATGTGTCCCAACTGACCAATACCATGGGAAAATACAATGGGAAATCCCATGGTTTTCCAAATACCACCGATGAGGTGTCCCTTGGAAATTAATTAAACATTCCCTCTCTTTCCCTATAAATACCAAGTCATTCCCTCATTAATTTCATTCCAAATTCCTCATGAACTAATTTCTAGTATTTTTACCTCCCAAGTAGCCCTCCCAAGGTTCCCTCAATCCCCCAAGGTCCCAACCTTCAAGCTTTCGAAGTCACTCTTCAAGGTAAGGGAATCTTTCACCCTCCTCTTTTAAGTCATGACTTCCATTATGTTATGTATTCTAGTTTATATTTCATTATATTGGTGTATGTTCTTTTATATCATTCCTACTATCCATTTGATGTTCAATTTATGAGATACCCTTTCCACTCTCATCAAATGATTTTCTGAGTTTTGAAGTGGCGTCGTTAGGCTTCCAAATTTTCATAAAAGAAATCACATCTTCTCTTTTCCTTTGAGTTTCATTTTCATGTTGTATTTACATAAAATATCCATACCATGATATTATTTATTTTTATTCTATACCCATGTTGTATTATGAGTTATTTATGAGTGGGTGACTCTTGTCTACTCTCTCTTCAATGTTTTCTAAAACCATGTTATATAGTCGTCATGCTGTAGAATTTTCGTCTAAAAAATCTATCTTTTTCTCAAGAAATTATCTTGTATTATTTATGTGAATACCCAATTCTATTTTCATTTATAGGGGTATTAATTAATACATAAAATTGATCTATTTATTCAGTAATTGACAAACATATAACCCTTACACCCTTTCTATGGGTTATTAATGACATAACGATCAAGTTTTTAAGAACTTTTAAAATGTCAGAATTTTAAAATGAAACCCATTTATTTTATTCTCTATGGTCTACTTATGAAATGTTTTATTATGATATATTTGGATCACATTAAAGTAAATACATATTAACTGTGTGCTCGGATAGCGCTCCAATGCATTGGGTAAAGAATTTAATCTCTAGAGATGACAAGTTTCATGATACCTTGGTGAATAACTTTGGTAATTTTTATGACACCTTGGGGATGAACCTTGGTGATATGTTCATGAATGTCTAAATTAAATGTTTTATCCACGTATTCATTTTATGATTCAAGTTATTTTCAATGTGATATGCCTTTACTTTCATTGCTCATGTCTTTATATTTTTTTATCAACTTCTTATTGATTTCACAGGTAAACTGATTCCCTTGCTTTCCTTACTGGGCCTTCTACTCGCCCTTTCCTTTGATGTATGTCTCCAAGTTATGAGATGAAATAATTTTACTTAGGAAGAACTTACGATGAAGCTTTACAAGTGGATTATAAGAATTTTTTATGTTCCTGATTTTTAAGACACTAGAATTTAAAGATCCTCTATTTGTAAAATGTAATGAAAAGTTATGTAATAAAAGGTGGGATGCCATAGTTAGTATCAAAGAATAGTTTATCTATTTATGGAAATTAGGATATGAAAACATTAGGAAGAAACCTATAAAAAAGTTTAAATATATTAATAATTACTGGTATTTTGGTGAGTATTGAGTAAGTGGTTTATCAAGCAAATACATCCCTATCAGGATACGAGCAGGTAGAGGCGGCTCTGGTACAGATGTACCTAGGAGTGAAAACTCTGACAAGGAGTTTTGGTCTTGACATGGGGTATCCTGGTACACGACAACGGTCCTTGATGGAATCTTGGTTATGACACTCTCAGGTGATATTTTAGGTTAATCATAATCTTTTTATGAATCATTATGAAGGATTTATATTGAAATGTAATTGTTTAAATCATAATGTTGTAAGACATAAAATCCTTTATAGTTAAAAGATTTGTAAGTCAAATAATTTTATCACTAAGTTTTTATTCTTCTAGAAAATGGAAGGCAATAGGAGGAACCGTGAAAATGGTGACCGCAATGGACCATGCACTGATATCCCTCTAATGGAAGCCAGAATGGAAACTTTCATATGAATGATGAACCAACTTAATCAATTTATGAGAAATAACATGAATCGAGCTGAGAGACCAATCTCACCGTGAAGGGAAAAACATTTTGTTGAATCCTTTATGCATCAATGACTACCAACCTTTAGTGGATCTACTAACCAATTGATTTCTGAATAGTGGATAAGCTCTATTGAGAAGATCTTTTTTGTGCTTCGCTATTTTGAACAAGGTAAGGTTACCTTGGTTGTTTATCACTTAGAGGGAGAAGCTGATAAGTGGTGGGAAATGATTAAAAACACAAGGCCAAGAGTGGAAGTTGAACCTATGGATTGGGGAGATTTTATAGGGATATTATTCAATAATTATTTCCCTCAATCGATGAGAACAAGAATAGAGAATGAGTTTTTTGAGCTTAAGAATATGGAGAATGAATTTATGGGAAGCTATAAGATGAACTTAACCATACTTTCATGATATACCTCTAGATTTTTCATGGATCCAAATGGTAGGGTTGATAGATTCTTCGGTGGAATGAGACCTCATCTATGGAAGAATCTATCCAACCGATACAATGATAGCTATGGTGAGATTGTGTGGAGTGCAATGAAAGTTAAACTGGAGTATGGTGAGATGCAGTGGTCTCATAAATACAATTATAAGAAAAGATCAATGGATCCAATCTTAGGGATGAGCTTCAGTCAAGGAAGAGGAGGAAATAAATTAAAACATTCCACATGTAATAAATGTGGGAAGAAGCATTTAGGGAACTACCTGCTAGAGAGCAGGAAGTGCTACAAGTGTGGTACAGATGTCCACATTGCGTGGAATTGTCATAGTGAGGTGAAGCCACAACTTCCCAACACTAAAAACAAAGGAAATATGGTGTAGGCCCTACTTGATGTCCAATGCTATAAGTGTGGATAACATGAGCACTTTGTCAATCATTGTCTAAATCCTGGGGCAGTGGAGGGGAATCACCATCAGCCTCAACAATAGCTAAGGGAACAAGGTTGTACTTTTGCAATCACTATGGCTGAAGTTGAAACACCAAATGATGTGGAGTTAGGTACTCTTGTTGTCCTCTCAAAGCTATAAATTACTTTTTTTGATTCTGGTTCAACGCATTCCTTTATTTCCTCCATGTTTGAAAAGAATTTAGAATCAACCCTTGATTTTATAAAAGTAGAGTTATCAGTAAAGACTCTTGGTGGGATAATCCAAGCATCATCAGTGTTTAGAAACTCCAGTATTTACTTTAGTGAGAAAAATCTTATTGAAAATATTGTAGTCATTCCCATGCTGAAATTAGACATTATACTAGGGATAGAATGGCTCTCAAAGTATAATGCTAAGATCAAATGCAGAAGTAAGGAAATCTCAGTAGTCTTGAATTGAAAACCTAGAGTTATCTTCCAAGGAGAGATATCTCAACCTGATCTTAGTCTAGAATAACCTCCTATATCATTATTTATGGAGTTTATCAGTGAAGAAGAAGAAGTAAATGAGAGTTTGAGGATATAAAATGTCCCCATCGTCCAGTAATATGTTGACCTATTTCCTGAGGAGTTACCCGAACCTCCCCCAGAAAGAGAGGTAGAGTTCTCTATTGAAGTCATACCTGGATCACATCCGTTATCAAAGACCCTATATAGGATGAAAAATGTGGAGATGTAGGAGTTAAAGAAACAACTCCAATATCTTTTAGAGAAGGGTTTTATTTGACTGAGTGTGTCTCTTTGGGGAGAACAAGTTCTCTTTGTGAAGAATAATAATGGATCGATGAGGCTATGCATTGATTATAGAGAACTGAACGGGATCACAGTGAATAACAAATACCCTCTTCTAAGAATTGTTGACTTATTTGACGAACTTCATGGGGATCAATTCTTCTCTAAGAATGATCTTCGATCTAGTTATTATCAATTGAGGGTGAAGTAAGAATATATTCTGAAAACTACCTTTTGATCAAGATATGGGAATTATGAGTTTGTTGTTATTCCCTTCGGACTGACTAATGCACCTACTATTTTTATGGATTTAATGAATAGATTCTTTAAGTACTACCTTGATAACTTTTTGGTAGTTTTTATTGATGATATTCTGATATATTCCAAAAGTTGTGAGGATCATGAGGATTATATAAGGGTTATTTTAAAAACTCTATTGAAGGAATGGATTTTGGGAAAGTTTAGAAAATGTGAATTCTAGTTACAACGCATTTATTTATTGGGAACATTGTTACCAATGAAGGAATCACAGTTGACCCTACAAAGACAAAAAAATTTATGGAGTGACCTTAGCCAACAACAATAACTAAGATTTTTAGTTTCATTGGATTAGCAGGATATTATAGGAGGCTTGTGAAAAACTTGTCATGACTTTCTAATACATTAACCAAGTTAACTCAAAAAGGGGTCAAGTTCATATGGAAAAAGGAGTTTGATGAAAGTTTCCAAGAGTTGAAGAAAGAGATTACTTAATGCACCATTGTTAACTCTTTCCTCAAGTGGAGAAGGATTCATTATTTTTAGTGATGAATCTCTAAAAGGGATTGGGTGCGTCCTCATGAAAAATGACAAAGTCATTGCTTATGCATCTCAATAGTTGAATAATCATGAGCAAAACTATCCTACACATGATCTAGAGATGGCTGTGGTCGTTTTTTCTATAAAAATATGGAGGCACTGTCTTTATGGGGAGAAATGTGATACATACACAGACCATAAAATTTTGTAAGTATATTTTTACACAAAAGGAATTGAACATGAGATAGAGGAGATGGTTGGAACTTCTCAAAGACTATGATTGTTCAATTCATTATCATCCCAAAAGAGAAAACAAAGTCACTGATGCATTAAAGAGGAAAGACCCAATTGTTCATTCCATTATGAGGATTCAAAGAGATACTTTGATCAATGACCTAGTAATGTTGGACATGGGAATTATAAGGGAAGGGATATCATCAACACTAACCCAAATTATTTCTCAACCATAATTACTAGAAAAGGTCAAGAATGATCAGAAATGAAGATCCTTTGTTATAAAAGAAGTTTGAGGCTATGAAAGATGAGAAGTTTCCTGAGTTCAATATTTATCAAGAAGGTGTACTAAAATTTTGTACAAGACTATGTGTTCCATCTATTTTGGAAATAAATATGGAGCTGATGGATGAAGCTCATAACTCTAATTTCTCTATACATCCTGGAAGCAAAAAAATGTATAAGGACCTTCGTGATCTTTATTGGTGGGATAATATGAAAAGGGAGATTGCTGAATATACTTCATGGTGCCTAGTATGTCAGTAAGTGAAGGCAGAGCGACAAATTATTAAAGGGGTATTGAAACCACAACCCATACCAATATGGAAGTGAGATAATATCACTATGGACTTCATCACTGGTCTCCCGAGAACTTCCAAATGAAAAAATGTGATTTGGGTTATTGTGGACCGTCTCACCAAGACTACCCATTTTATCTCTATTTGGGAAGATTTATATCTTGATCAACTTGCCAGGATTTACGTTAAGGAAGTGATAAGGCTTCATGGAGTTCCACTTTCTATCATATCTAATCGTGATCCATGGTTCACATCACAATTCTAGAGAAGTCTTCAACATGCTTTGAGTACCGAATTGAATTTCAGTCTAGCCTATCACCCCCAAACTGATGGCCAATCTAAAAAGAATATTCAAACACTCGAGGACATGCTGAGAACATGCTCAATGGAATTTAAAGGTGGATGGGATCAACATCCTCCTTTAGTTGAGTTTTGTTATAACAACAACTTCCACTCGATCATTCAAATGGCACCCTATGAAGCTCTATATGGCAAGTGATGTAAAACTCCAACTTTTTGGCATGAAGCAGGTGAGAGAAATATTCTTGGTCCTGATCTCTTGCAAGAGATGATAGAAAATGTACACGCCATCTAGCAACACATTAAGGCTGATCAAAGTCGATAAAAGAGTTATGCCAACAACTGTCGAAGGGACTTGGAGTTTGATGTTGGTGACAAATTCTTTATTAAAATTTAACATTGTAAGAGAGTCATGAGGTTTGGGAATAAAGGTAATCTAATCCCTAGGTACATTGGCCCCTATGAAATCCTTGATCGCATAGGAGCAATGGCCTATGAGCTTGCACTTCCTCCAAATCTAGCACAAGTTTATGATGTCTTCCACGTATCCCTCTTGAAGAAGTTCATACATGACCCTTCCCATGTACTAAATCCATAGGTGGTATAACTGGAACATGACCTCTCTTATGAGGAGCATTCGGCGGAGATATTGGATCATAGAGACAAGGTTCTACGCAATAAGACTAACCACCTTGTTAAGGTGTTGTGGAGGAACCACAAATGCAATGAAGCCACGTGGGAACCAGAGGATTCTATGAGAAAGAAGTACCCACACCTTTTCTCTTCTTAGGGTACAAGTTAAAATTTCAGGGACGAAATTTATTAAGGGGGGAAGAATGTAATGACCAGAACTTTTGAATAATATTTTTTTCCTAAATTTCTTTATTATTTCATTTTATACTCCACAAAACTATATCCTTTAATTAATGATATGAGTATAATTAAATGAGATTTTTGAGTTCTGACTGTTACATGAGCATTGTTCAATATGACCATTGTAAATTAAAATCTTTACATTACAATTATTATTTATAAGTATAAGGGATCTTGGTTAATAAAAAAAGAAGAGTCGATGACCTCATCCAGTAGACTCGGGTCATACAAAGCTCATCTGTTAGAGCTTGGGAAGGAGGTGGCTTCACTGGGCTTCGCTTTAGACCAATCCCAAGCCGAACTCCAACATGTGAAGATTGAACGAAATCACGTAATGGAGAAGTTCAAGATAATAGAAATCACCAGTCAGCCAATGTTTTCCAAATCGCCCCAATATTCTATGACCATAGCACACCTAACACTTAGGTCTTATACAAGTGTAATAAGGGGATATTTAACAAAGCCTTCTATATTTTTTGTAATCCCTTAGTATAAATAAAATTTTTATTTCTTCTTATGGTATAATTTGTGAATTTAAAATGTCCGGATAAATGTAGGATTAATTTATAGAAGTTCCATATTATTGATGAATTTTGGAAAAATGGTATTTTAAAATATTTATGTAAACTTTAATTAATTAATAATGTGAAAAGATTTTCTGAAAATGATCTTCTAAAATTGTGACTAGTAATAAATTTAGAGTCTAATAAGATCAACTTAATTATTGGTGAATAGTAATGTATGAATAGTAATATACCCTTATGAATAGTAATGAAAAGTAAATCGACCAAAAAATAGAAACTTCACCCATGAATTTATAAATATAATTTAGACATCTTAAAAGTGAAAAAATGGTCATAATATATGTTTTGGTATTTTTATATGTAATAAATAATTTATTTACAATTTTATAATTAATTTAATAATTTAAAATGGAAATGTATTTTCATAAAATGTAATCCTAAATTTTTACATTATTTTCTTCTGGTTATATGAAAATTTTATGGGACTTTTATTACTTTTTCAAGGTTTTAAAAAACAAGTTATAGTTTTAGAGTTGTTTTTTTAAATAAATAATGATTTAATTTAAAAGTTAAATTAAAAATATTTAAAAAATTATTTTCATAAAATGGAGTTAATTTTTGAATTCAGAGCATGGAAATTAGGTTTGGGTAAATTTTTGGGATTTTTCTGAAATAGTTGAATTTTCAGTGAATAGTGAAGATACAGTTTTGAGTTCCGGGTGTTTAATGACATCATTGATGATGTAATCATGATTTAATCAATCTATTAGACTTGTGAATAGTAATATATGCTATGATGTGTCCCAAGTGGCTCATACCATGGGAAAATACCATGGGCAATCCCATGGTTTTGCAAATACCACCGATGAGGTGTCCCTTGGATATTAATTAAATATTCCCTCTCTTTCCCTATAAATATCAAGTCATTCCCTCATTAATTTCATTCCAAAATCTTCCTCAAAGAAGTTATAGTCTTTTTAACTACCAATTAGTCCTCCAAAGGTTCCCTCATGCCCCCAATTTCCCAACCTTTGAGCTTTCGAAGTTACTCTTCAAGGTAACAGAACCTTTCACCCTCCTCTTTTAAGTCGTGACTTCCTTTGTGTTATGACTTCTAGTTTTGATTTAATTCTGTTAATTTATGTTATTATATATCATTAATAATGTAAATTTCATTTTAAATTGATGATAGAAACTTTCATCTCTCATCAACTGATTTTTTGAATTTTTAAGTGACGTTGTTAGGCTGCCGAAGTTTCATAAATGAAATCACATCTTCTCTTTTCCTTCGAGTTTCATTTTCATGTGGTATTTCATTAAAATATACATGCCATGATCTTATTTATTTTTATTCTATACTGATACTGTATTATGATTTATTTATGAGAGGGTGACTCTTGTCCCCTCTCTTTTCAATGTTTTCTAAAACCATGTTATATAGTCGTTATGCTGCAGAATGTTTGTCTCAAAATCTCTCTCTTTTTCTCACAAAATTCTCTTGTATTATGTATGTGAATACCCAATCCTATTTTCATTTCCATAGGTATTCATAAATAAATAAAATTGATCTATTTGATTCTATAATTGACATACATATAACCCTGACTCCCTTTCCATGGGTTATAAATGACAGAACGATCAAGTTTTTAAGAACTTTTAAAACATCACGATTTTGAAATGAAACCCATTTCTTTTATTCCCTATGGGTTATTTATGAAATTTTTGATTATGATCTATGTGTATCACATAAAAGTAAAGAAATTTTAAGGTTTTTCCCTGATATCTATCCAATGCATTGGGTAATTAATTTAATCTCTAGAGATGACAAGTTTCACGATACCTTGATGAATAACCTTGGTAATTTTTATGAAACCTTGGGGACAAACCTTAGTGATATATTCATGAATGTAAAAATTAAATGTTGTAGACAAATTTTAATGTTATGATTCATGTTCTTTCCATTATGATATACCTCTACTTCCATTTATCATGTCTTTATGTTTTTTTATCAAGTTTTTATTGATTTCACAAGTAAATGGATTCCCTTGCTTTCCTTACTAGGCCTTCTGCTCACCCTTTCCTTTGATGTATGTCTCGAGGTTATGAGATGAAATAATTTTAATTAGGAAGAAATTATGATAAAGCCCTATAAGTGGATTAGAATAATGTTTTGTGCTTTCATGTTTTATGTTCCTAATTTCCAAGACATTAGACTTTAAAGATCCCATGTTTGTAAAATGTAATGAAAAGTTATGTAATAAATGGCGGGATGTCATACTACAACATTTCAAAAATCATAATACGGTTGAATTTTTTATGATATCAAAAAAAAATATATGTCATTTTATTGGTATTGACTAATAAACACATGTTTTTAATGGTCACGAAACCTTTAAAACCCACATATTCGGTCCATTTGAGCACATCACATATCTGATTGATGTTTCATCTACTCATACACATAAACAAGAATAAAAAGATGATTTTCTTATGATTTATTTTCATTAAATGGCCATTTTAAATATTTTTACCATTATATGAACATTTTATTATTTTTAAATAGTAAAATTGTGTTTTCGATCATCATGAGAAAATGACACGTTTGATTAATGTGTTGTCCACTCCACCATTTTAAAATCACTATAAGGGTGTTTTTTAAGATTTCCTAAAAATTAGATATCATTTTATTTCTTATTATCCCCAGTGTAACACCCTAAGTTTTATGTAATATTTTTTTGAATAAATCTAATTTCCTCAACAGCTTGCGGTGCACGTAACTCCAAGTTCTAACAAACTACAATATAGTATTTATATTACTTTTTGATATGGTTATTATGACCTAAAAATTAATCTTGTAAGTATGAATAGAAATAAAAAAATTTATATATTAAGTAAAATATTTTTATATAAATAAAAAATATTCGTAAAAGGTGATTATTTTTTTGTAAACTCTATATATGTTTTAGAAATTCTATTTTCTCAAAAAATGATTTTACTGATATTATAGAACAAATAATAAAAGTAATTATTAAAAAATTAAGAAAGTTTATTTGAATAAATTAACTTCATTTTAAGAATAAATAATTAAAAAATTATCTTATGGTTGATTTTTGTGATTTTTTGAAAACCTTAATTTTTCAATGAATAATGAAAAATACTAGTGTTTATTGAAAACTGTCATTTCTTCTAAGGAATTTGCAGTGTTAATTTTTGATTTAAAATTATTTTAAGATATAAATTAGTTCAATTTATAATAATGAAACCAATATATGACCTTGGAATCAATTTTATACTGAATTTTTATATAAAAACCTTTTAAAATTTTGAAACATTTTCCGATGGAAAATTTCTTCTTCATCACCTTTGTGAGTTTAATTTTAAATTAAAGTATTCCACATATACAAATTGAATTTGGTATAATGGATTTTGTATTTATAATCAGAATAATTTATATTATATTATAATGTGAACATAATTTTTAATCATAATGAATGGTGAAAATCATAGAAATATTTTACTGCGGTTAAGGGAAAAATGAATTTACCCAAGGGTAAAACTAAAAATATATATATCAAAATGACTTGAAACCTAGTTTTAAATCTCTTATATAGACTTATTTTTACATTATCATGTATAAGGGTCTAGAAAATTATCATTTTCAAAAAAAAACATGCAAAAAAATTTGGTGCACGTCTATTTGTTTCAAAAATTACAAGTGTGCCACTCAGCCCACTTTCAAAAGATCACCCATTCTCCCCTCCTCTTCACCAATTAAAAACTATTTTTCTCTACCAATACCTACCTAATATTTTCTTTAATTCTATACCAAAAACCTAGATTCATTATATCAACATGAACTTTATCCTATCAATACTTTTTGTCCATACCTAAGGTATTTTTTCAAAGAAGATGTATTTTGCTTAACCGAGCATCTTTATTTAATTCCTTCTTCCACCTGCATAAAATATTCATCTATTATATTGATATAATAACACAATTATATGAATTATACTGATATTTTATTATGTTAATGTTATAACTTAAATCAATCTCCTCTTCCACTAAATGGTATACAAAATCATCATTCATGTGTACGATGGACTACCATATTGTAGACCGATGTTATTCATTTTCCATCACAACCTTACATATATAGATATAATTATGGATTTATTTTATATATAATAAATTAATGATATTATTATACTTATGGAATTATGATATCACATATTACTTTTTCCTTCCATTCTGTGGGAAATATGATAATATTGTTTGTGTGTACGGAGGACTATCGCCTCATGAAGTGATGTGATTCATTTTTAACAAACTCTTCACATAGAGGTAATTAAGGTAAAATTATTGAATATATTAGTTATATATTACAAAAAAAATATGGAAAAATAATTTATTAATTACCTTCCATTCATTTAATTCCTTGAGAAAATGGAAACAACATTCATGCATACGTACGACCTACCATCTCCATCAATGGTGTATTCATTTTTTATCTCAAAAATTTATGGATTTATAAAAATAAATATATAATAAATATCTATGATATTTATATCATGTTTAAAAGTAAGGATAATATGTAAACATGGTCAAATTAAGAGTTCTAAAATTACCAAATCAAAAAATACCTAAAAAATAAAGCATTTATTTCCCAATATGATATTTTAACATATAATTATTAATAAATGGGTCCTAAATGTTCATACTTAATTTCTATATGACCTGAAATACATAATTATGGTTTTATATTGTGCTTATAATAAATATATATTTATTATATAGGATTATCAAACATGCATGATGTAAGTTGAAACTTATAGTAATGGATTTGTATCTCAAATTTCCTTCTTAATGATAAAAGTTATGTTATGCATCTCTATTCTTCAATGAGGTGTATATACTAAAAATTTTACAAGTTATATATTGAATATACTTATTTTAATTATTTTTTTGTTCTATTTGAAGTTATTCTTCAATGTTTCTTATGATTCAAAAGATACTAGTGCGGTAAATGTTTAATGTTACAATCATATTTTTTATTGGGATTTTTTGTGACTAAGATTTCAATGATGAAATATTATAATATGTTATCAAGTACAACATGAATTTTTATATAATGTATTCTATTTTTTAAAATATATTTTTTCCTTTTATTTTCCCCCCACTATGTACTATAGATACTAAAATAAATTTTTGAAGACAAACTGTCTTTATTTATCTCTTCAGTTAAAAACCCTTTTTCTCCCCTATACATGTTTTATAAAAATGTTTTCAAAAATTATTTAACATTTCCCAAAATATTTATTGAATACTTTTTCCCATATTTGTTTAAAAGGGTTTTAAATGGAATCTTTATGACATTTTCTTAAAATTTCACATTGGGATTTTACTAAAAATGTAAATAGAATATTTGTGAAAACATGTACGGCATGAAAATATGTTTTCCCTGTTATAAATATTATTTTAATTGAATATTTTTTATCATGTTTTCAAAGTTATTTTCAATGAAATATATTTCCATGGTATTTTCTGTATTTTTAATTATTAAAAGTTTATTTTCAAAGAAATGATATTTTCCTCAAGAAATTTTCCATGTGATTTTTCTTTTAAAATCAATTTCCATATAATATTCCATTATTGGATGTTACATAATATTTATTGGGGATATGATCCAATGATAACATATTTATTATTTATCTGGATGGTTCATTTTTAGGAAAATATTTTTATGAAACCCATTTCTTCTCAATGGATTGTTATGTGATGAAATGTTTAATGAAACCCATTTCATTTTATGGTTTCTGATATAATGAATGGTTTATGAAATCAATTTTATTTCATTGGAAATTATATTATGAATGTTTAATTATTTTTTGGAACATAAATTTATGATTTTCATTATGTTAAGATTGGGAACAATATTACCCTCCAATGCACTGGGTGATGATTAATATATCATGAGATAAATTGTGCTTAAATGTTCTGTAAACCTAATTCAGTAAAGGAAATTGTCCACTATGAAAGTCATGGGAGTGAACCTTAACTACTATGATGTTTTGGGGAGTGAACCCATTATACTGTGATATCCCTGGAAATGATCTTCTACTACCATGGAAATTATTTTTTATGCTAATGTGTATTCCAGAAATCTATGTCTTATGTTAATGTTAGGATCACATGGATTGAGTTCTTTGATTTCCATATAATCCATGTATTATGAACTATAAATATGTATTTCATGACACATCCAATTGAGATATTTTATAGAAAAGAATTTCAAAAATATATCTACATTAGTTGTCATAGGAATTCACATCAATTGAGGTCATTTTCTAGGTTTTGACCCCAAGACACATGTTTTTAAACGCCTCCAAATAGTTAAGAACATCTAATTCAGTCATTCTAAGCACAAAACACATCTTATTTATGTTTCATTTACTCGTATACTTGATAACTAATATAAAAATAGTTTTCTAATGAATTAAATTTATTTTTAAGTTATTAATATGGTTTATATCATTACATTTATGCTTTAGTGTTTTTATAACAATAAAAGTAAGTTTATAGTTTTCTTAATGGAATAAAATGTTTTATTTAAATGTCATAAAATAAAATATTTAAAAAATACTATAATGTTGATGTTGTACTATATTTTTGATGGTCGTCAAACTGTAAAAACAACTTTTTTATTCTTCTAAGCACATTGAATTTCTAATTGACACGTGTTCCATGAATACACTTAAAAAATAACAAAAATATGATTGTAATATGATTCAATATAATTCAACTTCCATTTTTTGTGGTTTTAACTATTACACAATGGTTTTAGTTTTTTTGAAATTTGGAAACTCTATTTCATGTCATCTGATGTATGCAATGAGTATCTCTGTAATTTTTCATCTAAAATATTTTAAATATCACTCTATGTTTATTGTAACATGATTTAATGGTAATAATAGGTCATTTTATTGATTTTAAACCAATGAAGATTGTTTTTAAATGTTATTAAATAGTTAAAAATAGTTTATTTGGTATTTTTAAGAACATCACTTTTTAGGATGATTTTTCTCCTCTTCAAACATGTCAAAAATAAATTGAACAATAATTTTAATTGATTTAAAGTCATTAAAAATGGTTTTTCTATGGTTTTTACCATTACATGCATGTTTTAGTGTTTTAAAGCACCAAATTTTCTTTTCTAGTCATCTCAGGAAAACAAAATGTCCCATTAATATGTCATATTCCCCAATATTTTGAAAATCGTTCAATGGTTTTTTTTAATGATTTTATAGTAATCAATGTTCATTTTCTTTCTTTTTTTACCCCCTGAAAAAAAATTAAAGGCCACCAATTCATTAAAAACTACATATTTAGTTTATTCGAGAAAACTAATGATTTGATTGATCTTTCATCTTCTCATACATATAAAATTTATAAAAATATGATTTTACTCTGAATTCATGTCATTAAGAAGTCATTTTATATTGTTTCAGTTAATACATGGGTGTTTTAGTATCATTTAAAAATGAAAAATTGTGTTTTCAATCATCTTGAGAAAAAACACCTCATTGATGTGTTATCCTCAAAAAAGTATTTAAAAAATCTCTCTATAGTTTCTATTGTCTTATTTTACAATGATCAGAGTTTGTTTGTTTAGTTTTGACCCATGAAACACATTTTTGATGTTTGAAAAAACACTAAAAACTACTTATTCATCTTGTCCAAGTACACCTCATTTTTTATTCAAATGTCCTCAAAACATACATGAAATAAATAATTCCAAGATAATTTCACTATTATTCAACATCTTTCAGATGTCCTTTTCAATGATTTTGATCACTACATGAACACCTGAGTGCTTTGAAAACACTAAAAGTGTGTTTTTGATCATATCGATAAAACATGGCATCCTATTTATGTGATTTCTTATCTAAAATTTCAAAAAACACAATATAGTATTTTTATATGATTTAATGTCAATTGGTCATTGATTTATTTTAACCTCCTAAAAAATGTTTTTAGATATCATCAAACTATTAAAAACTACTTATTTGGTCCATTCAAGCACATTGAATGCCTTATTGACAAGTTTCTACTCTTACACATAAAAAAACCTGAATATTATATATCATTCAAAGTCCTACTATGATTTTTAAAATTATAATCATGTCTTAATGTTTTTAAAACACTAAAGGCATATTTATAGTTATCCCGAGTGAAGGACATGTACCACTGATGTTCTGTCATCTCCAATGTTTCAAGAATCACTATATGGTTTGTAACCTATGATTTCATGGATATTGGAGATAATTTTCTATGATTTTATCCCTTGAAACACATTTTTAAAGTCTGACTATCCTTTAAAAACTGCTTATTCGGTTCATCCATGCACACTGTATGTCTGATTGACATGGAATCTACTCATTCGAAATTTAACCAATTCAATTATGATTATAAAAGTATTCCACTTCATCAATAGGTATTTATCTATTTTTTTACCATTATATGCATGTTTGAGTGTTTTTGAAACTCTAGAAGTGAATTTTTGGTTATCTCGTGTTAATAAAAAACCTTATTTCTATATGGGTTGTGGTGGATAATATTACAAAACTACCCACTTTATTTCAATTTGAGAGGACTTATCACTTGATCAAATTTAAAAGGATATATATTATAGAAGTGGTGAGGCTACATGGAACACCATTAATGATTTTAATTGATTGATATCCAAGATTTAACTCCACATTTTGGAAGAGTCTCTAACATTCTATAAATACCGAGTTAAACTTCACCATGACTTATCACCCTCAAACCAATTTCCAATCTGAGAAGACCATCCAGACACTTGAGGACAAGTTGAGATCATACTCAATAGACTTCAAATGAGGATGGGATCAACATCTTCCTCTGTTCAAGTTCTCATACAATAATAGTTTCCACTCTATCATCCAAATGGACCCCTTTGAAGACTTTTATGGGAAGAGGTGTAGAACACCCACATGATGTGATTATTTTGGTGAATGAAAAATATTGGGTCCTGAAATAGTTGAGGATATAGTGGATGAGATTAAATCAAAGATGCATGTTTTTATTGGCCTCTGATTTGTTAAAAACTTTTTTTTTAAAAATATATGAGTACACCTCACCTTCAATTGTTGTTTCCTCTGCATGTAGAAGTAATTAAAATTACAATCAATATTCCCTATTATTTTACATCATTCAAGGATTGTTATATATGGGATTTACCATTACATGATTGTTTTAGTGTTATTTAAAACACCAAAATTATGTTTTCTATCATCCCAAGAAAACAAAATAACTGATTAATTTCTCAAATTTTCCAAAATTAAAAAAATAGAAATATTATTTCTATGAAAATTATTTCACAGAAATTAGAGGTTTTGTGACTTTTTAGACCCCCTAAATCATGTCATTAACAATCATAAAACCTTAAAAATTGTTTATTTAATCCTTCTAATCATTCCACATATCCAATTGGTGTTCTGTCTACTCATACACCTCAAAAATATCAGATAGAAAGTTTTCATTGGATTTCATGTCATCTGAATAATTTTTAATGGTTTTAAATATTAGTTACTCATTTTAGTGTTTTTGAAACATTAATAGTTTTTTAATGATCATTCCATGAAAATGATAAGTCTGATTGATGTAGTGTTTGCTTCAACATTTCACAACATAAATTATAGTTGTTTTCCTATGATTTCATAGAAATCGGTTGTAGTTTTTTATGTTTTGACCCCCAGGTGCTTGTTTTTAAAAGTCATAAAACCATTAAAACATAATCTATAATATTTTTTATCAACTCATACACATAAAAACATAATGTTTCATAAACTCATACACATAAAAACATAATCTATAATACTTTTTAATGATTTGAAATTTTTAGAGGTCATTTTATATTGTTTTGACCATTATATGTATGTTTTATTATTTTAAAAACACAAAACATTTGATTCTGATCATCTCGGGAAAACAATTTTTGATTAAAATGTCATCTTCTTTATCATTTTACAAAAAACTATATGGTAATTTTATATGATTTTAAATAAATTAAGGCTCATTTTCTTGATTCTTATCCTATGGCATTAATTTTTAATGGTCACTAAACCATTAAAAAATTTCTACCTAGTCTATTTAAGCAAATCACACCTCTGATTGACATGAAGTCTTCTCATATGCATGAAAAAATTACAAAGATTATCAAACTTGGATTTCTTGTCATTCATATGTCTCTTACTATTTTTTTAATCATTAAACACATGTTATACTATTTTTAAAACACTAAAAGTATGTTTCTGGAAATCTTGAGCAATAAATATTGCATATTGATATTTCAGATGCCCTAAAATTTAAAAAATCACACTTATGTTATTATTGGAGGACTCTATGAAAATAATAGGTTTCTTTCTTGGTTTTGACCCCATACTGCATGCTTTTAATGGTCATAAAACCATTACAAAAATCATTTAATGTCTATTTGAGTACACTACTAGCCCAATTTATTTTCTTCTACTTGTAAACATAAAAAATAATATAAATAAATTTATTCTATCATTTCGTGTTATTCAATGTTATTATAAAATTCTTTTGACTATTTCCAATATGTTTCTTTTTTTTTGAAACCCTAAAAGGTTGTTTCTAATAATCCAAAGAATACTACACATCCAATTGATTTGAATTCTGCACTAAAATTTCAAAAATAAATGTGCTTATATTTTTTATTATTTAATGGAAATTTGTGGGTTTTTTCTTGATTTCGAACTCAAGAAAAAAAATATTAATGGTCAAAAAACCATTAAAAACTACTTATTTGGCCTGTCTGACTAGAACACAAGTTGTATTCATGGGATTTTACTCATACATTTTTTTTAAAAATACGAATATTATTTTTATAAGATTTATTGTAATTTAGAGATTGTTTCCTACTGTTTTTACCATTCCATTCATGTTTTAGTGTTTTTTAAAAACTAAAAGTTACTTTATAGTCATACTAAAAAGACATATATGATTGATGTGTTTTATGCTTCTAAATTTCACAAATGGCTCAATGGTATTTTTTTATTATTTCATAGGAATTATAGGTCATTTGTTTAGATTTTACTCCCCAATGCACATTTTTAAAGGCTACTAAAGCATTGAAAATTTATTATTCATTCATTCTCATAACGCCACATATACGATTAACATTATATCTTTTCCAACATATAAGAAAATAAAAAGTTGATTCCCTTATTATTTCACATAATTTTTAGGTCATTTATTTTGATTTTAACCATTACACACTTATCCATTAAATTCACTTTTTAGTTTTCTAAAACACTAAAAGTGTGTTTATAGTTATCTTGATAAAATGAAATTTCCAATAAAAATTCATTCTAATCTATTTTTTTAAAAATCACTATATTTTTTCATCTGATTTCTTGGACATGGAAGGTTATTTTATTAGTTTTAAACCATTAACACACATTTTTAAAAGCCATAAAACCATTAAAATAGTTTATTTATTCTATTAGGGTACACTTCATTTCTAATTAATGTTTTATCTTCACAAACATGTCAAAATGATATAGAAAATATTTTCAAATCATTCAAAGGTTTTTTTCTATGGTTTTAACCATTAAATACATGTTTTAGAGTTTTTTAAACATTAAAATTGAATTTTTGTCATCCATAGAAAATGGAACATATAATTTATGTTCATTATACATTATAACATTATAAATCACACTACAATTATTTCTATATGATTTCATAGTAATTGGAGGTCATTCAAATGGTTTTGACCCCATAGAACATGTTTTTATAGAATTAATAACTATTAAGATTTTTTTTTATCTAAGAAGACCACACATGAGATAAACACATCACCTCCTCTTACTGACAAAAAACAAAAATATGATGGTTTTATGGTTTTTTTATTCATTTGTAATTTTTTATGGTTTTGATGGTTACAGGCACATTTTAGTGTTTTTGAAAACAACAAAATTGTGTTTTCATTCATCATGATTAAACAACATATTTTATTAATGTTTCATATGATACAACCTTTCACATATGACTCTATATATTTTTTATATGATTTCATGGAAATCAGAGGTCATTTTCTTAGTTTTGAAATTGTTTCAACGGTTTCTAAACCATTTAAAACTACTTATTTGGTTCATCTAAGCACACAAAAAGTATGATTGATGTATAGTTTGTTGTCATACATCAAAAAAATTAAAAGCATTATTTTCTTATGATTTCACATCATTTGGAGGTCATTTTATATTGTGTTAACTATTTCACATCAATTTTAATGTTTTAAATCACTAAATGTGTATTTCCGGTCATCTTAAGAAAACAAATTGTTTGATTGATGTGATGTGTACTCCAAAATTTCAGGAATCACTCTATAGTTATTTTCATATGATTTCACATCAATAAAAAAAATCTGTGGTTTGGAAACCCACATGTAGGTTTTTATGGATTTTCAAACCAATAAAAACTTATTTATGGTTCATTTGAGTATACCGAATGTCCAATTGATGTGAAATTTACATATACATCTCAAAAATGATACAAAGATGGTCATACTTTGATATATCATCATTTGAAGGTCATTTCTTATGGTTTTCAAAATTTTATGGGTGATTTAATATATTTAAAGTATTAAAAGTGAATTTGTTAGGGCCAATAGGGGCCTATATACCCTGAGAGGGGGGTGAATCAGGGTATGGATATTCTTTCGCAAAGTTATTCCTGCCCTACTGGATCTTGACCTCTTTATTACAAGGGTCACTTTGTTTGCACTCGTGTGATTATTATGACCACTTATTTTCTTCTTTATCTGATGATGATGCGTTAAATGCAACGCAGGGAAGTATTCAGGCAGACACAGAGATTTTTACTTGGTTCACCCTCACTGGGCTACGTCCAAGGAGCATACGCCGACAAGTTGCCGATCATACCTAATTCCACTATTTTTCACTAGATGTGGATACAATGGTTCGGGCTAGATCACTTCTATTCCCAGGCTCACTACCTTTACAAAGTTTAGGGTTAGCTCACTGCTTTCCCAAGGGTCACTCCCTATTTCTCTCTCTCTGGCTCACTACCGGTGGGGCAGATCACCTTTTTCCTCTTCCTTTTATCACTACTCCGGAAAGGAATCCACTCACAGTTTATAGACCTGTAGGTCTCTTCATTTGCATGAAGGAAGGCATCTTCCTCTGTAAGTAGATGCTCTGTTGAAGCCCAATTTTCACCTGTAGATGCATATCTCTTTGCACTGAAGGAATCGGGCAGACTTCCAGCTTCCACACAGCCCGAAAATCACTGTTGAAACTAAACCTTACTTGGCACGCAAGTCAATCTCGGCGCACAAGTATCGGCGCGCAAGTCACAACTGGCGCCCAAGTCCTCCTCAGACACTTGTGCGACTCAAGATTCCTCAACTCTAAACCTGCGTGACTCACTTCCTTTTACACCCAATCCAATTTTGGCGCGCAACTCCACACTGGCGCGCAGCTTCAAACACTGGCGCACAACTATCACCCTGGCGCGCAAGTCCCACCTATGCGACTGCACACACCACTTTTGCGACCACTACACCTACATGATGGGAGCTCTGATTTCTCAAAGTGTTGAACTCCGGTGAAGAATGAAGAGGGGTGGTTCAGTATTTATAGGCAAATTGACCACCCTGCGCGATGGCGCACAAGTCACCTGTGCGACCTAGTCTCGGCGCGCAAGTCTTCTGTCCTCTTCGACACTTCCGTGACCAACTCCCAAACTTGCGCGAACCTGTTTCTTTAGCCATATTTTGATCTTCTGATCTCGAAAAACATATGGCGCACAAGTTTCCTATACTCCAAGTCCTCGGTGCGCAAGTCCCTTTTCCAAAAACACTTTTCTTCATTTGTCGATTTTCAGGCCCAAAAATTTGGCAAACACTGGAAAACGGTGCCACCTTGTATCTATTCTTTTTGTACCGCCTCCAGATCATCCATTCCTTTTGTCGACGTTCTTGAATCAATCATGGATTGTTGACCTCAGCTCTTGAACTCGACATTCCATTATGATATCCTCTTTGTCAACAAATTTGTATGTCATTGTTTTGCTTTGTCAACAATCACCACTCAGATGTCCACTTTGTCAACAAAAACAATCACCTCAAAAATTCTTCAATGATGCCTTGAGGGATTTTTTCCCAACAGAATTTATGGTCATCTTGAGAAAATGAAAAATCCAATTAACATGTTATCTATTTTAGATTCATAATAACTCTAAGTTTTTTTCTTTTCAATTCACACCAATCAGAAGACATTTGATTGGTTTTGATCATCTAATGTGTGTTTTTAAAGCCATTAAACCATAAAAACAACTTATTAGAACCATACATGTACACAACATGTCTAAATAAAATTTCATATACTCATACATGTCTAAAATTTTACAAATATTTTTTTTCTTATGATTTCACATCATTCAAAATATGTTATCTATAGTATTGACCATTACACATAAGTTTTAGTGTTTTTAAAACACTGAAATGGAGTTTAAGGTCATCCAAATAAAATGATAATCTAATTGATGTGTTATCTTCTCTAGCATTTAAAAATAAATCATATGGTATTTTTATTTTGACTTCCTGATAATTAGAGGATGTTTTCTTGATTTATTCCCTTTAATACATGCTTTTAATGGCTGGAAACTCGTTAGAAACTATTTATTTGGTCCATCTGATCACACCTCATGTTTTGTTGACATGTTTCCTACTCATACACATTTAAAATAAAAAATGAATTATTTTCCTATAATTTCACATCCTTAAATAGATATTTTCTATAGTTTTTACCATTAAATACTTATTTCAATGTTTTGAAAAAAATTAACAATACATTTTCAGTGATCCCTAGAAATATACACATCCCATTGGAAGGTTTTATTTTCCAAAAATTCCAAAATAACATTAGAAATAATTTTATACAATTTCCTAGAAATTGGTGTCCATTTTATTTGATTTGACCCCCTGAATCATACTTTAGAAGTTAGCTAAGCCATTAAAAACTACTTATTTAGTCCATCTGGGCACACCATACTCTCAATTGAAATTATTATTAATCTTAAATGATATAAATTATAAAAATATGATTATCCTAAGATATCATGTTGTTCAGAGGTCATTTACAATGTTATTTATAGTTAAATATGGGTTTAGGGTTTTAAAATACTTAAAATATGTTTATGATCATCCCAAGAAAATGACATATCCCATTATTTTGTCATCTTCCCTAAAATTACTAAAATAACGAGGCTAATGGTTTTATATGATTTTATAGGAATTAGATGAAATTTTCTTTGTTTTTACCCCCTAACTCAAGTTTTTAATGGCCATAAAACATTTAAAAACTACTTATATGATCTATTTGGGAACACCTGACATTTTTTTCCCTGAAGTTTACACTTACATAATAAAAATATGATTTTTCTATGATTTCATGTCACCAGATGATATTTTTGTAGGGTTTTTACTATTTCACACAAATTTTAATGTTTTTAATAAAATCCAATTCAATTTTTATTAATTCAAATAAAATCACATTTCCAATATAAGTATCATGTTCCCCAACATTTCAAAAAACACTATGTGGGTGTTCTAATATGATCTCACACAAATTAGAGTTCATTTTTTGGGGCTTTGACCCTCTAAGTCGTGTTTTTCAGGGCCACCTAGCCATTAAAAAATGATTATTGGGTCTGTCCAAGAACACCACACATTCGATTGATCTGCTTCTGACTTGTAAATGATAAAAAATTTATAAAGTCCACTTCCAAATGATGTCATGTCATTTGTAGGTTTACTTATCTAGATTTAAAATTTACACACATATTTTACTACATTCAAAACATTAAAAGTGTGTTTCCAGTCATCCTTAGAAAAAAATTTCGAATTGATGTATCCTCTACTCCAACATTTCTCAAGTCACCTTTTAGATCTTTTTAAATGAATTGATGATAATAAAAGGGAATTTTCTTGGTTTTGAACCCTAAATGGGTGTTTTTAAAATAAATTGAAACATTTATAAACTTCTTATTCAGTCCTAATGAGAACACCACCTATTATATTGATAATTTTCTCATTGTTTATATAAAAATTATAAAAATGATTATTTTCAAATAATTTTACATCATTAATATGTCATTTTTTATGGTCTTGACCATTACATGCATGTTTTAATGTTTTTGAAACACAAAAACTGTGTTTTCAGTCGTCATAATAAAATAACACATCTGATTATTGTTTCATATGCTCCAATATTTTACAATTCACTATATGTTTGTTTTTATATGATTTAATGGAAGTCGATGGTCATTTTTTTTATTTTGAACCACTAATGCATGTTTTTTAAGTGGGTCAACCCATTAAAAATTATTACTTGGTATATCTGAGCACATCACAAATCCAATTAATGTAATTTCCACTCATACATGTTCTAGAAATTAAAAATATGATTTTTCAAAAATTTCATGTCATTCCGAGTTTGTTTTCATTGGATTTGACTGTTGCATGCTTGTTTTTGTGTTTTTAAAACACTACAAATTCATTTCAGTTCATCCTATGAAAAAAACATGTGTGATTGATATTTCTCCTAATATAAAATTTAAAAAATATTTATATGGTTTATTTTTGAATTATTTCATGGTAATCAGAGGTTTTTTATTTTTTAGACCCCTGAAAAATATATTTAATGGTCATCAAACCATTAAAAACTACATATTAAATCCTTTTGATAATACCACACATCTGATTGATGTGTTGTCAACTTATACATATCAAAAATAATACCAATATTATTTTCCTATGATTTCACATCACTTAGAGTTAATTTTATATTATTTTGGATGATACACATAAATTTTAGTGTTTTTGGTCTTCATTAGCTCATAACATGTTCAATTATTGTGTCATTTTCTCCAAAATTTCAAAAATCACTCAATGGTAGTTTGTGTATGATTTTATTGAAATTAGAGGTCATTTTCTTAGTATTGACCCCATGTCACATGTTTTTAAAGGCCCTTAAATAGTTAAAAACTTATTATATTGTCTATTTGACCACATCACATGTCTAATTGACATGCCATCTACTCATACATATCACAAATAAAAAAAAGAATATTTTCATATGATTTAAAATCATTTAGAGTTCTGTTGGTATGGTTCTTTCCATGGGATACTTGTTTTGGTGATTTTAGACAATTAAATATGTGTTTGTGGTCATTCTGAGATGATTCCACGTTCGATTGATTCACTAGAAACTCCAACATTTAAAAATTTAATATATTATTATTTATTATTTATTTCACATTAATCAAAGGATTTTTTTTGTTTTGACTCCCTAATCCATGTTTTTAGAGGCTGTTAAACTAATAAAAATTTATTATTTTCCCCGTTTAAGATCATGTACATCCAATAGATGCTATTTCTAATCATCAGTTTGATGCATATTTTTCTTTATTATTTTACAAATCACTCTATAACTGTTTTTAATACGATTTCATGGAAATCAGATATCCTTTTTTATGATTTATCCCCTTGAGGAATATTTTTAAAGGCCACATAATTATAAAAAAAATCTTATTTGGTTCGTCCAAGCACATCAAACATTCAATTTGTGTGATGTTTTTGTAAATAATTCAAAAATTAAAAAACTGACATTCATATGATTTACTAGCATTCAATGGTTGTTTGTTATTATTTTGATGGGTACATGCATGATTTTTTGAAACACTAAATGTATAGTTATATAAATCCTATGAAAAAATAAGTTCTAAATAATATGTGTGATCATCCAATATTTCAAAAGTAACTCTGTGGTTTTTTAAATGATTTCATTATAATTAGATTCCATTTTCTTGGTTTTGAATCCCTAACCAACATTTTTGAAAGTCGTCAAACATATAAAATCTACTTACTTTATTTGTTCAAGAATATAACACAACTGATTGGCATGTTTTTTAATTCTACACTTCAAAAATAACATGTAAAATGGTTTTCTAGGGAACTCATTTCATTTAGAAAATTTTCTATATGGTTTTGACCCTTGAAATAATGTTTTAGATTAATTGAAACACTAAACCTGTGTTTTCAGTCATCCCATGAAAACAAAACAACTGACTGACATGTTTTTGGATCCAATATTTCAAAAATCACTATTCAATTTTTACATTAGATTTTATTTTATATGGAGATCAAGTTTTTTATTTTAACCCTCCCCCTCTCCCTAATGAACATTTTTAAGGGCAGATAAACCATCAAAAACTATTTATTCATTCCATTCGAGTGCACTTCATGTACAATTGATTATTCATATTCTCATACATATTAAAAAAATAAAAAATATGATTTTACAATAATTTATTTTAATTATGAGGTCGTTTTCTATTATTTTTATAGTTGCAAATATTTTATAGTATTTATAAAACACTAAAAGTGCATTTTTGGTCATCATAAGAAAACAACATATTTTATTAATGTAATTTATGTTCCAAAATTTCACATATGACACTATAGTGGTTTTATTATGATATAATTGCAATCATGGGTTATTTCAAAGGTTTGGACCCCAAAACACACATTTTTAAAGGTATTCAAACCATAAAAAATTTATTGTTCAGACTGTCTAAGCACACTGAATGCCTGATTGCAATTACATATACATTTACATGTCAAAAAAATTAAAATGATTATTTTTCATTCATTTTACATTTTTATGGATTTTTATTTGGTTTTGATCACTACAATAAAGTTTTAGTGTTTTTAAACACAAAATGTACATTTTTGGCCATCCTTGCAAAATTAAATTTTATATTTATGTTCTACGAACATCAATATTTCATAAATTACTGTGTGGTTTATTTCATATGATTTCATGGATATCATATGTTATTTTCATTATTTTGAACACCTATAAAAAAAATTTAATGGTCATAAAAATATTCAATACTCTTTATTTAGTGCATCTGAGAACATTTCATGACCGGTTGATATGATGTTTTTTCTTACACATCAATGATAGTACAAAACAATTTACTATTATTTCATAAAATTTAGACATTTTTTATATGGTATTGACCAATACATGTGGGATTTAATGTTTAAAAAATAATAAAAGTTTTTTTTGGTCATCTTAATATAATGACATGTGTGATTGACTTTTCATTTACTTAGACATTTCACAAATAACACTAAATTGATTTCGTATGATTTCACAGTAATCAGGTGTAGTTTTCTTGGTTATAACCCCTTGAAAAATGTTTTTAAAGGTCGTGAAACCATATATTACTTATTATTCATTCTATTCAAGAACACTACATGCCCCATTCACGTTTACTTTTCTCATACAATTCATAAATAATAATAATAAAAAATTGTATCATGATTTCACATCATTTAGATGTCATTTTTAATGGTTTTGAAAAATACAAGTAGGTTTTAATTTACATTAAAATAATAGATTTTTTAGATCCAGTTGGACCAAATGACTTGTATTTTTAACGTTTCATATTCTACAATATTCTCAATTCACTCTATGTTTTTTATATTATTTCACAGTAATAAGATTTCATTTTTATACCCCCTGAGTCAAATTTTAAATTTTTTTCAAATCATTAAAAACATCTTATTTGGTATGTCCTAGATCACCATATTTTTTATTGATTTTTGGAATCCCCATACACATTAAAAATATTATTTTATTATTTTTCTATGATTTAAAAACATTTAGAGGTCTATTTATATAGTTTTCAAAACTATATGAAAGATTATGAGTTATTAAAATAATGACTGTGTGCTTCTGGTCATCTCATGAAAACAACACATCCAATTGATTTGTTATCATCAAAAACATTTCCAAAATCATAATTTTTTCTTATGATTTCATGTTAATCAGGGGTCCTTTCCTTAGTTTTAACCCTTATACATGTTTTTAAAGGCTATCAAACCATTAAAACTACTAATTCACTCTATTAGAGAAGACCACATGTATCATTGATGTATCATCTAAGCATATATATAACCAAAAAATCACCCATAAAATATTCTTATAATTCCATGTCATTTAGAGATCATATTGAATGATTTTTAAAACTACACATCTTTTTTAGAATTTTAAAATACTAAAAGATTATTTTCAGTAATCTTATTAAAACATCCCCTTCGATTAATATTTCATCTATTCTAAAAGTTTAAAAATCAATATAAGGTTTTTGTAGAATGATTTCATGGAAAAATTAGGATGTTTTCTAGTTTTGAACTTGTGAATAATGTTTTTAAACATCATTTATATTTTAAAAACATCTTATTCAGTCTATCCAATCACACTTCACATCTGATTTATGTGTCATTATCATTTACAACAAAATAATAAAAATAAATTTTTACCCTGATTTCACATCATCTGAAGTTCATTTCTATTATTTAGACCATTATATTCAATTTCTTTTGTTTTTAAAAAACTAAAATTATTTTTTTGGTCATATCGAGTAATCAACACATTCAAATAAATTATTTTCAACTCCAAATTTTTAAAAATCACTATATGATAGTTTTTCGTTGGTTTCAAGGAAATAATATGTCATTTCCTTGATTTATCCCTTAATGCATGTCTTTAAAAAGAAATTGAACTGTTAAAAATAGAATATTTGGCCTATCTGATCACACCATGTATCTGATTCATAGACCATATTATCGTCAACATAAATAAAATTACAATCATAGTTTTCTTACAATTTTATGTCATTCAGATGTTGTTTGGTATAGTTTTTACTATTTAAAACATATTTAGTGTTTCTAAAACACTAAATGTTTTTTCTAGTCATCCCAAGTACACGACCTATTTGATTGATGTGTCAAATTATCTATTCTTTCATAAATAATAGTATCGTTCTCTTCCATATGATTTCATGGAAATTAGTTATCTTTAACTTGGATTTGACCCCCTTACACACTTTTTCCATGGTTTTCAAACTGTTAAAAACTATTTATTTTGTCTTTTTGAGCATATTAAACATATGGTTGAATTTGTGTTTACTCGTACACATTACCAAAATTTCAAATAATTTTTTCTTAGGATTTCAAATCATTTTTAATTCATTTTCTATTATTTTAACTATTACACACACGTTTTAATGTTTTCAAAACACTAAATGTTTGACTAATATCATCCTGAGTAAATGACATGTTTGATTAATGTGTTGTATGCTCTAACCATTCAAAAAAACTATGTGGTTGTTTTTTGTATTATTTCTCCCCAATAGTATATTGTTTTCTTAGTTTTGATCTCATGATGCATTTTTTAATGGCCATCAAAATGTTAAAAACTTTTTATTTGGCCCATCTATGTAAACTACATATTTAATTGACATGCCCTCTATTATTACTCCTTGATAATATTATATAGAAAATTTTATAAGATTTCATATCACTTGGAGGTCATTTTCTATAGTTATGAAAATTACACATTTGTTTTAGTGTTTTTGAAACCCTAAATTTTTTTCTAGTCATTCTGAGAAGACACCACATCGAATTGATATGCCGAATCCCCCAAAATTTAATAAATAACTCTATGGTTGTTTCTTGAATGATTTATTAGAAATCAATTATTGTTTTCTTTGTTTTACTACCCTGATGTGGGTTTTTAAAGGCCTTCAATTGTTAAAAACTATTTTATCAGTCTGTCTGAGAACATCATATGTACGATTAACATAGTGATTTCTATAAATTTTCACAAAAATTAAAAAGGAAATTTTCTATGATTTTAGATCATTCATATGTCATTTTTTATGGTTTTGACTATTATTGTCATGTTTTTAAAATTTTAAAACACTAAAAATTTGTTCCTAGTCATCCTAAAAAACCAAACATCATATTGGTGTGTAATATCATATAAAATTTTTCAAACCACTATACAGTTATTATTGAATGAATTATAGAAAATCAAATGCCATTTTTTATTTTTAACCACCTAACATGTGTTTTTAGAGGTCATCAAACCATAAAAACTGCTTATTTTATCTGCTTAATCACACTTCATGTCCAATTAATGTGTCATATTCTTATATATATAATAAATAATGAAAACATGATTTCTCTAATGTCATTTAGAGGTAATTATCTATGGATTTGACCATTTTACACATATTTTTATTTTTTATAACACTAAAAGTTTGTTTCCATTCATCCTGATAAAAAAGATATGATTTAACTGAAGTCTCCTCCAACATTCTAGAAGTAAATATATAGTTATTGTTATATGATTTAATTAAAATTGGTTGTTTTTATCGATGTTTTGACCCCCTGGAACATGTTTTTATTGGGATTTAAACATTTAAAATGTTCATATTCTATCTGTCTAGTCACACTAAATGTTTTGTTAATGTATTGTCTTCTCATACTCCTTACATAAATGAAATATATGATTCTACTATGTTCCAATGATAATATAATGATATTTTTTTATTTTTTTTACCATTCAACTCTTATTTTAGTATTATTAAAATACTAAAAGTGTTTTTCTGATCTGCTAGAGAAAATGAATCATTTCATTGATGTTCTGTATGTTCCATAATTTTACAAAAAAAACTACAGTTTCTTTCCTATTATTTTAAGAAAATTAGGGGAAATTTTCTTGGTTCTAACCACATGAAAATGTTTTTAAAGGTATTCAGAACATTAAAAATTTCTTGTTCAGTCTTTCTAAGAACACTGCATGTCCCATTGAAATTATGTTCCCTCACACAGATGAAAAAAAAAATTACAAAGATGATTTTTTCCCATTATTTAGAGGTAGTTATCATTGAATTTAATCATTACACCCACATTTTAGTGCTTTAAGCCACCAAATGTAAATTTTCAGTCATCTCATGAAAAAATAATATTCATTTGACATGTCATTTCCTGCAACATTTTAAAAATAACTCTATGTTTTCATATGATTTCATAGCCATTGAAAAATGTTTTTATGGTTTTGAACTATGGATGCTTGGTTTTAGTGACTGTCAAACCATTAAAAACTATTTATTTAGTTTTCCTAAGGAAATGAAATTCCCCCTAACAAGTTTTCATAACTTATGTATTTTAAATAATACAAAACTTATTTTATTATGATAACACAATTTTATAGGTCATTTTATAGTTTTTTCCATTTCAAACGTGTTTTAGTGTTTTTAAAAACATCAAAAGAGTGTTTTCAATCATCCCAGGAAAACTACATGTAGGATTGAAATGTTATCTACTCTAAAATTCCAAAAAACTTTTTTCTCACATGATATAATGGTAATATAATGTTTTTTTGTTGGTTTTTACACCTGATGAATGTTTATAATGGTCCTCAAACCATAAAAACAACTTATGTGATCCATCTGGGCAGAACATCCATCTGATTAATATTCCATCTACTTTTACAATTCAAAAAATCAAATAATAATATACTATGATTTCACATAATTTGGTGGTTGTTTTATATTTTTTAACCATCCCACAAAAAATTAGTGCTTTTTTAATACTAGAAGATATTTTTTTGGTAATCCAAGGAAAACAGCACATCAGATTGATATGACTTATTCTCCAACAATAAAAAAATAACCCTAATTATTTTTACAAGGATTTCATGATAATCTGAGGTAATTTTATTAGTTTTGACACCACAATTCATGTTTTTAAAGGTCACTAAATAATTAAAAACTACATATTTGGTATATCTAAGAACCCAAAACATGAAATATTTATTATCTCTAAATATATAATAAAAATAAAAATAAATATTTTTGTTTGATTTCACCTCATTCATAGGTCATTGTATTTGGTTTTGATCATTAAATTCATGTTTTAGTGTTCTCAAAACACTAAAAGAGTGTTTATTGTCATCCCAAGAAATTGCATAATACATTTATTTTTCATATTCTCCAATATTTAAAAAACAACTATATAGTCTTTTTATGATTTTATAGAAATATGAGGTGATTTGTTTGTATTTACCCCATGACACACATTTTTAAAGGCCTCAAAAAATTTTAAACTATATATTCTATATTTTTTAGCACAATACATGTCTAATTGATGTTTTTTCTTCACTTACACATCAAAAATATTTAAAATATTTTTTTATATGATTTAAAATCATTTAGAGATCATTTTTTATGTTCTTGACCTTTAAACACATGTTTAATTGTTTTTGAAACCCTAAAAGTTTATTTTTAGTCATCCCGAGCAAAAAAAACACATCCCATTGATGTTATGTCTTCGCTAAAAATAAAAAAAAATACAATATTTTTTTGATATGGTTTCACAGTAATCATAGATCATTTTTATAGAGATCCAATCATTTTAAACATACTATTACCAAAAATTTAACATAAATAACCCTTAAATACAAACAAAGGATCAAAAATAGCAGTGTCTTTGGAAGAATATATACACAATTAGACAACATGAAATAAGAATAAGATATATTTTTATTAATCTAAATAATGATATCCAAACTCCCTTTGAACTCTTATAACCGTATAGGATAACCTAGGGAGTACATTATAAAATGGGGGTGAGCTAAAAATCCCAATTATGGAATAACCATGGAATGAATTATATCGTATGAGATATTAGGCACAACATGATAACACAAAAGGAATGGATCATAAAAAATAAAATAGAGGCATAGCATATAGAAATGAAATTATATTATCAGGTAAATATAATAATGTGGAGGAAATATATAACATGACATAAACATGAGTCAAGGTTAACTGGAAATAAAATATCACATGGTGGATAGGGAACCATAATAGATTATATTTTCTCCATAATCCCATAAACAACACCTCATGAGAATAAAAAATTGAAAAAATAATTCTATCTCTATATGGGTGCACCCATAATACTATGTACACACATATGTGTGTCATATAATGAGATCATATATAAGGAATAAAAATAAGGATTTATAATGGAAAGAAATGAGTTTCATAATCATGTCATGAAGCATAACCAAAGGGTGTATCATAATGCTTTCCTTGAAATAATTGATTCAATCATTATTATACATTCATAAATGATGAATAAATAAATATCATGATGAATAATGACCAACTAAATTGAATAAGTGAAAAAAATTTATTGGTAGCTTTAAAAGTCTTCCACATATAAGGGTTTTAGGGAAATGAATATAGATACATTAATGAGGGTTAGAGAATAATAATTTATATAAAACCATAAGTGAACTAATTGTTTTCATATAATAATTATTTTTTTAATCTATTTAACATTTTAAATAATTTCATTGATTAATCCTTTAAATTATTCCATGAAATGTGGAAAGTTCCCTTTAATTGGATTTTTTAATATAATTTATAAGGGAACCATTAAAACATGTATATCCCCATTAAAAATGATCAATAAAATTTTTACATATTTTTGGGAATATATATAATATATATAATAATTATATTATAGGAATAAAGATGTAAATTTAGGTAATGATAGAGAAAGTGTAACTCAATGAAAATAAGGTGGTTATGAGAGATCTTGTACCTTGTGTCTGAATGCATTCTTCACATGAAATTAGTGTCATAGATAATAAAATTAGATTCTATAATTACATAATGAAGAACCACTTCCATATATATTTTATTTATTCTAACTCTATTAGGTTTATTTATTTCCATTCTGATGAGTTATAATATTTAGTTTTTTTGTGTCGTGAGGGTTTGTTTTATGGTTTCAAAGTCAGATCACTTGGGGTTATTTATCAATGTTCCAATAAAATTAGGAATAAAACGCCAAATTTTAAATTATATGGTATTAATGGCCACCTAGAAATTGAAATGGAATCAAATACCAATGTGTATACCGACATAGATATTGATCATTGTGTAAAAATGATAACATTATGTAGTTAGTTCATATAGGTGATTATACCGACCATCAAGATCTAGTTTCATTTTATTTAATTTCATTTATATATGCACATTTAGTAAGGTTTAAACTCGTGTATTATAAAAAAGTAGTTAATTATAAAAAATTATAAGTTAATTTTAACCCACCGTGATGGAATTAGTTGAAAATGAAAACTTATCATCCATGAAGGTGGTTAATCGGCATTATATAGACAATGGTTTCCATTTTTGTTAAATAAGGGAATTTGAGAAAATGGTTTGTAAAAGATATTAAATTATAAATATTAAATTTACTTATATACATGATACATTAATTATTATTATATATTGAATTAATAAGGCATGCAGAAGACTCTAAAACATAATATTTTAATAGTGGTCGTTCGAGAATGTTACCTCTTGAATATCACCCATTTAAAAGACCCCATCAGAAACATGGAATTGGTCTTTTTAATAAACCATAAGATCTATGATGTTGTGTATTGGTTCAGGAAGGGTTTTGGAAGATTTTTTCAAGGATATAATTCTTAGAATGATTGAGGAGTAGGGGAGGTATTTATAATTGGAAAAGAGGTGTACTTTTTAATATTATGTTCACTAGTTTATTATATTTTCTCACAACTATCAATACTAGGGAATATTGTGACTAGTATTTGTTTCAGGTTATATTGATATAATATGTGATTATAAGTTTCAAGACCCAAAAACTCATGTATTTGGAATATAATGTAAAATATCGTAAATTACCGCATTTCACTATTAAAAAATCAACATTTTTAGATAATACAAAAAATTAATCCTGACTATTTTTTGACATGTAGACTTCAAAAATGGAATCAATTTTATGAAATATGTTTTATAAATATAAAAAATTTAATTTTTAAATAAAATCATCTTTTATTCAAAAAAAATACTGATTTTAATATTATAATTGATTTTATGTTCCTTTGAGAAATTACTTATTTTCTCATAAAATTATATTAACATTATAATAAAAATTAATATAAATTAATAAATATATTTTTTGTAAATTAATTTTACTTTAAATCATTGTATTTGTTACAATTATGAGATTAAAACATTTCTGTTTTATGAAAATACAAACACTTGATTTATCATTTTTAAAACATTTATTTACATATACCATAGTTTCTATATAACATGTTTTAATTTCATATGATACCTAAATATTATTTTACAATTTCATAAGTGATTTTACAATTTTAACAGTTAGGTTACTTTTTTAATAGTCAGTTTACTATTCCAAGGGTGATGATACTATTAAAATGATCAAATTATTACTCCAAAAGTCAAATTTTTAACAGTCATATGGGTTCCCTACATCCTATGAATACCTATTATATAATTAATTATTCATTCCCTTATATTTTATATCAATATTATATATACTACCATATTCAAAATGAATACTATATTATTAACATTATATTTTACTTCCATAGCTTCGTTTGTGAGTGTGGTCATTCGGGTGGATCAAGTAGATCCAATTTTTAATATATTAATTATCTTTATTTCTATTTTTATCCCATTGAAATATTTTTAATTATTATTGGTTTAGTTTTAGAATGATTTATAATTATTTATTTAGATGAATATTTTCATTGGTTTCTCTATGTGGTGTATGTGCTTGTGCCTTAATTATAAGAATAGAAATTCTATTGATAAAATTTTGGGTTTTTAAATTCTTCCCCATTAATAAATTTCAACCACAAAAAATTAAATATTGAGGCAAAAATAGTTGATGGTACTTATCCTTCATCGCTTCCTCAGATTCCAATGTCGCCTCCTTATACTTATGGTTTCACCATAGTATATTGACAAGGTGTTTTGTCTTATTGTGTAGAACTTTATCTCTAATGTACAAGATCTTCATCGGTTTCTCCTCATAAGAGATATCATCTTACAGATGCACCACCTCTAAATTTAGTACATGTGAGTGATCTGGTATTTACTTCCTTAAGAGGGATACATGGAGTAATAGTTTACTTGAGATTTTTATTTGTGAAAGTTATAGTTGATAATCCATGGATCTGATTTGATCATGAATCTCAAAGGGGACGATTTAACTAGGATATAACATTGCCTTCTTCCCAAATATCATGACTCTATTTCATATATATATATGTTGGAATACCTTATATCTCTCCAAAAACTCCAGGTCCCCTTAATAATTTGTTTCATAACTCTTCTGTCGACTTGAGAAGCTTTGATGTATTGTTGAATTGTCTTGAACTTTCCTACCATATCTGCAATCATTCTAGGTCCCAGTAATATTCACTCACCAAATTCATCATAGCATACTGGTGTTATGCATCTATTGCAATAAAGGGTTTCATATGGATCCATTTGGATGCCTGAGCAGGAACTATTATTAAAAGAGAACTCGACTATAGAATGATGTTGGTCGCATCCTCCTTTGATGTCCACTGAGGATTCTATCAACATATATTCCACTATTTGTATATTCCTCTTATATTGGACATTAGTTTGGGGAAATAAGTGATAATTAAGTTCTACTCTATTTTTATATAATATTAGAGAATCATATTGAACAATGAGGTATATATTGTATCTTGATCAGATAAAATCAATAATATTAATCCATACATCCTCAACCCTTCTATGATGTATATCTGTGTAATTTTATCGAGTGATAAGTCCTCTCAAATTATAGAGATTTTAGTAGTATTTTTAATATGATACACAAAAACTATTTTTATAGGGAATTGCCTCATTTGATTTCTATATTCCTTGAAATTAAAAAACTATACTTTAGGATAAGGGTTTATCTAAACCTTCCTTTTTCATTGGCATTATAGGTATTTTTAATATCCCTTCAAAATGATTTTTTTGATTACGCTATTTTCCTCATTTTAATAATCTCTTGGTTCCCTTTATATAGTTCCCAAGATTGTTCTTACCTTGCATTTCATATGTGAGATATTTGTTTTTCTTTCATCAATGAGATTTATAAATTGATCTATCTATATTAAACCCCAATTTAATCTTTTTATATTTGGTCCCATTATACCATTGAGTGTCACCAATATCTATATCAACGTTAAGGACAAAATATACAATCTCCTCAAAGGTGTCAAATTTTTGAACCAACAAGAATTTTCATCGAATCTACTTTAATACACTAAATAAGTGATTCATTATTATTTTATTGATCATTAAAAATATGGAGGTATATCTTTCATTCTATGTAAATTTTTCCTTGAATTCCCTAATGGACTCATCTTCCCTTTTCTATAGTCCGAGGAACCCCTCTTTATCTTAAGATGAAGATTTCGGGAAAAGATTTGTTGAGAAATGATTTCCTGAATCATTCTCATTCTTGGGAATCAATTTCTTCCTTGAAAGAATTTTTTTAATATATTCCACCATTGATCAGATTCCACATCAAAATAATATACCAATAGCATAATTTATCATCATATAAGACTTAAAGGGTATATAATATCTCTTTGATGGAGTTAATACATTGTTTCATGATAAGGGGATTAGAAGATCCATTAAATGTAGGCAATCATTATCACATAAAGTATTCAATTACATCTTTTTTTATCAGGAAAATGAGGTATTTCCACATGATTCATATTATTATTCATCACATGAGATAGTTGAGCTAGTAAATTCATGTAGTTTTAAGTTATCCCTCACATTAGGTTAGGAATCTCATTAGGTAAATCATCACAGTTCCTACCATGTTGGTTATTGGAATGGATACTCCTATTTATATACATTAATTAAAAAAAGAAAAAAATAGGTTGATTGCCTACATAACTAATGATCTTATAAAATATAAACTATGAACTTAGAATAAATGACTTAAGAGTTAAAATTATATCCCAAATTCGGTGTCCCTATGTTTGAATCTATGTTATCCATGTTAATTATTCTAAAATTTAGATTTATCCCTAGTGTTCGTAGTAAGGTTTTATTGTCCTAATCCCTAAAAATAACTAGAACGTGATCTGATAAAAAAAATTGGGACCATATCCTTTTACACATATTGTTACATGACATTTAACATAAATATCTATTAAATAAAAATAAATTATTTAAAATCATAGTTAATTTAGAAGATTGGGTACATAATAATACAAAATTAAATATGAGTAAAATATATTTTTATTAATATCCTTAATGACCACTTAACCCCCTTTAAGCTCCTACAATGATATAGTACAACCTAGGGAATACATAGACAAAAGGGATGAGCTAAAACCCCTATTAAGGGAATAATAATTGGAATGAAGCATAACACATGAGACAGAAGGCATAACATGACAACATAAATAGAATGGATCATTAATAAACATATGGAAGCATAAAATATAGAACATAGAATCATATGATCATTTTAATGTAGGAGTTTGGAAAAACCATACAACATGACATAAACTTGATGAATCAAGTCTAATTATGAAGGTAATACCACATTGTGGATAGAGTCCCGTAATTGATTGGGTTCACTCCTTAATCCCACAAATAATGTCTCATGAGACTAAAACATTACCCAACGCATGGGAGCACTATATTTCTACACCCATAGTAATAAGTTTAGGCATATGTCTTTCACATTAGAAGATCATACATAAGTAATAAATGTAAGGGCTTCCCATGGAAAGAAATGGATTTCATAATCATGTCATAAAGAATAACCAAAGGAACTATCATGATGTTTTATTTGATTTAAGTGATTAAATAATACATAGAAATTAATAAATGAAAAATAAATATAGATAATGATGAATTATGTCCAATTAAAGTGAATATGTGAAAAAATGTTAGGTAACATTGGAAATGTTCCACGTAACTAGGGTTTATGGAAATGAGTCAAAAATATTTCATCAGGATAAGAGAATAATAATTTCTATAAAACCAGATGTGAACTAAATTTTTTTTCATATATGAATTATTATTTTTAGAAACCATTGATGTTATTAAAAATTCATTGAGTGAAGTTTTAAAATTGGATATGAAATTAGAAAAGTTTTTTTAATCATCTTTTCATCCAAAATTGAGGAGGTAACCATTAAAACATGTATATGCCCATAAATGCATGGTTGGATAAACTTGGTATATATTTTTGTGACCTATATTAATAATATATATGATCTATACAAGTTTAATAATGAGAAAATTGAGGTAAAGATAGAGAAATCCTAATCCATGGAAAATGGGGTAGTTTGGATTGACCCATAACCTTCTGTATGAATACGTTATATAGTTTCACATAATGTCCTAGATAATAAAATTAGATTCATTAATTATGTATTTCAGAATATTTTTCATATATATTTTATTTTTTTTAAATTTATTAAGTTCATTTATGTCTAGTTTCGTGAGTTATGAAGTTCATTTTTATTTTTCTGGGACCGTTCCTTTCATGGTTTCAAAGTCGGATCACTTGGGGTTATATATTAATGTTCCTGTAAAAAAAGAATACAAATCAATAATTGAAATGAAATGGTATTCATGACATTAAATTTATTAAAATGGGCACAAATAATTGTATGTTTTCTGATATAGGTACAGTTCTTTAATTAAAAAGTTAATTTTATGTGGTTAGTTCATTTTGGAGGTTTTACCGACAATCATGAACTAGTTTCACTTTATTTAATTTTATGTCCATATAAATAATCCATAATGTGATAAAACTTTTAATTTACATAATAAGTTTATTTTTTAAAATTATAAAATATTTTAAACCTCCCATTAATTCATTAGTGAAAATGAAAACTCACCAACTGTGAAGGTAGTTAGGTGGAACAATTTGAAAAATAGATTCGTTTTCATTTGAATAAGTGAATTTTAGAAATCGGGTGGGAAAAATATATTACATTATAAATATAAGATTAAAATATATTAATTATATTATAATTATTATGCTACGTTGGTTGAAGGAGGAAAGGGGAATTTAGAAGAATAAAATAATATAAAAGAGGTTGTTTAATAATGTTATCTCTTGAATATCGCCTACTTGAAGGACCCCTTAAGGAACATAGATTTGGTATTTTGGTGAGACCAGAGGAAATAGGAAATGTGGGAGAGGTTAGGAAATGATTTTTGGTACAATTTTGAGAAGATATAAGGCTTAGATCATATTAGTAAAAGGGGTGGTATTTATAATTGGAGGAGTGGGATGTTTTAAAGTTTATATTCAATCATTTATTATTTTGGATCAAGACAATCTATAGTATTTATTATCATAACTATATTATGTAAATGCTTTATGTTAGTTCAATAAAATTGGTTATTACAACATCAAGGACTTAAGAATTCATGTACATGGCTTATAATGTTAAATATCCTAAATTACTCTATCTCACTATTCCCCAAAATTTCATCTATTTTAGGAAAATATAAAAAAAATCACACTAACCATTTTTTGACATTTAGATTTAAAAAATGAAATCCATTTTATGAAAATAATTTTCCATATATAAAATTTTTTATTTTTAAATAAAATCATCATTTATTTGAAAAATAAAGATCTTAATATTTTAATATATTTTATGACCCGTCAAAAAAATACTTACGGTCCCTTAAAATTAACATATAATTAGCATAAAATATAATTTATATTTATAAATACATTTTATATGAATTTATTTTATTTTAATTCACTACATGTATTTTAAAAGTGTGATTAAAATATTAATGTTATATAAAAATGAAAACATGTAATTTATCATTTTTATAAATTTTATTTACTTGCAACATGGATTAAATATATCATATTGTCATTTTATAAAAATACCTAAATTTTATTTTACACTTTTATAGGTGAGGTTACTATATTAAATGTCAGGTTAATATTTCTAACTTCTATATTACGATTCCAATAGTCAAGAAACTTTTGGAATGGTGATATTAATATTCCAACAATCAGATTTGTAATGGTCAAATGGGTACCCTACATCCTATAAATATATCTTATTCCATTAATTCTTTATTCACTTCTATTTTCTCTTAGTGGTACATATAATTTTATTTTCAAAATGGATATTTTATTATTAACATTATTTTTTATTTATACACCTTTGCTAGTGAGTGAGGTTATTCTAGTGGATTGATCATATCCAAATTTCCATATATTACTTATATTATTTTCTATTTTTTATCAAATTTTAATATTTGGAATTTTTATTATATTTATTATTGACAGATGTATCATTATTTATTTATGATAATAATGTTTTATTGGTTTCCCTCAGTGGTGTATATGATTTTGAATTAATTTTAAGAATTAAAATTACATTGATAAATTTATGGGAGTGTTATAGTCTCCTTAGTTTTGACCCCCTAACAAAATTTTAAAGGTTTTCAAACCTTTAAAATAGCTTATACGGTCCATCCGAGCATACTGCATATCAAATTGATATGTCATCTACTCATATGCAACATAAATAAAGTGAGTTTCATTTTCCTATAATTTATTACCATATTATGGTTTTTTTCTATGGTTTTGACTATTATATGCAAGCTTTTCTGTTTTTAAAATAGTAAAAGTGTGTTTTGATCATCATTATTACAAGACACATTTGATTGACCTTTCATGTCCTCGAAAATTTTGAAAATCACTATATGATTTTTTTTCATACGATTTTAGGGAAATAAGAGTTCAATTACTTGGTTTGGACCACATAACTCGTGTTTTCAAAGGCCATAAAACTGTTTAAAACTTGTTATTTGATCCAACTAAGCACACTACATGTCTGATTGATGTGTCATTTACTAGTACACATCATAAATAATAAAAAGATAATTTCCATTAATTTAACATCATTGGCATGTCTTTTTATTTGGTTTTCACAGTTCCAACTATGTTTTAGATTTTTTTCAAACACAAAATGTTTGTTTCTAGTCATCCTTAGAATAAAACATGTCAAATTGATCAGTCGTCTGCTCAAAATTTTCAAAAATAACTCTATATTTTTTTTAAAGTTATTTTATGTAAGTAGAAGGTTTTTTTGTTGGTTTTATCCACATTATAGATATTATTAAATTCCATCTATCCTTTTAGATTTCATATTAGTTCTATTTCAGAATACCTCACATATCATAGACATTTCGACTACTAATGCACATAAAAAATAATACAAAGACAAGTTCTGCTTTGTTTCAAGTCGGTTAGACGACATTTGGGATGGTTTTGACCATTAAACCTGTGATTTAGTGTTTTTGAAACTCTAAAACTGCTTTTCTGGTCATCTCTAGAAAATGAAACATCTAATTAATGTTTCAACAACTCCAACATTTCCATAATAACCATATGGAAATCTTTAATAAATTCACAGCAATTATGGGTCATTTTATTTATTTTTACCCTTCTAATAACACTTTTAATGGTCATAAAACTATAAAAAAACTACTCATTCAATCCACCCAAGCACACTACACATCTGATTGACATGTCCCCTTCAAGTAAAATTAATAAAATAGAAATATTATTCTTATATTATTTAAAATCATCCATATATAGTTTTCTATGGGTTTTTCCATTTCACAGACGTTTTTATATTTTTAGAACAATAATATTGTGTTTCAAGTCATTCTAGGAAAAAATATTTAGTTGATGTGTACTCTACTCCAACATTTAAAAAATCACCCTAATGATTTTTTTCATTTTATTTCAGAGTAATAAGATGTTGTTTCCATGGTTTTAATTTCCTAGAAAGAATTTTTAAGGGACACCAACCTATTAAAAACTACTTATTCAGTTATTCCAATCAAACCTCCTATTTTATTGACATATTTTCTACTTGTACATATAAAATTATTTTCAATGAATATTTTCATATGATTTAATGTCATTTAGTGGTCTTTTGTTATAGTTTGGACTGTTACACACACATATTTAATGTTTTTAAAACACTAAAATTGTGTTTCTGGTGATCTTGATAAAACAATACATCCAAAAGATATGTATTGTACTGATGTACTCAAATAATCACTATACAGATATTTTCATATGATTTCAGAGTAATAAATTTTATTTTCATAGTTTTGATCCAAGGATGCATGTTTTAAAAGGATGTCCAACTCTTAACAATTTATTACTCTACCCACCCAAACACGTCATTGTCTGGTTGAAATTTAGTCTACATATGCATATCAATAAAATTAAAAAAATGGTTATTCGATGATTCTATGTAATCTAGAGATCAATTTATATCATTTTGACTATTAAATGCATGTTTAATTGTTTTAAAAACAAAATAAATGCCTTTCTGATCATCCTAATAAAACTACATGTCTAGTTGATGTATCATTTATTCCAACATATCAAAAAGAACTATAAGAGTTATTTAATATGATTTAAAAAAATAAGAGATTTTTTGGATTATTTTGAACCCCTAACACATATTTTTAAATTGTTCTAAACTGCTAACAACTACATATTTATTAGGTCTAAAAAAACACTAATTTGATTGACACACCATCTACTAAGACACATCCAAAAAATTTAAATGGAAATTTATCTATGATTTCATGTCATTCTTATGTTATTTTCTATGTTTTTTACCATTACACATAAGTTTTAGTTTTTTTAAAATACTAAAAGACCATTCTTGGAATTCATAAGAAAATAACATGTTTTATTGATGTTTTTTCTAATCCTACATTTCAAAAATCACTTTATGGATGGTTTCATATGATTTCATAGTAATCAGTGGTCATTTACATGGTTTTGACCCCATCACGCACACTTTTAATGAATATCAAATCATTAAAAACTATTATTTGGTCCTCCCATTTACAACACATGTTCAATTGGAATTTAACATGCATGTATGTGTAATTTTTTTTACAAATATGAATGTTCTGTTATTTCATGTAATTCTATTATTTTTTTTCTCTATATTTGACCATTACATGAGATTTTACTGTTTATAAATCACCAAAAGTGTGTTTCTGATCTTCCTAAGAAGAAAACACGTTAGTTTGATGTTTTTTATACTCCAAAATTTAACAAATATCTCATTTTTTATTTTCAATTGATCTCATTACAATCATAGGTCACTTCCTTGGCTTGCATCCCCTAGAACAAGTTTTTAATGGATGACAAACATTTAAAACTAAAAAGGCATTTTTTTGTGCACCACTCATACAATTCATATGATGTAAACTTATACACCTTAAAAATAATAGAAATATTATTTTACTATGATTTCATGTAATTAAGAAATCATTTAATATGGTTTTGATAGTTCCTTAAACATATTAGTGTTTTAAAAAAAATTAAATTTTTCTTCTTATCATCTCATGAAAACGAAACATACGAATAAAGTGTATTCCACTCCACGATTTGAAAAATAAATATATTGTTATTTTTGTATGATTTAATGGAAATTAAATGTTTTTTTCTTGGTTCCTACCCCTAGAGAGAAATTTTTAAATGCGGGAAAAATATAATAACTACTTAATCAACCACTTAGAGCACAACACCCATCCGATTGATGCGCCCTCCAATAAAAAATGTTAAAAATAATTTATAAATGATATTGATTTAATTTCACATAATTAGAAGTCCATTTATATAGTTTTTACAATTTCACACATGTTTTATTTTTTTAAATACACCCAAAGTTCTTTTCTAATCATTCTAGTGAAGTGAAAGGTTCGGTTGATGTGCCTTACGCTCTATCATTTCACAGATGACTCTATGGTTATTATAGTATTCTTTCATGGAATTAAAATGTTTTTTCTTGGTTTTGGTTCACTAACACAAAATTTCAAGTGATTATAAACCATTAAAAACTACTCAATCAGCCTATTTGAGCACACTAAACATTTGATTGATGTCCTTCCATCTCGTACATGTTAAAAAAATTTGAACGATTATTTTCCTATGTTTTCACATCACTATAGGGGGTTATATGATTTGATAGTTACACATTTTTTTAGTGTTTTAAAACACAAAAATTGTGTCTTTATTCATCCCAACCAAAAAAATTATTATTATGTTTCATCTCCTCCAACATTTTAAAAATCTATGTATGGTTTTTTCATATAATTTCATGGAAATAAAAGGTTCTTATGTAATTTTTGATTACCTAAAACATATTTTTAAAAGTTACAATCCATTAAAAATTATTATTTATTCTATTTGTGTACACCAAACATTCAATTGATGATTTTTTATATAGAACACATCAAAAATAATAAAAAAAACTTGTTTTACTATGATATCATATCATTTATTGGTTATTTGATAAGGTTCTCACCATTACACTCTTATTTTAGTGTTTTTAAAACACCTAAAGTGTTTTTCTTGCTATCTCAAGAAGTTGACTTATCCAATTGAAGTAATGTACGCTCATAAATTTTAAAAATAATTCTTTTATTTTATTTAATATGATTTAATAGGAATAAAATGATGATTTCTTGGTTTTGACCCATTGACATGTGTTTTTTACAGTATCCAAACCATTAAAATTGATAATTTTGTCCATTCAGGAACACTACACATCTGAATTACTTTTTGTCCACTCATACACATCAAAAAAACTAAAAAGACTATTTTCCTGGTATATTGGGTCATTAATATGTTTTTTACTTTAGTTTTTAATATTTCACATATATTATGATGTTTTAAAACACAAAAAGTGTGTTTATGGTCATCCAAGTAAAAGAACATATCCAATTTATGTGAAATCTTCTCCAACAATAAAAAAATAAATCTATGATTTTCTTCATATGATTTACCAATAATTATAGGTTTTCTTCATGTTTTTTGAAACCTAATACACATTTTGAAAGGGTTTCAACCCATTTAAAACTGCATATTCGATTTTCCTGAACACATCACGCATGAAATTGATGCTCTATCTACATGTAAATGTCAAAAAAATTACAACAGTGATTTTCCAATGATTTTATTTCATTTGATGGTTGTTTGAATGGGTTTTACTATAAAACACACATTTTAGTTTTTTAAAGAACTAGATGTGTGTTTTTGGTCATCCTAAGAAAATAACACTTCGGATTAACATCTCGTTATCTCTTATATTTCAAAAATAACCATAAGGTTATCTCTAATATGATTTTATGATAATAAGACGTCAATTAATTTCTATTGACCCCCTAAAAAATTTATCACCACTAAACAAATAAAATCTTCCTTTTTTGTTAGTTCGAGTACATCACAAGTCTAATTGACATGTCGTCTACTCTCACAAGTCAAAAAAATTACAATGATGATTGTACTATAATTTCAATAAATTTAGAGGATGTCTTATATAAATTTGAACATTACACTAATGTTTTAGTGTTTCTAAAAAATTAAAACCGGGATTACAGTCCTCTAGAGGAAATGAAAGATATGATTGATGTTCTTCCAACACTAATGTTTTAAAAATTACTCTATTGTTGTTTTTAGAAAGATTTAATGAAAATTGGAGATCCTTCACATGGTTTTCACCCTTGAATCCCTTTTTTTATGATTGTAAACCCATTAAAACATCCTTAATTTGTCCTTCTGAGTACACCATATGTCTGATTAACGCATTTTCTAATTGTACTCAAAGAAATTAGTTGGATAATTTTTTATTGATTTCATGTCATTCCATGGTTTTTTCTATGGTTTCAACCATATTATGGATATTTTAGTGATTTTAAAACTCAAAACTATTTTTTTGTCATCCTGATCACATAAATCATCTTATTTACTTATCTTGTGCTTTAAATTTTCAAAGATCAACTTAATTTTTTTTAAATGATTTCATGAAAACCATAGGTCATTTTATAGGTTTTAACCACATGATGCATGTTTTAAAAGGTCTTTAAACCTTTAATAAATTATTTTCATTCCATTAAAGCACACTAAATGTATTATTGACACACATTCTACTCATAAATGTAAAAATTAATTCAATGATGATTTTCTTATGATTTAACCTCATTCAGAGATATTTTTTCTTTGTTTTTGACCACTGTACACACATGTTAGTGTTTTTATAACCCTAAAAGTTTGATTCAAGTCATCTCAAGTAAACAACACATTTAATTTTCATGAAATATGTTCTAAAATTCATAAATATATTTATATTCATTTTCATATGATTTTACGATTATTATATTCCATTTTCTTGGTTTTGAACCATGCCCCATGTTTTTAAATGTCGACAAACCATTAAAAACGGATTATACGGTCTATCTGAGCACACTTGTTTTTTAATTTACATATCATCTACTTGTACTAATCCAAAAAATTAGAAACATGAATTTCCATTGATTTCACATAAATCATATATTTTTTTCTATAGTTTTGATCATAACACACATGTTTTATGGCTTTCAAAAAACAAAAAGAGTGTTTTCAGTCATCCCGAGAATATGAAACATCTGAACGATTTTTCATATGCTCAAGAATTTCATAAATTAATATATGGTTTATGCATGATTTCATGGATTCATATATTGTTTCCATAATTTTTAACACCTTATTTATGTTTTTAATGTCTTCTAAATTGTTAAAAATGCCTATTCAGTCCATCCAAGAACATCACATGTCAAATTGATGTTATGTATACTCATAAATGTTAAATAAATTAAAAATAAAATTTATGTAATGTATTGTGTTGTGAACTAGGTGGAAATTTAAAGGAAATTTGAACTGTTTTATATACTTGATGGGCTGTTTTTAAAACTGAGATTCAGAACTAAATTTAGAGGATTAAAAAAATTAAAATTGATGTTTTTAGACTTGGGTGAAGGCTTCAAAATATTATCAAGTGTCTCAAGGAGTTTTGAGATCACCAGGTCTATAAATCCCAATTTTGGAAGGTTTGCAAAGGGTATATGGTTTATCTGTAATTGTGTGGCCTGAAATAGAAAACTATGAAAATGTAGTAGAGGAGCAGAAGTTCCCCAACATGGGATATTCATAGTTAGTCCAAACCTTGAACCTAGCTCGCATGGGTAGTTCTACTTAGATAGTACCACAATACTATTCACCTCACAGTTTGCACACGGTTAAGCTAACCATGCGGGAAAAACCGTGTGAGGTGATTTCAAAGGCATGGGGATACCACATTACTAGTGCATTTTATGTATAACCATGAAGTCCCAACCTTGAGGTGTGTTAATTTTAATGAAATTAAATTATTAAAATTGAAATTAAAATAAATATAAAGAAAATTTTAAATAATAATAATAATAAATATTATTACTATTAATATTATTTTATTATTATTATTATTATCGTCATTATTATTATTATTGTGGTTCTGTTTTAAGGAATCAAATGGAGGATCTCCATCTCCCCTTACCTTCATCATGCATTACACCTAGCCTCCTCTCCATTGGCCACGCACGACCCCATCCCCCACGACTCCCTCTTGCACACGATTTCACCCATATTTTTCAGTGGTTGTTTGTCCAATTATTAGAGGTAAAGCCTCCTCATCTGTTCTCATTCCAGGGTTGGATGTTTTTTCACATCCCTAATCACATTTCATGACTCAACTTAAAGCCTAGGTCAAGGTTTAATTTAATTTTCTCTTTTTCTTTGAATCTAGGTTGTACGAAGGGTCTCTTGAGGGACCTTTGTTCATGTTCCAGAAATCGCCACTAAAGGTGAAGTGGTTTGGCTCTATTTTATTTTCTTCCATCATTTTAAGGTATGTTTTTTATTTGCTATTTATTTTTCCTATTTTATTTAGGGTCTTTAGGTGGTTTTATGGTTCCTCAATTTATTTTTAATGAGTTTTGGTCATCCTTGAGGGGGTTTGAGTTTCCTTTTTCAAAGGAGAGTCACTGCATATTCATAGGTAGAAATATTTATATATAATTTCCCCCATCAGATATATTTTCACCCATGATAGTGAATATATATATATATATATAGTTCTAGTCTTGCTTACGTATAATGTGAAAAGTGAATACATGTGTGATTTTTAATGGGTGTATACAAATGATCCATATTTAAGGATCCCCATGTATGTGTTCAAGGCCATTTGAATACGTAAATAGGGGCTTGGTGTCACTATTTAATTCTAAGGTGTATATGCTCAGAGGAAGGTAGTCGTAGATTTGGGTGGGAACCGTGTAAAGTGTCAAGTGTTCATCTTGATCTACTTCTTAAGGTGGGATCCCTTTTTATTCACCCTTAAAATTAATAATGCATAAATTAATTTTTTGCATGCTTTCCCTATTTTTTAATTAATGTTTCTTGATTATTAAAATAAATTTTTCAATATGATAAATGATTGTTTTAATAATAATAATTCATATTTTTATAGTAAAACCCATCCAATGGAGGTTCCCTATCTCCTAAGCTAAAAAGTAGTTATTTGAATTTTATACTATCTTAGATTATTGCATTGATGTTTCTCTATGATTTGATGTTACCATTCACATATGGAATATTTAGGAATTTGTCCCATTTTATAAACTGAATATCAATATTTTTAAATGGGGATTACCAATGTAGGTTGTATTCTCTTTTTCCTATCATTTTGTTGCATTTTTTGCATTGCATCATTGTGCCTCTAGCTGGATCCATAAAACAAATCCTTGTCATATAATAATAAATTTATTATAATGAATTATCTTGTCTATTGTGACCTTAGATTATGGATAAGACAATTTTGGGTCTTCACCTTGCCTATTGGCCACCCTTTTGGGTGTGCCACCCTTTTTTTCTTAATTTTCCATATATATGGGGTTGTGTTTCACCCTGTTTTGGGTTTTAAATTTATGTATTGATTTGATCTGGATAATAAACCTTGAGTCTAACCATTATTTGAAATTATTATGCTTGGTTATAATTGATTTTCCCTTTTGTAGTTCCATAATCCTTTTAAAACTTAGACATTCATTGTGAATGTCACTGGACATTTATGTAAATTCCCATTAATGTGTTGACATCCTTGTTACTTTTTTTACTTTCTTGTACAAGTTTATTTTAATGCTTTAATTTATTTATAAATTCCTTTTCTTGATTTAGGTCATGACTTGTTCCATGTGGTCTGTGCCACATCCTATTCTTAATGAATATTTCCATAAGTGAATAGCATGAAATGAAATGGTAAGTTTTCTCATTCTTGATATCTTGAGAAATTGAAATGTTATCCATAAAATATGGTAAGAGGCACTATTATGTTATATGCCTATGTTTATGTTACAATTTTTAAATTCCTTTCTTTATATAGCCCATTCGATACTATCCACGAGGGAACATGAATCCCAAGTTAAGGATTTCATGGATGGACTCTCCATGCTCGATGGGTTATTAACCAATATGCTAGGACTGATGCTTTGTCTTTCCAGGTATGGGATTTCTGGGTGAGTTTTATTATGATCATGAGTGAGGCTAGTTTACATGGGGAGAAACTAAAGATGGACTTGTTGGAAAGATGGTTATGTCATACCTCATGTGAGACCAGGTCCCCTATGTGAGATATTTGGCATGGGATCAGAGTCACCATACCTAAAAGATACAAGGGAAACCTTAGGGGTTTCCTTGGATAGAATCAATGTATTTGGTTATATGAGGTGTTTCCATTGAGACCCATTGGCTAATGATATGATCAACAAGGATGGGTGTGGGACTCCACACTAGTATATTGATGGATTGTTTGGATTGCTTTGTTTGTTTGATTGTTGAATCATATGAGATGAATCCTATATTATCATTATGTATTATGATTTCACTTGATATGTTTCCATTACATTACAATCACATTCATGTGATGACATGTGATTTAGACACCAAGAAAAAGAATAGTCTTGGGGGGTATGCCATCCTTGTTTTTTCATATTTCTACATTCCGTTGTATATATATTCTTCCTTTAACAGATATACATTTCAGACCTCTGGCTTAGGAAGAAGTAGGTGGTATGGGATGGGTGTTGTTTTAGGAACTTGGACCAAGTTTCTATTCTTAATTTTTCATTTATCTTCATTTATTATATATGGTACACTTCTTAATTTATATTGCATTATCTATATTGGGATAGACATTGTGGGTGTCGACCTAATGATATTTATATCTCACACCTTGCTCGGAAAGCCATTTCACTGGGGTACTAGAGCAGTCCTACATGCTTCTAGGTCATTAGATTGATTTCTTGTGTTTTATTTTGTACTTGGGATCTAGGGATCACATGATTGAGCTTGTACTCGGGATTCTCGTGGAGTTGACCATTGGGTTTTTCTTTTCTTTAGTTATATTTTACTTCATGTACTTATTAGTAACACTTGACATTACATGAATCATTATGTGGAATTAGCATTGTCCATTTTACTTGTATTCAGTTATTATATTATTTTTCCATTATTCAGTCATTTATTTTTATTTACCTTGGTTTATTTTACTTATTTATAGCATCCATATTTTTCTAGTGTTTATCATTGTACATACTCTAATAAATGAGGGAATAGTCTTCCTCGGACACACTATAGGCCCTCGCTTCTAGTTAGAATCCCCTAGTATTCAAGGATATGTTATTGGGGTCATCTAACCCACCGTTATAGCTATCATCTTAGTGGTTGGGTAGGTCAGGAAGTTACAAAGTGCTATTAGAGGCTAAATTTTTCCATTGTCTGACTATTTTGGGTATGTAGATTGGAGACTAGAAATTTATCAGTGCTTGGTAAATAAATGTGCTTGGGACTGATCACTAGATATATGGGAAATGACTAGCTAGCTAGGGTTGGGATTTATGTTCATGTTATTTTCTATTACGATTGAATTTTATTTCACCTAGAGTGATTGGTGTATTTTTCCATGTCTTATCAATTTATAATTTTATGTTATTTTTAGACTTATCACGGTTCAACAATGATGAATCATTTCATATATCATATTAGGAACATAAAAAAATAACATGCCAAGTATATGAAATTCCATGTAGTTGCATTAGTGGTTTTATAGGTGATATGATTATGTTCCCTAAGTGATATGCCATGTTCAGTTTTCTAAATGTTTTGGTAATTATTAAAATGTTTTATTTTTTTTATTCCATGATGGTTGTTATTGATCTTTCCTTTCCTGATTACATTAAATTCATCTGTATTGACAATGTGTTTTTCCATGTTACTGCTTATGATATCCTGATAAGTTTTATAGATATGTAATTAGTTGCATGGAAAAAATATGTGGATTATGATTGAACGGGGAAATATATTCAATTTTGAGGTGTATGGGTTCGTTACAACTAGGAAATAGTAACCCATATATTGAAAATATCATGTGAAATATATAGTATATATTTTTTGGATGTGGTTAAAATGTGAAGGCTGATAAATTAAAATTCTAAAGTAAATTATTTATGACTAAAGGGATCCAAATTCCAAACTGTAATGTGTATGGGAGATTTAAGGGTTGGTAGGTGGTCACCCATATGATTGGGGAATTTCTTTTGATCGTGTTAAATTCAGAACTAAAATTGGTCATGATTAATGACAGCCAATTTTCAATTTTGGATGTGTAAGGTAGCTTCATTAATTAAGAAATAAAAAACCATATTAAATGTAAATCCACGAGATATTTTTTGATATGGGTTTAAATGAAAAAGTTGTTGAATTTTTATTGGAAATCAATTGAGAAACTGATATTGGGTTTCCTTCTAGAGAACTCAGATCGGCTTAGTGGGACAGTTATTGGCCTCCTTATCTATTAAAAATTAATTTTATACTAAATTACAAAATAAATACAGTATTTTAATTAATGTTTTCCATTTTAAAGTTATGTTTTATGAAAATCTCCAGTTTTTCCCTTAGGGCATTGGATAAAATGATATACCATGTGTTTTGTTTTGAAAAATTATTTCTGATGTTTTGATTAAATTATTTAATGATTAAATATTAAATTTCATTAAGTGTAAAGGGAATAGATATGGAACATGAAGTGTGGTCCTCTATTTAAAAACCTTGAGAAAGGGTAGTTTTTGTTTCCCCTTGAGTTTCCTTGGAATGGAACTATAGGCATTTACCATAGCTATTCATTTCTTTAACAATGACTTAGATGATCATCATTTGAGCCTATTGATATTTGTTTGGTGTAACATGGTTATGGTTTGATACTTTTTTTCTTTTTAAATATTTTATCCCATGCTAGGTAGCACCTTTGAGTTTAATTTCCTTGCTAAAGCTATGTGTTTACTGATGTTGGGTGTCGTTCGGGTACTGTTATCCCATATTGGACTAGAAATTTCTAATGAAGCCCTTGTTTGGATGTTTTATTATTGTTTTATGGCCTTTATTGTGGGTGTTATAATCTATTAATGTTCAGTTTCAATTGGTTATTCATACCTTTGGAAAGATAGGCCTATTTATTTTTCTCTTGACCCTCTCTATTTCTTTGCTGATAGATGACCTAGCATGATGTCATCCAGATTAAAGGTGGTATGGGGATGTATGTTTTTGTGTTAAATATATTTTATAGGCCACCTAATACATGGATGCATAGGGAGGATAGCCTATGGGTAGTATCGAGGGTGTCTTAGTTGCCTCTGGAAAACCTCTAGGTAGTATGTGTTGGTATATGTGTTACTCATCAGGTTTCTAACTATTGTAATGAATCAGATGAGTTTGGTTGCATCTTTGATCCTTGTGAGTTGTGTACGGTCTCAAGAAATCTCTGGAGTAGAGTGAATTGAGAATTAAATAAAAAAGTTTGTACTAATTATTGGGAGGACTTTTTTGATAAATAGGTGTTTTAACATTTTGTTTTAGTTATGGTTATCATTTCCTTCCATGTAGAAGGATGACAACTTAGGAGAACCATTGGAAAAATGGTCAATTTTTTTTTCAAACACCCAGATGCTTGAAAGTTTTAAATATGTGTTTGTGATTGATCAAAAGGATGACGTAAATGTGATTTTTTGTCTATGAAACCTTTTATAAGTATCATTGGTATGAGATGGACATCAGTGGTTAAGCTTGAACGATCAGTGTAATTCCTTTTTGTAGAAAGGGAATTGTGATCAGTTAAATGAATGTGTATTGGTAGGTGAAACCAAGATTCACTCCTATTAATTTTAATATTTTTGGTTTGACTAATCTTTTTGGAAATCATGATATCCTCTTGGTGTACTCTACTATGTGATGAGCATGTCCCCTATCTTAATGTCTTCCTTGATGAACTAAGATAGTTTCAGCCTTATGCCACACTAAAGCTATAAATTTCACTGGGATTGTTTAAGTGTTTTATATGTTCTCCATGATGACATGTGATTTATATTGAGGAATGGTGGTTTTAAGTGATTCCTAGGGTCATATATAGGAATTCCATGGATGGAATCTTGGATGCCATCCATTTCTTCCAAAGAAATTGCTAGGAAGATTCTAGTTTGGGATCATACAAGGATTTTATGTGGACATTGTGGACTTGTTCCAACATCTCTCTTATAATATGGGGTTTGGACTACCTCAATTAGATCCTAAGGCTCTATTTTTTTTGAGTTCTAATGTTACCCCTGTCTTATTGAAAGGCTTGGATTTAATACTTAAAGATTTAAAATTCAAGTGATGTGGATATAGATTACACCTTTTTTGAGATAAGGCACAATATTTTAAATGGTCATCCAGACGTGGTTTGTCTTGTATTACTTCTTGTTTAATTTTCATGGTCAATCAAGAACCAACTCTCACATGTCATTAGGTATAGACTTGTGTAGTATTTTTCAGCCAGGGGTTCTCATGAAAAGTCAGCCTAACATAGGGTTTGAGGTTGATAGGAAATCATCCATTTGATCATTTTAATATTATGCCAAGAGAATCATCAAAACTCTAAAGGATGTTCTTTGAAATGTAATACCAATAGTGAGGATTATATTACTCGATATTGGCTCTATAAAATTTTAATTCCTATAGTTGAAAGTACCTTTGGTTGAATGCATAGAGAGATGACAACATGATCATGTCTGTAGCTAAAAAGACTCAGGTAAGTGTAGTCATGGTTTCATAGTTGGAAATCAAGCATTATCTCATATTTAAATGGATTAAGTTCCATATTCTTAATGAATTTTTATATGAGTGTTGGGTGTCTGGGAATGAAACACGACTATGTGATTTATGATTCATGTCCCTTGTAGGTCGGGTGATGATTATGTTGTTCCCAAATGCATTATGTGGATGAGAAGTTCTATAGTGGGAAGGTTGTCACATATCATGTTTTGAAATGGATGTAAATTTCAATGGAATTTAAAAAATTTCATTTACTGAATGGTCCATTTTTTAAAAGGAGATTTGGAAGTCAAATTTGGGGGGTAGAATTCTTCAATGTGATGTTTTTGGACTTAGGTAAAGTCCTGAGAATATTCCCAGGTGTCTCTAAATTTTTTAGGGGAATTGGGGTTTTAAATTGAAATTGTGGAAGGTTTTCATAGGGTGTATGGATTGTCTGAAACTATGCAGCCCATAGAATAAAACAGTGTAGCTATAGTAGAGGTATAGAAGTTCCCCGCATGGGTTGTGCATGGATAGTCTAAACCATGCACCTAAACTGCATGGGTAGTTCCATTGAGGTAGTACCTTGAAATTATTCACTACATGGTTTACACAAGGTTAGGCTAACCATGAATGAAAAACTATGTGAGATGATTTCTAAGGTAGGGTGATTCCACACAATTGGCACACATTTTTGAAAACTGTGTAGCCCAAACTATCCAATATGATAATTTTAAAGAAATTAAATTATTTAAATTGAAATAAAAAATAAAAAAATGTTTAAGTAATAATAAAAATATTATTATTATTATTATTATGTTATTATTATTATTATTAGTATAATAATTATTTTCAATAATATTATTATTAAGGTTATATTTTAAGGAAAAAAATAAGGATCACCCTCTCCCCTTAACTCCTATGTGTGTCCCACCCAACCCCCTCTCCTTGGGCCATGTGTGACCCCCTCCTCCACAGCTCTCGCTCAAATTCAATTTCACCAAGTTTTTCTATAGGTTCTTCGTCTGATTCATCAAGGTAAAGCCTCCTCATCCATTAAATTCTATGGATAGACATTTTTCACTACCCCTTCACCCAGCACGATTCATCTGAAACCCTTGGTCAAGGATTAATGTGATCTTTTTTTTTCTCCGATGTTAGTTTGTGAGAAGGGTCTCTCAGGTCCCCTTCATTCGTGTTTCAAAAACTCCCATTGAATGTAAATGGTTCAAGCTCAATTTAAATTTCTGCCATCGTTTTAAGGTATTTTTTTCATCCATTGTTTATTTCTTCCATTCTATTTAGGCTCTTTAGGTGATTTTAAGGTCCCTAGATTTATTTATATTGTGTTTTGGTCATCCTTAAGGTGTGTTCAATTGGTTTTTGTCAAGGGATAATAACCACATATGAATAGGTAAACATATTTATATGTAAGTTACCCCAATATATATATATATATATTCAACCATTTAAGTGAATATATATATTGGGCTTGGTGTGCTTACGTATAATGTAAAAAGTGAATACATGTGTGAGTGTTAACAGGTATTTCCATATAAGCTATATGTAAGGATCCACTTGTATGTGTTCATGGGCATGGGAATACATACATAGAAGATAGGTATCATTATATATATGTGAAGTTTCATATGGCCAGAGGTGGTTAGAATCATCTTTGGGTGGTTTCCACTTAAAACTTTAGGTGTTGAGTGTTTGAATTGGTCTACTTCTAGAGGTAGGATCCCTTTCCATGCCCCCTTAAATTTAATAATTCATTATTTAATTATTTACATGCTCTCCTTGTTTGTTAATTGATGCTAATTGATTTTTAGAATAAATTTTTAAATATGAAAAATGATTAGTTTGATAAAAGATTCATATTTTTATAATAATACCCCTCCAATAGAGGTGTATTGTTTCTAAGATAAAAAGTCATTATTAGAAATTTATGCTTGCTTGGATTGTTTCATTGATGTTTCTTTATGATTTGATGTTATAATTGATATATGTAATGTTCTAGAATTTGGCCCATTTTATAAACTGAATAGCTTTCTTTTTAATGGGGATTACTAGTGTGGGGTGTCTGCAGTTTTTCCCATCGTTTCATTTCATTTTTAGTGTTGCACCATTGTGCCTCTACTCGAATGTGTCCCATGATGTATTTTTATAGAATATTAAATTTATTGTAATGATTTTTCATATATGTTGAGACATTATCTTATGGAGAACCCCATTATGGGTGTTCGACTTACCTCTTGGACACCCCTTTGGGTGCTCCACCCTTTTTATCCAATGTTTCCATATATATAGGGTTATGTTTTACCCAATTTAAGGTTTTAACTAGATTGATTGATTTAATATCAATAATAAATAATGATTCCAACCCTTTTTGGATATTCTTAATCATGGTTATAATTGATTCACCCTTGTGTGGTTCCATAAGCCTTGACATGATTATAGTTTCATTGTGAATGTCACATACCTTATAATTAAATGACCATCCAAGTGTTGACATCCTTGTTCCGTATGTTAGTTGATTATAAAATTTGATTTAAATGCTTAATTTTCATTCTATATGCCTTTTCATTCTTTATTTCATGAATTGTGCCTTGTTCTTTATGTCACATATTATTATTATTACATATTTCTATAAGTGAATTTCCTGAATTGAAATGGTAAGCTTTGTCATAATTGATAGCTTCAGATATTAAAATGTCATTGATGTAATATGGTAAGAGGCACTATTATTCTACATGATTATGGCTATGATACATTGTTTAAATTCCTTCTTTGATATGGCTCATTCGATATATTCCAAGAGAGAACATCAATCCCATGGTAAGGATTCTATGGATGGACTCATTGTGCTTGGTGGGTTGCTACTCGACACACTGGGAGCGATAAATTGGATTTACATGTATGGGATTTCTATGAGGGTTTTATTATTCTCATGTGTGATTATGGTTTCCTAGGGGAGAAAAATGATGATGAACATATTGAAAATATGGTTACGCCATGCCTCAAGTGAGACACGTTCCCCAATGTGAGATATTTGGCATGGAATCGGAGTCACCAACCATGAGTGATATATGGGACATCATGTGGGTTTATATGGATAGACTCAAGTTATTGGGTTATATGGGGTGTTTCTATTACGAAAATTGTGATTCTGATATGATCGGAAAAAATGAAAGCATGACTCCACACCTAGTTTTTGAGGGATTGTTTGGATTACTTTGTTTTTTTTATTATTAAAATATATGAGATGCATCCTTTATTATTTTTATGTATTATTCTTGTAATTCATATATTTCCCTTACTTTACTTTCATAACCATGCGATGACATGGGATTTAGACACCAAGCCAAAGCACCAGTGTGGGGTATGCCTTCCTTTGTTTTCCATGTTACTATACTCTCTTGCATATATATTATTCCTTGAACATGTATAATTTTCAGTCCTTTGGCTTAGGCTGGAGCAGGTGGTATTGGATGGGTATTCATTTTGGAACCTGGACCAAGGTTCCATTATTAATATTTCATTTCTCTACATTTATTATATATGGTACACTTCATAATTTATATTCCATTGTCTGTATTGGGCTAGAAACTGTGGGTGCTAGCCTACTGAGATTTATATCTCATGACATGTTTGGGATGCCATTACACTGGTGTTCCTAAGAAGTCCTACATTCTTGTAGGACCTTGGATTGATTGCATTTGACGCATTGTGTACATGTTAGATTGGGAACATAGGACTGAGCTAGTACTCAAGATGCTCATGGAGTTGACTTTTGGGTTTTTCTTTTCTTTTGTTATATTTTACTTTTTTCAACTTTTTAGTAATACATGAAATTACATGAATCATGATATAGAATTAGGATTGGCCATTTTACTTTTATTTAGTTATTATATTGTTCTTACAATATTATAACTTTTATTTTTTTTCCCTTGTTTTTGTTCACTTATTTACTACATCAAAATTTATCTATTTTTTATTATTGTTCATAATCTAATCTATAAGGGAATAGTCTCCCCTAAAACACACCCTAGGCCTTCGTTATCATTCAATAGCCTCTGGAGTTTGGGGAGATGGGCTTGAGGTCATTTGACCCATCGGTCCGGCTACCATCTTAGTGGTTAGTCAGTCCAGGATGTTAAAATTAATCTATGATCTAACATCCTTTAGAGGTCATGTTCTATGGATTTTAAAATTACACACATTTATAGTTATTTAAAACACTAAAAGTGTATTTCTAATCATCATGAGAAATGGCACATTTGATTGGAAATCCAGCTACTCCATCCATTCAAAACTCACTATATATTTGTTATCATAAGATTCTACATTAAACAAATATCGTTTTCTTTGTTTTGACACCCCCCCCCATGACACACATTTTTAATGGTATAAAACCATTAAAAACAACTTATTTGGTAAATATGTGTACACTATAAATCTAATTTATGATTCTATTAATAATACAAATAAAAAATGATTCAATTATGATTTTTCTATGATTTTATTATATTTAGAGGTTGTTTCATATGGTTTTGTCTATCACATCAAAATTTTAGTGTTTTTGGGACAGTAAATGTGTGTTTACAATAAAAATTAGAAAAAAAACGCATATTATTATTGTGTCAAATAATAAATCATTTTTCCAATGACTATAGTTGTTTTTGTATATTTTTATGGTAATCATAGATCGTTTTCTTGGTTTTGACCCCATGATGCTAATTTTTTAAGGCAATTAAACCATTAAAAATTAATTATTTGATCTATCTGTGCAAAAAACATGTATGATTAATTTTCCATTTACTCATAATGAACCAAAATTTCAAAAATAACTCCAATGTTTTGTTTGTATAATTTCATATAAATATGAGGTTTATTTCTTGGTTATGACTCAAAGGACATAAAATCATTAAAAACAATTTATTCAGTTTGTTTCAGCCCACCATATATTTTATTTGTGTTACATTTTCTCCTTCACATAAAAAATAATAAAAATACATTTCTATTTGATTTCATATCTTTTGGAGGACCTTTTATGGTTTTTATCATTACACAAATGTATTATTGTTTTTAAAACACTAAAAGTGTATTTTGATCACCCCGAGAAAACAATTAGACTGATTAATGTGTTTTCTACACTGAAATTTCACAAATCACTCTATGGTTGTTTTCATATGTTTTTATGGTAATTAAATTAAATTTTATTTGTTTTTACCCCTTAAAAATCTTTTTAAATTTCATGAAACCTCTAAAAACCCTTTATTTATTCTGTCTAAGAACAATATGTGTCTGATTGATTTGTCTTATGTTTATACATGTCACAAATATTACAATTTCTATTTTTATAAGATTTCACATCAACCATAGAGTTTTGTTTATGGATTTTACTATTACACATAGGTCAAAGAGTTTTTAATATACTAAGAGTGAGTTTCATGTAATACTAAGAAAAAAACACAACCCATTATTGTTTCATCTTCTCCAACATTTCAAGAATTGCACTAAATTATTTTCATATGATTTTATGATAATCAATGATCATTTTATTGGGTTTAACCCAATAACACATGTTTTTTAACTCTTTCAAATCATTAAAAACTACATGTTTAGTCTTTTTGAGAACACCACACATATAATTGAATTTTTTCTACTCATACACATTACGAATAATAAAAATATAATTTTCTATGATTTCACATCATTAATAGGTCCTTTTATATGGTTTTAACTATCACATGTATGTTTTAGTGTTCTTAAAACACTAAAAGTATGGTTCTGACCATCTCAATAAAAATGAACATCCCATATACATGTCCTTATCTATAAAATTTAAAAAATCACTCTATAATTGTTTTTATGTGATTACATGGAAATCAATGGTCATTTACTTAGTTTTGACCCCACAGAACATTTTTGTAAGTTTGTAAAACCATCAAAAATAGCTTATTCAATCCAACTGAGCACACTAAAAATTTTGTCAATGTGTTATACACTCTAAAACATCAAAAATAATAAAAATATTCTTACCAATTTCATTCACATCAATTAGATTTATATTTCTATGGTTTAGACCATTACACACATATTTTAATGTTTTCAAAATTCTAATAGTATATATATTTTCATCCCGAGAGAATAGAATGTCCCATTGATGTTTCATATTCTACAACATTTTAAAAATCAATCCTTGATTTTTTTCATTAATTTCATAGAAATACAAATTCATTTTATTGGTTTTAACAAACAGACACATGTTTTCAAAATCCATTAAACAATTAAAAACTGCCTATTCAATTTTTTATCACACTAAAAATCTTATTGATGTATCTTTTATAAGTACATGTCAAACAATATTATAAATAATATTTTCCATTCACTTTATGGCATTTTTAAGTCATTTTGGATGTATTAGAATATTACATGTAGTTTTTGATGTCTTTTAAACACTAAAACTATGTTTTCATTCATCCTGAAAAAATTCACATTTTATTGATGTGTTTCCATCTAAAAAATTTCACAAGTAACTGTACATGTTTTTTCATATGATTTCATAGTAATTAGAAATCGTGTTCTTGGTTTTGACTCACTCTCACACATTTTTAAAGGCAGGTAAACTGTTAAAATGGAATATTTATTCCATACCAGTACACTGTATTTCGGATTGATGTTTTTTCTCCTCATACACATAAAAAATCATTTAAAAACAATATTACTATGATTTTACACAATTGAGAGATATTTTTGTATGGATTTGGCCATTATATGCAGGTTTTAGTGTTATTAAGACACTAAAATACATTTTTTGGTCATATGAGGAAAAGAAACACATCCCATTGATCTATTTTCCCTATAAAATTTTGAAAATTCGTCAATGTTTGTTTTTTTATGATTTAATGGAAATTTAATTTCGTTTTCTTACTTTTGACACTTGGATGCATGTTTTTATTAACCACCAAACTCTTAGAAACTGATTATTTAGTCCTTATAAAAACACTACACACCCGATTGATTTTATGTATACTCTTACACATCACAGATAATAAAACCATTATTATACTATTATTTTAAATCATTCCTATGTTGTTTTTTTGTAGCTTTTTATTAAATACTCATTTTAATTTTTTGAAATTAATAAATGAATGTTTCCAGTCATTCTGATAAATGAAATATCCAATATATGTTTCATACTCTCCAAAATATCAAAAATAACTATATGATTGTTGACGTATGATATCATTACAATAAAATGTCATTTTATTGGTTTTGATTCCTTGACACATGTTTTTAAATGTCGTCAAACAATTAAAAACTTCTTATTTGATCCATCCAAGCACACCACATGTCCAATTTTCATGTCATCTTCTCATACGTGATTCAAATAATAAAAATATGATTTCCCTATGATTTCAAATATTCTAAAAGTAATTTTTATAGTTTTTACTATTACACACACATTAGAGTGTTTTTAAATCACTATTTGTGTTTTTCAAGTCATTCTAAGAATAATATAGGTCTAATTGATGTTTTATCTACTCCATCATTTCAAAAATCACTCTATAATTGAATTTATCCCAACTAATAGAACTAATAAAATTAAAAATTAAACTTTCTAATTATTTCACAACATTAAAATCCAATTTTCTATGAATTTTACTATTACGTGCATGTTATAGTGTTTTTAAAAAACAAAATTTTTGTTTCCGGTCATTCAAAGAAAATCATATGTTCGATTGACATGATATCCACTCCCAAATTTGAAAAATAAACCTATTTAGGTTTCTAAAATAATTTCATAGAAATTAGAGTTTATCTCTAATTCACATTTTTAAAGGTTCTCAAATAATTACAAACAACTTATTCCATTTTTTTGGCATACCACACATCCTATTGACATGTTAGATTCCTATACCTATCAAAAATAATAAAAAGATTATTTTTTTAATAGATCACATAATTAAATAGTATTTTATGGTTTTGAATGTTTCATACATGTTTTAGTCTTTTTAAAATACAAAATGTGTGTTTCAAATCATCTTGAGAAAATGACACATCTGATTGATGTTCAACCTACTACAAAAACCCAAAAATTAGTCTACATTGTTTTAATAATATTTCTAGGATACTAGAGGATATTTGATTGATTTTTACCTTCATACACTTTTTAAAGGCCTCTAAGACATTAAAAATAGATTAATTTTTCCTTCAAATCACAAAACATATCTTATTGATGTTCTATAAAATCAAAGGTTAAAAAAAGTATAGAGAAATTTTTTCTAGGATTTCAAGTTATTCGATAGTCGTTTTCAATAGTATTGATCAATACACAGATGTTTTACTATCTCTAAGACACTAAAAGTATGTTTTTGGTCATCATAAGAAAAAGTAATTTTAAATTGACTTGTTTTATAATGCACCATTTCAAAAATTTCTCTATTGTGTTCTCATATGATTTCATAGAAATCATAGGTAATTTTCTTTCATTAGACCTCTAGGAAAAAACTTTTAAAAGCCATCAAACCATTAAAAATGACTTTTCAAACAGTATGAACACACCAAACATAAGATTGATGTTTGGTCAACTACTACATGTTAAGAAAAAATAAATATGATTTCTAAATTATTTCACATCATTTTTTTGATATTTTATTTGGTTTTTACTATTACACACATGTTTTAGTGTTTTAAAACTCTATAAGTGTTTTTTTGGTTATCTTGAAAAAACGAACATTCTGATTAATGTCGCATTATCTCCAGTATTTCAAAAATTACTCTACGGTTATTTTTGAATGATTTAATTGAAATATGAGGATGTTTTCTTTATTTTAACACCCAGATCAATGGGTTTAAAGGACTCTAAGATGATAAAAACTACTTATATTGTCTTTCCGAGTATATCAAATATTTGTTTCATGTTTTTTCGACTCATGCATATAAAAATAATAGAAATAGGATTTTCAAATGATTTTAAATCATTAAAAGGTATTCTTTTTGGTTTTGAAAACTATAATCAAGATTTAGTGTTTTTAAAACACTAAAAGTGCATTTAATTCATCCTTAGAAAATGACCCATAATATTGGAATTAAATATACTTTAAAATTTTATGAATAATTCTACATGTGTTTTTGTATGATTTCAATACAATTAGAGGTTGTTTTCTTTCTTTTTTACCCCTGACTCGTGTTTTTTATGGCCACCAAACCATTAAAAACTACTTATTCAGTCTATCTGAGCACATTGAAAGCTAGATAGATGTGTCTTAACCTCCTACATGTCAAAAAATTAAAAATATGAATCAACTATTATTTCATGTCATTGAGAGGTATTTTTCTATCGTTTTAATCATTACACACACGATTTAGTGTTTTTAAAACACAAAATGTTTATTTCTAGTAATTTTGGTAAAACAATATATTTGATTGATGTTTCATATGCTTGAAAATTTTGAAAAACTATCAATGATTAATTTCATGTGATTTTAAGGAAATCAGAGATTATTTTCTTGTCCCCCAAGTACATTTTTTTAATGGTTTCCAAACTATTAAATACTATATATTCAGTCTGTTTCACCATATAATACATCTGATTGATATTATGTTTACTATTACATAATTAAAAAAATTCAATGATGATTTTCTTATGATTTTACATCATTAAGAGGTTATTTTGTTTTCTTTCTGTTCATTGTATAAATGTTTTAGTGTTTTAAAACTCCAAAAGTATTTTTCCATAATGTCAAGTTGGAAAGACATATGATTGATGTGATTTATAATTTAACATTTTAAAAATAACTATGTTGTTTTTTCATATGATTTAACTATAATAATTGGATGCTTTATTTGTTTAAAAATCATAACACACATTTTTAATGGTTTCCAACCCATTAAAATTAACAATTTGGTTCATCTGAGAACACCACACATCCTGTTCACATTACCTTTATTCATAAATGTCAATAATAATTAAACTAAAATTTTATGATGATTTGACATCATTTTGAGGTTTTCTATATGGTTTTTACTATTAAATTCATTTTTTAGTGTTTTTAAATGTTGAAAAATGTGTTTCTAGTCAACTCCAGAAAATGAAATGTTTGATTAATGTATTATACACTCTAACACTTCAAAAAACACTATATGGTATTTTAGTTTGGTTTCATTAGAATAGTAATTAATTATATTGGTTTTGACCCACCGATGTAAGATTTTAAAGATCCTCAAACCCTTAAAAACATCTTATTGACTACGTCATGTGTATGGTTTATAGGTATTCTACTCATACACATCAAATTTAATACAAATACAGTTTTCCTCTAATTTTTTCCTTAAGAGGTTTTTTATGGTTTTTATGGTTGTATATATATTTTAAGGTTTTTAAAACACTAAAAATATGTTATGGTCAAATCAATAAAATGAAAATGTCATTGACAAGTTTTTATCTCAAATATTTGATAAATCAATCTCTGGTTGTTTTTTTATTCCGTTATAATAATTGGTCATTTTATAGTTTTTGACACCCTAACAAACATTTTTTAAGGTCACCAAACCATAAAAACTATTTATTTAGTCCATTAATGAAAACCTTATATTTTATTGATGTATCTTCTCCTCATACAAGTTACAAGTAAGATAATTTTGACTTTATTATGATTACTTTAATGAAATGCTATTTTCATATCATACATATATATTACATTTAAATACATTAATATTCAGTATGTAACATATAAAAAACATCCTATAATAATCTGGGTTTAGTGTCCTTCGAAACATAGGAACATAAACAACCAGTTCCTAAAACTTCTACATGGTCTCCCATTTATTCATCATAACTTGAACCCCTTTTGACATGTCATAAAAAATATCTTCCTTTATATCTTTGGTAAAATAAACATAATAAAAGAGTGATATTAGTTGATTAGTAAGGGTAAAAAAGAGATATATGAATCATAAAATAAATATGAGAGTATAAAAATATAAAAATAACATTTGAAAATTATATCCTTCATATCAAAGATCATAATCTTGAGTCATAGAATAAATCCTAAAAATCCATAAGACATGAATTAAAAAAGGATAAAATTAGAAAAAATTGGATTTGTGGAGAATAAATTTTCATCAAAAATTATTTCATTTGGAGTCAAGGATGTTTACAATACTATCATAGTGGAATTGTTTCACTCCCCAAACTATCATTGTAGTCAAGGATCACTCCCAAAACTATCATAGCGAAAAAATTCCTTTACTGAACAGATTTCACTTCATATTCTAGTCCTTTCTATAACATGATATATAATAACATTAACCAGTGAATTGGAGGTAGATATAGGTCCCACTCGTAAAATAATTAAAAACACTCATAATTTTTCCACAAAAAAATAAATCACTCATATTTTTAGAACACATAGAAATAAATAGGTTTAATAAACATTTCATTATAGCATAACCCATGAAAAAAATGGGTTTCATAAAAATCAATCCATAATAAATATAAACCAACCATAAAGAGAATAAGGATAATTTAATTTAATAATATCCTCATTAAATTTTATGTAACAAAAAATAATTTTATCTTGTATGGAAAGTAATTTATATATATCACTTGAGTTAATTCATGAGGAAAATATCATTTTTGTTTTGATGACATTTTTTTAAATGCTCATAAATTATAAAAGAAAATATTTTATTTGAAAATAACCTTGTATTATTCTAAATAAAGCTTCAAGTAATTAAGGCATCATGATTATGGTAATATCCACTCATTACATATAAGTTAAAAAAACATTCCTTCTATATTTGTGAAGAAAAATCATAATGAACCTCATCTACGAAACGAAAAAAAAGAATCCTTTAAACTAATTTGGTAAAATTTAAACATGAGTAATAATTAATTTAAAAAATAATATGAGAATATTATAAAAAATTTTGGGAACAATTTTTTGAAACATGTACATGGAAATAAGATAGATTTTTAAGGAAATTTTAAAAAGATAATTTTTAAAAGGAAATAATTTATAAATATAATTTCATTAAATTGAAAATAAAATAAATTGACATTGTGTATTCAATGTAAATCCATATAAAAAATTAATTCATCATAATATAAAAAACAATTCATCCCACACATAATCATAGTATTACATAATCGATGATGCAGATAGTTAACCCAAAGAATGGAAATCGGGTTAAGAATTCCCTTACCACTTTGTAAATCAGTGGAATCGTAATCCCCATAAAAGTAACGATTATAAAATGAAAATTTTAATGAAATTAATATAATTATATTTACTAAATGATAAATCAAAGTTCATTATATACACTATAAATAAGAAATATTTGATTAATAAGGCATATAACTCACCGAAGCAAAAGCAAGATGAGAAATCCTTACCTCATTGCTCCCATTTGTTTTTTAAAATTTAACCTCAAATAGAAATGGTTAAAGGATTTTATAAATTCATCCCAAAACCATATTCATATTTATAATACCTTATATTATTATTTTATATGTTATTATTAACCATTCATTGATAATAATTCATGGTTTTCTAGGTTTTGGGTGTGTTCACTTCATTGTTTCATGATTAGTTCATTTGTGTATAATTAGGAGTTTTCATGTAAAATTGAAATAAAACCCCAAAAGTAAAATAAAATGGTATTAATTCACTCAAATATTTTTAAATGGTCCCACATATGATTTTTCTATCTTACATGAGGAAGATTCATTTGATAAAATGTTATGATAATTATTTAATTTAATTTGGTGGATTTGTTTACTATTAAGAACTAGTTTTTTTCTTTAAAATTATGTATTTATATTTTTTCAGATTATTAAATAAATTATAATAATATTATTAAAATATTATTTAACCATAATAACATTTTTATGACCATATATGAATGCATTAATTCAAAACAAAGAAAAACATTTTTCATAGAAGTCATTAACTAGCATAATTTGGACAACAGTTTCATTTCGCTGAATAAGAGGAGATGATAGATGAAATGGTTATGATATATTACATTATCATAACAAAATTAAATTATATACATTATTATGGAGTTATTATTTCATTATTTATGTATGTGGTGATTATAAATTAGAATAATAAAAGAAATTAAGAGATGTGTTTTTAGAAAATAACATCTTGAATATCACCTACTTAAAGAACCCTTTGAGGACCTTGGATTCAGTCTTTTGGTGAAACCAAAAGAAAATGGATTTGGGGATAGTGGGGAGAAGAGTTTTGTTTTCATATATTTGAGGATACTAAAAGCTTTTTTAGAGAAATGGGTGATGAGGTGTTGTATTTATACCTGAGGAGAAGTGGTTTTACGTGATTAAATAATGATTATTTTATATTTATAGCCAACCACATTGAGGTGGAATTAATTTCAAAGAATTATATTGTTAATTAATGTTTTTTATGATGTTTATGTTTCAAAAATATCTCATAAAACCATTAAATTTTTTATTTTTGAGGTATTTTTTTCCTTTAACTTTTAACTTTAACCAGATTAAATGTTTTACCTATACCACAATAAATATTATTTTTAACACAATTACTTTTTATGTATGAAAATATAAAAACCATAATAGATATTTTTAAATGTAATATTAAAACTATGGATTACATTTTACCAAATTCAATTCAAGTAATTTAAAAATATATATTTCAAATTAGTCTCTCGGAAGCAATGGTAACCAGGTTTTCAAAGTCAAAAAGTTCAAAAGTTTGACATGTATTTATATCCAAATTCGACATGAAAATGATTCCAATGACCTAAATTTAATTAATAGATATATAATTTTTCTAATTTAATTTTAAAATAAATTTAAAATATAACTTATCATTATGAATTATTTAGATGAAAAGTCTGTTTTCAATTAAAATGTAGTATTTTTCACTATTCATTAAAAAATAAAACTTATCAGAAAATTGCCAAAATTTAAACCTAATATAATATTGATATAAATATATAAAAAATAAATTTTATTTTGTAAAATTTGATTTAAAAAATTCATAAAAATTTACTATTAAAATAGGTTCTCCATTAAAAGGTGGAAAATCAGCTTTTAAAAAGATAAGATTTTTATGCTTAAAATTTGATTTATTCATATCATAAACCAACTAAAAATATAGAATGAATTTAAAAAAATTATAATAAATTTATAACATATAAATTTCATCAATATATTTCATTTATAGTGATTTATTTAATTTATTATGATAAAATCCTATTGTGTGTATAAAATTTTTTTCTATAAAAACACTTCCATTATGGTAAATTGGTTTTTGTTATAATTTATAATTAATTGGTAACTAATGATTTTATTTTAAAAAAAAACTTTAAACTATATTTTCATAATTTTTTTAATCACATTCATTACCACCATTCCCTGACTTGGTAATAACATCCCTATTAAAGTAATAATATTTTGTAGTTGGTTTCAGCTTAGTGTTTTCTACAAAGTAAGCTATTGAAGAGATTAATTTCTTTTAAAGACATAATGGAAAATCCTGGGTTATTACATTCAACACCACATAAAATTTATTTTGAATTTGTAATTTGTTACTCATATGTAAAAAAATGAGGATACCCCTTCCTTACCACATTCTCATTTTCTCATGTAGCTTCATCAAATTGGTGGTTTCTCCACAACACATTAACTAGGTGAGTTGTATTATTTCTTATAAAATTGTCTCTATAATCTAGAATCTCTACCGATTTCCCTTCATAAGAAAGATATTGATTATAGCTATATAAATTTCCCATGGCCTAGGAAATTGATTTAAAAATACGTGAAAATTTTGTTTTTTAATTTTATAAGAATTAACAGGCTAATGCTTCATAATAGAAATAATTAAAAGGAAAACTGCCTTACTTATCATTTCATATTAAGGGTAAAAAATACATATTATCCATGAAATTATTATTTACCACATTAATTATTGTAGTGGTATCCCTATGAGACCATGAAATTACCTTATGATGTTGATTCCACCAATTCTGGGTAAAATCACTACTCTTATAAAATATAAGTACCCCCAACATACACTTTAAATAAAGATATTTAATTTTCCATGATAAGAAGTCTAAGAGATGAATCGCCTCACTTAGTAACTCTCCCTTTATTAAAATCCATCAATTCATTCTCTCAGGTAATGTCTAAGACAAATTCTAAGAGGGAGAAAGGGAACCATGAAATGTTTTTTGGGGTGGTTCCTTCAAAGAATGAATAAATCCTAGGAAATATCATATAATAACATTTGAGAAGAATTTTAGTGTAATTTAAATAAATACTAGAGCTTATAAAATCCTTTTGTGTTAAATATAATTTTAATACTATGAATTTGTAAATCCTCACCTATTCACACTTAACACAATTCATATATGAAAGTTGGGCATCGTAAAGTATATTTTTTCATCTTCTATATAGTCTATAACCCTGAAAATTTTTACCTAAGGTTACTCAATTCATAAAAGATCCCTACTATGGATACCTGGGAAAAAATTACACCACTTCTTTCTTATGGGTCATCTAATTGTGTTTAATCAATCCATATGATTACTTTTACCTCTTTCCACTAGATTCAAAATCATGATGGGACACCTACCATGTTTTAGGACTAATCCTCTAATTTTTCATTTTATTCTTGTAATCTGTAAATGGTATATATATACAATGGGCCTCCTAATCATCTTAGGGCATGTCCAACCTTCACCTAAGTCATTTTATAGGATAAAACAAAAGGGTTTTCTCTAGTAGAAGTTTCACAGTAGATGTATCCGGATTTTATACACATAATATTCCCAAAATCATGAATTTAAACAATATAGAATATATTCCATTCTATATGATGTTAAAATAGAAATACATGTAGTTATCATATCACATTTAACCACAATATAAAATAATCTTTGTTGTTTGACCTTAAAAAGATACATCATTAGTCTGGGATGTATATCCTTAAAAGAAACCTCATTTTCTCATTGTAGAATATCCTTAAAAGGGGCCACATTATACCTTGTAATATGACTTTAAAAGGGATAATTTGTCATTTTGTATGGTACTGAAATATTTGGGTTCTAGTTACCTTCACAGGGACACGTAGGGAGACACTATCATAGGCCTCATCCCTACTCAAAAATATATACCACCTCCCACAATGGTGAAATATTCCAGAGTTCCTAACTATGGAGTTGTAAATCATAGTGTAAAAAACCATTTGTAATGTCCCAATGTTGATGCCACTAAAATTATGCTTCATGTTTTTTGTTTATTAGTCCTCAAGAATGCCACTATATATTCTAGAGTTTGTCGACTTGCAGCGAGAGCCTAGGGTGTGATAGTGGGGAGACTATACCCTCATATCAGAGTGAGAAAAAAAAAAGAAATATCTAATTATATTACACAAAAGTAAATTAATAGATTGAAGAAGCACTGAATAAACTAAAATAGTGAAAGTTGTAATAATAAAGGAAAATTATATAAAATTTCGAATAGATCTTCCAAACATACAACACTGGTCGAACCATATTGATACAGGAGTACAAAAGAAACTGAAATAAAATTAAAAGTCTCTACTACTAACTCTGAGCCAAATCTTGTACTTGGTCTCTAGGAATTGTTTAATTGTAACAGCCCAATCTGAAGAACCCACACAAGTAGCTCCGCTCGAACATGAAACTATGGGCCTTGTCCCTATTCACCATGCAACTATGCTCTACCTAAAAAGCAGACCTAAGGTCTACATGTACACCGAGATGAACATGCACTGGTGAGAAATAATCTCAAAAGGTCCTCCCAATGATGGACCTATAAAATATTTTACCATAATTTCATGCAAAAGCAATATGCTCAACCAATCAGAGACACAACTGAAAAGATAAGTAAAGCCAATAAACATGAATCCACAGTCGAACCTAGGGTCTGAAATCCCGATCCACTAGGCATGTGGCACCATCGATGTCCATATATATATGTCTATACATGTATAGTCCCATATATATACATATATACATAAATATGAATCCAAATTACTTTTATAAAATCTATAAAAAATCTAGTTTTTTTTTAAAATATTTATTAATATATTTTTAAAACATAAAAATATTCTAATTCTTGGTGTAAAAAAAATATTTATATTTTAAAACATAATAAATAAATATTTTTTGAATGGAATTAAAATATTTTTTTATTTTTATGAATCAATTTTTTTCTTATTTTTAGAGGAAAATGTAAATATTTATATTTAAAAACCTAAAATAAGTTAACTTATTGTTTGATTCATAAAATATTTGTTTATTATCACAATTAATATAAAAAATATATTATTCTTATTTAAATTTAGATTAAATTATAATTATTTTTATATTCATAAGAATTATTTTTTATTTGTTTTTTTTAAATCGTATAAATGCTATAATTTTTTTTAAAGATATAGAAACATGTTTTTATAGAAATTTTTTATAACTCAATTATATATTTAAAATTTTAAATTGAGTTAAGATGAAATTATTTTATTATAAAAGGAATATAATTTAATACTTTATAAAGATATTTTCCTTATTTTTTAAAATGGTCAAAAATATTGTAAATATTTTTTAAGCAGTCATAACATTATATGGTGGAATGTATTATTCTTTTAAATTGTATAGTTTTTTATTTACAACGAACTTAAAATATTTCTATAATTAAAGTGTTATAAAATATTATAATTTAATAATGTATAATAAATATAAGTAAAAAATATAATATATAATTTTTTAAAATATATAAAATTTATTTTTTAAAATAAGAGAAAAAATAAATTATTTTTAGATGAAAAAAATATAAATATATTATTATTGAAGAAAAAATAATTTGGGTTCCATAGATTTATTTAATTTAATAAAAAGTTTCATTTTTTATAAGCAATAAAAAATTATAATCTAAAATATAAAAAAATATAGTTTTTTAAATGAATAAAATGAAATATTACTATTACATTTTAAAAAGGAATAAAATACTATTATTTTTAAAGAATAAAAAAATTATTAATTTGAATGATATAAAAATTATTTTCACATTCAAATATAAGTGAGGGGATGTTCATGGTGCATACAGATTTTTGTTGGTACTTCTTGTCACAGTATTGTGGGAAAGTGGTGTTGGACAACATCCCCCGCATCGTTGAATGGGAAAAGAAGGGGTTGTTAGAAAAAATGAAGGATACAAAATTGAATGAGGTGGTGGAAAGTCGGTGATGATTATAGTTAAACAATTAAGGTGCATGGTTGACAACTACTAATTGGTGGCCAATTTATCTAGCAGATGAGGCAAGATGTGGAGCATGGCTAACACAGCGGATGGTTGAGGCAGTTTCAGTGGGTGGCTATAAAGGTAGATTTTTTAGCAACTAATAGAAATATAGAAGTAGATATGGAGATCACTAAAGGTGATCAGAGGAAAAAAATGGAAACATAAACACTAGATTTTATTTCATCAACTTTGAATAAAAAAACAATTCACACACCACACATTATTTACTAGGATACTAACATATGCCAAAAAATAATGAAAAACAAAAAAAATAAAAGTCAGATGTTTGGTGTAGTAGATTCCACCTAATTATCTAGTGGAAATCACATTGAATCATTATTCATATAATTTTCCTAACCTTTATTTGAAAAGTTAAAGTTTAGTTCCATCTAGAAAAAAATATTTTTATATTTCCCACATTCCCCCTTAAACATTTTTTTCTTGTGACCTGGAAATTTGAATCATCTTTCTTTATATATCTGGGTGGCTGATAAAAAGGTTTAAAGTATCCACCATAAGTCAATTCCTTCCATATACTTTTTTCCTTCAATGACCATGATGGAATGTATTTCCATATCCATCACTTGTCTCCATATATCATCAGATTTAGCTTCCTCCAAGCTAATTGGATCAAAAGTTGTAGAGAGACAATACAAATTTACATACTCCTACATTGGTTATTTTATCTAATATATACCAGTAAGACATCTAATTTTTTTGGGATTTATATGATAATGTTTTCATTCAACGTCTTTATATGTAGAAGGATGTGGTGATAACATAATTGGTTCTTCAATACCTCCTTCCTCTAATGGTACTTTTTCAAAAAATTATTCATCTTCTAGTGTGAGTTCCACATCTATAGAATCCTCATCTTGATTCAATTTTCATGTCTCATTTTCTTCAAATATATAATCTATGTTTTAGATAATCTTATATTTAATTGGATTATGTGAGTGATATCCCATTATTTGGTCTCTTTATCCCATAAGGACACACTTCATTCCTTTTTCCTTGATCTTTTTTCATCTTTCCTATAAGATCTTATCATATGAAATAAAACTAAATTTTATATGATGGATTGCACTTGGAATATGATTAATCCATTCTTCATGAAGTTTCTTAGCTTCATGTTTTTTTAGGCATCTATTGATTTGATACATCGCACACAAAACTACTCCAGCCTAGAAATTTATGGTTACACCTTTGACATTCAGCATGATTCTTTCCATGTTGAGTATAGTTCCATTTTTCCTTTTGGCTCCTCTATTAAGTTTATTTGGGTAATTTAGCTTTAGTTGGTGATTAATTCCATGTTTTTTAAGGTACTCTTGAAAAAACATTAGAGGTTTACTCCTCACCTCAATCAGATCCCAATGTTTGTATGTCATGGTTTCTTTGATTTTACACCAGCACCATGAATTATTTTAATAAGTCAAAATTCTCCGAATTCATGTTTAGAAAATATATCCACTTTTTACTTTTATAATAACTAATAAATTTTAGTTTGTACCTCCATTTTCTATTTGATTTTGGATTTATTAGACCGCAAACATAAGTGTGAACTAACTCAAGTGGTGCAGTATCATTCTAGTTATCATTTGTTTCCAAGTTGTTTCTCTATTATTTTCATAGATAAAAATTTCATATATTTTATTTGGATTTATAATGATAGGAATCACATTTACCATATTATTTATTCCTAATTATATTAATCTTTCATAGTATATGTTCCTGAACCTGAGATGTCAAATCCATTCTGTATCATCATGTACCTTCATCAAACATTGTGGTACATTGAGTGGGATCATAATCAGAAACCTGAAGTTCTTAGTCATCAATAATTTCATGATCATCCAACTTTTATTATCAATAATAATCATTTATTTATTTTTTCATATTTTGTGAAATTCCTTTTCCATCAATTTCTTGAGACTAAAGATGTTGGTCTTCATGTTGGGTACATATTGGACATCAGATATGAACATATGATTGTCATCTTTTTAATTTAGCAAAATATCTCCTCTTCAATGGAAAAATATCATTGAGTGATCTCTAAATGAATTATCTCCTTGAACCCTCTCATCTAGATTTGTAAACAAAGCCATGTGACTTTTCATGTGGTTACTCACCTGAGAGTCAAGATTTCAAAACCTTGATTTTGTGTTAATGTTTATGACATAAACATATGGGACTCACCAAAATTATCTATAGATTAAAAGATATATGCCTCTTTATTGTTATTATACATGGGTTTCTTAATCTAACATTCTTTATATAATGTCTATATTTATTACAGTTATAGAAATGAACATTTCTTCTTTCGGTCAGTTGGTGATTATGGAATATTAACCTTTTTTCATTTCTTTGTTCTCATAGAGTATAATTTTTATATCTGTGGACTCTTCAATTTGGGATTTTTCCACCTCATCCTCATCTTCTTGGATCATATTATTTTCCATGAAATCATTTTCCTCAACCACTATGAAATTTCCCCCTTTCTCATTTTTAGAGTTTTTGAGCTATAACATTTATTATAGGGCATGCTCTAATCCAATGGTATCACTCTTTTGGTTCACCATTAATTCATGGTCTTGTAGAGACCCCATGATTTCACTGACATAAATCATGTCTAGATCATTAGTTTACTCTAGGGAAACAACTATGTAATCAAATTTTGGATCTAAGGATCGAAAACTATTCTCACATATTTTCAAATAGGCAAGATTGACATTATTTATTAAAAGTTGGTTCACCAAAACCATTGCAGGATTATGATACTTGGAAATGGTTTTAGAAGACTTCATAAATAGGGATTCAAACTCCCCTAATATAGATTGAGTCGTATCTTCTTCACTTTTTCATCCCCATTTAATGAATTTATAATAATTTCTCATAACTCCTTTATTGATTTTTAGGAACAAATTATTTTTAAATTTTAATAATTAAGGCCTTGATAAATGATGGATTTGGCCTTATAGTCGCACTTTTGTTTTTCTTGAATGGTTTCCTTTTGTACATTAAGAAGAGCATCCTTCAATGCTTTGGATTCTGAATTTATGTATTTATCCTTTATGATATCCATGACATCTTGGGTGCTAATTAGGGCTCGAATTTGGATACATCATTTATTGTAATTGTCCTTTGTTAACTTCAGGATCAAAAACTGTGCAGTCTCATTTTCCATAGAGATTGAAAAATTATTTGGATTTGAAAATGGAAGCTACATATTGATTTTTTCAATAATGCAGACAACTATTTTATTCAAAATTATAGAATTTTTTGGAATGGAATACTGTCATTTAGTTTTTGTAATATAAAATAATAGAGGTATTTTGTATAGTATACTGCAAGAGGTACAGGAAAGGATGTTGGATGGAATTTTTTTCATGATAGAAGAAGGAAAAGTGAGTGAGGTGTGGTAATAGAAGGAAATAGTTTATTTTTTGAGAATGTTAAGAGAGAGGAGATGAAAATGGTGTATAAATATTAGAATAGTAATTTTTTGATAATGGGAGGATGCAATGTAGACATGGGAGAAAAGGTGTTATTATTCACTTTTGACAATTTAAAATGTGAAGTGATAATCATGACATGGGGAATAAAATAAATGGAAAACATTTTCCTAATTTTAAATCACCATTTCATTTTTTTTAAAGTGGGTGGGAGAGAGAGAATGGGATGAAAACATCACATGATGAGGGAATAGGGTGAACTATTAACCTTTTCCTTACATTCACTAGTGAAACATATTAGAATCCCATCTCAAATATCTCTCATGGAACAACTCACCATAAAAACCTCTAATACCACAAAAGGTTTATTTTTCAGTGACTAACACATATTTGGAAGAAAATACAGAGATCACTAGGGGAGATCATGGAAACAAAAATGGAAATAGAAAAACACTAGATTTTATTACATCAGTATGAAATGAAAATATAACTCACACACCATACTCTATTTATAGGGATACAAACACATAACAAAAAAATGATGAAAAAAAACACCAATATAAGTCCACAATTTGGTTTAGTAGGTGACACCCAAGTCTCTAGTGCTAAACACATTGAACCAGCCTTATTTAATGTTTCCCAGCCTTGACTTGAATAGTGAATGGTTGGTATTTTCTAGATAAAAATAGATTATATTTCCCCCAAGATGTGCATTGGTCAATGTAGGGTCCTTTTACGGAAAATTATGTGAAAAAATATGTATTTAGGGAACAAATATAAAACAATGACTCAGATTGTATGTGGGAATAGTGGTATAGGGGAAAGAATCATCAAAGGTCATGTATGGGGTCATCTTCGGTTGATGTAGGGGACTTTTGGTGGGAAGTGTATTTTTTAAAACAAAAAAAAAATATCTTGTTATGATTTAAGTAAATACATATTATTTCTATAGGAAATTTTATAAGAATCATGAGTCTTTATAAAATTGAATGGCGATTAGGGTTTCAGTTCAATGGAATGAAATAATAAATGGTATTTTAATCTGAGTGATGTTTTTGTTGGTGTGTTGAAGATTTTTGATGAATAATATTCTTCAAATATGAAATTTTTGAATCATGAAATTGTGATCTCAGATCATGTGTGATTTATTGGTTATTTAGTAGGAAATGTGGACTCATATAAAGTATATGCTAATTTTCAAGGTTAAAAATTATAACTTTTTGAAAAATTTATTATGAGTTTTTCATGATTTCAATGAAACCTATTTGAGATTAATTTTTTCTTTTATGATTTCTTATTAAATATTTTATGAATATATCTGTTTAGATAAGTTTATTTCTTTGGTAATAAAATGTTTGTTTTGAGCCCAATGTTTACTTTGAAAAAGGTAAATTTCTAGAAGTGTTCTTGAACTAATGGTTTGTCTATTTATTTTTATGTATCTAACTAAGTTTTTTGTGCTCATCCCTCATTTTAAAATGCTTATCATAAGATTATTAGGGAAAATAATGATGTTAAGAATAAAATTGTAAATATTATTCATTAAAAGAAAACACGTTTCTTTTTTAATAGTATTCTTTTATGGGAAAAATGTATACTAAAGAGAAGTGTCCACTTTGTAATATATGGGGTTTTTATGTAATAGTTATGAACTAAATATCTAAAAATATAATCCTAAAAGATATTTAGGAATGTAAGAAACTAAATTATTATTTAAATATAGTATAATATATAATTTATATGGTTGGGTCCTTACACCCCTACCAATAATGGCATAGTTGTGGCTTGGCACCCTAGTTTACACCGTACTGTAAGTGGATACAACATGGAGTTGGTGAATACATTTTAGAACCTTGAGGATCCACTTAAAAATCATCCATGGACATAACATGGTCTCCATATTATGAAATAGGGGGAGATCAGGGTGGATTTCGAGTCTACTTCCTTTTTAACTGCGATGCGGTGGTTGGGTTGGGGCATAGCCTTCATATTGGAAATAGGGGACTGTGGCATGGTTCATTATGTTGTGTCATGATCTAAAATCCTCTTTTATTAGACCTTCATATTTTCCTCAAACATAGGGTTTGACCAGGGGGATTTAGCATAGTCTAGTGGTACTATTCCATAGTGTTTTTGTTTTTCAACAGGCTTCTATGTGTAACAAAGGGTTGATTCATGGTCTTCTAAAAATCACCCTCTCAATAAATACCCCATGACCATTAAAAATATATTATCTACCACTCATTCCTATAGAACCCTAGGTTCCCCAATATATTTTTTAGAAGTCATTGGAGCCCGTCTCGATAGGGATTGATCCCCAACTTCTAGAGATCAATCTATGGTGATCCAAGGTAAGATCTACATCCTATTTCAAACAGTTTCTCTCCATACTATATCATTTCATTATGTTTTCTCTTTCTATGTTATGTTAGTTTCTCTCAATCTCTCTAATGGATCCTTATTCATTATTTTTTGACATAGCTATGGAACAAAATCCTTAGAGGAATGTTTTTTCTTACAATAGAGGTGATCATACATCTTTATCATTAATATGTTCTTATGAGAAGAATGTTGAAGAATTTAAGATAGAGGATTCATTTATTCTAATATTTATTCATGTAATAATAAATTTATAGTGTTTTATCCTTTTATATTATAGTTGAATTAACATAATAATTATGGACCCAAATTAATTAATAAATTGTATAGCAATCTCTTTTCAATGTTTTATACTGTGATAATGGTTTGCCTATTGATTTTCAAGATTATTTGAGACCTATTTTATTATTATTATCATGTTCTTATGCTTGGTTTAGAATATTGAAATTATTGAAACTGGATAAAATAAATAAATCTAGAATTAATTGATTATCTCAAGAATTAAAGAAGAGACATGTAAGTAATATGGTGTTCCTTATAATTTAATTGTAATCCAATTAATTAAGTATGCATGTTTAATTGAATATTTCATTCAATGAGATATTTTAATTAGTTAAGAATATGAAGATATAGTTCTTTTAAATGATGAAAAGAATAAGAATACATGTTAATTGGGAGTTTCCATTCTCACAGTTTGATGAAAATTGTATTATGCTAAGAGAATGTTTACATAATTGAGATAGCTTGTGATAACTAATATCGTAGGTTTCCCATATTTGTAATATAGGAATAATGATTCGGTTCGTTCAAGATAGATTAAAAATCGTTTGTTTGATTAATATAATTCTTTAGGGCTGAGAGTTACCATTTGTTTATAATAGTTGGTGCCTTGTTTTTTTGGGTCATGATAGCCCATTTATATATGAAGGTCTAATTCCTTATCTTAGTTCTTAGATTTCCATCTTGACTATGCATGCTATTTTTTTCCTTTTATGTTCACTAGATGTGATCCATGCGATGTATTGTGATGTGAGTCTGGGAAGGTAAAACCTGTGGTGGTTGATGATATATCAGTGGGGAGGGCTGAAGTTGTGGGGGAATTTGACACATGTGGACTCTAGGGGGTATTATCCCAACATCCCAATGAGAGAATGGATAGCTAACTACCCCTATTACCCCCACTCTATTCTCTTGGTAGTATTATATGATGATATTCATGGTATATATTTTCCCCATATATTTGTTTAGAGGGATATTATTGATTTGGAAACATTGGGAGTCATAATGAAAAATAGATTTTCAATTGAAGAAATGACTAAACACAAGAAGAAGAATAAGAACACGGACACAATTATTTATGTGGTTCAGGAATAATCCCTATGTCCACAGGGAGGAAGAATCACTTCACTATTTTTAAGAGCATAAATTATAGTAAAAATTTTGTATTTTCCACACCATAGAAACCCTAGACTGAAATGAGCTAATAAAGAGGTAAAATCATTATTCTAACAACCGCACAAAATGTCCACCATGATACGATGAAAGGTGTAAGTAATTCAAAACTTCTACAGTGTTGCATCCCCCCATGTCCAATCTGCTATAGTGGATAGTGGAAAGAATTTTGAGAATCTATAATACTACTATAACTAATGTCCCAACTACTATAGTAGTCATGCAAAGTTAGCACTACTGTAGTGTCTTATTGATGTCACCCAGTTAGCGCAGCTATAGTTGATCATAATTGAAGCTTGTACCCCAAAATTTGTTCTAGAATCCTTCAACCCCTAGACCCCTAGAGTAGGGGAATGTTTCCCCCTGAAACCCCAAACAAGATCACCACGAAGCTCAAACTGTGAGAGTTTAGGCCTAGTGTGTAGTATGTGCCACATGCATTCAGCCCATCATCATCCAATATATATTGGGATATACCAATCCAACAATATCCCAAATTGAGCCTGATACTCTATGATGACCTACTTTTATGCCATTGACATGGAAAGTTTACTTAATCTAAGCTCATCCTCTTCTTCACACACCAGTGTGTGATTTACATTCATAATTTCAATTTAATGGAAATGATTTATGAAATATCAGTTATTTTTTATTTTGTGCTCCCATCAGGTCTTCCCATATTCTGCCTCTCACCCTTCATTCATCATTGGATACTAACATAGGTACAACAGTGCCTCAACTTTGGTATTACAATCAGTTGTTTTAACATGTATATAGGATTGTTTTTTCCACAAATCTTATACAATTTCAGTAACCCATCCTGTATCAAACCTCTGATAACAATGGAATTTTATTCATCCAATCATGAACCACCAGGTTCTTTACAATATCTATATCACTTTTCCTGTTATAGTGCATTGGATTTTCCCCTTGCTTACTAGCCATCTCATCCAATAAGTTATTCTATCAAACCATCTCCTTTCCAGATTCTATTGCAACAATATACTCATCATTTATGGTAGATAGAGCCAACACCTTTTGTAGTTGAGATATCTAGCTTACTAAAATTCTTCCATAGGTAAATATACAACATGTGGTACTCTTTTTATTATCTACATCACCACTAAGATGAGAATCCACATAACCTTGTAATGAATTGCCTTTTCCAAACCAAAAAATATACCTTCTTTCTTCCTCTTAGATACCTTAATATCCACTTCATAGCTTACCAATATTTATTTCCAAGGTTTTTCATGTAATCGCTCACAACTCCCACTACATGAGAAATTTTAGTTTGAGTACTAGTTGTGCAATACATTATTCTTCCAATGGTTAATGCCTATAGAACCTTTTTCATGTAATCAACATCTTCTTTATTTAAGGTGATTTCTCCTTTGATAATTTGAAATAGCCCACCTATGGAATATATATTGGATTTGCTTCCAATATACTGAATCTACTCAAAACCTTTCCAATGTACTCAATCTATGATTATATCAAGGATCCAACTATGCAGTCTCTCTTTATCATCACCCCAAAAAAATCAACTTCTTCAAGATCATTCATCTTGATATCCTCAACCATCTACCCTTTCAGCTCATAAATCCTCTACATAAATGATCATGTATTGATTATTTCATCCACATATAGAATTATTATAAAATATTAATCACCAAATTAATTCATGTCGCAACATTGATCC